>CM060188.1:19197451-19867451 GCA_030549335.1 Pontederia crassipes | reverse complement strand
GGGCCCAGACCGTGCTGGGTCCGAAACGGACAGTGTGGCACGACACGGCCCATTTTCAAAACGGGCCGTGTTGGCACGACACGGCCCGCGACACGGTCAAACACGGGTTGACCAGCCCGAACACAACCCGACACGGCCCGTTTGTCCATCTCTAGCTCCAAGTTAAGAGAGAATGCAAATAGTTGGGAGTGCAGAATTTGGTAAATTATCGATTTCATAAAAAAATATTTTTGCTGCTCCGTTCAAAAGAGTACTCAGCTATTAATAGATGTTATTGTAAGGAATTGAATATCATTGAATGTGACCTTGACAGAAACGATAAGATGAAATAGTGAAGAATATCAATGATTTAGATAAACTGTGAATCTGCATATATCAGGGAAAAAAACCTCCAATAAAAATGCTGCATTCTACATTTGGACCTCTTGCGTAGGCTCCATTGATCGCAACAAATTCTTGCACTCATCATGCTACACTTGAACCAGTGGAATGACAACAGTGATTCTTCTGGATATGTTACTGTGGAATGCACCAGGATCCTTCAACCACTCATTTATTGATTAATTAGTAATCAGTCATTAACGACCGATCACTTCCGTATATATGCTAATTAGAGACCTTATTCAGATTCAAAAGAAGGTATTACTTGTCATGCTTAAGCAAGCCATTGATTAGGAACCCTACTAACGTCCTAATTAATGGCTAGACATCTTTTGAATTCTTGATGGATAGATGAAGGATAAATTAATTCGAAATCTATTTAAATAGAATGGAACGTTATGATGAGATTTGAAAAGTTGATGTGATACATTTATTTTAGTAAGCGTCTGAATGAAATATAATTAGTCGGGTGGCTCCAACGAGTTCCCGTGTGGTGGCTCTGGCGAAGACGCTAGTTTGAAGTCCAATGGCCGACGAGGATAAAGAAGTTGGCTGCCTATGGAGAGTTCGCGTGCGGTGGCTCTGGCGAGAATGCCTGCTTGAAGTCAGGAGGCTAGGGCACGCTAACCGCGTCGAATCGAAGGACCTCCTAAATTGCACTTCCATCATTCATTGTCCAAATTTGATCGGACGAATGCATGTAGCACATCCCCGTTATACCCTAAATTAAAATATAATGTCAACTTTTTATTTTTAAAAAAATATATTAGTAATAAATTATATTTAAGAAAATGTTAAAAGTTTTTTATGGAATAATAAATTATATTAATTAACCCTTTTATAATAAATATACTATATTTAATAAATAATTTATTTTGTGTGAGGAATGTAAGAGAAAAAAATTAGGAAAAAAAAGATAAGATTTGAAAAAAAAATAGATGCCACATGAGAAAAAGGATTTGAAAAAAAAATATAAGCGTTGTTAAAGGTGGAATAAGATGGTGGGAATCAAAGTCCCCCGTCTAATGATCCTCACTTCCCATCTCAAATTTTAATTTCGATTTCGCGTCAAACATTGCATCATTTGATGAATTTGATTGAAATTAGACTTTGGCTTTAGTATAGTTCCATCGAAAAAGAAAAAAAACAAACGTGTAATATCCACTGACATACATAAAGGCCGTGTTTGAGAAAACAATTTAAAGGTGAATCACGTCATGGATTCATGTGTCTATATAGATCATATTCATGGATTAACGAAAATATGCAAAAGCTCTATTTGCATCTGTAATTCTATGAGTTCTAATTCCAAGTTTTACTTTTTTAATAGAATCGGAACACTATAACAAAAAAAGTTCTTTTTTTCTATTTTCTATTTTCATTTTTTTTATTTTCTCACTCTCATGCATTTCTCTTATAAAATAATTTATTTGTTAAATATAAAATATTTATAATAAAGGCTCAATGTAATATTATTTATTATTTATTATTTTATTATTTTTTCATGCTTTATTAAATATATATTTTATTTTAAAATGTTTTTATATTTGTATAAATTATTTTAACATTTTTCCCAAAATATCTAACTTATATTTATATTTTTATTATTTAATAAAATTATACTTTATATTTATAATAATTATTTTTAATTCAAACGCTTACTCAATAATTAATTCATCACATCTATTTTTTCATATCACATCAATTCTCTATTTTTTCATCATTATGTGCTACTCTTTTTAATCTATTAATTTAACTAGAACTTAAGGGGAACGATTCCGTTTTCATAGCCAAAAGGTTTGGCCATCTTTAACCCCTGCTATTTAGAATGCTACATTGCTATTAACCAAAAGTAAACATTAATCAACAGTGACCCTTTGGAAGTTCAATTTTGTCTCCCATTATTGTCGGAGTAAATTTGACATAGCTAAAGACCAAAGAAGTCATGCATCTACTGTGCAGAGAAGCTGGTGATGGGACCGCAGGCTGAGCGTTAACCATGCACAATTAAATGCGTATGCATATAGACACCTACACACATATAATATTATATTATATACTCATTTATAACACAAGTACACAAGAAACACATGGTGTAGTAAATGTCGAGTTATGGATTCTCATAAAGTGTTCGTTGGATTAAGATGCTCTTATATTTACTCTACGTTCGTGTTACATTCTTAACTAAGTGCCAACCACTCCATCTGAAGTAATATGGCCAAATTTTCAAGTAAAAAAAAAAAGAAAAAGAATGATACGGTCAATATTCTCAAGATTTCTAAAAAAGTTTGGACCGTAAGAAGTACATGGTGTGCTACTTTTATTAATCTATGTTGATTGATGGGATAAAATGATCGTGGTATGTTTTCCAGATCCCAATTATTATATTTTTGTAGTCTCAGAATAATTATGTAAAATCCATTGTTTATACTAGCCGGAATTGAATAATAAATCTGCCTTATTATTGTCTCAAGGATTAAAGGTGAAACTATTCATCGACTCTATTTATACACAACTTTCCTAATCATGTCTCGATTAACTACATTTATGTATTTAATCTTTAAATTTCATGCTCAAACTCAATAGTCAATTAAACTAATGTACCATCGATTCATCGTCTAAATTTGAAATCCTTGCAGCTAGGGATGCAAGTGAAAAGCTGAAACTAAAAACACGGCGCATATTATTCACGCATACGTGTTCGATATACTTTAATTTTACATAACATCGTACGTGTCTCATCAATATCAATATTACGTCTAGCTCTCATTTTTAATTCTTCGCATAATAATTAATAGGAGCTCTAACTCTCTAAGTCATTGATGTCTTCCACCACCTAATTACAAACATAAAAAACTGCAGCGAATTAAGCTGCAATATATATATATATATATATATATATATATATATATATATAACTTCTTATGATATAATTTTTTTTATCGTGAATGTTTTTTTAAGTTATTAATAAAGAAATATATCAAAAAAATAAAAAATATATATATGTAACAGTAAAATCGTTTGGTGCTCATTTTTTCATATTTTGGTTCTAATCAATTATTCAACTTTTGGAACTTAATAAACAACCAAGAGCTAGAGTCTTGGACATTTTAATATAAGTTATGTTCAAAATGATACTAGACATCGTCTTTTCTCTTCTTAAAAATTTCTAACATGTCTACTATATTTATTTAACTTTAGCTTCGTTTGGGTTAAATTACACAAATGATCCCCAACTTTGAATCGATTTCCAATTGATCCCCCAACTTCAATTTATAATCAGAATGTTCCTCGTCTTTTATTTTCTTATATGATTAGTCCTCTTGACCGGTGATAGTAAGTTTTCTGATTGTCTTACATACGTGACCGACACGTCAGTCATTTCTCTCTCATCCACGTCATTTAAGTCATCCATGTCATTTAACACTCCAAACCAGGTAAATTACACGGATCGTCTTCCAATTTTAAATTGATTTCTAAATAGTCCTCCAACTTTGATATTATTGCACGATTCATCCATTTGTCCGGTAAGAAATAATCTCCTGATTATCTTACGACGTGACATAATAAAATATAATAAAAAAATTAATTAGCTGATATCACATAATAAAAAATATTATAAAAATTTCAGGATGCGGACGAGCTAGCAGAGGAGGGGTGTCGGCCCCCTCTCCAAGTTCGCTCTTTGGCGAGCTGGCATAGGGGGCGCCGGCCCCCCCCCTCTCCAAGCTCGTCCACTGGCGAGCTTCTCACAAAGGACGCTAACTCTCCCTCACGAGTTCGTCGACGCTTCTATCATTTTTATTTTTTATAGTCTCTCAATTTTGAGTTATTTAGAATCGTCGACGAGCTCGCGAGGGGACCTTAGCGCTCCTTGTGTGAAGCTCGCCAGTGGGCGAGCTTGGAGAGAGGGGTCGGCGCCCTCTATGTCAGCTCGCCAAAGGGCGAGCTTGGAGAGGGGGGCTGACACCCCTCCTCTGCTAGCTCATTTGCGCGTTAAAATTTTTATAATTTTTTTATGTGATGTCAGCTAGTTAAAAATTTTTATTATATTTTACTATGTCAAGTCACAAGATAATCGAGAGACTGTTTCTTATCGGTCAAGTGGATGAATCATACAATAATATCAAAGATGGGGGACTATTTAGAAATCGATTCAAAGTTGGAGGACGATCCGTGTAATTACCTGATTTGAAGCGTTAAATGACGTGGATGACTTAAATGACGTGGATGAGAGATAAACGGCTGATGTGTTGACCGTGTATGCAAGGCAATCGAAAAATCTACTATCACCGGTCAAGAGGACTAATCATGCAAGAAAATAAAAGGTGAGAGACGTTTTGATTATAAATTGAAATTGAAGGACCAATTAAAAATCGACTCAAAATTGGGAGACCATTTGTGTAATTTACCCCTTCGTTTGTAACATCCAAAATGAAAACTTTTCAGCCCTAACTAATTATGGTGGAGAACAATAAATTCAAAAATAAATTACAACTATCAACCGACGCATATTTATTTATTTTATTCAATTTACCCTAGCTCCATGCTGAATGGTCCATCTACACCAATTATTGTTTTGAGTGTGGATCCCCCCATATGAAATGATCCTACATAAATCCAGTAAGTGCATCAAAGCTGAAACAGTGTCACTGCATCGCACTTGGTCAAGTACGCATCTGACTCTTCACCCCATACGTAAATCTGCGTGTGTAGACGTTTACGAAATTTTTTATTTCTTGTATTACAATAAAAAAATCTCAATAACAACAAAGACGAGACATGTCAATAACAGTAAAACTTTTAAAAAGAAGTATTACTATAAAATAATAAATTATGCTTGGACGAAAATATCGAAAATTCCCCATACAATAATTTTTAAAAAAATAGTAAAGTATTTAATATTAATTAAATATATGAAATCTAGCTTTTGTTTGGCCGACTGGTTATGAATAGTGTTTAGAATCTTTGGTCATGATTAAATCCAATATGAGATGCATATGACAAATACAAGATATATTTCATAGTCGGCAAAAATTGTATCATTGCACTACAAAGTATTTCAAAATCGAGTCATAATACATTCAGTTAATACAAGTGCCCACAAGTATAAACCAATAAATTATTTGAATGTAATTCCTTCAATTTTGTTGAATGAAATAATATTCTGTGATCGCTTTTACCCTTTCTAATATTTTGTCTACTTTTTAATTTCTACAAAGAACGAAAATTTATTATATAATTCAATATTGATAGCAACTTTGTCAACAGCTAGTTGGAGATAGCAATTGGCTACCTAGACATTTTAGGAAGTTTAATTTTTTATATTTCTTTTATAAGTTCTCTATGAAGCAGATAAAAATATAATAAAGTTGAAAATTGAATATTAATACCCGTAAGATATTATATAATATAATAATATAATGCGTTACCTATACGTACGATCGGCATTTGAGATGAGTCGTGAGCCCCACGTTTGCTTAATTCTTTTCACCTTGTCCTGTTCAAAATGGCTCCCAAATGCCAGCAAATAGGCCCTTAATCCTCTCTCTCTCTCGCGGTCTCTCTCTCCAACACTATATATAAGACCCCAGGTTCCAACTACTACCACCACCTTTTGAGCCCTTCATCTCACTCATAAATCACAAAAAGAGAAAAAAGCGGCAACCATGGCTACACCTCTCACTCCAGTCCAGCTCCTCAGAGCCATCGTGTTCACCTTGCTGACCGTGTCCTTAACCCTCCAAGCCATCCTGCCATCAAATCAGCGACTCCTCGTCGTCCTCACGCAGCACCGCGTCCTCGTCGCCTCGTTCCTGTGGTGCACCTTGGTCGTACTCGTCGCCTACGTCAAGAGACGCCCTCTCCCTGTCCTCCTCCTCAACTACAGCTGCCACAAGCCCGACAGCGACCGGCGCAGCAGCTACGAGATGTGCGAGTACTTTGGCCACAAGTGCGGCCGCGTTTCGGCCGAGAGCGAGGCCTTCATGCGCGCCATCTACGACAAGTCCGGACTGGGCGACGAGACGTACGCGCCGCCATTCGTCTACCAATCCGACTACGACGCCAAGTTCCCCTCCGCCATCCAGGAAGCCGAGGAAGGCATGTTCTCGACCGTCCAGTCCCTGCTCTTCAAGACCGACGTGGACCCTTCCCGCATCGACATCCTCATCGTGGCATGCAGCATGTTCGCCCCCGCGCCCTCGCTGGCCAGCATGATCGTGAACCGCTTCAACCTCTCGCCCTCCGTCAAGTCCTTCAACCTCTCCGGGATGGGATGCAGCACGGGCACGATGTCCATCGACCTCGCCGCCAGGATCCTCCGCGACCGGGTCGGCTACGCGCTCATCGTGGTGACGGAGGCCATTGGGCTCAACTGGTACTTCGGCGACAATCGCCACATGCTGGTGACCAACTGCATCTTCCGCGTTGGCAGCTCCGCGGCGCTCGTCACCAGCGACGCCTCCCGGCGCCACATGGCCAAGATGGAGCTCGTCTGCACCCTCCGCACGCATCACGGCGCCGAGGATGCCGCGTACAACGCGGCCTTACAGATGGACGACGGCCAGGGCAACGTCGGAGTCGCGCTCACCAAGGACCTCATCCGGGTGGCCGGCGCCGGCCTCAAGAGCCACATCACGACGCTAGCGCCGCGGGTGCTCCCCCTGACCGAGATGCTCCGGTTCGCCTGCCGCGTGGGGCGGTCGCTCCTCGCCGGCGACAAGAAGACGGCGCACGTACCGGACTTCAAGACGGCGTTCGAGCACATCTGCATCCACGCCGGGGGGAAGGCAGTGATCGACGCTCTGGGGCGACTGATGCGGTTCGACGAGTGGACGGTGGAGCCGGCGCGGATGTGCCTGCATCGGTTCGGGAACACGTCGAGCAGCCTGGTGTTCTACGAGTTGGCCTACTTCGAGGCCAAGGGCAGGATCAAGGCCGGGGAGAAGGTGTGGATGCTGGCGTTCGGCACCGGCTTCAAGGCATGCAGCGTCGTGTGGAGAGCCCTCAAGGACTCGTGGATGGACCCCGACAACCCCTGGAAAGACTGCGTTCATAGGTACCCGGTGAAGAGGGAGTACTGCACGGGGCAACAGAGGAGCGCACCGCAGACGGCTCAATTCGCAAGGGCATGACGTGGCTCCATAGTCCATGCATGTATAGTGACTAATGGTGTTTAATAGAATGGCCAGGGTCGTTGCTCCATTAATGGCCCATGCATGCATGCGTGCATGCATGCATATATGGACGAATCTGTGTTATGAATCTACGTTTCCAAGTGTACTGTGTTCTGCCGGGGGTGTCGGATGTCGGATAGATTTCATGTGAGTGAGAGGAGTAGAGGGGGAAGCATTTGGCTCTTCTCAAGTTTCCAATGCATGGATAATCAGCCAAATCTCATATGTATGTACTCAAATGTGGATACGTTTACATTTATCAGTTGGACCCTTGGCTTAAGTGGTAGATCTGCCTGTTCTGCGTACTCTAAATACATAAATTTTACCCGAAAAAAGAACTCTCTAATTTCCACGACAAATGTGATGTTTAATAAAGGCAGTAATGCGACTATACAATTTTGTTCGTTCTTAAATTTCATTATTTCTATCATGATATTCAAGGGGTCTATTAGATCATGAATAAATCGAGATGGCAAATAAATTTTGTTACAGACCCTTCCCAAGTGGCCTCTTTTTATTGCAATCAACCTCCTTAACCAGCATCACAGGCCTACGGTAAGAAGCAACACTGCAATTAAGGATGGTCACTACCGGATTCGGGACGAGGATTTGTCCATCCCGGTCCTCACCCCGATATTAAAAGTAAAGAATAAAATAAAAAATGGTCCCGAGGTGATTGAAAATTTGCACTGATTCCGATCTCGATTTAAAACTAAGATGATTTTTTCTTTTTATTTTTAAATAAAGGCAACAGATATTCTCGGTATTTCTCACCTATTTACAATTTTAAATAAGTGCTAACAACTCCCACCTCTCACTCAGGTAAATTACACGAATGATTCCTCAACTTTGAGTCAATTTCCAACTGATCCCCCAACTTCAATTTATAATCAGAACGTCTTTCATCTTTTATTTTCTTGCACGATTAGTCCTCTTGATCGGTGATAGTGGGTTTCTCAATTGCCTTGCATACGTGGCCGACACGTCAGCCATTTCTCTCTCATCCACATCATTTAAGTCATCAACGTCATTTAACGTTCCAAACTAGGTAAATTACGCGGATCGTCTCCCAACTTTGAATCGATTTCTAAATAGTCATCCAACTTTAATATTATTACACGATTCATCCACTTGACCGGTAAAAAATAGTCTCTCATTTATCTTGCGACGTGGCATAATAAAATATAATAAAAAACTTTAACTAGCTGACATCACAAAATAAAAATTATTATAAAAATTTCAGAACACAGACGAGCTGGCAAAGGAGGGGTGCCCCCTCTCCAAGCTCGCCCTTTAGCGAGCTGGCATAGGGGGCGCCGACCCCCGTCTCCAAGCTCGTCCACTGGCGAGCTTCGCACAAGGAGCGCTAACACCCCCTCGCGAGTTCATCGGCGCTCCTATCATTTTTATTTTTTATAGTCTCTCAATTTTGAATCGTTTAGGACCGTCGACAAGCTAGTGAGGGAGCTTTGATGCCCCTTGTGCGAAGCTCGCTAGTGGACGAGCTTGGAGAGGGGGGTCGGCGCCCCCCTATGCCAACTCGCCAAAGGGCGAACTTAGAGAGGCGGGCCGGCACTCCTTCTCTGTTAGCTCGTCCGCGTCCTGAAAATTTTATAATAATTTTTATTATGTGATGTCAGCTAGTTAAAGCTTTTTATTATATTTTATTATGCCACGTCACAAGATAATCGGAAGATTATTTCTTATCGGCCAAGTGGATGAATCGTGTAATAATATCAAAGTTGGGAGACTATTTAAAAATTGATTCAAAATTGAGGGACGATCCGCGTAATTTACCTAGTTTGAAACGTTAAATGACGTGGATGAGAGAAAAACAGTTGACGTGTCAGCCACGTATGCAAGACAATCGAGAAATCCACTATCACCGGTCAAAAGAACGAATCGTGCAAGAAAATAAAAGATGAGGGACGTTCTGATTATAAATTAAAGTTGGGGGATCAGTTGGAAATCGATTCAAAGTTAGAGGATCATTCGTGTAATTTACCCATCTCTTGAGTAGAATAAATGTCAGAGTTATTGCATTCGGATTATCTTATATTTACCCTACGTTCAGCTTACCATTTGAATATACATTCTTAATAAGTGCCAATCACTCTTTATTTCACAACAAACACATGGTATAATAAATGTCGAGTTATGGATTCACTTCTATCTGTTGGATTCTGATGCTCTGATATTTACTCTTATGTTCTACTTACAAGTTCAATGTACATTCTTAATACGTGCCAATCATTCCATATGAATGTTGTATGGCCAAATTTTCATGAAAAAGGTAATGTCCTGCTCTCAAGACCTAAAAAAGCTTCGAACTCTAAGAAGTATATGGCAGAGGTACTTTTATTAAACGTCCTCATGATTAGCAGTTTGGAATATCAACTCGAAATGGTTATGCATTTTTTTTTATTTATTAGGACCGGAGTTCACACGGAAAGAAAAAGATAAACACTTGTCATATTAGTGATCAGAGATCAAAACTAGAAGTACTCGACTTTAGAAGGCAACCTTACTAGCCATGCGTCAACTAAACTTACGTATTTGATATTTAATTTCAAGCTCCAATGCAGCAATCAATTAAACTAACGAATCATCGATTAATATCAAAGCTAGCAATCCTTCGAGCTAGAGATGAAAGCGATCAGCTGAAACTAAAAAAAACACAAAGCGCACATGGTTCATGCATGCTTATTCAATTTACTCTAATTTTACATGACGTGGCGTCTCGTGATTATCAAGATTATGCCCAACTCTCATCTTAATTTTTATCGTAATAGGAGCTCAAGCCTCAAGTTAATTCGAATGCTCCAGCAACTAACTACAAATATCATAAACTAACTGAAGCGTGCAACAATATACACATTGCATAGATATATCGACGCAGGAAGATAATTGGGTCTGGCGTCCTAATCATTTATTCAACTTTGGATCTTAATAAACAACCAAGAGCTAGAGCAACTAGAGTGTTGGATCTTTTTCATCTAAATTCAGATCAACGTTGTGCTAGGCACCATCTTTTCTCATCTTAAATTTTCTAGCATATCTATCATATTAAGCTTTGACTTTTGTTTGTAACACAAACTCATATACTGTTCGTGCATATGATGAAGGATGCAATTCCTCTTCCACTATTACGTCTCTAGCATGCCGCTGCTCAGTTCCCATTTTCCAAACATCATGCCCTTCTTCCTTCTCCTCCTCTTCTTCCTCCTCTTCTTCCTCCTCTTCCAGATACTCCACTTTGAGCGCCCTTTCCACAGTGCTGCTATTTTGTCTGTGCAGCAGAGATAGATAACCAAGCACAAAGGTAATATAATGAAGTAAACTATCTCAATTGAAAAATATTGAATTGAGGATAATGGTCATCTAATAAGTTTAAATCCAATCATGCATGATGGGAGTACTAATAATGGATGCACAATGAAGAATTTACATACGATGATAATGGATGCACAATGAAGAATGTGCATAGAATGTTCGTGCATACATACAATGAAGGTTGTTAAGCCATCCTCACTTAAAGTCTGGATGCACTTCCTCTTCCACCATTATGTCTCCAGCATGCTGCTCCTCAGTTCCCCTGTCCCAAACATCAGGCCCTTCTTCTTCTCCCTCCTCTTCCAGGTACTCACTCCACTTTGAACGCCCTTTCGTCGATGCTGCTATTTTGTCTGCGCAGAGATATATAACCCATCATAGAGGTAATCTGATGAAGTAAACTATCTCAATTGCAAAATATTGAATAGGGGATAATGGTCGTCTTATAAGTGTAAATCCCATCGTGTATGATGGGAGTACTGATAATGGACGCACAATGAAGAATGAACAGATTGTTAAGCATAGTGTTAGATTTACTTGGTTTCTACCCGCTATTTACCTTGTTAAATAACTCTTAACGAGTGTTGTTCTAAACTAAACTCCGCCTTGCCTTTGTTAGCGCCACATCGAGGAACAGGTCGTTTCACAAAAGTGGGTTTAAGGTGAGAGCCGTCGTTGTTCCATTTTGCTTCGATCCCTGCTGCTTGCGCTCCATGGGGGTACTTGGTAAACGAACGTTTGGGAAACTTCTTCTCGGACATTACAGCGAACACATTCGGCTCAAATGTATCCTCTGTTCCAAAAATCACAGAAAAATAACGGAACAATTACTAAAATTACGAACTCAAAATGTTGCTAAAAGGACCACTAGATTTAATAGAGAACAGAGAAAAAAAGATCGAAAACGAAACGAAGGGAAAATATCGGAATCAGAATACACCGCACCGCCCTCTTTTGGCTCCTCATCCGGATCTAAGTACTCTGACCAATCCATCCTCCGTTTCCGGTCGTTCTCCGTGGGCAACGAAGGGGAGGAGTTCGACGACGCGTGGCATCCACCACCGTTCGACGGGGCGGAATGTGGCTCCCCGCGCGGAAGGTCGCATCGGGAGATGTTAAAGGCCTGGACGAATTTGCGGATGTCGTGGGCGAGCGGTCCGCCGGCGTGGATGTGACGGACCGACTGCCTCTGATTGCACACGGCGCACACCCACTTGTTGCTGCTCTTCTTCAGCTGCTTAACCTGCCCCACGACGACGGCCAAGCGGTGAGCAATCTGAAGATAGGAAGCAGGAAGCAAAATGAACGGATCGTTTACCAAATTACCTGCATGGTTGAGCACTGAGAACATTGCACCGCGATAAAGGTCGTCGTCCTCGTCGGCGTCGTCACCATCGTCTGGGCAACAAAGCTAACGCGAGTGCGGCGAAGTCGCATATATTCGCGCGAGATAAAATTTGAATGGTACGTATATTTGGGCCACAAAATAAAGGCCCAAAGGGGAAAAAATTTAGGGCCGTCTGATAACAGAGGAGGCCTTCCCCCTTCGAGGCAAGACTCTATTTCTTTCTATTTTTATTATCTAATATAACTGTAATTTGATCAGAATGGGGGAAAAACATAAATATAAGTATATACAGAGAGAGAGAGAGAGATGTTAAAATTAGAAATAACATTAAAGTCTAGATGTGACAAATCGTAATATATTAACGTTTAATCATTACCTCAAAAAATAGATAAGCAAAAACGTGGATTTTTTTTCAACCTAATTTATAATTCCCGTGTAACTTTACAAAACATTTTTTTACCATTTGCTTGTACTAACACGCTTATTAATCCAAAATCTAGCTATCTCACCATGTCAGTTGTTCAAAGAAATGCGATTAAAAGTTTGCGAACAAATGAAAATTGACAGGAGTTGCACGAAAACAGGGACGAGGGATTCCATGTATGACGAATTCATTAGGCAAAGGGGTCTTCCCAGAGCTCCATCCCTGAATCAATGGAAGTTGACAGTGAATTGACCTCCGGTCTGAGAGATCACACCTTTTCTTCGTTACACCAAATAGATCTTTCATGGCACCATCCTTTGTCTGTCAAAATTCCATGCGTGCACTTACTCCCTCGAAGCCACCGGTGGCACGTCGACGTCGCCCCAAGCTGGTGACCGATGGCAAAACACTCCAAAATCACCCGTCGGCCACCACGTATGCTAATTGACTACGTCGCCCGTCCGTGCGCAGGAACGTTCTCCTCGCCTTCTTCTAAGGCACACGAGCGGCGTTCTCCAACTAAAAGCGACATGCCCGACATGGGGAACAAAGAAGAACGGCGGATCAGGCGCACTGTCGCAAGTTCAAAGTCTTCGGACACCATGTGGCCGCACGTACCTTTCAGACTCCCCTGCCGACAGTCAATGTACAGAGTTTGAAACGAGTAAAGAGTGCACTATGCCTTCCGACGTAACGCAAAAGCTGGAAGATAACGAGTTCAAGGTTGGTAGGCGGAGAAAATAGCAACGCTTTTTACAAGATACATCTGATTCTATTTTGTATCAGACAAACAGAGCACAACACCCAAACAGTTCACATGCTCGTGCGAGTGTTTTGTTATTTTGTGATTGTTTAGAAACCAAAAAAAAAAAAAAGACAGGCCGAGCACGTCATTATGATGTAACAATGCATAAAGCAACAATTTGAAGACGTCGAATGCTATATTACAGGGGTCGATCATGGTAACACAAAACGTAAGATACGTTCCTTTTCTCCACTGATGCTATATAGGGGTCGATAACGGTAACACAAAACGTAAGACACGATTCCTTTTCTCCACTGATACTATACAGGGATCGATAATGGTAACACAACGTAAGATACGTTCCTTTTCTCCACTAATGCTAGGCAGGGAAAAAGATCCAAAACCATGATTACAGGTTGATTATACAAAAAGGCACACAGCTACTTCAATAATGATCAGTCAGAAAGAGCAAAATGGGGACGACAGTCTGATTGAATCAAGAAGCGACGCCAGATTCGGGTTCAGGAACAAAGTTCAGAGGATTCTGCTCAACCTCCCACACCAAGTTTGATTGGTACTCCGGTACGTATTCCTGCACAGTAGAGGGTAAAGTTACTTCTACATTTCCGTCTGAAGAGCTTCTCCACTGTACGCGTAAATCCTTGACCACAATGGAGCAAGTGGACAGATTTAAGAACAAAAACTTGGTTCCAAAGATGAAATAAAGATGACAAACTGTCTTCCTGTGAACTTATGATACCCAAGGGCAGATTTTTCAATCGAACATCCAATTCAAATATAAAAGAACACACTTCTATAGTCAAACATGTCATGATAAAATATCAACAGAATATGCATTACCAACTTAATGAAAGATTCTAATTCCATCTTTTATCAATGTTACCTCCATCTTCTTGACTAGCTCCTTAGCTGAAGGGGCCGATATGATGATTTGTCGTGCCTCGGGTGAGATGAAACCTTCATCTACAGCTATGTCAATGAACGCCAACAGGGAATCATAGAACCCGTCAACGTTCAGTAGTCCAACCTACAAATATTACCAAGTTAAAAGAAAATGTTTTTAAAAGTATATTTACATAAAATATATTTGCATATGCAGAAAGATGATTGTAAGAACACAAAACTAGTAAAACATCTGAGAAGAGCAATCCAAAATGATCCATGAAAAATAATCGCATGATTAGCAGATAAGATCATCAAAGATGATTCCAAAGGCCGCAAATCTCAGTATTCATCATAACGACAAAGTTTAAAATGACACTTTTGTTTGTTCCTCCATGGAAGAAAACAATGCATCCGACCATCATTCAATATTCAGCCTTAGGACGAGCATATGATCCAGTGAATCTTTTTATGTTCCTCCCGTGAGAACAAATCTACTGATTAATCTTTGAACAAAGCCTCACAAACACATGGATACCAATCCCTACAATATTTGGTCGGTCATAGAAAAACGAAGTCTCATATTCACACAATAAAAATCAAATTGGTTGACAGATAAGATGAGCAACGATGCAACAACACCAGTACTTAAGTCAAACTCAAACAAACAGTTGAATAACTCCAATCGGAAGAAAGAACTATGAAATCTTAGAGCCACAAAACAGTTGATATGTGGCCATAAAACATGCTTTTAGAGTAACAGGACAAAAGTACATAAAATGATGGCAAAGCCTTTGGTTGCAAGCTAGCAGATAAGGAATTAACTTACCGGCTTCCTGTGGATTCCTAACTGAGCCCACGTAGTCATCTCAAGCAGTTCCTCTAGAGTGCCATATCCACCTGAATTTGAAGTTGATGAATCATATTAGCAGAAGCATAAAACTCATACAAAGTTATGGACTGGAACGAATTAAGTCATACCAGGCAAGGCAATGAAGGCGTCGGCTTGACGAGCCATCTCCGCCTTTCTTTCATGCATATCCGAGACAGGTATAACTTCACCAACAGTCACCCCAGTTAACTGCAAACAGCAATTCGAATCAATGCGATGGACGTAAAGGTTATAGCCTAACAGCATCACAGCAGTATAATAATCGAAGATATCAAAAGTTCTGTACAACACACCTCTCTCGGCATCAAGGACCTCGGAATAACCCTGCAAAAAGAAGGAAAAAAGATCACTTTTATTGTAATAAACAAAAATGATACACAAACATGAAGGATATAAACTATATTGAACAAAAAAGTGGAGAGAGAGAGAGAGAGAGAGAGAGATCAAATTTCTATCACATTAAAGCTCTATCGACAACATTGTTAAAGGAGTAAATGCAGTTGAGTGAACCAGCATAACAAGTGCCTGAATGTACAAGGAGAGTGCAGACAAGGCGGCACAAGGAATAAGCGACAGAGAAGCACGAAGATACCCCATGACATGGCGGCCTCCATCATGCACGGCGTGGGAAACAAGACCCATCAACCCAATGCTCCCTCCGCCATACACCAGGTCGATGCCGCTTTCCACCTTCACAGCACCAACATGCAAAGTACAAATGCAAAAGAACAGCTGTCAAGCAACCAGAACAAAACAAACACCCTCCTTTCCCTTCGTCACTACTGGAGGAAACCAAAAAGTTTCAAAAGTAAACAACAAAAGAAATCATGAACCCCCCAATTTGGAGGGTGGTGGGTTGAGGAGAGCTGAGATGGCATTTGAGAGGGGAACATGGACATGAGCTATGATGTCCTCCAATGTCGCCATCTTTCGGCCTAACCAAAAGCCAAAAGATATCCAACCAATGATGATTTAATCCAATTTCACCTTCGATAATCTTTTATATATGTTCCAACACATGACATATCCCCTAGCAAATATATGACAAAAAAACATTTTTTCTTGCGAAAAAAAGTTAAGATATTATCTTTCGTGAATTTACCAGAGCTAGGGACTCCGATTGCGAAGCTCAATAAGAAGATATTAACCGGAAAGACAGGAAAAAAAACATAACGATGGAGAAGAGGAACTAAAATAAATCAGAAACTAGCTAAACTCGACATGTCATTAATCAAATGAATTATATGATCCATATCGATAGCATCACCGCAGTGAAATAACATAAGCATCGTCGAGAAGGCCACCAGCAACACGGTTTTATTTTTGTCGGAAAAGAAAGCAGCTCGGCATTACCAGTTCTTGTCCGAGTTCGATGGCGGCGCGCTGGTAGCTCTCCTTTTTCCCGGGCGAGCTCCCGCAGTAGACGCATATCCTACGGAATCTCGACGCCGACGGACGCAGCGACGCCGACGACAGCGACGCTTCTCCCGCCGCGCCCACCGGCGCCGCAATCTCCTCGGCAAAGGACTCCAACTTCGGTCCGGTTATCGCCATCGCCGTCCAAACAAAGAAGTAGCGCGACAGGGTGTGCACGAGCACGACGAAGGCGATGAGGAGGCATTCGATCGAACACCACTCTCCTATTTATAGCTCCCATTTCCGGGGCTATTTTTTTTTCTTTTAACCTGAATATCTAGGGTTTCGGGCCCAGGAGGGTTACGTCAAACGGGTTAAACACTTGGCCTGTGGAGGCCACAACAGCCGGCACACTACACAGCAACCCAACTGACTCAGCTTCTGGGACCCGCAAAACTGCGACGCATTGCACCGCGACACGCTTTCTCCGCAACAGGAGGTGCCACCCGATCCACGGTGGGCGAATCGAACGGCTGGGAAATGTCCAGGTGGCGCCACGCGAGGGATACATTATTAATTGAGGAGTTAAATGTTGGATGAGTTGAGATTAAAAGTTGAGCGGGTGCGAAACGAAGCGGGTCAAAAAGCACGAAATTATTCGGGTGTTAATGTCTTAAGATTTGTCTTTAACTGCGAGTTGGAATCCATAGGCCAATTTCCAATCCATTTTTTTACCATCCGATTTATTATTTTATTTTACTTATAATAATAATAATAGTCCGCAATTATAATGGTGCTTGGATTTTGGGAATTTATGGTGCTAGATCTTATGTATTTAATAGGAGGAGGAAGGATAGATTTTAGTGGAACGTGGTCAATAGGAGCGCGGTACACGAGAACGAGATAGATACGGTCAAAGTTCATTTTCTCTACTTTTAAATTTGTTAGCAATAAAAATTTAACAAAAAAAATTAATAGTTTGAATATAGACTCTTCCGCTTAATATTTTAATTTTTTTTACTTTATAGTTTAGTTCGCCAATATTATGGAACTGTCAAATATTAAAAAAGTAGCAGGGAATCCTTTTTTTATTACAATTTTGTTTTCCAGACGACAGAACGTTAATTTCCAAAGCACCAATTTGGATCTATTGGCAATATGTGGTAGTGGGCTCATAAAGCACTATTTTTATGTATGAATGAAAAAATATCATATATAAAACCTTAAACTTATTATGCATTGTAGCACTTATTCAGTCGGAATCGACTCGTCAGAAAAACGTTCATCGCAAATCGATTTGCGACAATCGTAAAAAATCCGCCGGAAAAATCGACGGTCAGAACCATCGAAAAAAAGTTTTCGACAGTTGCAACCGTCGAAAAAGACCGACGGTTCGAACCGTCTGAAAGTTTCTGACGGTTGCAACCGCCGAAAAATGCCGACGGTTCGAACTGTCAAAGTTTTCGACGATTGCAACCGCCGGAAAAGGTCGGTGGTTCGAACCGTCGAAAGTTTTCGACGGCCGCAATTGTCGAAACTTTCGACGGCCGTCGCAACCGTCGATTTTTCGACGATCGCAACCATCGCAAAGAATTTTTTAAATATAAAAAAACTTAGCCGCCGGATCAGGCCACGGCCAGCTCCGGCCACAGCCAAATCCGGTCGCCCTCGGCAGGATGGGCCTGATCCGGCCGCTGTGGGTCAGATCCGACCGCAGGCGATTGTCGCCGCCAACCATCGGATCCGGCCGCTGGGTCGGATCCGACCTCCGAGCAGCCGGATCAGTCGCCAGGCGGTCGAGAGAGAGAGAGGAGAGGAGGGAGAGTGAGATAGAGGAATTATATATAAGGGGAAAGAGAAAGCGGGAAAAGAAAAAAAAACGGGATAACAAAATTTTAATTACCGACGGTTCCGACCGTCAAAAATGTAAATATTAATTATTTTTAAAGTTACCGACAGTTGTGACCGTCGAAAATATATTTAGTTATATATAATATTTATTTTTTATTTTACCGACGATTTGAACCGTCGATAATCACTACCGACGGTTTGGGCCGTCGCTAGTTATATTAATAAAATACTCATATATGATATTATTATACATTTACCGACGGTTACGACCGTCGGAAATTGCGGCGAATTTTGCGACGGATGGGTATCCATCGAAAATATCGACATTCCTAACCATCGAAAAATAAAATAATAATATAATAAATTATATAATTTATTATTTTCATTTCCGACGGTCGTAACCGTCGGAAAATTCGTCGCAAATTGCGACAGATGGGTATCCATCAGAAATATCGACGTTCCTAACCGTCAAAAAATAAAATAATAATATAATAAATTATATAATTTATTATTTTATTTTTCGACGGCCGTAACAAATTATATAATTTATTATTTTCATTTTCGACGATCATAACCGTCGAAAAATTCGTCGCAAATTGCGACGGATGGGTATCCGTCGGAAATATCAACGTTCCTAACCGTTGAAAAATAAAATAATAATATAATAAATTATATAATTTATTATTTTACTTTCCGACGGTCGTAACAAATTATATAGTTTATTATTTTTATTTCCGACGGTCGTAACCGTCGGAAAATTCGTCTTAAATTGCGACGGATATGTATCCGTCGAAAATATCGATGTTCCTAACCGTCAAAAAATAAAATAATAATATAATAAATTATATAATTTATTATTTTACTTTCCGACGGCCGTAACCGTCGGAAAATCCGTCGCAAATTGCGACGGATGGGTATCCGTCGGAAATATCGACGTTCCTAACCGTCGAGAAATAAAATAATAATATAACAAATGATATAATTTATTATTTTACTTTTCGACGGTCGTAACAAATTATATAATTTATTATTTTCATTTCCGATGATCGTAACCGTCGAAAAATCCGTTGCAAATTGCGACGGATGGGTATCTATCGGAAATATCGACGTTCCTAACCGTCAAAAAATAAAATAATAATATAACAAATTATATAATTTATTATTTTACTTTTTGACGGTCGTAACCGTCGAAAAATCCGTCCCAAATTGCGATGGATGGGTATCCGTCGAAAATATCGACGTTCCTAACCGTGAAAAATAAAATAATAATATAACAAATTATATAATTTATTATTTTTCTTTTTGACGGTAGTAACAAATTATATAATTTATTATTTTTATTTTCGACGGTCATATACCGTCGAAAAGTAAAATAATAAATTATATAATTTATTATATTATTATTTTATTTTTCGACGGTCGTAACCGTCGGAAAATCCGTCGCAAATTGCGACGGATGGGTATCCGTCGAAAATATCGACATTTCTAACCGTCAAAAAATAAAATAATAATATAACAAATTATATAATTTATTATTTACTTTTCGACGGTCGTAATAAATTATATAATTTATTATTTTTATTTTTGACAATCGTAACCGTCGGAAAATCCGTCGCAAATTGCGACGAATGGGTATCCGTCGAAAATATCGACGTTCCTAACCGTCAAAAAATAAAATAATAATATAATAAATTATATAATTTATTATTTTACTTTCCGACAGTCGTAACCGTCGGAAAATCCGTCGCAAATTACGACGGATGGGTATCCGTCGGAAATATTGATGTTCCTAACCGTCGAAAAATAGAATAATAATATTATAAATTATATAATTTATTATTTTACTTTCCAATGATTGCAACCGTCGAAAAATCCGTCGCAAAATGAACCGTCGCAAAATTTTCAAACCGTCGAAAATTGTCCGTCGAAAAACGATAATTTTCTTGTAGTGTTATCTATCTTCCAAACATGTTAACGCTGTAATATGCACCCCACTTCGTTGAAAATAATATATTATATTGATGTTCAATAGACAAAAGTAACTATCTTTTTGGCACTGTATAACCGTCCAATGTAGCATTGATTTGTAACGTCTATCTACGAATTGAAATTGGTCGAACAATATTTCGGTAATTATATGTAAAGTTCCTCTTAAATTAAAATTTAAATGATAAAATACTTTAGCATTACATTGACTATCTACTTTGTAATTAATTATATTATTCATTGGCTAGTATTGATTTTTTATTCATGTTTTTTTAAAAAAAATATATGTGGGCCCCTCTTAAGGTTTTTTCTCATTCGTCCTTGGTTCGAAGTATACTAATGTAATGACAAAATTTTTTGTGTGTCCTGAATAGAGATTTTTTTGGACGTATTTCAGAATTATTAATTAGCATTTGACTAATTAATAAATTATGTTCAAAGTAGTGAGTCTGGAAAATGAATTTTAGATTATTAACATCCAACTATATTAGGATACAATTTCGTGCCGACGGATTTTAATATCTTGATTGCTGTTGGAACTTGGAACAGGCCAAACGACCAAATCATACATAGTTGCATAGAACTATAGAATCGGGTGCCTGGAAATCCATTTTTGGCATCTTGGAACATGATTTTGAAGGTAGAGAAAACATAGAAGTCGTGCAGTAAACTTTAACAAGTTTGTGCCTGTTTTTTCATAATATTCTCAGTGATCCAACATGGATTCTTTTCTTACATGCCGATAACAAGGCTATGAGATTTTAGGGAACACACAAAATTATGCTGTTATGTACCATATGCTATGCGCCCTAAATCATGCAAAACGAAACATATGAGGTTGTCGTGCGTCCAAGATGCAAAAAACTTTTGAAAAGGTATTCGTGTATGCCATAATATTTTTAGCTTCCAGTTGCACGTTGAATTAATGCAACATGTATAAAGTGGATCCTGGATAGGATTCACATTACGTACACGGCTGACATAATTAAATTAGAAAACCGGCAGATATCATTTCCACTAGATCGTGTATACTGTATAGGAATCCACCAATCAATTAAACGATTTAATTTACTCGTCAGCGTAAGCTGTTCTTTTCTGACCATTTGTTACATACTAGACCGCTCACGAATTCTTTAAAACATGTTTAAGGTAATTCTTGGAACTTTATGACTTACGGGGCATAAACTGGTTGTTGTGACTTAGATAGTAATATGATAGGCAGCACTTTTTTGTTAAGAAATTATGCATAGCAGATTCTATCGACCTGTCTTAATTTTACTTAATTTGTTTGATTAACTTATATGTAGATATTAAGGTTCCTCGATTCAAACATTTTTGCGACTCCGCCGAGAGAGTACAATTGACGTCGCCAACGGTTGTGCATAACTTAGATTAGTTTATTAGCTTATATATATATCAATTAATCTCCATGACAGTTTTGTTTTTCTCTCGTCCTTCCCTTCAGAATAGATATATGAACAATATGGTGTGTAGAGTATTAACACAAAGAACAAGTATGTGCTACGTACATGGGTATAAAAATAAAAACAAGTTTACATCATCACGTCACTCGATTGATTTAGGGGCATCCATCAAATCCTCCTCACGGTTGGAATCCATTTTGATACACTGGTCCAGAACAATATAATTGTATCATATATTAATGATAAAAATGTATAGACGATAATTTCCTTTGTACTGTGATAATATATATATATATATTATCATTCTCCCACTATGTTAATTAAATAGTAAATTGTTACGAATCTAAGTCTTTATATTTTAATCTTCAAACAAAAGTAAGAAATATAAACTGACGAATGGTATAATTCACCTCTTGTAATACTGACACTCGTAAATTTGTTTTTTTGCAAGAGTTCGTAGTTCGTACGCGCCAAGCGGTTCATGCGCGGTTGCTGACGCAACGATAGCGTCAGATACGACGGCCGAAGGGGTCGTTTTCATGTCCGTGCGATGTAAAGGAGACGGCTGTCGGGCCTTCGACGTGTGAAACGTGTTTTGAAACGTCGACAATACAAAAGTATAAGGTACGGCCGGTCGGCGGGCGTGCGCCGTGCGATCGAATGCGGTGGCTATGGGGCCGTCGGATCTGCGGCATCGCAGATTCCATGCACGTCTCGCATGTCGGCACACGTGCAATGAGTCGACGGCGCGGTTCGCACGGGCGCCGCGGGCGCGCCCCCCGCCGCACGCGCGTCATAAATCGCGCCACGGACGACGGGGAATAGACCGACCCGGTTCGGTGGATTAGACCGGGCGTCTCGCCTAGGAAAAGAACGTTGACACGTGCGAGGGGGGAGAGAGAGGATTTCTTTGTTTTTACTGATCGAGTTGTCTTTTCGGCATTAAATTTTGCTTCTTCGTATTCGATCGGATCAGGGTGGTGGTGTTTTCCAACGACGTTATAAAGGAAAGGGAGGTAAAGGGCTAGAGAAGTGGAAGTGCGATGGATTGGATGGATGGTTCAGAGGATCATGATTGAGAGAGGGAGTGAGAGAAAGAGAGAGAGATATATAGAGAGAGAAGGGTTTGTTGTTTGTTCCAAGAGTGGTAATAAGTAGCGGTATGATCGTAGCAGTAGGAGTGGTGGGAGAATGGAGGATGCGGAGGGATGGAATTAATTGTCAGAACGGGAGATGACGGGGAATGTGTAATGATTCCTGATGTACGTAGCGTAAAACCCTACGAACATGCAACATCAAATAGCTTAGTCGGGGACGATCTTTCTCTCGCGCATAAATGTTCGAAGAGCCACTTGGATGAGACGGGACACGGCGGGGCAAACATAGCACCCCCCTTGTGTTTTCTTAATATCTTTTGGAAGCGAGGCTACGTCGACCTCGCATTAATAAGCAGTTTGAATTTGCATTCATGTGCCCTCTGTCGATGGTAGAAAATATTTTCCTAAAAGATTGTTGATTAGAGTCATCCAAGCCCTCCATATATAATCATTAAATTTGAACATATGATTCATTGGTCATCTAAACCCTGCACATTGATCTTGTAGTCAGGATGGTGTGTTTATTAGATTGGACGGATAAGTTCATTCGTATCCCATTTGGCTCGGACAAATAATAGCTTAAACATTATATTTTAATTATGTTCAATATTCGTATGATTTCAGTTCCTAAACTAACAAATCGTTCGACCATTAATTCTTTAATAATATTAACTAATAAACTTATATAATAATATTTACATAATAATAATAGAACATAAATTATTTATCCATTATTAATTTGATTTGTTCTATTATTAATGAAAAATAAAATAAATAAATAAGTGAAAAGACAAAAAATAAAGAAAGCTATGAGAAAACTCAAGGAAAAATTAACAATACTTATTTATTATATTATTTTATTAATGTATTAAAAAAGAAAATATAGAAAAAGAAATGTCAATTTTAAATAAATGAAAATAATAAATTATTTTTTTAAAAAAAAAGTTAACGGACTTGATCGGTTTGTCCGCTAGTCTATATGTCTATTAAAACTTATTAGACATTAACGGGCCGAGGAAATTTGAAAATCTATTAAATGATCAATAATAATTCATAAAATTAATTGACTTGTTCGACCCGTCCTATTTTCGATCAAAATCTGACTAATTGTAATTATTAGGGCATCGTCCCAAAATTTATATCTAGATGTGAAAATTGAATTCTTTTTACATGACCTTTTTTTTTGTGTTGTGGCCCAGGCACCAAATAGGTTTTGAACCTACTAAAGTAAGCTGCCTGCTCAGTGCGTTGATGGTGGATGTGGTGATGAAGGTTCAAGTGGAGGCCATCTAATCGTTCATCGCTACTGAAATTTCTGTAGTTATGAACGCTTTCCCAATTGTTCTTTAGCTGGTACAAGAAGTTAGATGTGACGAATGATGATGGAAGTTATGACAGCGGAGTGACTGTTCGTAACGATCAGAGGTGGAAGAAGAGGGGGCGAGAAGAGAGGAGTGACATGCAAACTAAAAATGGATAAGTTAGCAACATTATGTTTCGGAAAAAAAAATATGAATACTATTAAAGTTAATTTGAAGGGCTAGATGGAAAGAAACTCATATAAAAATAATTTTAATGGTTGTAAGGATGCCTCGTCCTCCTTGCGACATAAAAAAATATCGCCTATTTATCTCTTTGTTTTTATCTGGAATTTTTAAATCTCGTCACCAAGCCACAAATGAATAATATCATTTTAATTTGGGAGCCAACGTCCCTGCCCAAGAAGGATCGTAGCACCAAGCAATTCACCTTCTCCTTTGCAATTAATGATTGGTAATGCAAAATAACACGGGACAACATTTGAAGTAAAATTGAATAGAAAACGAGGCATCACATTTCACAAGATTGTACAGCTAGGGAAAACTGAACGACGGATTATAAATTATGGAGTAGAGCACGGAGTGATCTTTCTCCCAATGGATTAGAGGGAGCTATCAGTTTGGCGTTCATTTTCCTTGGGCAAAGCGCCCGTCAAAATTTTCTGTGAGAATCGGAGATTCCGTGATAAGAATTACAAGCGTAAAACTGGCATTAAAAAGGAACATATGCTACATCATTGGGGCCTAATCTACAACTATACAATAATTTGTGAAAAAATGAAGACCCGCTGTTTCCCATATCGTCCCCCTACCCCACCAAACATTCCGGCCACTAACCGCCATCTCCACCAGCCCACTCAATATCAAGCATGGTGTGAATCATCCGTATTCAAATTCTGAACTGACCACGGGCTCAGCATCTTTCCTGGCTTAAAGTTCATAAAATGAGTCCAGTCACATGCCAAACTATCCAATATCGGTAAAATCCATCAGTGATCCAATATCCTCAAGTTCAGTGCAAAAGTTTGGATCATAATTATGTGGTATAGACTCCATATCTTGGGAATCTTGAGAATAAGAAACAAAGGTATGATCGTAATCCAAGTCCAGAACTTCGGCAGGTACGCTAAACTCAAAGGTGGTTGGTCTTTGAGATTGTATCGCAGATTTACTGAATGAAAAGGAATCTTCTTGAGACTCTGTTGTCCGTTGAACTTTTGATTTCGATGGCCTGGATGAATCGGAAGCAGACTTGTGCTTCCCAAGAGTTTGAGATTTAGAACCAGACTTGTGTCTATTGTTGGCTCCTGAAAAAAATGCTGATTGTGCCCATCCAGATCCTTCACTTTCAATGCAAGCTTCGGATGCCATCCTAAGTGAAAAAAACTCAGTCAGCAGAAAATTTGGAGGATGCGCCCGTAGGAAAGTATACAGAGTTATATTAAATTGACAAATATAAGGCAGTGACCTTAAGAACAAAAACTCAGTCAGCACAAAATTTGGAGGGTGGTGCGCCCGTAGGAAAATATACAGAGTTATATTAAATTGACAAATATAAGGCAGTGACCACAAGAAAAAAAGCTCAGTCAGCACAAAATTTGGAGGGTGCACCCGTAGGAAACTATACAGAGTTATATTAAATTGACAAATTTGGAGGGTGGTGCGACCTTAAGAACATAATATTTGCCTGTGGGAAAAGCCCCCAACACTCAACTCCATATGTTTAAGAGAAGAAATTAACCAATTGCAAAATGGTAAAAATCCACCATACATCAAAGAACAATTTGAGGTATACGGAAACATGTGTTTTACAAATGATTGGACCAAGGATTTTACCAATACGAAAGTTCCCCAGCACCATTGAGGTGAAGTAAATATATTAAAAATGTAAACCTTCAACAATTAGAAATGAACAGTAATTGAGCTAAAGAAATTAGAAGATTTTCCTACTCACCTGAAACGATTTTCAGCAATTCTACGAGTTGTTTTTGGCCTTAGGTGTTCTACTGGAGACTCTGTAAATTGTTGCAATGGTTCTGGGCAACGTATAGATACACAAAAGGAATATGGAAATGACGTTCCTGAATCCTCTTGTTCCATGGCGAATTCAAGTATTAAATCCAACTGATCAACAGAGGCCTGAGGCTCTAGACCACTGAATGGTTGGACTGGCCTCTCTTGCTGCTCCCTAAAATCATCATCAATTGCTGACTGGACCAACCTGCTGCAATTTCTGAAGTTTGATGAATTCATCCCTTCAGTGAGCAGTTGAGACTTCTTCGCAGAAGAGTCAGATGTAATCATCCTACTTGAATAAATACTACTATGAGAAGATGGAAAAGTTTGGCAGCGCTCAAGTTGACATTTTGCTCTCCATACAGATGAAAGTACAGCAACGAAATGTTTTTGAAGCAGTAATTCATTGTTGGGCAACTCGCTCGTCACGTTGAGCATAGCACGTACTTGATCCTGCAGGACACATCAACTGTAATCTCTAACAATAACTATACAAATTTTTTTCAATATGTAAAGAGAAGGTAATAGACCCCTCAGACTGAGATAGAAATTGCAAATGAGTGAACATGAAAATGATAAAGCCTCCATAAGTAGGAGAATTAACACATAAAAGACATACTGGAGCAATCCATATTTCAGTACAAGAGCAAATCCTTTTAAACTGTGATGTATAATTCAACTCATTTACATCACTATTTTCACTGGGATAAGGAGACAAGTAATTGAGGGCCTGGGCAAAGTTTAACAAGTCAAAAGATAAGAAGATGAGGGTTCAAATCTTCATGAATAGTAAGAATCTTTATCTCTGGGATCATCTTATAGACTTCAAAAGTCCTCTTGCCATTGGGAGGATCTATTCACATTGTTTCACTTTATCATTAGTGTAATTAAGAAGGATCAATTTGTGTAGTCTAAATACTTATGACACAATACATCCTAAGCGTTATACAATCATACAGACATAAACTTGAGGTAAATGATTTCATAGCGTGGTATACTTTTTCAGCACAATCCAGCATGTGGAATATGTCATATCTTTGCAAAGGAAACTGAACATCTCAGCAACACTGAACAAAGGTGTCATAGAAAAATGGGTCCTACATTTAGAGAGAAGTTCAAGACCTCCTTTTTTGCGACGCGGAACTGCATCTCAGTGGATCACGGCAGCAAGGCCACTCTGCCACTTATATGCCATGCTGCGTATTCAAGACCTCTTATGAGATAACTTGTAGTCTGATATCCCATGCTCCAGGCACGACACACAAATTTCAAGGTTACTAGGTTTTAACTACCTGGATGGCTTATTTGAAATTGGACAAATAATTTTTTTTTGAGAAGAATTGGACAAATTTAAGAAGTGTTGTGAGTTTTTTTATTTTTGGAGAAAGTGTGTTGCGAGTTTCCAGTGCCACAATTATTTAGAAACAAAGCGGCAACACTGCCACAAGACAACTATCCAACAGAAACTTTGTATACTCTAAAGATCAGTTCCATAAGCCAGTCAAAATAACTTTCAAAATTGTAAAATCATAAAATGTTATGGAAACATGCATATGAGATCCATAAGTAGTCTCACAAGAGTTTAAAACATTTTTCCATAATGAATAGAATGATTGTCAAAGGATCTTTTCTTGATTTTTCCATATGTACTGCAATGTGATTGCAAGGACTTCTTTTCTTGAGCGGGGAACGGATGACTACAGTGCTTGGATAATCATCCGGCTTAAAATAAAACCAGAGAATGTACAAGTGGGTGCACACTAACAAAATGTAAAGGATGACCTGTAACATATGGTCGGATTAAACAATGATCTGTTATGCATTAAACAGCAACTTCAACTAAAAAAATACACCTATGAAATCACTAGGCAAACATTATATTCTGAAAAGCAAAAGAAGTTCTTTACCTCAGTAACTTTTAAAAGTGCCTTCCCCGATCCAGGGTTCATCTTTTCACTGTGAGAACTATCCATTGCAGACAGAACATACTTGGAAAATAGTTCGCGAAATCTCTCACTACAATGGATAGGATGGCGGAACCTGCCCCTGTAAAGTCCACCACAAGCCATGGAATAAAGGACGTCACTCACAAATGA
The DNA here is from genome assembly GCA_030549335.1 of Pontederia crassipes. Taxonomy (NCBI): domain Eukaryota; kingdom Viridiplantae; phylum Streptophyta; class Magnoliopsida; order Commelinales; family Pontederiaceae; genus Pontederia; species Pontederia crassipes. Next base: position 19,839,102 of record CM060188.1, on the reverse strand, counting down.
CCAGTGTGTTCCATATTCCTGCACAACAGCACACAAAATGGCATCTTCCTGGGACGACCAAGAATCTGGAGGAGGAAGCCAATCTTTTGACCAAGGTGGGCCCTTCTTTCTCAACTTTTCTGGTTTAACCAACATTATCCGTTTCATTGGCACATAAGTGATGGAAACTTTTGCCCCCACCTTGGTTTTATGTGGAAGCTTGAGTTCAAGATCATTAGCCCCTTCTTCAATCACCATTTCCCCAGTCTCACTCTGTTGCTTTAATGACAACTTGGAACCTTCAATATTTTTGCTTTCAGAAGCTTTCTTCATTTTCTTAAGAGATTTTCTTGAGTTAGCTTCCTCTTCTTCCATGGCATTCATGCCCTTTTTGCGTTTCTTTTGGGTTGGTGGTGAAATTGGTGGTGACTCGTGTGATATATCTTCTGGAGTAAGGACATCATCATCAACAAACATGGGATCATCTCGTGTTTCACCCGCTTGTGCATCAGAGGCTGGTGGACCTCTCTTAAGAGACTTGAATTTTGTCTTCTTCGACTTCTTTTTCTTCTTGGGCTTCCGTTCAGTAGTTGCTGGTTTCCTGCCATACAATTTTATTACCATATAAATAAAGCAGATCAACTGGTTTTCATTCAGAGAAGCCACTGAAGTCAAAGATTTGAGACAATAGAGAAAAAGTTATTTACCTGCATCCTAATCTGTAGTAATCCTATTTTACATTTGAAATGAAAGGAGCAAATACAAAATTTTATAACAATTTTTTTAAGGGCAGACTTTATCATATTGAATGATTCCTTTCCCTACATTTTGTTTTAAGTAAGGGTGACCACAAAAACACATCCTTAAAACAAGAAATAGCATATCCTTACTTGCTAGTTCCATTTTCATCTGCCTCATTTGCATCCAGATCTTCACATTCTAGTTCTTCCAACAACTGAGAAAAAAAAGTGTCAGAGATCAAAATTAGTTAAACAATAAGTGGATTTATAGGATTACACCATCTAACCTGTCGTTGAGCTAATGCTTCAACATGCTGCTGGTATGCTGTAGTTGCAAAATCGGCATCCCATCCTGCATGGTTATCACCACAAAGTAATTTGGGGTCATAACAGTGAAATAAGGGAAACAACTTATTTATCCCTCGTAAAAACAAGTTATAGTTATAGTTCGTTTAAAAAAAAAACAAGTTATAGTTTGTCTCAAGATAAGGTTGAATAGAACTTATGTAATTCTACAAACAACTCAGCTGATGTTATTGACCAAAAAACTTTTTTGTTGAAAGGGACCCAAAAGCCTAATAAAAGCAAGAGAGGTTCAACATATGCAAGAGTTTGGCAAAAGTACTATGCAAATAGTGAAGACTGCTAATAGATGACAATTATTGAAGTAAATTCACTAAATGGTACTAATATAAGAAAGGTTCATGTTCTTACTTTCATATAAGAAAGGCTCCTGGTCTTCATCAATTTCAGCTTCCAGATCTTCCTTGAATTTCTCAATACGATCAAGCTCCCATTCTTGTTCTTCAACATTCACCTGATGCTCAATTGCAGACTTATCAACTATGGGATCCCAGAGTTCAAGGAAGCGCATTGCATATCTGTCAATAGGACGAAGCTGATTCTCGAAGGACGAGCTTGCTTGCCCAGCAGCAGCTGCTGCTGCAGCCATCTGCTTAACATCAGCAAGCATGTCTATATCTTCATCTCCGCCAACAATAGTAAGAGCATTTTCTTCAATTACATTAGTCTCCCCTAGAGTACCAACAATTTCCTTGGTTTGAATAGCAAGCTGAAATCTCTGGTCTTCGGCAATTCTTTCATCATGCTTCATATCATCCTCGTTACCAAGATCATCATCCTCTGGCCTACAGATTCCATCTTCAGCAAACTCTTGATTGTCCACTGCCTCTTCCTGCTCTACTCTTTTAAGAGCCATGTAATCTACTTCATCTTCAGCATGTTTGATAGCTGCTTCAACATCGACATTAGTCATGAGTGTTGGCATTCCATCAGTGGAGCATTCAGCAGCATTAGAATTTTTCTTCTGTATGTTGTCAATTTTAAGAGTTTCATGACCGGAAAAGAGTTCCATAGGGTCAAGCTTCTTGAAGAACTCTGTATTGTAGCTACCACTTTGTATAACCAAATCATCAAGGGCACGTTTCTGATTGGCTTTTTTCAAAATGTTCTCCTCAATGGTGCTCTCACTAATAAGTCTATAAATATGCACCTCCCTTGTCTGCCCTATTCTGTGGCATCTATCTTGAGCTTGCTGGTCCATTGCAGGATTCCAGTCACTGTCATAAAAGATAACTGTATCCGCTCCAACTAAGTTAATCCCTACACCTCCACTACGTGTGGACAAAATAAAAAGGAAATACTTCGGATTTGTATTGAATCGCTGCATCAAAGTTTGTCTCTCCTCCGGCTGTGTAGACCCATCCAACCTCAAGTATGTGTAACCATACAAATTTATGAAAGCCTCCAAGATATCGAGCATCTTAGTCATTTGCGTAAAAATCAAAGCCCTGTGGCCTTCAGACTTTAGACATCTGAGCAAAATAGCCAACTCCTGGAGTTTCCCACAGTCAAATTGTATCAGACGCCTATCTGGAAAATAAACTTGGCGTCGAACAATGGCAGGTCTAATGGGTGCGAGTATAGGTGACAAAGTCCTCGTACATTCTTCCTTGTAAGCTGAGTCCACAAAAACAGGAGATCTTCCTTTACTGCACCAGCAAATTGGAACAGGTGCCCGCGAAGCAGGAATAGCAAACATGAAAGATTCAATTATATTAAGCATCTTATGAAACCGTTCGATTGGAGATAGAACTATATCTGTCAATCTAGAGGAGAAGTCCATGTAGCATGAAGGATTGTTTTTCTGCTCATGAATGTGAAAAACAGGATGCTTTATGCTAACAAGCCTCCTCAGATTAGTTCCATAGACAGGTTTTTTCTGGCATTGTAACGAATTCCACCAGGCAATAGATGACGTTCTTTCTTTCAAGTGTTTCACTCTCTCATCCCAAAGAGACTTCTGAATCTCTTCAAAGATGTTAGTTCCATGAGTTCTTCGCTTCTGTTCAGATCTATTACTGCAGAAAGGCGGAACATCAGTGCCATCTCCTGTTTCCTGGATAAATTTTGGTGGACTAGAAATTGCCACAACTTCCTCAAACTCCCATGATGTCATCTCATATTCATTTTGAGTGAAAAGAAAATTCAAGCCACTGAGATCCACCTTAGAGAAAGGGTCAGAAGAGAGGATTGAACAAACCATAGAGCTCAGCTGCATGTCAATACCAGTCATGTCAAATGAACTTACTATAGGGCGACCTTCAAACAAATCAGGATGGTTGCAAACTTTACGGAGCTGCATTATAACACTAATCATACCAAAAAAGTTAGCACTTGCCAATGTAGCTTGTGTCTCAGAACTGGCAATAAAATCTTCATACAAATTTCGCTGACGTTTAGAGAGCCTACAATATATGACATGTTCATGCTTCTGCGGAAGCTGTTTTTCAACATCCCTTTTTAATCGCCTCAAAATAAAAGGGCGAAGCACATTGTGCAACCTGTCCACAACTTCTTTGTTCACCTTCTCTTGACCCTCAACCATCCCTGATATTGGATTACAGAACCAGTCTTTGAATTCTTGATGAGATTGAAAAATATGAGGCATTAAAAAATGCATCAAAGACCATAGTTCCATGAGATCATTCTGCAAAGGTGTCCCAGTCAGTAAAATTCTGCGTTTAGAGTTGAAATTCAGCAAAGTCTGCCACCGCTGAGATTTCCAGTTCTTTATCAAGTGTGCTTCATCTAGAATAAGATATTTCCATTTTTTTCGCTTGAATACTTTTGAATCTTGTATGACAAGCCTGTAAGTTGTGATGCATACATGGAAATAGTTAGGCTTTAACCAACCCTGTCTCTTATGTTTCCGCTCCTTTGCAGTTCCAAAGTAGGTGAGGATTTTGAAAGCAGGGCACCACTTGAGAAATTCAGTTTCCCAGTTAAGCATAACACTAGTTGGCACAACTATGAGATGAGGTCCCCAAATTCCCTTTTCACAGGCAAGGTGTGCCAGAAGAGCGATAGTCATTATTGTCTTTCCTAGGCCCATCTCATCTGCCAGAATTCCATTTAATCTCTTCTCATACATGGTGACAAGCCAATCTAAACCAATATGCTGATATTCACGAAGAGGATGCTTTATAAGAAATGGGAACTTAGTGCGCACTTTTGTGGTTGAGAACGTGTTTCCAGTTGGTTGTGCTGATCTTGCAGCTGCAGCTGCATCAGCAATTATATCCTCACTCTCCCTCCCATCAATTTCCTGGTCATGACTCACTTTTACCTCTTCGGCAGTAAAATCTGGTTCTGTGTGTTCTGTAGGTTTCTCTAGTTTAAAATTGGCCTCAGCAACAGCGAGACCTTGATTATCCTGATCACCATTCTGCTCTATATCAGAATTCACCTGCTCATTAGAACTTGAGGAAGCACCTCCAGATGCCGCTATATCATTGTCACTGCAAGAACCCTGAATAAAATAGAAGAGTCAACAACAAGAAACAGGAAAGATTCGTTAGTAACACAGGCCTAGAAAAAAACATCATACCTTTGTGTACCTTGCAAGCAGCTCTTCTAAGGGCATTTCACTCTCTTGTTGTAGTAACAGTATCTGTGTAAATACAAAAAAAAAACATTAGAAGTCACAGAGTACGAGGTTAACGGATACCACAAATGGAGAGGGAAACAAAAAACAGAGAAGACAAACAAGGTAACTAAAAATGTCCAGCTTGGATGAACAAGTATTCAGGCCTTAAGTGAAGTTACAAAGGCACAATTAGCTTGCTTCTAGTTTAGATGAAAAAAAGACCATTTTTTTCAAGCTTATCAACAAAAGCATATCCCAGATTGCACAGTATCTAATCCTTTGTCAAAATATAGCTCAATAAAAAGTAGGTTCACCATATCAATGGTCTACAGATACGATATCAAGTTTAAAACTATTACATGAAATACCAAAATAATTAAATTCAACAGGTAAATCCAGCTGTGGCAGGCTTACAAGGTCATAAATGGCAGTATCAAAGATAACTAGATAAATAAAATTCAAGGAACCTGAAGCTAAGATGATTTCTTTATACTGGTGGAGGATGGGAGGGGTGGCGGGGTGGGAATGAAAAGCTAAGAAAATGTGCAGACGAATTATTCTGAAAAAAACTAGCACAAAAAAAAGATTAGGGATAAAGCATAGGCAGATGATAATTTCACCTCACTTAGTGGATCAGCAGCATCTTTCTTTGTCAACTCTTCTTCCTCGGCCAATGTCGTTTCATCATCCTTCAGAAACAAACAATTATTGGTGATATTGCTTGGAACTATAAGCTGGACTAAAGAATAAGTCCAAAAGGATAAATATCATCTAATTTTTTTGGGTAGGTACATTCCCACATTTAATGAAGCTACACTAAGATACAACATTGTGACACCTTTTGTAAATGAGAAATCGTACAAAACCAGCAAAATTAACAAATTTCTCATAAAATAATAGAATGGCCATTGATATCGATAATACTTAATTGTAGGATATGCAATCCCTGATTGACAATAATATACAACCTGGCACCTAATAACTGAAATACACAGGTACTGCAAACTGCTAAAAGGCTAAGAATACGATATGAATGTACCATATGACATCCTAACTGACGAAATGTTTTTTTTTATTTAAGAGGGACTGAGCAAAACCTCAAAGATAATATGCATAGAGTCAAACATTATGCAAAGTAAAATTCAAAAATTCCTTCATCCATGTCATTACCAAAAGAATTCATGACTAATAATTTATCTGATGTGTGATACAATTTCCTCAAGTAACACAATGAAAAACATGGGAATGTGCGCGCAAAAAGATATCACAAATGTATCATATGATGTACCTGTTCTTCCTCGTCGATAATACAATAATCTCCATCATCCTGAAAATACAAATAGGTGCACGTTTAGCAAAGTATTGATACCAAAACAGTCTTTGATATATGTACATACACATAAAAGGCAGCAAATCAATGTAGAGCAGAAAGAAAACCAAAGATATATTTACTAATTCATGTCATATTTTTTTCATAAGGAGTCAAAAATCAAATCATATTCTGAACACTTTCAGAGAATCTATGGATGAACAGACACAATGGAAATTTTGCCACTCTTGGGTTTCCACATTGAATGTGGAGATCAAATGCACAAAAATCAATACTGTTAGGCTTAGCTATGACAACCTCAATACTTATAGGTTATTCTTGCCAATAAAGGAATCAAAGGTCATCAAGTCAACATATCATGAAGTCATAAAAAAATACGAAACAGTATCAGAAGATAGTTGAGGATAGAGATATCAATAAGCAACCCTCCTACAAGCGAAGCAGCTAGTACCAATCTTATCAAAACCAACTGGACCTAAGAAAAAACAAATAGGAAATGAAGATGCAGAGGTTCATGTCTTATATAAGCTAAGAGATAGATGACAGATCAGAACGACATAGAGAAAAAGACAGATAGTTGCCTTGCAGGCTCACTTGGCAGAATCATGATGCTCTTAACGATTCAAGATCTTGCACCTACTTGTTCAGATGCATCATTGCAAGATACTATGGACGTTTCACTGTAAGGAGATTGACATCTAATCTTTCGACACTATTGGAGCAGTTTTTTATGTTCATGTAGGAGGAAACAAAGGCGAGGTAATTTTTTGTGCAGTCTTTGCCATGGAGCGAACAATGATATCACTTTGGGATCCCCTCTCAATGTCTTCCCTTTTCTTTCTTGTATGCATCACACTTGGATGACTAGCAAAGTCAAGCCATTTTTTTACCCCTTAAAAAAAGCAACCCTCCATGAAAAAGAGAGCCTGTAACAAAAGGCCCCAAACTTTTTTTTTTTTTGAGGAGAAAAAGGATGACCATCAAAAGGCCCCAAACTATGACCTATCAACAGGACAATATGGAAAATAAGTAAAAATTATTTCAAAACCAATTATCCAATGCATGTCTACAATACTGAAGCTGTTATCTGTCATCACAATCATGTTGCAATTTCAGTACTCCAATGTGTTTGAAGAAACATCATTTTCTTTCACACTTGATTTACTGCAAAGCCTCCAATGATAATAAAACCCCACTTTATAGATTGACAATATTATTTACAACACAATGAGCAGGAGCAATTATTTATCGATCTTCTTGGTGGTTTACAGAAAGATACACAGGTTAAATCACCCATGCCATAGTTTACGGAAGCATGGATAGAATACTCTTCTGATGATTAGAATCACTATCATGCCAAGGGAAATAATATTGGTAGGAAGATAAAAATTGACTATCTTGCCAATAAAATTCATCTGTTATGTACTAGACAGAAATATGTCTGAAAGAAAATAATGAGAAACAAATAGAAGGAGATCAATTATCCATCTGAAGCCATAAGAAACAGAGATCATGAAAGCATGTTTCACACCGTTTCATTGCCAGGATCATGAATTGACTCATTATCTCCAGAGGGTGAGAGACCTCCTAAAGAAACTTCTTTCTCCAATTTCTTAATGGTCAGGTTCTTTTCCAAGAAAGAGTCACCATTGCTCTCAACCTTCCATTACATTGAAAAATTAGTCGTAAAACAATAGGTCATTCTATTAAAAGCAGACAACTGCCAACTTACATGATGAAGTTGTCGGGAGTCATGAGGTAAGTGATTGTTCCCAACAGAATAATGCTCTTCCTTTGTTGCAAGAAGAGAGGCAATATTTGATGACGTTCCAAAATCCTGTACGGAGCCATTTACTTGAATTGAGCAATCTGCGACCCCGCTAAAATAATCAGAATTAATTATTTCTGCAGTAAGATCCAGCGCTTAATTTCTAGAGCATGCTCAACTTACTGATATCTCACCCTTAGTTTGCCGTTTAGGCATAATTGTATCAGTCAAATCCTTGTTACTTTCAGACTCGAATTCCCTGGCATCTGAGAAAGTTTGTACTGATCATTAATGAACATAAGGTAAGAATTTTTATCTTCCACCGGCCAGCAATTTGCACTGGAAAGAGAAATAAATTCCAGATTACTTAACCTACTGTCATTTATACCATAGTACTTGAGAAGCTCCTCAAGGGGAAGATCAGCTTCAGCCTGCAGTGCAGCCAGTTCATCACTTCGTTCTGCCTCAGTAATTCGAGCTTCATCTTCATCAATTGTATGTTCGTCATCTTCCTGCAATTCAAAACAAAATTGGAATACATGAGACATTTCTTAAAGCAAAGGAAGGGAATCAAATAACTCGGTGACACCTCTCTAATCTAGAATAAATTATATCAAGTGAACGCGATGGACTAGCTCAGCAACATTATCACTCGTTTCACTGTTTTATCATGAGTCATGTGCTCCTTTGATACAATCTCACAAATCAAAATATGATACCATATATGACATATACAACTTTCACTCATTTCACTACTTTATCATGAGTCATTTACTCCTTTGTTACAAACTAACAAATTAAATATGATACCATATATGACAAGTAAAAATTTGGCCTGATACAGCATAGAGTGTTTAAACCCTGTTGGAGGAACAGGATTTACCAAGTCATCTTCCAATTGGATCGAATAATCATCATCACTCTCAAATTTTTCAACTTGTGTTGCTGCAGAGACATTTTTAGATATCTTAGCAAGCTAATAAGCTGAATTAAAAATTGTAACATTAACAGAGAAAAGTTAAAATTGTTTCAAATTGCCTGTAGAGCCACCTTGTTCTTCCTTCTTCAAACCTTCCTCTGTTCTTAAGACCAAGTCAGCTGATCTAGAAGAATAGTGCACATCTACAAGATTTTCTGCCAGCATTGTTGAATACCTGCAGAAGATGAGGAAAGGTGAACCCTAATAACTTAAACTAGGTGACAAAATAATAATGAGCAAGTAAAGTCATGGTACCATTTCATGCAACTCGCAGAAAAAACAAAATCTGATGCCAAAATATTACCTTTCAGTCTGACCTAGGAGAAAGTTAAGTTGCTTATCTAAAGCTTTTTTCTTTCTCTCCTCAAGCTCCAACTGATACTTATAGAGAACCTACAACACATAAGCCAGAAAAGACAAAAATCTAAAGTTACAAATAAAATTATTTAAGAAGCAAGGACAACTGGCCAAATTCCTAGCACTTGGAACAATACATCTTACCAGTTTTTCAATTTTTGTCCAAAACTTCTTGACATCCTTTGAAATATTAATTGCAACTTTCTTCAACCGATGTTCTTCTTCCTATATTTCATCACCAACAAGTAATGCCAAATTTCCAGGTAGAAGGAGATCAGTAGGAAAGTTAACAAGAATAAAAAGGTGTTGAATATTGTCAAGGATAAAGAAAGTCTAACCTTCACTTTTTTCTCTCCCCAGGTGGCAAAATCCAGCACACTCTTACTGGCTCTTATTGAAACTTTTTTTGCTTGAGCCAATTTCCATTTTCTCTCTGATTCAAAATCCTAAAATCATGACCAATAAATTAGATGGTTGATTGATCTGCACTTGGATCCTAGCAAATGTATCCAATTTAATAAGCCAGAAATGAAATGACTATTACCTTCGACAGCCAAACCATCTCTTCTAAAACATGATCCCAATGTGTCTTTGGCCGAGGGGGCTCCTTTGGAGCTTCAAGAGCCTGCATAGCAATGCAGAATAATTACTTATTCTGGGATATAATGATGGGAACTTCTCCATTAAACTGTACAGCATTGACGACAAATCTATTTGAAACACATATCACATATTTTGCAGATATTTTGGCATATACATCATGTATCAGGGTCAACCACGGACAAAGAGGACTAATAGGTAACTGAAGGGTTACTGCCAGACAATAAAATTTTAGGCCACGAACAACTATTAAATCAAAATTATTAGTCTGCCCAAAAACTATGAAACCTATGTCCTACTGTATGTGTGTAACTGAGTAGCCACTTGGAGAATGCAACTTCTCAGACTAACCTTTTGGCGCCTAGTTCTCGTGTCATGATCTAACTTTGATCTGGGACCTTTCGATGCCATGACTTGTTCTTCTAATCGAACTCTGAAGTTACATCATTGTCCACCGAACTGTGGAATGAAAAAATGTTTAAGTCCACTATAAAAACACCATATAGTTTTTTCCCTACTCCATCAAATTGATAAGCCATTTTTAAACTTTAAAACACAAGTTAGCTCAACAGGAAGAAAAGAAAATTTAGCAAGAGTCGCATGACCACTTTTTCCCTACACCATCAAATAAAGCATGCATAGCGAGCTTGTCATTCTTGTTAGCTGATTTTAAGCGAAAGACTCTAGCACACAAATTCAGAAGTAACAAAATGACTAGACCAAAATTGACAACATCCCGCTCGAACGCTCTTGAACATGCAGAAGCAAGTCACTTCTCCCCGCCGCAACTACCAGCAAACTTCCGCACCGCATTTTTAGCAAACAAAAATGGCATTACGCTCGTGAATCACCAAACACGAGAGGAAGCACAGAGGCGCAACCACAGCATCGAAATACACGGCGAAGGAAAACAAAATAAGGTACAGATTCAGCTGTTACCAACAACAGTCGCCCCGCAGCTGGTTGCCCCGGAGCCCGAGCGGGGTTAGCCGCGGATCGCCAGCGAAGATGACGACCTCGGGCGGCGAGGAGGCGAAGATCGCCGGAGTGGACTAAGCCGACAGGGAGTCCACGCCGAGGGCGGTGAGAAAGGAGATGGTTAGGGTTTCGCGAGGACGGAGGGAAGAATTGGGACGAGTTCGGAAGAAGCGCCGAAGAACGAGAGAAGGGCGAAGGAAGAGGAAAGAGGAGGAAAAAGAAAAGAGGAGTCGAAAGGGGGAGTCGATTTGTTGGGGGTTCTTATTTATTTCGTTCAACCCCTTTTTGGTTGCTAGCGGACGACGCCGACCTCGCATCCGCCGTCGGCATGAGATCGGACGGCGGGGACCAGGGAGGTGAGGGGAGTGCTAGCGTCACGAGGACCGCCTCCTAGAAAAATATATTTTCTAAGGACGACGGGATAAAGCGCGCCCGTTAAGCGTTAAAATAAAACGAGGAGGAGGATCCGCTACGCTATCGGGCGAGAAACCCCAAGGATCCGGCCCGCGGAAGGCCGATCCGGCCGCGGGTCGAGCTCCTCCCGACGGCTGCTGCTCGCCTCCTTCCCAATTCGCCCAAAAACCTTCCAAATCCCCAAATCCCTGAAGCCAACACGAAAACGAGAGCGTACACCGAGAGGAAGGAAGGTGTCGTCGGGAACTCTAGGAGCGAAAGCGAAAGAGAGGCGAAAGACGAGAGGAGAGAGAAAAAGAGAGAGTGAGGAGGAGACGGGGGAATCGAGTGATCTGACCTCAAAATGGCGACCAGCTGCAGCGAGTTCTGGGGACGGCGAGGAGGTCGCCCGCGGTCCGACGAAGCGACGGGGGGACGGAGTGTGAAGGGGGAGGGAGGGGCAGGAGTATCGCGAGGGGAGAGGGTGGAACAAGACGGTGGGTTCGCGATTTTAACCCAGGGGTGATATGCGGACGCTTTGTTTTTTATTATTGTGCGCTCGGGCGGTTTCGGTCCGCTTGTGGGTTCGGTGAGCTCACTCGAGGGCGAAATTTGAAAAATGAGGTTTTAGAATAACGAGTGAGGAAAATATTAAAGGTCCGACCGTCAAGTAATTTTTTATTTGAACTTTTTGACCCGTTAATTGATAACGCAAACTTGTTTTCTTGTTTATGCGTTTTCTTTTCTTATACTTGTTTCCGTGAAATATTTTCGTATAATTTGTTCACGTGCTCGTGATTTTTTCGAGATCATAATGAGGAGAAAAGTTGTGAGGAATTGACATAATAAAAAAACATTCGAATTCTTTTTATTATAATTATAATGTTCTTTAAATTTTTTTAAGCCCATTATGGTTTTAACTTCTTGAAAGCATAAATTCCAAAGTTGAATATTAAACATGTTTCAACTTAAACATGTTACGACCTACTAAGAGAACTTTTTGGCATATAGAATGTCATACCAAGCTGAGTACTCAAATCAAAACTAGCGCTTATGAATCTCTCGTATATTCTTATATTCCTTGTCGTTGAATATGGTGGCCTCGATCTTGAGCTCCTCATTGGAAAAGTTTCAACGTCGAGGTCAAATTCACCATTCATCAACGGAGAAAGAAATGATGGCTTAGTTTGGATGTAGAGGATATTTTTCTTAAGCCTCCATTTGGATTATGAAAAAAGTGATAAAGAGTGGAAAAGAAAGAGAAAAGATTTACCAAGTTTTTGGATAAGGGTAGATGAACTTCTTCCAGTGAAAGTTTTTTGTTCAATTTCAAATTAGAGGGTAAGGCCATGGCACATTAAATTTTTATTTGTAAAATGACTTAATTACATCTATTATATAATATTTTATTATTAGTGAAAAAGAGTATAATTGTCTTAGACGTTGTTATCTAAGTTTTTCTCCTCCATCTACTTCAATCCAAATAAGGTAAAAAGAATTCTCTCTTCCCTCCCATCATTTTTCCTTTCATCTCATTCTCCTCGCTTTCCTTTGATGACTTTGTATTCAAACAAAGCCTAATGGATCATTTGGAACAAGATAACTTTGATATATTATCAATTATTTTATTTAAAATTTTTAAAGTCCACCGCATTCTCTCATTTGAATGCGATTGATTAACGATAATTTTAATTATTCTGATCATTTGAATAACCACTTCACATGTAATCCAAACAAGTATGGGAAGTGTTATTTCATATTACCAATTGTTTTACATGCATTTTTGATAAAAACATTCATTCAATTAAAATTTTAATTTAATTACTTTATTAATAAATAAATATCATTCAACTTCATCTTTTTTATTATTTGAATTTTTTTGCAAATAACTCTTACTTTTGTCTCGTCTTATTTTATCTATATTCACTTTTATATATTTTTTCCTTTGTATATTTATAATACTATATGATGAAAATATAAAATAAATTTTTTAAGTATTTTGATAATTTACTCTTAAACTATTTTAACCACTACTTATATTACCAATACTTGTCAAACATTATAATGTGATATTATTAATAAATTAAGTAGTGATAATTTAAATTAACTGTTAATTAAATTAGTAATGCATCCAAACGTCCCTAGAAGCTAAGTGGTGCATTGTGGTGATGTAAGAGGAGTAGGTGGATGACACTAGACATGGTCGAGAATGATTTTGTGGGATCGTAAACTTCACACGGAAGTTAAAAACTCCTTCCTCTCTTGTCTTCCCTCCAATCAATGCCAAACCCTCTAAAAAAAATAGAATAGGAAGTAGAGTCATAGTGAGGAGCAAGGAGGATCAGGCATTCTTTTATTGAATACCCATGTCTCTTTTGAGTTGGATAATCATGATGACAGTGAGTTCTCCACTGTTTCATCTTCCATCCCTCAATCTCCGCAAGTGAATTTTGCCGTTTTCCACAGTGGTCACAACACCCCCTCCCCCCTCCGTTAGTGGCAAAATTTATGTTCTATATAAGGGAGACTGAATTAGATGATTATGCTCATCATTACGAGGGTTCCTACTTGTGCTTTCCAATTACCAAAAGGACATCATTAGTGAGTTCGCCGGTGGGTTGCCACCACATCCTCTTCCATCCCCAGCCTCTTCCCCCCACCCCATTGACAGTAAAGTAGAGGTTTCTATTGTGTTCTCCAACTATCCAAGAATGCTATCAGTGAGTCACCCTTCTAGAGTCATAACTATCTTGATAGTGTTGCTTGGCTAGCAACTCATAAAATCCTATCTTAATTAGATATTTCTTTTCAAATTTTCATGTTCTTTGTAGAACCTTTAATGTCAATCCAATGATTTTCATTCTCATGCTTATAACAATTTTAAGGGTTAATCTTTAGCCTTCATCCTTGTGCGTCAAGAAGAGGAACCAATTATTTCTTTATTCTTTTTTATTTTTTATTTTTTGTTTTGATCAATATTTTAGATGTCTCATAATTTAAACTCTAGATTGCAATTCGTAATTGAGTTTAATACTCCTTTTACCCAAAACTAAAATCTTTGGAAGTGCAAATATTTTCATTTGATATTGTAATCCTTGATTTTAATGAGGAATAATTTGAACTTTTCTTAATATTATTGTGCACTAATATGAGGACTATGTAAATTCAACTCCTTATATATATTTTTTATCTTCTCCCCTCGCAAGATTCATCAATATGGGATAATCTAAATAGATCAATTCAGGGAAAAGTTGTTACAAATAATTTAAAATTCATCACAAAACTCTATTTACGATTACTTTGTCAGAAATTGATATTCGTTAGTGATTAGTTTACAAAATTAATTGTGATAAAATGTAATTCACTACAAGAAAATATAGTTTATGTGACGAAATTTTTGTGACGAAATAATTCTGTCATAATATTTAATAAATTTGTGAGAAATTTGTGACCGATACAAATTTGACATTTTAGTGATCGATGATAATATTTGTCACAAGATCTCATTAAAATTTTGTCATATTTTTGTGACGTTCCTGTGACCACTATTTTAATTAAAATATTTAGTGACTTAAAAGTGATAAATATAAAAGCGTCATAATACATTTATCACATTATGATCGCATTTATTTATTTATCTTATATTTAGTCATAATATCATCACAAATTTATTTATTTATACTCCACTATTTTTTTATTATACAAAATAAATAAATACCTAATTATAGGGCAAACAAGAGCACGTTTTCATCTCTTCTAATTTTTTTTCTTCTTCCTCTCCGCTCTCATCTCCACGGTTGGGCGTCTTGCCACAAAGGCCCTGATGCCTCGCGTCTGACTTCTTGCGGCGCGCCCTGGCACACAGTGGCGGACGCAGCCGCCGACACCTGACGCAGGGCTTTTGCAGCCCTAACGTCAGGCACAGGGTTGTTGTCGTCTGCGCAGCCTTGCTTTGCAGGATGAATATAGTGCATTGACCTGCAGAAAGCCACCATTACATGCCTCTGAGGTTTGTCCAGGTGGTGGCACAAAAATGAGGTAAAACCACAAATTTTGGAGATTATATCTCCAATTTTTTTGCATGTTTTATTGCTAAGATTTTTTTTTACCATCCACAATTTATTTTGGCCATGATCACAGTTAATCCGTATATCATTGGTAATATCTAATTTGTATATGATCCTCTCTCTTTACAACTTCTTATGCTTAAACATGTTCGTGCATATGTAGAGCTTGACTATCTTATGTAGTAAATTTGTCTCACTAAACTAATTAATCTAATTACACATTAGATTTTATAATTTCCCGCTCTATCACACACAACAAAGGTAAACGATACTGATGTATTTGTGTGGTTGATCAGATAGAGTAGCAAAAAACTAATTCTTAGCATGCAGGTCATGAAATTGAAACATAAGATGGTTCTGAATAAAGGAGATACTTCGTGAGAGATAGCTATGGTGGATCCAGGATCTTCCTGAATCATTAATCTATGATATGAGATTGAATCGACAAGAAAGAGTTAACACATTCACAAGTACATAAATAAAGCAAACAAAATATCGAAGTTGCAAAAAAAATATCAGCATCATCGAGATGAACATTGATCCATTGGAAATTGCAAATACACATATATAAACTTTATTTCCAAATAAATCAAAGCAATCATTTTCTGACTAGATGTCATTTCCTTTTTTGTGTTGTTTAGGAAGTCATTGGATCAAGCAGATTCTTTAGGTAATTATTGTGTTTGCTACTTAACTAATGGGTTCATGATCACATAAATCATTACTACTTTGTATCTGTTTGTACATGATTAGATTTATGTGGGGTCTACGGATGCTGATGATTTTTATACCACAATTGTTTGAAGCTTATCTTAGGCCCATTAGGGGGTTATCTTTATTATATATACCTAGCTTTTAGCCAATAGATAAAACCTAGGCGCCACAATTTAAGTCATCTTACTGTTGCAACAGTACTAACTAATATCGTCCATAATTTTACTGGGAACAAAATTTCGTAGTACAAAAATTCAACATGTGGTGACAACATTTACCTAAATGAAAAGGAACCTACAAGAAACGTTGGAGGCATGCATAGTGATGGGCATCAAAACACATAATGCAGTTGCTCGTATAAGAGAAGATTTGTGACGTATAAGAGAAGTGCGACAAAAGTTGCAATAAGAATTAGATGATCGCATTAAAAAAGTGAATGCTGAAATGGAAGAACATGTTTGTGCACTTGTATTACAAATTGCTCAACAAGGCAATAGTTAATCACCTTTTGGAGATTTCATTTCACGTTAGTAAGGTAATTTATCTTATTTATACATCACTATTTTATGATGCTTAATCATTTTAATATTTTTCTATTTAAATCACTATATCTTAATATTTTATGTATATGTTTCATTACAGGTTTCAACTTTTTATATGAAGAGGTGATCACAATTCATCAAGAAAAAAAGTGAATATCATGTGTGGCTACAATTTGATTAAAGTTTCATTATTAAATCTGGATAATCAAAACTTATGTACTGGATTTAATATTTTAAATATTTTAATTACAAGTGTTTGAACTATATGATCTTTGGCATGTTTAAAAATGAACATCTTGCATTGTATTATTTTTATTGTATAATTATTTATGTGTAATAGTATATTTAGAAAATAAATTGTCACACAATTATCATAATGATTCATTAAAAATTTTGTAAAATTATCATATTAATTAATTACATAAAATTTTGTCACAATTTTATCAAAATAATTAATAGCGAATCATCATAATTTTGTCACAAAACGTCGACGTAAAGTTTGTCACAAGTATATCACAATCATAATCGTTACAAAATAATCATAATTAATCACCACAAATATGTCATAAAAATCATCACAACATATATCCATCACAAATTAATAGTTAGTAATCCGTTAAAAAATCATGGAATACTCATTTTATTAATTATTTTATCAAATTTTTGTGACAAAGGCTTTTTAATTTTGTGATGATCTTAGCCATCATAATTATCTTTGTTACGAAAATAATCCGTCACAACATGATTTGTAGGTAAAAAATTAGTGACGGATGCATATTATCACAAGTCCATCATAGAAGAGTATCTGTGATGGAATACACTTATGTTATGACAGAATTATCCATCACATATACCTTGTTTTCTTGTAGCGATTGTTAGAAATTAATTTATAAAATATTTCTATCACAAAGTCAAAATGATTTATGACAATTATAAACTAAAAAAAAGAACCATAAACATTAAAATCATCATAAATTATAATGATTAATTGTATGAATTTGTGGCATGTTTACGAGACTTGTTTGTGACGGATTTGTTATTAAGATATTTGTGACAATATTTTGTGATAGTATTGTGATGAATAAAATAGTCTTGTGAGGTGAAAAATCATTTCTAGTAGTAATAAATATGTTGTGAAATTGTGCTTAATTATATTGCAATTTTTTGTATAGCAATTTTTTTGTGGACTTTTATAAAACTTATTTGTAGACTATAATGAGTCACTATTATAATTATAAAAAATAAACTTTTTTTAGAAGTGAAATGATAGCTACCTCCTATTTTATAGAGTTGATGAAAAAAAACCTACAACTAAAACATTGTGGACAGAAATCATTCCCAACAATATCTTTAATCTCTAGTCCATATCTTATCCAGGTTAAGCATGCATGCGGTAATATTATCTGTGTAACATCTCCCCCTTTTAATATTAAGACATTTCTCTAAGACAATAGCTCACAATGCAACAGTTGAAAGTACTTGTATGTATCTTGTGACGAACACCCTAAGCCACCATTGACATCCTAGTGTATGCCACCTTAGCCATTCTATAGTCGAAGAAAATATTATTGATATCCTCCATAGTCGTATAAGTAGCATCAATTAAAGATTGTCACATTTATCGGTAGGTCTTGGTCACTAACTAATCATGCCTAAGCAACCAAAGAGATATTTTAATTTTCAAGCTTCCATATGATCCCGCAGTCAGTTTTCATGTTAGCATCATCCAATTTATTAGTTATGCAGAGTATATCATATATTTGACACACATAAATTGACTGATTTCCACACCCATTTCTCTAGTATGTTTGTAGGCGTGATTACACCTTTCCAGTTTTCGCAAGAGGACGATGAAGTTGTGATGTGATGATTGATAATAATAATATATGTTAGTAAGTATATTAGTTGCTCAAATAATAAAGTGATTAAGAGTAAAAGTTGTTGATCTCGTGAAGAATAATTTACTTATCCATCTAATTTGAGTGGCTAATAAGAACACAGATTTAATAAATGATGTTAAGAAAAATAAATATACACAAAGTAAAGAATTAAAACTAAATTAAATTAATGGTGCATAAATTTTTATGATGAATTAATATAATTAAAACAAACCAAATCCATCTTTCTAGAAATTGATTTAATGATAGTAGATAGTTTCAACTTAATTAAGAACACTTAAATTATAATTCCTTGGTTCCGGAATAGAATCAATTATATTTTGCCATAAAAACTGGCAGTATTCCTTTCTGAATCTACCTTCAAATTTTCTTCGATTAAGATGCAATAAGTTGTATTTTAAACTAATGAACAACCCATTTCGAGATCTATTCAACAGACAACAAATCTTAAAACTCTCTCTCTCTCTCGACTTTACTATGATATGACAAATTGCTTGTACTCGATAGTACAAATGTACAATATCAATTATACATAAAACTTAAATTATCAGAGAAATGTGTCAATATTTATTAATTAATTAGTACTACCGTAGAAAAGTGATGCATTCAATAATTACTCTCTTAGAAACTAAACAACGTATAATGAATAAAAAATTGAAAAACTATCAAAATTTGTCCTAACAAATTATTAAAGAGTATGTAAAGATAAAAAATAATGATGCTTAGGTTCATCCCAATGTAAATTAGAATAGAGAGTACTTCATAAAAATTTGATGATGAAAGATTGAAATCCTCGTTCCGAGTGTACCGTGCGAAATTCTCCTCGATAGTCTCTTGAAGTGCTCTCATGTTCATGGATTCAAGATTTTGGTTGCAGGATCTAGCATATTCTCTCCAATCTATAGAAGATATCTATTTATACGAGTTTCATATTTTCATGTGACCGAAGAAAAATGGAAATCATTTCTATGCAAAATAAGGTAAATTCATATTTGAATTAGATATGAAACTTTGACCTTGTCAAACTTTGAAATCTTTACGACAATATATTTCCAATTGATTTATGGAATATGCAGTATGTATAGGAGTTTTTGTGCATTGATAATTATTCTAAAAATAATTTTCAAGTCAAATTTTGTTGTTTGTCACACCCCCTACAGTGTCAGATTCAGCTAAGGATGTCATGTCGCATTGAGAGAATATAATGGAGTGTGAATCGGGCTAATTTGTGGGGATCTTTCCTAGTTGACAACTTAAGTGATGAAGTGGTATCAACATGTTATAAAGAGTGTTGTGTTCAAAACCCTTTTGTTAAATCCATTTAATTGATGTCCTGATACATGATGCTTCTAATTTTTATGATCGTTTTATGAGTTTTGTAATACATTATATATCATGTTATTCCATGCTCTAACATTCATAATGTTTTGTGTAACCAAACATGAGATTCATGGCATCATATGTTTGCAATGGTCATTACTTTGTGTAATCATGGCGTGATTGTGAACTTGGCATGTAACGACAATGACATGTACGTCATGGACCATTATAGTTAAAATGTTTTCATTCGTTTGACGGGGAGTGATTTTCTTCCAACGAGTCGTAGTCCTGCACTAACGGTTGTGACATAATGGTCATGACCAATGACAATTTTGAAAATTAATATTTTGAAAGTTATTGTAACTCCGATTTGTGTGATTCCTCTTTCGATCATTTCTCCATTTATTTTAAGTATTTTCTTGCAAAATATTATTATAATAGAGTAGAACATTGTCTCGAATAAATTAATCAAATAAATATTATAAATAATGCATGTCATGATTAAATTAATTAAAATAAAAATAAATAAATATTTAATTATACTTGTAAAATGCATGCATTAAGTCATCGATTTGATGTTCAAACAGGTGTGTCGAGAAGGAAGGGAGCCAAACACCATTTAGACCATTATTATTCAATTAGCAATCCTCCACAAAAGCCTTCTTATCATTTGCAATGGCATAAAACCTTAGGAATTGATTGGTAAGAGTTTTAGAATCAACTCATGGATCCTAGAGATGTTGAATGAAAAATTAGAATCCAACATTAAGATATTATTGCATCTGAATGAAAAAACTATTAAAGATGTTCACAAATTTATCCAAATAGATAATGCTATAATGCATAATTATTAGATAATAATTGATGTCATGTTAAGAATACACTCAAGCTCAAATCATTTAAAAGCATTGAATCCATTTGCATTGTCTTAATTGCTTCAAGATAAGTGCATCATTATTCATCAATATCAAATGTCAACTTAATAACTTAAAAAATAGAATGTCGAAATAAATATCTAAAGAGAAAACTAAAATGAAAATTACCTATATGATTTAATATTCAAATTGGTGATAATAGATAGTATGCATGTATTTCTCGAGAGATAATTCTGAACACATGAAGTTTTACCTTACATAAAAAAATGCACGTAAGCCACCTTGATATGGTGCATGAGGTATGATTTGACTTAGTCACATGGACATAAATCACCAGAGATATGTTGAGCATATATGAAATTATTATCTTAATGAAATGTACTTGTACGAGTCAAAATACAAAATAGATAATGTCAAATGTTGATCAAGGATATCATATATTACGTCTAGGTTAGGTTTTAATTAGCTCGAGTCATGCCCTTTATGAACCTTTGTCATATTTTGTATTGCTCATTCATAATTTTTTCTCGTGATATTGGCCCACTTTTTTTAGTATGTGTTAAACTCCTAATCTCAAGTCGTGATCTTAAAGTCCAAAATAACAATCAATGAGATGTGATATATATGGATTGAAGGGATCCATCAACGTACCTTAAAGTTTGCAAAAACTCTTTTTAGGTTGTTGCCAATGTTCTTGCACGAATGCCGATTGGAAATTTTTGGTGGTCATGATGCCTCAGAATATGATATTTTGTGTCAGTGTGCCTCAACATGTGCACACGAAAGAGGAAGAGAGAGAACGAAGCATTGATTGTGGCATAGAGAACGGGTGATATCTCTATGGGTTAAAATTTATCATATTTTTTTCTAAATCAAATGTTTTGTGAAAGAATCACATCAATAGTAAGGTCACTAGGAAATTGTAGGAGGATATGTTGAAAACTATCCTCATTATATAATATATATGTGTATATATATATTATATTCGGATCAGAAGTTTGAGGATGATGTTCTTACTATATACAATTACCTTAAATTAAAATGCTCTATATTATGAATGATTTTTTTCTTAATTGATAGGGGTATTTTGGTTAATCGATGGGTATCAATGAAAAACATAAAAATAAAGTGTCATGGAATAAAAAGACATCTCCCTCCTGACTTATGATTGATTGCACATGACTATGGCACATTGCTCCATTGTCGTTTGATATTTTCAATCATCTAAGACCATCGACTACAAGAGAAATTACATCTAAGCATAGTTGTCAGACCCGGCCCGGCCCGACCGGTCAGATCGGTTGGACCGGTGTCTGGGGCCTAAAACGGCCTGCGAGTCGATCGAAATCCAGGGACGAGTTTGATCCATTTTGATCCGGTCAAAACTCAGGTTCAATCGACCGACCCGACGAGTTTAACCGAGCCGGTCGAGTCAATTGTTGAAATGGAAAAAAATTAAAACATAAACATAATTATTAAAACATTTAGACATATTATATATATATTTCATGAAATTTTTATTTTAATGTCCTCTTGTCACATATATAATTTTTTCACTATTTTTTATTTATAATTATCTCACAAGAATTTTTTTATTTATGTTGATGACTTAATTTATTTTAATTTATTATATTAATTAATCTAAAATATTTTATTTTACTTTATTATACTATATTTTATATTTTTGTTAAATAAGATATTATATATTAATAAGATTATAACAATCTCTTTAACTTATTTTATTCTTTTATTAATTTATATTATCCGATTCGACCGTCCGGTTCGACCCGATCTAACCTTTCCTACTTGACCCGTTAATCAATCCGGGTCGACAGCCGGGTCGGGTCTTATAATATTTCATCTAAGTACGCAAATTTATATTGTTATGAACGCATTCTTTGCATCTTTCCATTAGGTCATCTGCGCTTTTAAAAGCGATCTTATTCTTGGTGTCAAAAATAATATTAGGGACGTAATATTTTGTGTTGCTAATGTGCGTATCAAATATTAAGACACTTATTGCTTTGTCTCTCATCAACATTGTTAAATTGCAAATGCTACTTTTAGTGTGGTCCACGCACGACTCTATTTTAAGGACGCAATTACGGATGTCCTCAACTGACTTCGTCAAGTTAAAGACATTTTAAATGTTGTTAGCTTGCGTCGTTAACAAATTCACCTTCACTTCCCAATGTGTCCTTATTCTTGGTGTCGAAAATTTTAAAATACTAATATTTGCATCGTTATTATGCGACACAAAATGTAAAAGATAGTATTAATTACGTTGTTAATTTGTGTAGCTAAATTGGGGACGCTATTTGATATTTTATCACTAGCGACTCTAATGTAAGGACATTATTATATGCATCATTGTCAGGTGTTACCAATTAAGAATGTTATAACAAGCATCACAAATAAATGTTGTTCATTTAAGGACACTTTTATTTTTTGTCTTCAATTTTCTTAATTTTTTAAATGTCACATTTGAATATTGGCGCATGATAAGAAATGTCTTTAATTATTATTTAAAGATGCATAATTAGCATATTAAATTATATTATTATTTTATAAATATTAATTCATTATATCATTTAACATGCATATGGTACATTTATAATGTGATGGTTTTGCAAATGAGACCAATAGAATATAAGTAAAAAGTCAATCTAGATATCAAATTAAAAATTTTGAAGAATTTGTGACACGTCGTCTTTGAATCACACATATCTCTAGTAAAAAAAAGGAAAAATACGATAGATCTAAAGTCTTTAAAAGAAGACATTTGAAACTTCATCATTCCCTTCAATTTTCAAGTTCTTTGGCCATGTTCCTATTAAAAACAAATAATAAATTATAAGTATAAAAAAAATTATTGCCGATAATATACTTTTACATTATACAAATTGAAAAAAGAAGGAAGAACGCTTACTTATAAATGTGATAATTCATTTTCTTTTCTTTAGTTAAAATGCCCTACTAGTGATGTTTTGGTATTAATTTGAGTTTGCATAGCTGATATTTGTTATTGATGATTATTTTTCATTTTTTGGCATTTTATTTGAAGTTGAGATTCTATTTTATCACATTCATGTCACACAATTTTCTCTGCACAAGCTTGTACCAATTGCTCAATATTAATACTTTCAATACTTATTCTTGCACATCTTTAAAATTCTTGTATTTGTATAGCATGAACACCAAGTCCATAACCTACTACTCCACCATATTGATCTAACCTAATCATTTTATTATATACTTGATCTTCTATATTGGCATGTTTAGTTTCTTGAGAGTTTGCAATTCGTTCTATCATTAATGTAGTAGCTTTTCCTATGGTGCATGAAAGAAAATTGTTTCAATGTATTTAAAAATATATTTTTAATAAAAAATAACTTATGAAGTTAAAAAGATACACAAAAAATATTTATTCAATCGAAATAGTAAATTGAATTCATACCACATTATTTTTTCTTTCTAACATAAAGAAACAAGTATGGAATTAAAATGCAAAGTTAAATTGATAGATTAACTTATTCATATCACAAACTGCTCAGAACTTTGATTCATAAATCCTTCATCTTTGTATTTGTGAATTATATAATACCATTCCATAGGAGTATGATCTCTATTATGCTTCTTTTGTCTATAAAAAATCATAAAAAAGCAATCAATTATGAAAATTTATATTATTAAAGTTTATTTATGTAAAAATGAAAATACATACAAATAATTGCTTGTTTCGAGCAAAACTTTGGGATCCTATTGTGTGAGGAGCAACTTGATGTGCATGTGCTCTTTTACCAATTGCAGAAAATTTTAACAAATAACAATTAAGCATTATATTTACTTAAATATTAGATAAACATGAAATTATTACCTTCCCTTTTTAGAGAACCAATAATGGACTAGGTCAATCCATTGTTGAGAAAGAATTTCTTTTAGAGCTTCCATCGCTACATCTAGTTTTGACCTCCCATCGAGCAACTTATAACTTCTTCATTTCTTAAAGGTTGAATTTAGAATCCATTTATCAACTTCAGTAGTAGGAGGAAGGACAAAGTTTTCCTATAGCAAATAAATGAATGATCATATATATGAACCACATAAAACAATAATAGTTAGGCAAACACAAATAATATCTTTTACCTGAGTTAAATCAATAATTTTTTGAAAGTATTAGGCATCCATATCCAACTTAGATAGTTTAAAGGGCACAAATTCAATCTTCAACCAGCCATCCACTCAAAACTTTTCTTGTTGAAACTCATTACATTATTGTTGAAACTCATCACAAAGATTTCATGCATCTTTTCCAAGAAAAGGCCTCTTTTCAATCGTGTGCTCCCATCATTACCGAAATGTGTGTGCATTTACATATTAATCAGAGTGTCAATAGACAAACTAAAAGAATAGACACAAAATGCATTGTTTACTTAATTTGTATTACGAGATCAATATCATCTTCGTCTTCACCATTAACATTAAGATAGTGTATTTGTTCTTCATGAATATCATCTTGTAAATTGAAGATGTGTTCTTGACTTTTGTATCCAAGTTTTGTCCATGAGAAAAAATAAGATTATTTGAAACATTAAACCAAAGATATACCAAATTATTACACATTTTTAACATGCTATACTAAAAAAAACTATCATTTTTAACATGTCATATTAAAAAATCTAACATTTTTAACAAGTCATATTAAAAAAATATTAATTTAAAAATAATATATAGAAAAAGAAAAAATATTGACAATTTAAAGTGAACCACGAGACGTTGCTCGGGGCCAAGGGTGCCGCGCACCTTTGTGCCGAGCAGAGAGGGGCGTCGCGCACCCCTGTGCCCAGCAAAGAGGGGCACTTGGCACCCCCTCTGATGAGGGGAAGGCACATGCGACGCCCCTGCTCATGATTTGGTTTTACAAATTCTTGTTTGGTCTTAACGATTCATATAATAATGCTCGTTCTCAAATTCTATCGATGAATCCGGTACCTTCTTTAAATTTTGCTTACTCACTAATCATTGAGGAAGAGCTAAGACAGATAAAAATTTTTACTACAACTACTAGTGAACAAGTTGCAGCATTTTATGGAGCTAAGTCCAACAATCAATTTTCAAGAGCTAGAAGAGATAATGGAGTGCTTTATGAGTACTGCAAGAAGTCAGGTCATAAGAAAGCACAGTGCTATAAGATTATAGGATATCCACTGGTTTTAAATTCAACAAATCTCGAGCATCAACGTTAATTCAGTTGTTGCACAAAATATGATAGTGAAAAATGTTCCCCCAGCAAATAATATTGACACAAAAGAGGATGAAGTGAGGATTACTAAGAATCAGTATCATCAACTCCTGCAGTTATTGAACAAGGATTCAAAAGTGGTGGTAGCTAGAGCAAATGTAAATGTGTCAGGTATTTGCCTTAGTGCTCATCATCAATATCTTAATGCATGGATTTTGAATACAGGTGCAAGTACTCGCATGACCTCACATGTTAAGTGATTAACTAATGTTAGGAAGCTAAAAGAGAAAGTCCTGGTAACGTTGCCAAATGGAACAACATCTTTAGTTACTCATATTGGTTCATATCAAGTGGATCAAACAATGAAACTACATAATGTACTTTGCATCCCAGACTTCAAGTTTAATCTAATATCTATCTCACAGCTTATTAAAGATAATCCCAGACTTCAAGTTTCTCAATGATTTTTTCCTTTGATTATTGTGTCATTCAGGACCATTACAGTGGGATGAAGAACTAAATTGGTAGGAAAGTGCATGGTCTTTATTACCTAAATCCTGTTGATACAAATGAATTTAGAGTCATTGCAAATTCTGTGACAGTATTTGAGGTCTCAAAAGTGGAACTGTGGCATCGTCATTTAGTACATCCTCCTTTGAAGAAGTTATCATTACTACCCCTTTCCAATATTGTAATAATCAACCAACTTTTCATCGTAAGAATTGTCCTTTAGTAAGGCAAAAAAAAAACAACCTTTTGCAGATAATCAGCAATCAGAAAACACAATTGTTTTTCAATTGTTACATATGGATGTTTGGGGCCCTTATAAAGAGCCGGCATATTTTGGTCATAAATTCTTTCTCACTATAGTTGATGACTGCAGTAGATTTACTTGGATATATCTGATGAAAAACAAATATGAATGTGCTCTTATCTTACAGAAACATATTACTTTGATTGAAAACCAATTTGACATTTCAGTTAAGATAATCAGAACAGATAATGAGGGAGAATTTCTTAATGCCTCTTGTAGTGACTTCCTTGCAACTAAAGGAATAACTCATTAGCACAATTGTGTTTATACACCACAACAAAATGGATTAACAGAAAAGAAACATCGACATATTCTTGAAATTGCAAGAGCTCTACTTTTTCAGTCAAGTTTACCTTTAAAGTTTTGAGGAAATACAATTGAGACAACAGTGCATCTTCTAAACAGACTTCCTCTGCGAGTTTTAAGTCACATTTCAGCTTTTGGTCATGCGCCTGATCTTAATCATCTAAGGGCTTTTGGATCCCTCTGTTATAAAACAATTAAACCAATTACTGATAAGTTCCAAGCAAGAACTGTGCCATGTGTTTTCTTAGGATATTCTTCAACGCAAAAGAGCTACAAAGTATTTGAATTGGATTCAAAAAAGATTTCAGTAAGTAGGGATCTGAAATTCTTTGGATATGTGTTTCATTTTTCTCTTTCATAGTCACAACATCAAGAGGTGGTTTTAAAACCATATGTTCCTTTTTTGTATGAAGATATCACTTTCATTGAGATACATGCCACTACTCATAACTATTGTCCAACTATTGATATTTCTCTTAGTCTGATTGATTCTCCTTCTTCAGAAACTTCCTCTGGACCTCAGCTAGAAATCTTGCCTTTTATTGATAGTTCATCTGGTTCAGCTACACCACCACAAACTACTACTGCTTGGCCCTAAAGAGTTCGAAAAGCTCTAGTCTAGAATCAAGACTATCTTTTATCTAATTCAGCTTTTAGTAATGTACTTTTTTCACTTCAAAATTCAGTTTCCTACAATGCTCTCTCCTCTTCTTACAAAGCCTTTCTTCTTTCTTTATCTGCTATCAAAGAACCAACTACCTTTGAGGAAGCAGCTGCTGATCCACTTTGGGTCGAGACAATGCAATATGAATTATAGGCTTTACAATCAAATGGAAAATGGGAGGTAGTTTCTCTTCCTCCAGGCAAAGTTGTTATTGGGTGCAAATGGGTTTAGAAGGTGAAACATACTGCTCAAGGAGAGATTGAAAGATACAAAGCTCGACTTGTGGCTAAGGGATATATCCAATTAGAAAGTACCAACTATAAAGACATATTTTCACTAGTCGCCAAGGCAGTGTCAATTAGAGCTATTTGAGCTTCTGCAGCTCAACATAACTGACCTATCTTTCATCTTGATGTTAACAACACTTTCTTAAATGGTGACTTGGAAGAAGAAGTATACATGGAACCTCCACAGGGCCTTTGCAGTATGGGGGAGTTTCCAGGGATGGTTTGTGGTTTAATCAAGTCTTTATATGGGTTAAAATAAGCTTCAAGAAAATGGAATATGAAATTCGCTAAAATTTTACTTGCTTCTGGATTCTTGCAGAGCCGAAATGACTAGAGTTTGTTTACGAAGGCAACCGAAGATGATTTTATTCTACTATTGGTATATGTGGATGACATATTAGTCATTGAGAATTTAGAGGTCTTAATCCGAGAAGCAAAATCATCTCTGCAGTCTGTGCTTAAGATCAAAGATATTGGACACTTAAAGTTTTTCCCGAGCATAAAAGTTGACAGGTTTCATAGAGGCATATTTTTATATTAGAGAAAATATGCACTTGAATTATTACTGGACTTCGGTTTCACTGCATGTAAAGGTGCAGATATACCACTTGAACAACATTTGAAACTCACTTCTTTTGATTACGACAAGAATGTAGCAAAGGGTAATAAGTCTCTAGCAGAAGACACTCTTTTAGATCAGGCTAAATCTTTTTGGAGGCTAATTGGACGGTTGATATACCTGACACAAACACGTCCAGACATAGCTTTTGTTGTCCAAAATCTAAGCCAATTTATGCATCAGCCGAAACTTTCACATCAACAAGTTGCCTTAAGTATTGTAAAATATTTAAAGTGTTCACCTGGTAAAGGTGTATTCTTTCCTGCCAAAGTTTCTTCCGATCTAGTTGCATACTATGATGCAAATTGGGCGGCTTGCCCTTTGACTCGCAGATCAATCTCAACATATGTTGTGTGATTTCTTGGAAATCAAAGAAGCAGGATATGGTTTCTCGTTCAACTGCAGAGGTCGAGTATAGGAGCCTTGCATTGGTCGTATAAAAAACTATCTTATTACAAAGACTTCTTACAGAAATCAGAGTTTTTGTTTCTTTACCTATGAATTTATTTTGTGATAGTAAAACAACAATACAGGTTGCTCAGAATCCAATTTTTCACGAGAGAACAAAGCATATAGAGGTAGACTGTCATTTCATTCGTGACAGAGACGTTTGTGAAGCTATAATACATTTCCACTAAAGATCAGTTGACTGATCTACTGACTAAGCCGTTGAGCATACTTTAGCATGGATATCTATTGGACAAGTTGGGAATGATAGACATTTATCATCCGCCAAGTTGAGGGAGAGTGTTGAGAATTATTGTAATAATCTATACATATACAATGGAGGGAGTTAATATATCTGGTAGTTATGGTAATTAGTACTGTAGCAAGAGTGTACATAAGTATATACATATAGAGCATTCTGGAAGATACATGTGAATATTAGTTTATGTCTATAAATACAGAAGGCAAGATGCAAGAGGTAAATTGAAAAAAAAATTAAAGAAAAATCTCTCGAGCTCTTTGCCCCACATTGCTATGTTCTTCCACCTTTTGCTTCTTGACCATTTTCAACAACCTCTTAAATTTTTTTTTTCATTTCTTCAAAATCGTTGCAAACTCTGCCTATGTTTTATAGCCGGTCCCAAGTCCGGATAAAGGAGGAGGATTGTGTTAGGCCCCGACAGCCAGCGTAAAATCCTGTCGAATCTCATGAACATGTATCAACGAATATATTGTATTGAGCGAAATGACGTCGTATGATCCATGTAGCCGACCCCACCTAGTGGGATAAGGCTTTGTTGTTGTTGTTGTTCAAAATTGTTGCAAGTTATTTTTATTAATGACTCTAATTAGCTATTTTTCCTGTTGTGGTTACTAACTTGATATATGTTCAACTTAAAAGCAACGTGGAGAAGTCCCAATGAAACAATCACAAATATATGATGTTGGAGTTTAGAAAAAAAGAAATCATATAAATGATACAATTGCGTGTGTCATATTTCTATAGCATTGTCTCTAATGTCTCTAAGATATACATTTTTAATCTAGCGAGCTTCATAGTAATGTTACATTTGCCTTGTAGATCGTCCTTCGTCATTAGCCATCCATCCACCCATATCATTGTTTGTTGGTGTAGCATTATAACACCCATGATGTCATTTTGCACATTGTTATTTGTGAACTAAGGAATATATTAAGTGATTGTTGGTTTTGAGTTAATTCTCATGTTCGATCACTATATAGTCAATTCATGCTTTTGCTGAGAGACTTTAATGAACATAACTTATATGAACATATATATGATCTCTTTATCTTAGTACCAAAAATACAATTCTCAAATATGATATAAACTATTTGCTCGTGTCAAACTTTTATGTTTGCCGAATATGCCTACTAATATGTTTTGCTAATACTTTTTTTATGTCACTCCTAATTTTAATACTACTTTTTTTTAAAAAAAATTGATAACCTCTAAGAAAATTATAAAAAATATGAAGTTTTTTTTACTTTATGATATTCTCTCTATTCATCATACAAACTAATCAAAGATTATTATTATTATTATTATTATTATTATGTAAATTAAAAATGATACTATAATTATTAATTACATTAATATTTAAGGATGTTCCCTAGTTGTTTTATAAAATGCTTTCCTGTCATCGATCCCATTGAGTAGAGTTTATTATATATTTATATATCATTTACACCTGATGTGGTTGGGGGCAAAGTAGGCACAAAGTAAGTCAATGAGTTGAACTTGTGATGTTATAAGATTATTGTTGGATAGCGTTGTCCACGAACATGGAAACTTAGTGATGGATTATGTTTAATTTGGTGATGTAGTTTTAAATTTTTAATATTATTTGGATATTATTTTTTTAAAAAAAATAAGTGAGATTATCCCACCACATAACTTAAAATTTAATTAATCAAATTGGTGATATTAGGAGGGTTGGAAATAATTTTACCTATTTTACCCTTTTCTCAATCAAATTAAAAGTAGATATTTTTACTCAAGGACAACAAAATTATTTAACTTAACCTTCCATAACTCATATATTACAATTTGTATCAAAACAAAAAGTGGATTTTATTAGTCCAACTTATTTCATAAATTTATATTTAAACATTTCACCCATCATACTCGATATCACAAATTCTTATTCCACCACATTAACCTATTCCTCCCAAGTCAAATTACCAAACAAAACCTTAGTATTCAACTTGAGTAGAAATTGCAGGTTTAGGGAGACGTAGAATTTCTTGCACGGCGATCTTGTTAGTGAAAATTGAGAAATATGGAGGCGGCAACTTGAATAGATGATCACGATGAACTTTAATCAGACATTTGAGGGCGATCTCTGTGAAATAATACATGTTGATCGGTCATTTTTTATAGTAAGCGGGCACTTTATATCCTAATTTCGCGAGATTTTAGACGGATTTGACCGCCGAAAATTATTAAACATGTTTTAGTGTTTTCCCGAGAATTCTAATCAATCATATGACTGCATCTTCTTGACTTTGTTCGTGTGATGAGCAACAGCAGGAAACTTCTCAGTGGACCTTGGCACAAAAAATAATTGTGTACGTGTGGGCAGAGGTCCAATGTGATTTCTGCTGCAAGTGGAGCTAAAATCAAATGTAAAATGCCCACAAGCATGATCTAAAAAGTCAAACGTTATTTGGATTTCTTTATCCTTGTTTTAAAAATCCTGTATCAAAATATGGCCGGTCTCCATATGGGCATCCCATGACATTACATAACTTTTATTATTCTACTAGGATAAAGCATCTGAATGGAATCTTAGAAGCAGGAATTTTATACCTTTCTTTCCTTTTTTTTTTTGTATCATGCTGCAGGAAACTAGTTAAGGTGAGTGGATGGAGGATTTGATATGCTTATATTCTGAAGGACTACATTTTGTTTTGGAGATATTAATAGGTTTATCCTAGAAGGACTACATTTTGTATTCTGAAGGATTTGATATGCTTGGAGAGGCACAAACAATGCTGCTGATATCAATAGGTTTTTCTTGCTGGTTATCATTATTTACTACGGCAGACCTGTTCCCATGGAAAAATCTAAGGGCAGAAAGAATAATGCTAAGAAACTGTCCACCTCAGATTCTAAATTCTGTTTGATTGATTCAAATGTAGGAAGGCCGAAGGCTATCCAATGTTTGATTTCATGCTGTCTAATCTGATTGGTTTGTAATTAGCACTGTGTTGTATCTTATGAGAACCCTCAAATGGAGTTTTTCTCTTTGTGCTTTGCAAAAGAATGCCTTGAGTTGGAAGCTCAGATCCTAAGCAAGCCTTCTGTAGTTCCAACGTCCATGTTCATGGGAAAGTACATTAAACAATGAACTTGTAGAAGATCTCGTTATCAGTTGGTTGGATGAGATGTGATGGAATTGGATGGTGACACCAGGGCAAATTCCTGCGCATGAATCAGTAAACTTAGCAGTTCCAATTCTGCTACAGGAGAAAGCCTAAAGGCCCCTTTAGGTATATATGAACCAGTTGGATGGTGTGGAGGATGAGAATGTATGACACAAAAAGAGGAAACCTCCCAGGCATATTTGACCCCATGTGCTAAATAATGGTAACATCTCAAAATAGTTTTTGACAATAATAATTGTTTGTTTACAACAAACGATAGATGCTTGTGAATGATCCTAGATTGGGTCTGTTCCACTGCAATGGAACAGCTTAGGCAGCTGATCTGTAGTATGCCAGTACTTTAGAACTTTTCTTCATAACCCTGATAGGATATATCGACCTGAGATGATGAGCGACACAGCTGACAACTGCCCTACAGAAACGGGGTATCAAAATTGGAAATCATATTCAGTTGATAAGTTTTCATGTAATTAACTTTAACCTTTGGTCATTCCAAAAGGTTCACATCTGCATTCTGAGATTAGTACAGAAATTGCAAGGTACTTTGATAGAAACGATAGCATCACTGTGCTTTGGCGCTACTCTTTCCGGGTCGAGTTTGGAAATGAGTTGAACTTATCAAATTACTTTTTTCTCTAATGCAATATGGATTTGTAAACCATTCGGCTAACATGTACGGTGGATATATATACAACAACAACAACAACAAATCCTTATCCCACTAGGTGGGGTCGGCTACGTGGATCATACGACGCTTCGTTGATCCATGTTCATGAGATTCGACAGGGTTTTACGCTGGCTGTCGGGGCCTAACACAACCTTCCTCCTTTATCCGGGCTTGGGACCGGCTATAAAACATAGGCGGAGTTAATACGGTGGATATATATATATATATCTATATTCATAAATCTTGACTTTTTAGTGCGATAGGTCTGAACCTTGATCCAGATATTCCTTCTTTCACTTGAACTTGATGAATGCCTGAAACTGTCGAGCAAAGTCTGTAGCTGTTACTCTGGCTTTTATTTGACTTATTCTGACCTTCATTCCCCCTATGTAGCTTCGGATGTACCTGACCTGAATATTTTCTTTATTTCTTCTTCAATGACAAGCATACAAAACCAGTATATAGCAGTTTAAAAAAACCTCTATATAATATAGCTTGATGTAAATAAGACTGATAGGTATATTATCTAGTTCCACAGGACACAAGGCTTCAATTAAAGGTATGCAGTATTTTTCTTCGTGAACAACTAAACATTCTCAATGATGTACAACATCGTGAGGATTTTGATTTGATATCTCCTTATGTTGCTTGAAAACGAACAACTGGGAAGCAACATGACGCAGAAAATGTTAGGAGGGGACTAAAAGTTGAAGAAAGAAAGGATCCTGGGTATAGTTGGGTTCAGATTGCAGAAGAGCCAGTTTGCCACTATGCTATTTCGTAAAAGGCAAACAAGTTTCTAACAAGGAAATTGGAACTTATTGCTGATGGACTCAAGCGAGAAACAGCCCAAGCTTCTGATGGTGTGAAGAGTAGCAAGGTAATGTTCTCTTCATGAATAGTGATTCAACTATCCTAAAAAATGTAATGAAAAAGAAGAATGACTCGACTGAAAAGGAAATCTCAGGATATAGCAAAGAAAGCATTGCATTTGACATGTAGCTCTCAATCCTGTGATTTCATTTTTGGGGATTTATTTTCTTCTGATTTTGAACTCCGCCTATGTTTTATAGCCGGTCCCAAGCCCGGATAAAGGAGGAGGGTTGTGTTAGGCCCCGACAGCCAGTGTAAAATCCTGTCGAATCTCATGAACATGGATCATACGACGCTCGAATCTCATGAACATGAATCAACGAAGCGTCGTATGATCCATGTAGCCGACCCCACCTAGTGGGATAAGGCTTTGTTGTTGTTGTTGTTGTTGTATCTCCTTATGTTGCTTATCTAAAAGACAATCAGTTATTCCAATTGCTTAAATTTCTCTTTCATATATAGAAGTTGAGAGGATAAGGCACCATAAGCACATTTTTACTTGATGGAAGGAATATAATAGTACAATTTGTTGCATATCTTTTCTAATTTCAGAAATGAAGCATTGCATCTTTAATCCAATTTCTACTCGATCGTGTACGATGTTTTCCGCCTTAACTGAATTAACGAGCTGTCCTTTTTATGATTTTCTTTTCCTTTTTGATGGTTCACTTTTGGTAGCACAATATACTATAAATCACTTTTGGTAGCGCAATCAGTAGACCATCACAGTCTACTGATTGCATTCTGGGGATAGGATATTGGTACCAACATTTTCTGATATTTATAGATAAAGTTTATAAATCAAGTATTACCAGTCCAATCTGATTATTGAAGTTGCATCAATTTATAGGTGAATATAATGCAACTATATATGCTGTTGCTTGTGGTAATTGATTCTCAGTCCTGTTTTAAGGATTCAACCTGGGTGATGATATTGTGACACAAGCATTAAAAAAATTCAATATTTACCAATGGGAAGGAGACCACAAAGTGCCGGAATGTTTACAATGTATGTCATGTTGCGACGTGATTACTAGGAACCCAGAAGATTTGTGTCCTTGGCAGGATACAAAACCTTGGTTATCAGGGCAAAGAGGAAACAAGAAAAATGACATAAGCATCAGTACTTCAGAAGTTACATTTTTTTTTTGAAAAAGAACATGCTTCCATTAATTAAGGTTGATACAAAATATTGAGAATACCCGGAGGTGGATCATCCTCCCAAAAAAGATCGCTATTCGATCGTCTACCAAAATGCGCTAAAAGATCCGTTTCCACGTTACATAATCTGTCCACATGATTACATGAAAAATAAGTAAGATTTGAGCTCAGAATCCAAATATCAGAAATAATGTTCTTGATTCTCCAAGGGCAGACAGCATCACGATTGATAATTGAAACAACAACTTTCGAATCCGATTCCAGAATGATCCGTTGTACACCAATCTTGCTACAATGTATTAAGCTGCATTTAATAGCCCATGTTTCAGCTTTCAGCGCCGAGTGAAATTTGCCAGGACCAGCCCCTGCACATAAGAACACAGAATTAGAGTTCCGCACTACGTAGCCTACTCCCACTTCCCCATGATTTACAAAGGAATCATCTGTGTTCAATTTGAACACAAAATGGGGAGGAGGCTCCCAGCTTCCCAAGGTAGGGGTTACTGGGGAAGTCCCCTCAAGAATGAGTGTTTGTAACTCATAGAATGAAGCCAACACCCACGACCAAATCTCGACATGGGTTGCTTGGATGGAATTGAAATGAGCATCATTACGCATTCTCCAAATACCCCAGAAGGTCAAGGCAAGAAGGGTCTAAAGTTTTGAAATAGAAGAAGTATTAGGGAGATCACTGCCTTCCAAAACCTAGTTACCATCCTCCCAGGAGTGAAAGAACTTGAAATCATAATTAGTTTTACACTGAAATAGATCCCATACCCGAAAGGCAATTCGGCATTTGAAAAAAAGATGTACATTTGTTTCAACATCAGAACCACATAAGGTACACACAAGGTTAATAGAGGAGTTGAATTTAGTAAGCATATGTTTGGTAGGCAAACGAGTGTGAGCTAACTTCCAAAGAAAAACTTGAATTTTTGGGGAAACGTTGATGCTCCAGATTCTATTCCATCCCAGCCATTCAGCATGTCTAGGCGGCACCAGTGGCTTACAAATAAAGTTATATACCGATTTGGCAGAAGAAATTCCAGAATTATTTGGAACCCACACCCATGTATCATTCTTGGGAAAGTAGGCAATTTAATGTCAAGAATTTTATCAACCAAACATACGGCAAAACAGTTGGACAGAATATCAACATTCCAGGCATTATTAAGGATAAGATCAACAATCATGTAAGTACACAAAGCCGAATGAACATTGACATAAGTAGGCATGTAATTAATAGGGATATTGAAAAGCCAAGGATCACAATAAGCATTAGTGGTGGCGCCATTACCAATGTACTTCCGGAACCTAAGTTTAATTTTATCCAAAGTTTGCATAAGTTGTCTCCAGCACCAGGCCTGAATTTTGTTCTGATTACTAAGATTATGATTCCATGAATGAGGGCTTCCATATTTATAGATAACAACAGAAGTAAACAAGTCCTGAGAGTTATTTAGGATGGGTAGGATTTTCTTAGCTAAGAGAGCAATTTTCATGAGCTGTAAGGATTTAATTCCAAGGCCACCGTCGTGTTTTGGCAAGAGAGCAGTATCCCAGTTGATTAAGTGTAGACCCTGCTTCTCACTAGAAGAAGACCACAAAAAGGATCTAGATATACGTTCTAGGGAGTCAATTAGATCGGAGGACACATGAAGTGAGCTGAGTATAGTTTGGTATTGATGATAGGGTAGATTTGATCAGGGTGATTTTCCCAGTTTGAGTGAGTGTTTTCTTTTTCTATCCAGCTAATCTGCCATGAGTTTTGATTTCCAGGTAATGTATGGATCTCCTATTGATATACTTATAGAAAATAGGTACCCCAAGATAAGTGAAGGGAAAGGAATCAATTTTGATGTTCAGAATGTTTTAAATCAACTGCTTCCTTCTACTGTAAAACTTTGGAGGTAAATAAATAGCTGATTTATTCAGATTAACATTTTGATTGGTTAATTTTTTATATTGATTGAAAATCTCTTTTAGTTTTAAGCAATTGGGAACAGAAACAACTATGCATACTAGCAGACTATCTGCATAAAGTAAATGACTGATAGCCAAGGTGCCAATTCTAAAAGATTTAATGAGCTCCCTGTTGACATGGTCGTTTAATAGTGAAGAGAAAATTTGAGATACCAAAATGAATAAATAAGGTGATAAAGGGTCACCCTGTCTCAACCCCCTATGACTTTTAAATTTTTGAGAGAAAGAACCATTTATATTGCAAGTGTAAACAGGGGACTGAATACAAGTCATGATCCAAGCAGTGAACTTCTGAGAAAAATTCATGAGACTGAGAACATTGTAAACAGCATTACAAGATACCCTATCAAATGCTTTCTCCATATCTGCCTTAAATAATAAGTATTTGGTTCTACCCCTAGCCATAGAGTGAGTAATTTCCTGGGCTAACATAAGGTTGTCCTGAATAGATCTCCCCTTAATGAAGGCAGACTGATTTGTATCAATTAAATGTTCTAATGTTGGTCTTAGTCTATTAGCAAGAATCTTAGCAATCACCCTGTATCTAATATTACATAAGGAAATAGGCATGTAGTCAGCAACAGAAGGAGGATTAATTTTCTTAGGTATAAAGGTGATTGAGGTAAATTCTGAGCCATTGGGTAGCAGATTATTTATGAAGAAAGATTGGATCTCACGGCAAATATCCCCACCAATTATATCCCAATAGTTTCTAAAGAATTCAGCAGTAAAGCCATCCGGACCAGGAGCTTTTCCTGGTGCAAGGTGCCAAAAGGAATCTTTAATTTCTTTTGCATTGATTGGAGAAGTAACCTTAGATATCTAAGAATTATCCAGTGAAGGAAGCACATGCCAAAGACTATGATCAGGTAAGGAATCTAACTTAGGAGCCCACAGATTTGAATAATGATTGACAAAACATGTTTGAATACCAATAATATCAGTGATCATGTTGTCATTATCATCTTTAATTGTATTTATTTTATTTCTTCTGTGTCGAATAATTGTACTTAGATGAAAGAATTTAGTATTTTTATCCCCATCTTTGATCCAATTTACTCTAGATTTCGTCCACCACTTGATACTAATCTGTCTAAGAAAGGTAGCATGTTGATTATATTTGATTCTTAAAATTTTTAACTCATGATCAGTCAGACCTTGCTTCTCATCTTTTTGTTCCATATTTCTAATTTCTTGTTTTACAATAGCAGCCCTGATTTCTAACCTACCCAGATCAGATATATTCCATTTAATTGTTTCTTTTTTAATTTGTTCTAAGGATTTGGAAATGGGGGTGTGATCATTCCTTCTAAGCCAGGTATCATGTACAATTTGTCTAGCTTGCTGATAATCAAACCTGAAATGTTCATACTTGAAGGATTTAGATTTATGTGATTTATGATCTGTGTTAAAAAAGATTGGAGAGTGGTCTGAGGTGCCTCTGTTGAGGGCAGTGAGATCAATATTCGGAAATGAATGAAGCCACAAATGATTAATTAGTGCACGATCTAATCTACATAAAATTCTAGCATTGTTTGCACGATTATTACACCAAGTATATTGTGATCCAGTTAAAGGGATGTCTCTTAAGCCTTGTTGCTGAAGTAAGTTCCTAAATGTTCTTATTGATTTCTTGAGAGTAAATGGAGCACCTCCCCTTTTGTCCTCAGGAAGATTGATAGAATTCATATCACCTATTATTAATCAGGGAATATCATCAAAATTTAGTTCACCTAAAGAACGCCATAATTCATTTCTAATTGTCGGAATGGTACTAGCATAAATCACAGTTAGAAGAAAAGAAAAATTCTCTAAGGTAATTACTGCATTCATATGTTGAGAGGATGTATTAAGCAAAGAAACTTTTGCAATACCAATTTGCCAGGCAATGATAATGCCTCCTGATGCACTCAATCCCTCCTGATGATACCCTGTCCAATTTGAGCTGAGACGTTTAATAATAAGATCCGAAGACTTACTTAATGCATGGTTTTCCAGAAGGATAATGAGGTCCGGAGCGTTCTCCTTGACAATGTTCCGTAGTCGATCACGAACTTTGCTCCGCAAAGCACCACGACAATTCTAAGCGATTATCTTCATTGATTAATTGGAGAAGGGGGGAGGAGGAACATCTTTCGATTCTTGCAACGGATTAGGGAATGAGTTAGATCGATTATGTAAGGAAGATGCTTTACCTATTTTTTTCTTCCCAACCTTCTTTTTTGGCCTTCTTTTTTGAGAAAGTAGGAGAAGGCGGCGTGAAACGAGAAGTGGCCTTCCGATTTCTTCTTGGCTCAGGGCAAGTGTCGGCCAGAATGTCCTCGTCCAATTCCTCCGAGTCCTCCTCCGTATTATCCTCCATGTTGCCCCTCTGCTGAGATTTGAATCGCTCTAGGACCTGGTCACAAGATCGTTGTGTGAATGATCCGATATAGATATAGAAGAAGTTGTATCTTTTAAAATCTGTGTCGGAGGCCCATCGCGACCCTGAGCAAGATGAAGAGGATAAGATAGAGACGAGGAGTTGATTTGTTGATCTCTGGGAGTGATTTCCACCGCAGGATGCAAGGGCGAGCCACGTGGCGTCATCTGATTAAAAGCTTTCACTACCTAACAGGCCACGTGGTTAGTATCCGTATTAAGCCTGGGTGAAGAAGTATTACCGTTGTGATGATCAAAGGAAGATACACGTGGATGGTTAGGATGAGAAGGCGCTAGGGCGACCGTGTTATTGCTAGGGACCGGCTCACTCTGGTGAACCGGCTGACGGCCCATGGACCGAACCAACGCCCCCGGATATCCAGCACGGCCGTTCCCGTCAGAGAGGGCCGATGGACGCCGCCGCGGGGAGCCATGTTAGATCGCATCCATGCGCCGTACAGCAAGACACCATCTTTGCCGGCCGACAACAACCCGGAGTCGCACTGCCTCGACGGACACATATCTAACGCATGCCCTATATGTCCACAATTAAAATAGAATAGAGGAAGGTGTTCATATGTAACTAATTGGAAATAACGATTACCATCTGGAAGTTTAATCCACGTTCCCTGTTTCACTAGGAGAGACAGATCGAGTTCAATACATACCCTAGCATACCTAAATCGTTCACCTCTAGCAGTTTGCTGATCAATTTTCAGTGGTTTGCCAAAGATCCCCGCAATGCGCAGGATGGTGTTGGCGTCACCCAGTTCGTAAGCCAAACCCGGTAGTTGAATCCATACCGGAGAGGTGGCTAGCGATTCTTCGTCCGGCCGGAAGAAAGCCCTAGCCTGCGAAACATGAAGAAGGTTTCCATTAAATGACCAAGGACTTTGTGTAAGAACTTTTAACATTTCTTCCTCAGTCTGGAATTTGAAGATGAAAAAATGATTCCCAAGATCCGTGATTTGGATCGGCGCCACAGTTGACCAAAGGGTGGAGAGGTTGTCCTTGAGGGATTCCAGCGATTCCGATGTGAGGATCCTTCCCATAAGCGCGAGCTTGAGATCCGCCGCACGATGGGCAACCTCCTCCGCATGGATGACGATCTCATCCTTCGATGCACATTGAATCGCCTGCAGTCGTTGCTTGGAGATCTTAGAAGGGCCGGACGGAGCATGAGCACGCGGTCTTGCTACCTCCAGCCAGCTGCGGTTAAGAGAAGGTGTAGGGAGAAGAGGGGGAAGTGATGCGTTAGGGTTTGGGGGAGAGGAAAGAGGCGGAGGGTTTGAGAGAGAAGGGGGCGGAAGGTCTGGAGGCGGAGGGTTGGACATTATGTCTTTAGATCATGCTAAATACCCGGAGAAGAGAAAGAGAAAATGAAGTTTGAGAGAGAAGGGGGCTGCCGGAGAAGAAGAGAGCCGCTGACACAAACCCTAGCGGAGCTTCTCACTCTAAAGATTTTTAGAGAGAGAAGATATGATCAGAGAAAGATGAAGAAGGTCCAGAAGTTACATTAAATATTCACTTACTGTCTTAATCAACAAAATACTTCTCAGAGAATTAACCTTGATGGTTGATTTTTTTAACCTTGGTGGATATATGTTAATTGATTTTTACTTTGGACTTCTTACTTTTAGCTCTTCCTTCACAAAATATTTTTATTG
Organism: Pontederia crassipes; assembly: GCA_030549335.1. Lineage (NCBI taxonomy): Eukaryota > Viridiplantae > Streptophyta > Magnoliopsida > Commelinales > Pontederiaceae > Pontederia > Pontederia crassipes. Next base: position 19,798,054 of record CM060188.1, on the reverse strand, counting down.
GACTTTTATATCTCTGTCTCCTGCTATTTTATGCATTCACGTTTTCATATATAGTTTTGCCCCTGACAGTTTTCTGTAGACTCTAGTCTTGAAGCAGATTGTAAATCTGAGCATGACCTGAGCTTCCTTGATAGAAAGCTACTCGTAATTCATAAAAGAATTCCACTTGCTATTGATCGATGATAGCTGCAGGATCATCCTGTACATCCTACTATTGATTTTTTTTTTTGTTTTTGTTGCTGTGAGACATAATTTGGATAATGGTTGCTTAACAATTTGTTTAACTGAGTATAGGCAACTGTTCGGGACATGTTGTGGCGTTATTTTACTAATGTGGCACACACAGTAGATATTGTTTTCTGACATTGATACCCACAGCTTTATATATGACCATCATAATATGTTAGCATTTCACTCGTTACGACTTTCGTGACGATGTTTTCTTCTCCACATCTCAGCTATATGTCTTTCTTCTCAGTGTTCTGGAAAATGACAAGTATGGTTGCCTTGACAGCTTCATTGAAGAGCATATGCCAAGCACAAAGTTGCAGAGAGATGAATTGGCCCCCATGCTTCAATTTTGACTTCAAGCAAAATGCCACCCTGTCCTCCTTAAAGAGTTCTTCCACAACCTGGCGCTACTGAGCTTCTGCTTGACAGGATTCAGAGCAGAAGCTGCAAAATCCGGTCGTCTTTAATGGCCCATGTGGAAGAATTTGTGCTGCTTGGTTCATGGAAAATTGCCATTTTCAAGAAAGCTAACCTGTAAATAATATGCTTTTTAGAAAGTTATTTCTTCAAAAAGCTGGAATAAGGTTATTCTTAACTCGAATGAAAAAGAGTAATCTAATAGAACAATTATCTTTATTCCTTCCCTCACTCGAACAGGGCCGTTTGTCTATTTCTTTACAAGGTGATGCAGCCGTATTATGGAATTTAATAGCAGTCTCATTATTGAATCATTGATTAATTGCAAGGAGACTTTACGATCAGTTGCCCTTCTTTTTGTATAAGATTCAGCATAACATCGCGATCTTAGTGATTAGTGACTCTCAATAACAATAGAGATGATATTTGAGGTAAAAAATTCTGATATTGGTTATAGGTATATACTTGCAGGATCCTTCTAAATTGAACAGTTGAGCTTCTTCGCAATCAATTTCTTAAATCATTATCTTGATAAGTTGATGTGTCAACTTGTTACTTTGTATCAAGAGGTCGTTTCGCAAGTAGAGTGAAAAAAAATTGAAGTTTTTTTTTTTTTTGGGTTCAGGAACATTATTGAAATTGCATGTTATCATTCATCATTCGATTTCAACTTTCTACCAGAAAGGTCAACCTTTGTGGGGTTGGGTCTCTTGTGGCATATATATATATATATATATATATATATATATATATACATATATATATATATATATACATATATATATATGTATATATATAATGCTTTGAATACGAACATGTAATTTTATGTGATCTCCCGAAATGTCTATATAAATTTCATAATGATTAAATTATTTTATATGCTTATAATCATCATTATTTGGTATCAGAAAAAGTGAGAATGAACCTGTAAATCTTGTCGTATATCCTTTGTGTCAATTGTAAGTTTATTTGTCAGGTCGATCAGAAGTTGTTTTCTTCTTATTATTTCGTTTTTTTATCAGTTAAATTATTGAGTGTTGTATCAATTCTCGATGACATCTACAGTCTTCATCATTTATGGTCCAGGCTCAGTTATATTATATGTCGATAGCCTGGAAGTCTTTTCTGAACCGGATCTCTGTTTGAAATTTGCAAGAAAGCAATTTAAGAGACCATCCAAGCGTACGTTGACACTTCACCTCTCATGAGCTACTCTTAATTAACTCTCATGATGAAGTAACAAATATTTCTTCCTTTTGCAGCCTTGTGTTCGACTGATTTGATTTACAAGGAACAGAGCAATATAACAAGAAGCATATAATTTATTACTGCACACAAATCATGGAGCCATGCAAAGATTAATGTACCAATTAACAAAATTATATGTACTCACGGACTCGGGCCACACGAGAACTTGAATTGGAGACACACATTGACACTATCACAATCCAGGATACTCAGTACTACTAACATGTAGAATTTGTACAGTTATTATCTTGTATCTCTGCATGCTTTTACTTACCTTAACCTTGCTCTACATGACAGAAATCAGAATGCTTGAGGCTTTGGGCTGTAGAACTCAACAATAATTAATCACAAAGTGACTTCACTCTTGCAAATTATATTTCTTAATTAATTATGTATCTTTATACCTTCATCAATGGCCAACTTTTAGTTCAATTCTTCATCTTCTTCTTCTGAACAATTGGTGTGTCCATCACCAAGCCTTCAGGGGATATCGATTGATGCAGTCCTTCCAAGGGTTGTCCGGGTCCATGACAGAGTCGCTAAGCGCCCTCCAGACCAGGCTGCAGACCTTAAAGCCAGTGCCGAACGCAAGCATCCACATTCGATCGCCGGCTTTAACCCTCCCTTTGGCGTCGAAGTAGGCCAACTCGTAGAACACCAAGCTGCTCGACGTGTTCCCAAAGCGGTGCAGACACATCCGCGCGGGTTCCGTCACCTTGTCGTCCAGCTTCATTAGCCACCCCACTGACTCGATCACCGCCTTGCCTCCGGTGTGCACGCACATGTGCTCGAACGCCGTCGTGAAGTCCGGCACTTGCGGCTTCCCCTCCTCCCTCTTCACCCATCGGATAGCCACCCTGTAAGCGTACTGCATCAGCTGCGACCATGGCAGAACCTTGGGAGCCAGGATCCTTATGTGGGCGCGCAGGCCCTCCCCGGCGACCCTTATGAGGTCTTTCTTGAGCGCTACCCCGACGCTGCCGTTTTCGTCCTCCTCCTGGTACGCCGCGCGGTAGGAGGCATCGTCAGCGCCGTGGTGGGTGCGCAGGGAGTGCACCAGCTCCATCTTCGCGAAGCGGCGCTGCGCCGGGTCGTTCGTGACGATCGCGGCGGCGGTGCCGACGCGGAAGATGCAATTGGTCACGAGCATCGAGCGGTTGTCGCCGAAGTACCAATTGAGGCTGATGCTCTCCGTGACGACGACTAAGGCGTAGCGCACCTTGCGGGAGCCGTTGAGGATCCTCGCGGCGAGGTCGATGGACGCGACGCCGGAGCTGCACCCCATGCCGCTGAGGTTGTAGGTGGTGGTAGACTCCGGGAGGCCGTAGTGGTGCACGAGGATGGAGGCGAGGGACGGTTCCGGCGAGAACATTCCGCAGGTCACAATGACTAGGTCAATGGCTGAGGTCGGGACGTTGGTCTTGCCGAGAAGGGCGTCGACGGCGGCGATCATACCTTCCTCCGCTTCCTGGATGGCCGACTGGAACTTGGCCTCGTAGTCGGTCTGGAAGATGAAGGGCGGCCCGTAGGTCTCGTCGCCGAGGCCGGACTTAAGGTAGATACCCCGCATAAAGTTCTCGCTGTAGTCCGTGAAGCGGCCGCTCCGGCGGACGATGTACTCGCAGACCTCGTAGCTCAGCTTGCGGTCCGTGTCCGGGCGGAAGCACGAGTAGTCGAGGAGGAGCACCGGGCGTGGACGGGTGGCGAGGTAGGCGAGGAGGGCCACGATAGTGCACCACAAGAAGGAGAACACCATGAGTTTCTGCTTGGAGAGGAGGAGCATCAAGTCCTGGTCCAGCAGCAACGTGGAAGTGGACGAAAGCACCGCATGGAGGGCGAGCGTCAGGGCCAAGAGCGCGAAGAATGAGGCCTGGAGGACTTGCATTGGCCTGAGGGGTGTTAATATCGATTTGATGCTCATTGTCCCTCTCTCTCTGTCTCTCTGGCTTGGAGTGGGGAGAGAGAAAGATGAGTTGTGTGAAGTATATGATCTGAGGAGGATGCTATATATACATTTGATCACAACTACTACTGCAACTAATACCTATCTACTTGGCTAACCAAGGCATTGATGAGGGTAAGCAATAGACAGCTCGAGGTGCATCGCGACTTGAAGAATCTAACCTACTTGGAAGACTTGGCAAAAAAGTCTCGGCAGCGAAAGAGAGAGAAAGAGGAGAGAGAGTTGTTATAGTATGAGATTTTATTGGACGAGCTGGGTCGCAGTGGACAGGGAGAAGGAAGGCATGCATGCATGCACAGGCATCTATAAATTCTTATCTATTAATTTTGGTGCTCAGAAGATTATCAAATTAATTTAGCTACTTCGAGATAAGGATTATGGCGTCTTAGACCTCCATTTTCTAAGTTTAGTCTTAATTTCCTCTCCATTTGGACTTCAAACTAACCAATTTGGTGGAGGCTTAACTTGAAGTGTCACTTGTTAGGAAGGACTTCACTGCGGCTATGCATCAAAGATATATATCGACGTTTCTTCTTCTCGCAATCGCCATCTCCTCTAATTTCGGAGTACAAATGCACAGATCACATCATATATCCATCATGCATTAAGCTAACAAAACATGCCTTTTTTTGAGAAGTTTCAAATAATTAGGTAATAGTTAATTAACATATACGAGCATGTTTATGTCGGAATTATAGCATATATGTACTGTAACATGCATAGCGCGAGGAGACTAAGCCAGCTATACATCTGATGTGCGTTCATGGTTTTCTTTTTGTGGTTTCTGCAGGGTTCTACTTCGTATGACTTGTAGACAGTGAACCGTAAAGTTGCGAATTCTTGTTGGATCATGACTGCATGTTTTGTTTTATTATAGTAACCAATAAAGTTTTTTAAGGGAAGCAATACAGATGACATACATCTGCACGAAGTGAGCAGAGATCAGATCATGTTGCATAGATATGGGTTACTGGGAGTCTGGTACTATCTTGGTCGCAGTTAGGATGATCCTAGGGTTACTGCCAGTTCAACTATATACTCGGTCAGTCACCCTCTGGCCAGCACGGAGATAAATATTCATATGCACATCCACTACATCTTTTGTTGGTTAAAACTAAAAAGCATGTACATGCGTATTCATGCATCATGCATGAAGATTGCTATATACAAAAGTTCTATTCATACAAAAGAAGGCGCCAAAGAAAAGATTGATCTCCTCCTCAAAATGAAGGCATTAATTAACAGTAGTGATTTGAATGCTTAGGTTATACGTGTACATTAACAGTACTGCCTGCTATAAGCACAAGGATCAAACTACCGATGAATGTTCGTTGGATGGTTTCCATGGACGACAATTTCCCATAAATTAACGTGGCGAAACGTTCAAATTGTTTCTGGGAAAGAAGTAAATATTCTGCATGTCTCGTCGATTCATATTGGAAATCCTGATTATTCAAAATCTGTGGGCGTCCTTGCACAGCTAGATGCAGCATTTATTGGGAAAATTTCTTACAAACGTGTCCTTTTGCCTTCTCATTTAATTCTCTGCTCACAGAGGTCGCAGTCGGCGACAGTAATACCATATCAGTCTCTGCAGCCGTTTATGTGATCTGCTAAAGTTTTCACGTTTAGATCTTTGGAATTTGTTGAGCATTTATGTGCAAGAACACGCTTTTGGAAAAAAAAACGATAGTACTCAAATTATTTGATTTTACGTTTATCATTTTTTTTCTATTGATATAAAGCTGAAAGCGCGAAAGGATCGAGGCAGGTTCATGTGACATATATGTTATGTAACCATGTTGTGCAGAAGATTTCTTATTAATCTCCTAACATCAATTTTATGACTGTACACTTTTCTGGGGGATTAAGTGTAAATCTGTATTAGCAACTATGGGTGCATGAGTCATACCATTATTAGTTAGTTATGTTGTCTGCATAGGTGCTTAATTAATTAATTATGTCTGCATCACCATCGCCATGATATCTAGATGAAGATTATGATATGGATTTAGATATTAAGATCTTACGATACTATGTCTCTTCGGATATCAATTTTATCTTAAGAATTTTATATGTAACATCTTAAATATGATCTTAATTTTGATCACACCATCTTACGATCTTATCCGATTCTATACGATCTCATATGATTAATATAATCATTTAAATATTAAGTAAAAATATTTTTATAATAATAAGAATTAATTTATACGAAAGTTAATATATTTTTGTTCATTTTTAACATGTTTTTGACTCGTGAATCAATAAAAAATATTTTAGTGAAGTATAATTTAATATTTTAATATAAAAAATTTGCCAAAAATATATTATTATTTTAAAATATATTATTTTATTAATAAATAAGATCTTACGATTTCTTGATCCGATTTTATGATATTCGATCTTATAACTCTCCTCCGATAATTTTAGTTGTGAGAGGAGCATGTGCCATACTTTTAACCATTTTGCAGCATAAAAAAATGAAAATTGATTTGATAATTTTGCGATGCAATGGTTTAAAATTACGCACCAATTAATTAGATTATTTCTCTATATATGATATCAGTGGGCGTCAAATATTTTAAAAATGATACTATAATTTCTTAATTTGAAATTTGACTAATTAATAGTAAAGCATTCATTGTCCAGCAGCTCCAATTGCAAGGATGATGTAGACACAGAAACTCAATATATAATTGTGATAAAAAATTATTTTTTAAAAAATATGTTTTCGCGTTATGCCATAGCCCATGCCATATGAAGATTTCAGTTTGATGAATATTGGAAAATATATATATATATATTGCTGGCTCTGTGTGTGTGTGTCTAGAGAGAGAGAGAGAGAGAGTGGATGCTAACTAGCGGTGCTGTTCCTCGGTACGTATGTAAACTCAAAAGTTGGCCAAGTAATGCAAATATATATATTATACATGATAACCAATTTGCATGCAGAGAGGTCGTATAGTCCTATGTCATTCACTGTTTGTTGGTCTTTAGCCGTTCATAAAATATCTCGATTGCTAAAAAAATAATCGTAAGTAACTTAATTGTTTATTCTTTTTTCTTGCTTCGAAGGCCCTCGGCCCTTGAAAATAAATAACAATAATGAGCATGAGGAGCAATAACTTCAGCTCCATCCAACCCTCATGCTCTTGAAATGAGCAGTAGCTTTCTTTGCTTTCTTGGTGGCGAGAGCTTTGCCGTGTCTTCTCATTCTGCTCCAGACTAGCAAGATCCATAAGGTCTCTCCAGAAAGTTTCATCCACTTGCTCTACATATTCCACAACTTGGGATTGGTTGCATCGTGCATGATTGGAAGTGACATAAATGTTGCTACATTACATGCAAGGAAAAAGAAAGATATCCATATGCTTATTATCGGAAAATATCAATATACTTTTTTTGGGAAAAACTATAAAGTAAAAATTGTCATTAGCATTATTGGACAAAAAAAAATAACATATACTGAGATTGTCAGCATTGTCCATCGGCAAGTTAATCATTAATGAACAGGTAAAATAAACGATCTGATCTCCTCACAAGACCTCGCTATATGAATATGAACTTATGGTACGTATGCATGCATTATGTCTTGGCGGAGATGGGAATCGTCATCTGATTGGTGATCAGAAACACTAATTATGATCTAATTGATACCGAATCTAAAACTTGCTTTCGCATTAGCGTTGCATCGCTGTTCTGAATTGATGTGTCGGCGTGATGCATCTCTAAAGAAAGCTTGACCGAAATGGATATGTCATGAGGAGAGATCGAGAAAGAGCAACAGCTTAACTCCAAGTGGATCAATGGAATAATTGCTCCGAGTTTTAGACTTATCTCAATGATCATCCAACTCAACCCTTTCTCAATGAGAACTAGTGCTATCGCCAATATTACAAAACATATTATCTTCCAAATTAGTAGCTCGATGCTTCTTTTTCTTAATCCATAAGAACTGTAAAAAATCCAATTAACGCAGGAAGTTCTTTAAGACTGTGTTTGACATGAGAATTTCGAGTTCTCAATAGTTTCTGAGAACTAATCGATTAGATGAAAAAATTTAAATTTAGTGTTTGGATGGAAAATATAATGATGGAAATTTAAAAAATTGATTTTATAGATAAATTTTAATGAGTGTTTGGATAAAAAGTAAGAAATAAATAAATAAATATATAATATTGATAAATATATAACTATATAGGTATATATATATATATATAAATTAATATATTCATGAATAGATATATAGGCCTAATATTAATTGTAAATACCATATTATAATGCCAATTAAAATATGATAAATAATTATTAAATGTTGGTTTAAAATATTATACTATAGTACTAAGTAAACTATTATATTCAGTAAAACTATTATTATTATTAAATATAAATAAATTTGTTTCTAATAATTTTTTGATAATATATTAATAAATAAATAATAATTATATATAATATATAATATATAATATATTATTAAATAAGATTAGTAGGTCTAAAAGTAAGACCACGTACTTTTGGTCCTACTTTTAGACTTACATGCTAAAATAAAAAAAAATTAGTTCTTGCCATTGGCAAGAATGAGTCACGTGATTGGTTGACTAGAATTTTTGTTCTAGTTGAACTTTTTTTTTATCGAGTGTTTGACAAAAGTTTTGAAACTTGGGTCAAATTCTGACTGAAGTTCTAAAATCAAACACAATATAAGAAAGTGAAGCAAAAGTACGAAAGACAAGAGGTCGTGGTACCATACATTCTATGTGGTTGGATTTTGTTCAACAGCCTAAGGAAGTGAAGCACATGTTTTGTTCTTTCCACTCAAAGTGATTATTACGACCATGAGCGCATACAACATATCTTTCATCAGCTTCTGGAACGATATATAGTAGGGTCAGAAGCAATCGTCGAAGTATTAAGATTTTACCAATACGATTTGGGATGAAAGACTTCTCACTTAATCATTGTCTAGAGTTGAGTCATATAAATTTTTTATTAGAAGCCACACTATGCGAGATAATTTTATCGGACTAATTAGATTTGACGATGGATTGTGCGGGTGCTTTCCAAAAAATTAGGTCTGACAACAAAAAAAAAATTAAGATTTTACTTCATTTCACATATGCCCCGTGTATTTTTGAAAATTCATGAAAGCTTAATGCTTGTGGAAAATAATCTCATGCAAGTTTAAGCTGCTTAATTAACACTGTAACTGCTCATCTGAGAAGTCTTTTATCTCTTCCAAATTTTTTAAGTAACAACCCATTCACTTCAAACTAATTGGTTGCTTCAGGTACCATATGGGCCGAGTAGGATCATACGAGGGCCATGTACATTGGATATAAACTATGGTTTTATAACAAGAAAGGAAAAATGTATAAACAATTTTAAGCCCATGCCCGTTACTGTCAATAACTATAGGCCAAAAGCCCAAAGGAAGGCAGATTTTTTTTTAAATTTAGGGTCAAAGGTAAGAGGTGGAGCGCAGCCCTTCTTTCCTGTTGGTCGCTAAGGCGTATTTAACGCAGCACAGGAAAGGAGGAGAGATCCATCTTAATTGTCTGATCCATTAACCAACGGAGAGATCGATCGAAGCACATGGCGACCCCGGAGTACCCGGCGGAGATCTACGCCAAAGCGCGGCCGTTGTACCCCAGCGACTGGTTCGCCAAGCTCGCTGCCGTCACCGCCGGCCATGAGCGCGCTTGGGACGCCGGCACCGGCACCGGCCAGGCCGCCATAGGCGTACGTATTTTAATTGAGTTCGCTCTTTCCTCCTCCTTTAGTCCTATCACTCTCTGCGCTGTTTCAGTAGGATTCTGATTTCTGCATGGACAACATCCGGAAACTTTCTAATGGAATTTGCAGCTCACTGAGCACTACGACCACGTGATAGCCACGGACGTGAGCAGGGACCAGCTCGAGCACGCGTTTCCGCACCCCAAGATCCAGTACGCCCACACCCCTCTCTCCGCCACTGAGGACGAACTCGTCACCATGCTCGGCGGCGAAGGCTCCGTGGACCTCGTCACCGCGGCCACGGCCGCGCACTGGTTCGACCTGCCCAGCTTCTACAGAGTCGTCAACCGCGTGCTCAAGAAGCCCGGGGGCGCGATCGCCGTATGGACCTACGGCAACGAGGTGAGCCCGCTGGAGGACGTCATCCGGCGCTTCTCCCAGTCCACGAAGCCTTATATGGGCGCCGGAGCCGCATACGCGTTCGACCGCTACGAGACGTTCCCGTTCCCCTTCGAGGGCGTCGGGCTTGGTTGCGAAGGAAAGCCCCTTGTCCTGGGCATCGATCGGGAGGTGTCCCTCGACGAGTATGTGGAGTCGCTTCGGACGTGGTCGGCGGTGAAGGCCGCGAAGGAGCAGGGGGTGGACTTGGTGTCCGACGAGGTTGTTGAGGAGCTGCGTGCCGCTTGGGGCGGCGGATCCTCCGGCGAGAAGAAGAAGATCACTTACAAAACGTTCATGCTCGTCGGGAGGCCAAAGCTCGGGAACTAATTAATCAATTAATTCTTAGAATAAAAAAATGCTTTGTACGCGAGCTCTTGATGTACTTTTTTCATTGATAATAAATAAAAGAAATATTCTATAGGATCAGGATGTGAAATATTTGAAAAAATATGAGATGACTTTCATATTTCAATTTATCTTTTCTTATATCCTTTGTAATTGAAAAAAAAAACTTAATTAAACATAATCAATTAATGAATTGAGAATTAGAATTGGACATCTATTTCTAATAAGCTAATGATTCTCGTTAACGAAAATTTTTTTTGTATGCCATTGTTATGTTTAATTAAATAATAATTGTGTGTAGTAAGAAAAGTTTTTTTTTCGGTGACGTAAGGAGGCTTAATAAGCATTAGTAAGTAGCAAGATGGGGAGCAGGAATTCCCACGATGTCACAAAACAAAAGGTGCCTAATATTCAATGGAGGAAAGTCCAATTTGTGAACTTCAGGGCCAGGACCGGAGTGGTGATGTGCTAGCCAATCAGCAGGGGTGTTGCCTTCGCGTCGCGTGTGAGTAATCTGTATCTCCCAAGGCCGATCAAAGCACTCTAGGATTATATGTGCTAAGTAGCTAAGGTGTGCATATCTTGGTTCTGATCCATGATGCACTTTTTTTTTCGTCTCTGAATGTAGTGATGACTGCAAGAATCAATTTCAAATTTTTATGAAACTTAACCGTTAACTAGTTAAGCAAAGGATTTAATGGCCCTCCATCCGCGCTCGTTGGATGGAGTTCCGACGGGCACAGATGATGAGTGCGGTTCAGGGTAGACGTGCGGTTTACGAGCGGTTTAAGACAAAAGAACCATCGATTCGTGGTGAAAAAAATTGAAGAGAAGGGGCGGCGCGGACGAGGTCGTTCGACAGGGACGAAATCGTCGGCGGATTGTGCCATCTGCGTTGCCTTGTGGTCCGTTTCTTGACTACAATTTGTAGTGTTCGTCGGCGTTTGCGGCGAGGACGACGTCGAGCGTGGATTCGCGATAGGGACGGCAACGTGATCGACGATTTCTTGGCGGCCACAATGACAGATCTGGCCGCCCGCGCCAATTTCGACCGCTGGACGGCCAGATCCGCCCGTCCGCCCGCGTCATATCCGGCCGCATGACACGGGCAGCCAGATCCAATCGCCCGCGCCGGATCGGCCGCCGAGTGGTCAAATCTGGCCGCCGACATCAGGCGAGAGAGAAAAAGAGAAACGCCGAGCGAGAGAAAGAGGGAAAGAGAGAGACGTCGAGCAAGAGGGAGAGCGAGAGAGAGAGAGAGAGGATGAGGGAGATGAGCGCGGTTCAACTTCGATCGGTTCGAATAATTTTTTACCCTTAAATCGCGCTCATCATCCGCGCCCGTCAGATCTCCATCCAACGGACACGGATGGAGGAGGGGGGACGGGGAGGACCCCATTAAATCCTCAAGATGTTGCGCACAAAATGCCTCTGGTAGAATAAAACATGATAATTTAATTGTGTCAGGTCCTCATCTAATCTTTCTCAACTTGCACGAAAACTTGGTACCCGATAAAGGCGTTTGTAATAATGTGGTTTGATGGCATAAAGTAATTTTCGTACCAGCTTAAATTGTGAAGTTGAGATCCATAATTAAGTGATTAATTAAATTCTCTATTCAATTTGTTAAAAAAGTTAAATTAATTATTACAATTGATCATGCCTCCAATAATCAACTCTCTCTCCCAGCACTAACTTTTTTTTTAAAAAAAGAGAGAGATTATCTATTACGATAAAAGTCAATAGAGTCCCAGTACCCATGACTAGGAGCAAGTGTTATACAGGTATATGATGTAAGCGCTTCGATCATCCCAAATCATTATCTAATCTAAAAGCATCAAAATCATAGTACCAAAAGTCGTCGAGTCCAGTCGTGAGCTTCAGCGTTCCATCGGAGAGAGAGAGAGGGAGAGAGATGGCAGGACTGTTTGTGAAGCAAGCGGCTGTTTACGCCGAGACGAGGCCGACCTACCCCAAGGAGTGGTTCTCCAAGCTCGCGTCGCTCACCACCCATCACAAGTTAGCTTGGGACGTCGGCACTGGGAATGGCCAAGCCGCCATTAGCGTACTTTAAGCACATCTCTCTCTTTCTCTCTCTCTCCTCCTCTCTCCCTCTTCCCCCTAAGCCAGCCGTTGACATATGGGCTTGTTTTATTAGGTGGCCGAGCACTACGATCAGGTGGTGGCCACCGACGTCAGCGAGGCTCAGCTAAGCCGCGCAGCTCCGCATCCGCGCGTCCGCTACGCGCACACCCCTCTCTCCACCCCCGACGACGAGCTGGTCGCGATGTTCGGCGGCGAGGGCTCGGTGGACCTCGTGACGGTGGCGCAGGCCGTGCACTGGTTCGACCTGCCGAGGTTCTACGCCCTCGTCGGCCGGGTGCTGAGGAAGCCCGGCGGAGTGCTCGCCGTGTGGGGGTACAACTACGTGATGAGCCCCATAGAACACATCACGGGGCGATTCCTGGAGACGACGCTTCCGTATTGGGACCCGAGGGCGCGGCGCGTCATCCAGGGGTACCGAGACCTCCCGTTCCCGTTCGAAAGCGTCGGGTTGGGGTCCGAAGGCGACCCCGTTAGCCTCGACATGGAGCAGGACATGTCCTTCGACGGATTCTTGGGTGTCCTGAGGTCTTGGTCGGCGGTGGTCACGGCCAAGGAGCAGGGGGTGGACCTGCTGTCCGACGAGGTGGTGAAGAAGCTCGAAGAAGAGTGGGGCGGTCCCTCGGTGGTCAGGAGGATCACCTACAAGGCGTTCATGTTGGCCGGCACTCCAAAATTGACGTGACACCGGGAAAAGAAAAGGGAAAACGACTGTAATATCGCGAACAATTGAAAAAGTGCTCTGAATTGTGAAGACTACTCCATCCCATGCGTGCAGTTTCTCTGTAAAATCTATGTACTCCAGCGAGTGGCCCAAGTAACAATGCTTCAAATGGTGTATATTTTCTTCTTCAGTTATTTGTAATGACTCAGAAAAAAAAAAGTTATTTGTAATGACAATTAGAACAAAGTCCATTCTCTCTGTTATATATCCTGCAACCAGCTGCTGACACTGTTTTGATCACATACGATAATTAATTATTTATTGATCGATTTTTTTATTTAATTTATCACATATTTGAATTACTTATGTTCCAACCCAGAAACCGTGCCATATATATATATATATATATATATATATATATATTCGTCTACGATTGATCGTCCAATTGACGTAGTGTTAAGGAACGTATTAGTTATAAATTAGAGTTTTGATCCATCATTAAGTTTGATTAATTTGAAATTGTTCCGAAGGCTTTCGACTAAAATTTTTTACATCCATAAAAATTCAAATTGAAGACTTTGCTTAAGTGACGAGAATATGCTATTCATTCATCCAAACCCCAGTTGGTGATCACCATGTCCATTTTCTACTGCCTACAAGGGTCAACGGCGGTTTACCGAAGAGGCAACGTTGAGGAAACGCTCTCCCTTTTCTTCTGTATGCCCACGAAAGAAGATAGAACGTTTGAAGTCCGAACCAAGGAATAAGTTAAATATGACGTAAAAAGGATTTTGTTCTATCGTTGATAAGAGATTTCGCTCAAGATACGCCCTTTCATATGCCGTTTGTATCCAATACTCCAAATGGCGACTTGCTACCTATAGGGAAGAAGGAAAGGTATAGAAATAATAGAACTTGACGGCTTCTGTTGTTGACTACCTGCTGCACAGCCGCACGCGCAAATCTGGACGACAAAGAAAAGTTGAAGTGTCCTGCTGCCAGAGAATCCATCAAGTAACGTGTTTTTTGGTGGCACAGATTTGAAGTAGCAATCAACCATGTGCCAGCCCTGCCGCAGCACATGCTTAATCTCTCCGTCCTTCTCCCTGACCAGAGAAAAAGAAGAAAGGCCTACTGCTCTCCTGATTGCAGTTTGGCTTATAGTTCACTTCTCGCTCTTAACTGGCAACACAAAGTTTAAAACACTGCAGCATGTTGCCCAACGAACCACGGAATCAGCAGCTATCAAAGAATCTTTGTTTCTATCGAGCTAATTAGATAGACACCAAATCTTTGCATGTTTTTTAAACCAAAAAAATATATATAATCTTTGCATGGTTCAACTTTCAAGCCACTGTATTAAAGGTTCAAAACGAGCGCACTAAATTCTAAATCCAGAATCCTTTTATACCAAGATTTTTCTATCAATTTTCCTTTTACTTACTTCTTCATTACATGAAGATGTTACCCAATAATGCTTGCAAACTATGTCAAATAAGCTTAGTAAACGATGTGTACTAATGACAATTTTATCGACAGACTTATTTTTTTAGTAAGCACTGAGAGAATTCGCATAACCTTTTTCTGTTTTTTTTTTCATTCAACGTTTCAGATGAGGGTTCAATTTCAACTCCCGAGCTTAGGGAATATTTTGCACGTGCTAAATAACTCTAGAATTGATTTCTTCTGTCTTCATTGTTTTTAACATTATGTGCTGCAAGTAATTGATGCTGATCATGCATTTGAGCTCTCTTTGTGCATGTTGGATTGCTAGAATTGGATACTGCGCAGTATAGAGAGAGCAAGCAAGGCGGATATATAGCCCTTTAACATATGATTTTTTGCTGTAAATATGTATATTTGCTTCACAACTTTTGGCAGTCAATTATCACTCTTGATGTTTCCAAGAAAAGTGTGGGATCGAGCTTGGGTCTGTTATCATGCAGGATTTGTGCAGTAACACGGAATGAATTTGGGCATCAAAGAGTGACTACATATGGAGGAGCCTGATAATATCCATGTTCTTGGATATGTCCATAACAAGTATAATGCACGCAAAAAAGTTAGTTGCTTAATTAAGTTTGATGATCTGCAGCTGTATGCGAAGTCACACTTTATAGTGATGGATTTTGAATTATCATTCTGTAACGCAAGTGATTACTTAAAATGTACTTCACGTTCAGGAAACTGTTCCACTAAATGCTGGAAATGTTACAAGAGCTGACGATAGATGGCCAGTTCAGATTCAGCCAGCTAAGCAAAGGTGCAGATGCTTCAGTCATGAGATGAGCCGTTCTCTGAGTTTGATAATGACAGTTTGAGGAAGGTTATGCATTAGATGAACAAGTCCTTTGATTTCGACTACAATAAAGATCGATTCAAACACAATGAAATTTAAAAAAGAAAATAGTCGAACATTCCAGTGAGTCGCATTGTTTTATTAAAGCATGGAACCGAAAGAGAGCCCCAAAGCAGCTTTAATCAGCAATGCTGAAAACTATCTTTTTTTTTTCGATGTGCGAAAAACTTAAGGTGGAGCTCCTGATCAGGAGGCTAAAAGTACCAAGGCCTAGTTGCAAGTTCATGCTTTTCATAGGAGACCAGTGAACTGCCACTTGTAATTTTCGCTACACAAAAAAAAAAAAAAAAAAACTGCACACACATTTCATGAGAAAGAAGAAATAAAGTAGTTCCAGGGGCTCACACATCTTCAGCCAGCTAAGCAAAGGTGCAGATGCTTCAGTCATGAGATGAGCCGTTCTCTGAGTTTGATAATGACAGTTTGAGGAAGGTTATGCATTAGATGAACAAGTCCTTTGATTTCGAATACAATAAAGATCGATTCAAACACAATGAAATTTAAAAAAGAAAATAGTCGAACATTCCAGTGAGTCGCATTGTTTTATTAAAGCATGGAACCGAAAGAGAGCCCCAAAGCAGCTTTAATCAGCAATGCTGAAAACTATCTTTTTTTTTCGATGTGCGAAGCTGAAAACTATCTTTGACCACGAGCAAGTGAATCAGATCCATCTTCTCTAAAAGACTATATTTGCTCATAGGTCATACATGATTAACGATCCACCCAATCTAATATCAGATTGTTTATCTTTATCCAACCATCGCCTTGTGTGCACTTCTTTCATGTCTGAGATTGAGGTTTTTTCGGTCACAGAAAACTACGAAGTTCAAAGACCACTGGCACTCACGAAGAGAGGTCGAGAGATGAGTAAATGACTTCATATGTGGTTAATGACGTCGGACTAAGTTCCTTGCTGCTTTCGAGCTCAATCAGAACTTTTATTGCAACATTCGCATATATAAGGAAGGTGCATTAATAATCTGCGACGAAACTCTGAGGCTGTATTAATGAGCAGAATCCAACATGTATTATCACGCAGGAAATTGCTCAGGGGAAAACTTAAGGTGGAGCTCCTGATCAGGAGGCTAAAAGTACCAAGGCCTAGTTGCAAGTTCATGCTTTTCATAGGAGACCAGTGAACTGCCACTTGTAATTTTCGCTACACAAAAAAAAAAAAACTGCACACACATTTCATGAGAAAGAAGAAATAAAGTAGTTCCAGGGGCTCACGCATCAGTAACGAAAGGTATAAAAAAAAGATCTGCACCAGCCGGGAATCGAACCCGGGTCTGTACCGTGGCAGGGTACTATTCTACCACTAGACCACTGGTGCTTGGTGATTTGATTTATATTATACCAATCATAAATCACTTTGACGCTCGTTCCATTTACCATTGCAGGCTTACTAGCTACATCAAAGTGGTGATTACAATGTAAATATAACACGAAACAGAAGTAGGACAAAATACTCCTAAGATGCAAGCATTTTGACGCATGGACGGGAAGCATATATGTGCCATTCACTCGAAGATCAACAACGATTCATGCATGCATCGTTGGATCGGTCGCGATCGCCACTCAAAAACTTGATGTGTGTGGATTGCAGAGAGGAGATGCAAGGAGCCTTCCTCCTCCTCCTCGATTGTGCATATGCCTTCCCCGACATCATTCCTGGTGTCAGATGAGCATTGCTTTAAGCTCACCAAAGGGATCCGATTGATAAGGCAACCAAAATTAAAGTTTTATTCACCGTCATCGCATCCACCCCTACCACCGCCACCATCGGATGAAGAATTGTTCCTTGCTCTGGTGTGTGGGCAAGTAGGCTAATCTGCACGACGACATCATAGTGACAGCGTAAGTCGGTCAGCGGATTGGCGGTGTTGAACTGGAAGACGAGGTAGAGGCACGATGGTCGTATTGTTTTTAACTAGCTGCAGGCTCCTCGTGTCCAGCGCACATCAGCTCGAGCTATAGTCGTTGAGCAAGTACTACTTCACCGTCGACCCACCGCCAGAGTCAAGCTAGTCTACCCGACGAGCACACTACTTCCAATGATCCACCCGTTGGGCAAGAACCCAATGGTGATGTACCCGTTATTGTCCAACGTCGACAGCACGTAACTCCATAGGGCTTGAGTTGTGTGCGTGTACTGCAACCTATATACATGCACAAATATATATGCTGAAGCCATGACTAGGAATTAATTAACGAATTTAATATGATATGATATTATGATGATTAACATGAAGAGGTGCGCACCCTAAAAAACTTTCTTGCTTGCATTAGAGAGGCCAAGGAGCATCAACCGTGCGTTGCACTTCAATCCAATCGATTGTGGATGGATCACCATGGATCTTCGAGTGAATGGCACATATATGCTCTGTATCCATGCGTCAAAGTGTCGGTGTCATGGGCACATTTTGTCCAATCAAATAATACAACTGTCAAAGGAAAATTTTAATTTATATTTGACAAAATTACATTTGCTTCATGTTCTTAGTGCAAGATTCCACGGGAAATCTAAGTGAGACTAATATGTAAACAGAGTTTATCTTAGCGAGAATGAGAAAAAAAATTGTGAGAAAAAAGACGAAAATCTAATTCTTAGTGAGCAAACTACTATCTAAGATAAAAAAATTCTTTGTTTTTACACAACCTTGGTGTCTTAGAAGCGATGCCAACGGTCTAACCCATGACACTAAAAAGTGTATTGTTCACCGGCCGAAAGTCGACCTATCATTGAGTTAAATTAATTCGGCAGATGAGACTCCTAATAAATTTTTTTTACATTCATAAGTACTCAAACTTGATGTGTTACTTAAATAAGAAGGAATCCCTTAGCATTCAACTCTAACCTTTGTTGGTAAGACCAATAATTACTTAAATATCAAACATAGGCAAAATGAGAAAAAAAATCTAAAGGCAAACAAAACATTATTGAATACTTATTTTATATATGAAATAACCTCCACTTTTTCTATTTCTAGACTGAAGAATATTATGTAACGAAATTTTTTTCTATTGAGAGGGAAATAAAATGTATAACTATTAAATAGTATTTTTTTCTCTTTTTTCTAAAGACATTATAATAATAACAAAATAACTGCCTACTACACGAACAAGATTGAGACACAATTCTTCATCTCTAAGAGGTAATGTACTCTTTTTAAAATTGTTTTATTGTGATACTTGAACCACATTTGCAGATTACCACATTAAATTACCTAGGCCTATCAAATTATCATATTCACTTACAATATGTAATGTTCAATGTGCCCAAAGTTGTAAAGATGAAGATCTTACAACGGCTCGCAAGAACGAAGATCGCAAACTCAGATTGAGAATCACAAAATTTTACTTATTAATAAAACAAGTATATTTTAAAATAATACTTTTTAATAAATTTATTGCACTAAAATCTTAATTGCACCTCACTAAGTCTTTGTTATTGATTCTTAGGGGAAATCAATAAAAACATATTAAAAATGAAGAAAATATATTAATTTTCATCTACAATAATAATTATTATAAATAAATTTTAACTAATAATTATATTAAACATATGAGATCGTAGGAACAAATATCATGGGTCGGGTTGGACTGGGCCCGACCCGATCCCATATCGATCAATTTTGGTCGAATCAGGTTGATGGCCTCTTGGGCAGCGGACCCAACCCGACCCAAGGTCGGGTGGTCAGATTACTTGATCACCTTTTTTATTTTTATTTTTTTTATTTTTAATAGAAAATATATTTACTCTATGTCAAATTATTTATTTTCATATTTTTAAGATTTGTAATAAGGTAAAACCTCTAAATTAAAAAATAAAAAAGGTCCGATCGAATTAGGTCAGGTCGATTCGGGTTGAAAATTTTCAACTCGTACCCCGATCGGTCGGGTTGAGATCGAGTCCGACTCGACTACCAACTTGACCAAACTCAAACCAGTTCGAATCGAGTTATCGAGTTCATGGGTCGATTTGACTCGGTGAACACCGAACATAAGATTGTGTAACTAAAATTAAGATCTTATAATAATATCCTAAAAATAATATCAAGATCGTTTAGGGATAATAAAATCATAAAATTATTACATTTTAAAATCTAGATCGAGATCTTGACAATCATGAATATGCATGTAAAGTGACAATGTAAAATATCTTTGGAAAATGAGATAATTCATATTTCCATTTGAACAAAAAAAAAAATAATTTTTTGCATTTATCATTTAAACTTTACTTAAATAAATTATAAAACTACTAAAATAAATATTGTATATTATTACTATTAGTGTTACTATTATTAATCATAATACATTGTTATTACTAATAAATATTTATATTATGCCTGTTCTATTAGTAATAATTATTATAGTATAATAACAATTCATAATTATTATTAATAATATATTATTTCCCTGTTTTATAAATATAGTAATTATTTTATAATTTTAAATTTTATGATTTAGAATATGTGTTTGTAATTTAAGACAATGAAATTCAAAATAAATATACACATATTTAAAGCTTGATTATTTTGATCAAGAATACATTATACATTGGTAACGGTAGTAGATTATATTATAAATGATCATAGAACATATTATTTTTAGGAAATTATTATTGTCATTTCAACAAATATTATTATAATTTCATTTTATTTCGTATGACTAAAAATGCCCGATACTTTTAAGCGATATGTCAATAATATTTTTTATGACTGCCATAGTTTTATATATAAAGAAAATGCCGTACATAGCTGATAATTTAATAAATAGGGCACTATTATTATCATTTTATTTTATTTCGTAAGACTAAAAATGTCTGTCACTTTTAAGCGCTGTGTCAATAATATCTTTTAGGGTAAAATGTATGTGTTGAGCACTTATTCTCAGCATGTATGCAGATCTGAGGCCTCCATCCATGAATCGACACTCAACAATTTTAGTGAAGGTAATATTTGATAGTGGCTGTCCATTTTCTTATCAGTGGCTCAGATGCTTCTGCGAATAGGGTTCACGCTTCATATGATTTGCCTGATCACACTGGTCACTTGGTTTCTCCGATGGTGCAAGCATTGACGACACAGGCATCGACTTCGCAGGCGCCGGCGATGCAGGCACCGACGATGCAGGCATTTTGTGAAAGTATCCACGATCTCAACCCGCCCATTCAATCGTGCGCGTGCATTCCTGTTGGAATTTTTCTCTAATTAGCAAATGCGAGTGATGCGTGTTCACCATCGACACGGTCCTCGTGTTTCTCCGACGGCGCAGGCTCCGACGACGCTAGCACCGGCGCAAATGCAAGTGATGCTTGTTCATGCTTCCATCGACTCAGTCCCTGTGTTTCTTCGACGGCGTAGGCACCGACGACGCAGGCACCGACGACCCAGGCACTGGCAACACAAGCATCGGCGAAGCAAGCACCTGCGAAAGTATACACGATCTCAACCCGCCCATCCGATCTGAGGTGTGCGTGCATCCCTATTGGATTTTTTAATTCGTTATGAATGATTTTTATCAATCTGTTAATAGAGATTGATATCTCATTGAATTCATATATATTGTTGGAAATTTGTTAACCGCAACCTCTACATGGAAAGCGGTAACGACAATGTGAGTTTGCAGAATGAATCCTTTTTCTCTGGCTCGAGCAGCAAGGAGTTAAGGTTTATTATCTAAGACTATCTTGATTTAATTAGTTCATTATGGCATATCTAAGGACTTCGACAACATATCTCTTGAAGAGTTCATTATGGCATATCTACTTCATATCTAACTTATATTGTAGGATGTGTAACTATTAACTTGATTTAATTAGTTTTCGTGAGGTTGGCAGCTCACATTTTTATGTGAAATGTTTAATGATAGGAATCAAATCCAAGAGGAGGACAATATTGGTAATAAGCAAGTTAGTAAACCATATATTGGCATGAAATTTGATACATAAGATGACGTTTATAATTTCTATAATGTGTATGCTATATCAGTTGGATTTACTGTACGAAAAGATTATTGTTATAAATCTCGGAAAACCAATATGCCTATTAGTAGATTGCTTGTTTGTTATAAAGAAGGCCAAAAAGACCTTAGGTTGAAGAAACTTGAAAAAGATGTCAAAAGAAGACGAGATGTTAGAGAGAACTATGGTGCTTCATTACTAGCTAAAGTTGTAAATGATGACAAGTGAAAGGTCAAAAAGTTTATTGAAGAGCATACACATAAACTTGCTTCACAATTTGATGCCGGTAGATTATCCTCTCACAATAAATTGTTAACCCTTACAAAGGAAGCCATGAGAGGTCTCAGGAATGCGAGGGTCGGACCTTCAAAGATAGCCAAATATTTTAAAATGTCTGGAGAAATATTTGTAATACCTCAGCGATGCATAGATTATATGAGGGCATTAAAAAAATAATATGGGAGGGGAATGCACGACTGCGCTAAATTATTTTCAAAAGAAAACAATTGATGACGAGAACTTTTTTTAGAATGGTGGTGGATGCAAATGACGTTGGTAAGAGTTTCTTTTGGGCAGATAGTAGGTCACAAGATAATTATATGACATTCGGTGATGTTGTAGTGTTTGATACAACATACCGTATTAACAAATTAAAAATGTCATTTGCACCTTTTACAGGAGTTAACCATCATAGACAGTCAACATTACTGGGTTGTGCATTATTAGCTGATGAGACTGGAGAAATATTTACTTGGTTATTTAAGACTTGATTAGAATGTATGCAGGGAAAGTAGCCAATTTGTATCATTACTGATCAAGATATTGTAATGGGTAATGCCATTCGCAAAGTGCTTCCTGAAGCTCGACATATGTTTTGCATATGGCATATAGTAAAAAATGCTTTGATTCATCTTCGAGATTTATATACACATGACAACTTTAAACATGAGTATTATACAATTTTGGAAGGAAAAATTTTTGGAAGATTGCGAGAAGGTTGTGTACTCTGTTTATGAAAGAGGATCTGAGAACAAAGGAAGGATTATTGTAGAATATCATGTCCAACCAAATGTTTTAGTAAATTGTTCTTGCAAAATGTTTGAACGAGAAGGATTCTGTGTTCTCATGCTTTGTTAATTCTCAATGAAAATAGAGTGAGATTTTTGCCTGATCAATATATTCTACATCGTTGGACAATAAATGCTCGTTATTCAACTGTACAACTATTTCATGATACAGAATGCACATCTTCAACTGGTCAACGTGTTGTAAGTCATGCACAAAAAATGAACTTTAGAAGGAATGCTCAAAAATTTATAGAAATGAGTTTACGCTCGCCTAAACATTTGGACATTGGAATTTCATTTTTAAAGGGTGGTATTCAAAGTTTGGAAAGTATAAGATGTGAAATGCAAGAGGCACCTTCGTTGGAACAAGTGTATTCTCAAGATGCAAATATGGAAGAAGAAAGTTTTCAAGATGTACAAGTATCACCGTTTGTGATACATGACCCTTGTATTGTAAAATCAAAAGGAAGACCAAGAAACATTAAAAGAGTAAAATCTAATATTGAAGTTTCGATGTCACAAAACGAGAAGAAGAAAAGAACTAGTTATTGTTTGAAACAAGGACACTAGGTCACTTCTTGTCCAATTAAGAAAGCACATGTAAGTTTTATCATTTCTTATGTTATAGTTTTATTTCTTAAACCGTTATTATCCAGCATTTATTTTTTTTCCAATTTTTAAATAGGGGCAACAAGTTGAGAGGGCAAAAGTAAATCAATTTAGCAACACCCAATAGTATGCTATCTTCCAAGGGGTCTCTGTTGTCTTCCAAGGTATGCATTCTTAGTTCAATTGTCTACCAATCTGGTTTCCACCATAATAATGCAGATAAGCAGGTGGAATTATGGATCTGACCTTCTTTGGCTACTTGCCTGGCATCTGAAGGGAAAAAATTGAGAACAAGAATAGAAAATCGCAAAGAGAATAGTAGATAAATTAGAGGAGGCATGCGAAGGAAAATTTCACTATATCTTTCGTTAGATTATAACCGTCGCATATTATAGCATTAAATAGGCCTCTATCAAACGAGTTCAAAACCTGAATAAAATAGATAAAAAAATATAATTCACACCACACGGGCCGGCTAAACAAAAGTCCAAAACTGTCTAGATCCGTCGGGGGGGACGGGGCCTCCCGAACCCCCCTCTTTTGTTCGTACGCCAGCAGCACAGGTAATTGGGTAATACTCAGATTCTCCTGAAGTATTCACCAATTTCAACATTCTCTCACTTGATGGATACTTCACACAAATGAGAGCATTGCCAGCAATATTCTTCTTTAATCCGACAGCAGTAGAGCACCACCCAAACTTTATACCTGTAACAGTTTTAGTCAGAAAGTCAGAACTATTCTTTGTTGTATCAACCTTTTCAAGCTGAACCTCTTTCTTTTCCACCTTTTTTCCGGATGAAATGATATTGGATGTCAATATGCTTTGTGCGTGAGTGAAATGCAGGATTCTTAGCTAACTGTATAGCACATTGATTATCACATCTCATCTATATGGCACCTTGCTCAAATCCGAGCTCCAAGCACAACCGCCGTAGCCATATGCCCTCTTTTGCAGTATGAGTAAGAGCCATATATTCTGCTTCTGTAGAAGAAAGTACTATCACGCTTTGTCTCTTGCTCATCCAACTCAGTGCAGTCCCAAATAATGTAAAAATATATCCACTAGTGGATCGTGGATCGTCTACTATCAATGTCTCCACCCCAATTAGCATCTACATGGCCTACAATATCAAGCATCTTTCCTTTCCCTGTACCTTCAAAACACAAAGCAAAATCTGAAGTTCTACGAAGATATCTGAAAACTCTCTTGATTGCATTCCAGTGTTCCCTGCCTGGGTTAGACATATACCGACTTAAAACTCCCACTGCTTGGGCTATATCTGAACGCGTGCACACCGTGGCATACATCAAGCTACCCACTGCACTTGTATATGGCACACGATTAATTTCTTCGACTTCTTCATCCGTCTTCGGGCATTACTCTGCAGAAAGTTTGGTTCTTAGAGACATAGGAGTACCCACTGGCTTGCAGTCCGACATGTTAAATTTCTTCAATACTTTTTTTTATATACTTCTCCTGTCCCAGCCACAACTTTCACTTCTGACGATTCATTCTAATATACATACCCAAAATGTAATT
The DNA here is from genome assembly GCA_030549335.1 of Pontederia crassipes. Taxonomy (NCBI): domain Eukaryota; kingdom Viridiplantae; phylum Streptophyta; class Magnoliopsida; order Commelinales; family Pontederiaceae; genus Pontederia; species Pontederia crassipes. The sequence goes on along the minus strand of CM060188.1, from coordinate 19,773,363 downwards.
CACTGGCCTCAAGTTTTTCATCTCACACTTCTTGGCCAACAAACCTTTCACTGAATTCATCATCTTTATACTGTTTCCAATCAGTAACATGTCATCCACATACAGTGTAAGAATGACAAATTGATCGCCAACTCTCTTCACATAAACATAATGATCAGAATCTGAGCGTACAAACTTGAGCTCTAGCATGTATGTATCAACTTTCTGGTACCACATTCTTGGTGACTGTTTCAATCCATACAAAGACTTCTTTAATTTGCACAACATATTCTCTTTGCCTTGAACTTCAAAGCCTTATGGTTGCTTTATACATATCTCTTGCTCCAAGTCCCATGAAGAAATGTCGTCTTCACATTCATCTGCTCTACCTCAAGATTATATGTTGTTAGAGATAGAACAAATCTGATTGAAATAATTTTCACCACGGGAGAAAAAATCTCATCATAGTCGACTCCCTCAACCTGAGAGTACCCTTTAGCTACCAGTCTCGCCTTATACTTCTCCACAGTTTCATCAGGTTTCAGCTTTCGCTTGAACACCCATTTACAACCAATTGTCTTTCTATCCTTAGGCAATTTACACAAGCTCCATGTTTCATTCTTATCTGTCATAGCAAGCTCCTTTGCATCATTCATAGATCTTGCATCTTTTAGAGAACTAGGTTCTTCTCCGATGATGCTCAAAGCATGAAACGTACACAGAGCACTGAGAGAGTATCATAGAGGGGTTCTTCTTTCTCGTATCGATCTCCTGAGAACTGGTATGGTAGTATCAATATCTGGGTCTTCATCTGAATTTGCATCTTCAACTTCATTAACCGAGTCCTCTTGATTCAGTTCTGGAACAGAGTCAACTGAAGTATCTTGTGCATCCACCTCTGAAGTTTCAGAATCAGAATATTCTTCGAGCACTACCACTTCTTAGGTTCATCACCTTTTTGAACTTCAACTTGGGAACGTGATTCACGGAAAACAACATCCCTGCCGTAGCCAATAGTCCTTGACTTTGGATTCCATAGTTTATAACCCTTGACTCCTTCCTTGTATTCGACAAATATGTTATTATCAGACTTACTGTCAAGCTTACCCCGCTTTTTCTTGGGTATATGAACATGTACGTCACATCCGAACATCCGAACATGAGACAGATTCGACTTCTTTCCAAACATTGCCTCATAAGGCGTCCGATCCTTCACTGATGAGGTCGGTGAGCGATTCTTCAAATAGTTTGTTGTGGCAACAGCTTCTGCCCAGAATTTTTGACCCAATCCAGCCCAACTCAGCATACATGTTGCCTTCTCTATGAGTGACCGATTTAACTTTTCGGCTACTTCATTCTGCTCAGGTGTATATGAAGTTATCTTCTGCCTTGCAATACCATTATTTACGCAGAACTGCTCAAACTTCTCTGAACAAAATTCGCCTCCGTTATCTGTACGGAGGACTTTGATTTTGCTGCTCAATTGGTTTTCCACCAAAACTTTAAATTCTCGAAACTTATCGAATACATCTGATTTATTTTTTACAAAATAAATCCAACTGTATCTTGAAAAATCATCTATGAAAGAGACAGAGTACCTGGACCCTCCAATAGATGGATCGGAGTTGATCCAAAGACATCACTATGGATCAGTTCGAGAATCTTCGTTGCTCTTGAACCTGTGTGTTAAAAACTGACTCGATTCTATTTTCCATGGAGGCAATGTTCACAGAACCCGAAGCCCTCAGAACAATCTGGAACTCCTTCTACCATATGACTTGATCTTATGGTAGATTTTTTTACTGATATAGCCTAATCTCTGATGTCACAACATAGATGTGTTGTCTTCATCTTTTTTGGCCTCTTCAGAAATAAATTCGCAGCCCACAGATATAATCTCTCCGAGCAACTTGTACAATGTGCCATAACGTTCCACTCATGCAATCACAATAGACCCTCTGATCATCTTGCACGAATCCTTGTCGCAACTGAATATAACACTCTAATAAGCCATTGTACCAACAGATAACAAATTCTTGCTCATAAGTGGTATATGCATCACATCTGGTAGAGTCTTTATCGTGTCATCAGTCATCCTCAACTTCAACCTATCACGTCCAATAATCTGAATCATAGTATCATCTCCGAGCATGACATTCCCACCATTATACTCCTCATATTCACAAAACTAATGTCTATGAGGTGTCATGTGGTACGAAGTACCAGTATCGATGAGCTAAATATCCTTATCTGACTGTGCCATACATGCAGAAGTCAAATACATATCCCCTGCTTCAGCCTCCTTTTTGTCCGAGGTTGACTCAACTTTTTTCTTATGAACCGACTTGTTTTTGCAATATCGCTTCAGATGGTCCCACTCTTGATATCTCCAGCATTGCACCTTATTATCTCTATTCTTCGAACGCCCACAAAATTTAGATCTGGACCCTCTCTAATTCTGAGTCCTTTTTGGTTGCCTTCCTCTAGTCGCCAGCGCCTCTTTATCAGAACTTGCTGACCCCTTTCTCCGTGTTTCCTCTAATAACAAGGCAGCACATACACTTTCATACGAAAGTTCTTTATCCCCGCCACCAATCATGACAATCAGATTGTCCCATGAATCCGACAGCGAACAAAGCAATGTTATTGTCTTATCATCATTTTGAAACTTAACACCGATTGATACAAGTTGACTAATCACCGTGTTAAAGTTATAAAGATGTGTAGAGAACGAGTCACCCTCTTGCATCCGAAGATTGTACAATTTCTTTCTCAGAAATAACTTGTTAACTAACGACTTACTTTGATATAGGGATTCCAACTTCTTCCACAGATCTCTGGCTTTAGGTTCGCTCATCACGTTCGTAAGAATTGAATCTGCGAGACAAAGTCGAATTAAACCCTTCGTCTTTCTATCAATCCGATCCCATTCTTCAATCACATTTGAATCAGCCTGACTAGAGGAAGCCGTATTTGAAGCCTTCGCCGCATCCACAGCCATCGCCGCTTCTTTGTCTGGCCTCTCCTTCTCGATTGCCATCTAAAGATCTCGATCACAGAGGAGATCTTCCATCTTCATCTTCCAGAGATCAAACTCCGTTCCATCAAATTTTTCTATCTCAATCCGCGATCCTCCTGACATTTCGAATAAACGCTAATTACTCGAACAACCTGTGCTCTGATACCAATTGAAGAAAAAAAATCGAGAACAAGAGTAGAAGATCGCAAAGAGAATAGTAGAGAAATTAGAGGAGGCACGCGAAGAAAAAATTCCACTATATCTTTCGTTAGATTACAGCCATCGCATATTACAGCATTAAATAGGCCTCTACCAAACGAGTTCAAAACTTGAACAAAATAGATAAAAAATCTAATTCACACTACACGGGCGGCTAAACAAAAGTTCAAAATTGTCTAGGTTCGTCGAGGGGCGGGGCCCCCCGAGCACCCCCTTTTGTTCGTGCGCCAGCAGCACAGGTAATTGGGTAATACTCAAATTCGCAGGAAGTATTCACCAACTCCAACATCATCATCTATGCCATCTATGCCATCGCCAAATATAACCAAAGTCTATGAATCTTAGTCATTGGAAACCCATGGATTGACATGTGAAGTGGCATTTAGCTTATATTCTTGTGCATCTGAGTACCTTATTTTTTGTTTATGTTTGTAGTTGTGGCATCTGACAATTCTTCTCATTTGAGGGATGTTTGTAGTTGTAACTCAATTCTACAATTCTTCTATTTATGTTTGTAGTTGTAACTCAATTATACAATTCTTCTGTTTATGTTTGTAGTTTGTAGCTGTGGCAAAAAAATTTCTATTTATGTTCCTTCTTCTTATATGAGTTTGAGGGACGTTTCACAGCCATATATATATCCATGGATGAGTTCAAATCAACTTCCATCCAGGCACATATGTGAAAGTTAATATGGTGTGGAAGTTAATACGCTGGACAGAATAATTGTATGCAGTGTGGAAGTTAATACGGTGCGGAAGTTACTCGGTGTGGAAGTGATTGCATGCCATTGTATGCATTGATAGAATAATACAGTGTGGAAGTTACTCGGTAAATCAAATTCCATCCAAGCACAACTTCCATTCCATCACCTTGTATGCAGTGTGGAAATTAATACGCATGACATAATAATTGTCTAACATAAGTGAATTTATCTCTTTAGAATAAACTCCATCCCACGGGTTACCCGACTTCTCACTTTTACTCATCTCCAAACAACGCCCATATATTTTTTAATCTGGAGAACAATCTTAACACCTGTTGCATGTTCAATAGAGTTGAAAGTCTTCAACATCATGCTTAGGGAGAAACATCTAATTTTAGTAGTTCAAGATACATTGTTCAACGTAGACGCATTCTAGTAGTTCAACATACATTGTTCCATAACATTAGTACACAACATGTGTAGGCACCATAGACAGTGTTAAGATATCATTGTGATTACTAATATTAAAAGCAAAATGAAGGTGGTCAATTTCCAAAATGCTTGAGTGCCAATCTTCTGGTTTTCACTCTCCAATCTATTGATCTTACGCAGCAATCCATTGATAAGCTTCAATAGGTCCGTCCAACCAACGAAAATATTGACAACCTTCAATCTGCATTCATATAAGATAATCATAACTTATTTACTCTTAGAAGATCAAAATGAAAGGAAAAAAATTTAAACAATGCTTATTATTACCCACTTGATTATTACTACAAACATAGAATCTTCGTCCTGGATTATGTTTCGTCCATGAAGTTTTAATGATAGTTTCTTCTTGACAATAACATTTAGGCACCTTTTCTTCTTGTTTAATTTCAGACATTGCCTACAAAATACAAACAAGTAATGTCACTGTTCAAGGAATCATCAATAATAATTGTTAAGGATACTAAGAAGCATAGAAATATCCTTGACAATACAAAATACAATTGTCTTAATGGATGTTCTAACATTAGAGTAATGGGCAGAGATGGGTTTCAAGAGGTTCATCCTCCTGACGTCAAAGTCCTTAATTCTAACAAGCAACAATAGCATGACTGAGCATTTTGTAACCACAAACTACAAAGCAGATCCTTTAGCAACCTAAGATAAAAGATTGTTAAGATTGCATAAAAAATTAGAAGAGCAGCGCGCTAGTCAGAGATTCGATCCTAGGAGGCCTCGTCAACAAAAGGGGCGGCTAGTCGGAGATCTAAGAAAGATAACGAAGGGAACAATTACGTTCACACACTAAAAAAATTAAAACAATAGGAACATCGTCATAGGGAACCTTCGATGGGAACAATGTAGTCAACTAGTCGGCGATATGAGACGAGGAGATTTTGTGCGATCTGAGGCGGGGAGAGCTGCGAGACTTCAGCAACGTCTGTTGGCAATCTAAGGCTTAGAGATCTTGTCGGCGATCTGATGTGAGGAGAGCTTGTTGATGATATGAGGCGAGGAGATCTTGTCGGTGATCTAAGGCGAGGAGAGCTTGTCGACGATCTGAAGCGAGGAGATCTTGTCGGCGATCGGAGGCGAGGAGAGCTTGTCGATGATCTGAGGCGAGGAGATCTTGTCGGCGATCTAAGATGAGGAGAGCTTATCGACGATCTGAGGCGAGGAGAGCATGACAACGAGGCTTCAACGACGTCTGATGGCGATATGAGGCTAGGAGATCATACGACGATCTGAGGCCAGCCGAGCTTGTCGGCAAGGCTTGAGCGATGATCGTCGACGATCTGAGGCGAGGAGATCTCGTACGACGTCTGATGGCGATTTGAGGCTAGGAGATCATACGACGATCTGAGGCTAGGAGATCATACGATGATCTGAGGCGATATGAGGCCAACCGAGCTTGTCGGCAAGGCTTGAGCGACGATTGTCGACGATCTAAGGCGGGGAGATCTCGTCGGTGAGGATTGAGAGCAGCACACATCCCTTAAAAGTTAAAACCCTATATGAAGCGTGAACCCTATTCGCAGAAGCATCTGAGCCAATGATAAGAAAATTGACGGCCACGATCAAATATTACCTTCACTAAAATTGTTGAGCGTTGATTCATGGATGGAGGCCTCAGATCTGCTGAGCATACATGCCGAGAATAAGTACAACACCTACATTACTGTCATAGTTTTATATCTAAACAAAATGACGTACATAGCCGATAATTTAATAAATTGCCGAGTAATGTCCCCTATTTGCATTTTGTGTTTTTAATCCCAACCGTCAATTATTTAATCGAATGATCTTAGAGTAATAAGCTGAGACGAAAAAATTTTACGGCCGACTCTGCTCTTTTCTCTCCCGAGTCCTGAAGGCCTTCTTCCTTCAGGGTCTCAGGGTCCTCTAATCGGCGAAAGCAAGAAAGTTCCTCATACCGCACACCTCGATGCCTAAGCGCTAGAAGATTTTGCAGCTCTTAGCCGCAATTCCATTGTTCGTGTCACCATCGTGGTTCTTCACTTCGATCCTTTCGCGCCATGCAGGCGGCACAGGCTTGGTTCACCGGCGGGCCGAGCGCCGGTGATCAGCAAAAGGCGTCGTCCTCGTCTTCAACCCCATCCCTGCTCGCCGACTGGAACTCGTATGCAGCCTCTAGATCGGCCGACGAGGGCGGGGCGTCCTCTGCCCTAGGGTTCGACGTCGAGGCCGCCGTTAAGAGCGCCAATGAGAAGGTCACCGGCACCTTCAGCGTGTAGGTTTGATTCCTTGGTTTTTTCTTCTCGTCTTCTATGTTCCTAAATTTTTCGTGATATTTGTGCTTCCTGATCTGTTTTGGACTCGTCATGGATCTGGGATGTGAGGAAAGGGTATAAGATTGAATGCTTATAGATTTGTACCTAGAAAAATGTATTCATTTAGAGTGGATCTTTCAGAGGAAGTGCCTGAAAGTGTGAGATTACATTTCTTGTTGTGGCACGCATGTGTGATGAACCTCACGAATTCGAAGCTATCCTTTCCAAGCTTCTGCATTGTTCATATGATAGATCTAGTTGTGTGGCTCCCTCAAAAAAATAAAAATAAAAAAAATAAAAAAATAAAAAAGGAAGATCTAATTGTGGTACACTATTGATCCCGGGGTTCATTGTTGTTTCGATTAACATGTGAACGGCATAGATGATAAGGAAAGACATGTTTGGGTCTCGAAGGGCAGAGCAGGTGACAAATGGTAGGCAACCTGCTGATGCGATAAATAAATAATTAACTTATCAAAATTCTAAATATATCTAACACTTTCATTTCAATAGTCAATTAAATGGAGATTGTTTTAATCTCCCTCACAGGCCCAGTTTCATGAATACTATGCCACTGTGCGAAATAATTTGTGCATCTTCTTTTGAGCGAGAAAAGAGAATGGTTGTTCAGTTGGCAATCATCCATTTTTATTCATGAAGAAAATCATATGTACATTGTTGCTTATAATAGTACAACCATTGTTGCAGAAGAGAATGAGCATGGAAAGCAATATTGTTTGCATAGCATCACTCCATTCTAAAGACACCCATTTCATAGTCACTCATGCATTTGTTCTTTCTCATGTTCAGATTTATCAACAATGAGACGTGAAATTGAATAGGAAAAAACGTCATTCATGTGTACACATATTTTTAGCATTTCCTCTTAAAAAGGGCACTGCATCTATAAGAAAAGGATGCTATAACACATTACTACAAACCATTGACTCCATTCTAACACAATCCTCATAAATACCGCTAAACAAAACTACTCTTTTGAGGATGTATTAGGTCTTAATTATTTGCCCGTCCCCTCACCCCCTCTGCCCTTTTTGATTTTTTGCATTGCATTTCTTCCTTTTTAAGGATATCATCATGCATCTTAGATATGGTTTGCATGTCCAGCATTGCATTTTTCTTTTTTCCTTTTTTTTTTGAGAGGAGAAAGGATAACTCCGCCTATGTTTTATAGCCGGTCCCAAGTCCGGATAAAGGAGGAGGATTGTGTTAGGCCCCGACAGTCAGCGTAAAACCCTGTCGAATCTCATGAACATGGATCAACGAATGCGGAATGACGTCGTATGATCCATGTAGCCGACCCCACCTAGTGGGATAAGGCTTTGTTGTTGTTTTTGTTGAGAGGGGAAAGGATAATCCATGTATATATATCACTATGAAGGGGAGGCAAAATGTACAAGTGTAAACTCTCAAGAAAAGAGCGGCAAAAAAGGGAAAAAGTGCATCCACTATCCAAAACCCCACACCCGAAGAAGGAAAAAACTATGGTGTACAAATTGTGAGGTAGAACTTAGCTTAAATTATATTAAGCCTTTGTTTGGCGTAACTAATGGTTTGAGTAATTTTAGTCTTTTTCCCTATCCAGTACTTCATTTTGTAACAAAAACATCGTGTTTCCACATTTTGTCATCTTGATTGGCTATAGTCAGTTTTCTGTTTAATAGAAATAAAGGATAGAGGGAGGGGCTCCCTCCTTTTCTCTTGCGGATGATGGAAAGGGAGGGCGTGGTTCCGTTGGATATGATAGGCAAAGGGGGTGTCGCCTGTCACCCCTATGTGTTGCAGAGACCTGCGGGGGGGGGGGGGGGGGTGCACTCCCCCTCCCTCCCTCGTTTCTGGTGAGATGAAAAGGGGTGGCATGCAGCTTCCCTCACTCGTCTCCAATGAGACAAAGCCCTCTTGCATCCCTCCAAAGACGATGAAGGCAGAGAGGTAAAGGACAAGGTGGTGATGCCATCTTGTCGAAACTCTCACTAGAGGCGAGAGGGAGAGGGGTGCCTCCCATCTCTCCCTCCTTTGATACCCCCTCTTTCTTTCAACTCTTATTTTTTTAAAAAAACATTTTTAGTATTTAAATATTGTTATATTAATTATTTCTGACATTGGTGGTGTGAGAAAGAGGTTATGTGGTAATCATGTAAGCTATTAAATTGGGAAGATGGCTTTAGCCGATCTCGTATACAACACATGCAATAATTTCAACACTGATGACATTTTTGTTACAAAACAAAGTTTGAGGACTGGATGGGAACAACTCAAGTTGGAAAACAGTTGGGGAAATTTACCTTTACCAGTTCTTTTTAGAGCAGAAAGGATGATACCCTTGTGATTCAATTAACTAATAATAATTTTTCTAGTGATTGAGTTTTAATTGTTCAATTATTGAGTTAAATAAAAGTGTTTGACAGATGTCACATTTGAATTAGCTGATGAATATAAAATGACTTAAATATTAGATAGTATCTTAAATAGCTTATTAGATAGTATCTTACAACAACAACAAAGCCTTATCCCACTAGGTGGGGTCGGCTAAATCAAAGTAATTAATTTTTTAGAGAAGCAACAACGAGCAATCCCAATTGCGTTCTTGTGGGTCCATATGATCTCAATGCAACATAGTCACATTTAGAGGCGAACAGATCTACATTGAAAACGTTGCAGCATCTGCTAAGCATATGGTGCATAGTTGGATGGTGTAATATAACATGTTTTTTGTAATGATATGTTCCAATGTAACCGACTTTTGCATCAATAAATCTGTGCGCAACCATCCTTCCCCTTAAAAAAACTATTTTATGAATAATGAATATAATAATAATAGAAACTCAATTGTATCAAACATTTAATTAGTCGGAATATCTTTTTTTCAAACTGAAAAATTAATGATAATAAATAAAAGAAATGAGTCACATATTGTAAAGAACAATTACATTACACAAATCTTAGTTCACAACAGAATATTCATTGAAATATATTTTAGATGTTAATCACTAATCTTTAGGTGTCAGTCTTTTATGCATTTCAAGCATTATGACTTGGTTAAAACACTATATGTTACCTTTGAAGCTACTTTTAAGACGACGACAACAACAACAACAAAGCCTTATCCCACTAGGTGGGGTCGGCTACATGGATTATACGACGTCATTCCGTATATTCGTTGATCCATGTTCATGGGATTCGACAGGGTTTTACGCTGGCTGTCGGGGCCTAACACAACCCTCCTCCTTTATCCGGGCTTGGGACCGGCTATAAAATATAGGCGGAGTTGTGGTTTGCAGACTCCCTCAGGAAAAAAAAAAAAGATGTGAAGACCAATAACTGTAAAAATTTTAATATCAGGTACAAGAAATCCAAAAGATACCATGAAGACTAAACATGATGCATCAACACTACATTACCAAGCTCTGTTTGAGGACTCCCACAATAGCATCTTCATTTTCGTCCAAAGACATAATAGGCCGTGCAAGACTTGGAAGGGCTGATTCAATTGGTCTGCGGTCCAAAGACATCAAACAAATTTTGTAACAAGCAATTGAACCATAAAATAAGTTAATTAGATAATTTTTAAAAAAGTTAATTTTAGATCTAATGATTGTTGGATATTTTAGTATACCAATTCTCGATAGAACTTCCTTTAATAAAAATCTTTATGGAACACGTATATTTTGTGATGCATTCTCAGTCATCTGGTATTGTTGTCTGTGGTTTTATTTTCTATAATTTTGCAGAGTATCCAAAGGTGTTAGGGATTTGCCAGGAAGCTTCCAGTCTGCTACTAGTAGTGTTCCATCTGGGAAAGCTCTTGTGTACTTTGGGCTTCTGCTTGCAAGTGGCGTATTCTTTGTCTTTGTTGCATTCACCCTTTTCCTTCCCGTCATAGTGCTGGTGCCACAGAAGTTTGCAATTTGCTTTACTCTTGGTTGTGCCTCAATTATTGGATCATTTTTTGCACTTAAAGGGCCAAAGAATCAGCTTGCTCACATGACTTCCAAAGAGGTAGGCTATAAGACTTTGATAGCTTTTTTCTGTTAAATGCTATTCCTTTTTCTTCTCTGGATTAAACTGCACTAAAAGAGATTGATGTGATACAAGAACTCTTTTGAAAAACATTGCAACTACTGCTAACCTTCGTAGTTTCACTTCCCTCTAAAAAACCTTCATAGTTTCACAAGGATATCTTGTTATATGGATTTATCATTAGTTATATGAAGAAAGAGAATTAAAAAAAACTCTTAATCTGCTTGTTTTCCAGAACAATTTAATATGTATTTCATACTGTTGTTGGCAGTCTTAACATGCTCTATTGTTATGATTTCGAGAAGAGCAACAATATTGTCACTCCAAAAATCATTGTTGCCATGAGTTGTGGACATTTTTACCCTTGTGAAATAAAATGGATCCCCAATAATATGTTTTGAAGTGACAATAGTGTCACCCCTTCATGAATGCTAAACTTTAGCAAATAACAGAAAATATTCTCACAGTTTCCTGCTTATGTTGCAGAGACTGCCATTCACGATTGGATTTGTTGGTAGTATGGTGGGTACCATTTATGTTTCCATGGTTCTTCACAGTTACATTCTCTCCGTCCTCTTTTCTGTTATTCAGGTACTAAAGTTATTTCCTTGATCCTTCTCCCTTTCAAAATAAAAAGTTAATTCCTTGAAACTACCATTATATTTTTCCCTTCTTCTTGCAGAAAATGCTTTGTAGATCTTTGTAGTTTTAACACATTAAAAAACATTACTGTTCTAGTAACTCCTGAATAAAGAAATAAATAGAATATGAGAAACTATTATTTTATGTTGCTTGTTTCACTATATTCAGATTAAATGGCTAAGATTTGAATTTAGATGACCACTGTTTCAAGCTTTTGCACGCACATGATTTATTGAGTCCTCTCCATGAATATATTTCAGTGTTAATTTGTTGATAGATAGCTCAGTCTATCCACTTCAGCAATATTCATATTTGAACCATTACATGTCATGTGATTTGTTTTTTTGACATCTGACCAGATCAACATGAGATTATTTACTTCTAGAAAAAAGACTCTTTCAGAATATGTTATGCTGATGGCATGACATTGTTAAACTATTTTAGGGATGTCATACGAATACATTACCAAATTCCTTCTTGTAGGTTCTTTCACTTGCATATTACTCTATCTCCTATTTCCCTGGAGGATCTACTGGACTGAGATTTCTTTCATCAACATTAACATCGACCGTGAAGAAATGCTTTGGTGGGTGACTCTGAAATCCAAGATACCGGTCCTTTTTCATGCATTTCAGCTGAGTTTGTACCCTAATTTTACTAGTTCTTACATTACTGTATATGAATATGTAAGAAGCGTGATTGTTCTGTTCCATTAGAGTTACAGATGTATCCCTTTGTCACGATTCGGAGTTCAATGACTTATATATCTTGGATTTCCCATCAGTTTCCTAAGCCAGAATTTGAGAAATAATGTTGTTTTCACAAAGATAAAGATGATTATATATTAGGTTTAGATTTAGCAAGCGCAAACTTTTTTTCAGAAATGCAATCTTCTTTCTCACTATTTAGAAATAGGGGTTGCCTCTAGAGATTCTCTTTCAGAACAATATTGTCTAGAAGAAATTCAACTGATTTATTTGATGGGGTGGCTGTTTCATCTTTACTATCAGAAGGTAAAAGAGAGTGCTACACCCTGAAATTCTTTTTTTTTCTTACATCTTGAGATTCTGAGCTGCGGCATAGATAAGATATGGGTGTGTGCTTTGGCTTCGTCCCAGTTCATTCTCTTATCTAGAATAAAATATGCTTGCTTAAGCTGGAGGAAGTTGTAGAATCTGATGAATTAATCCTTCTAATATTAGTAGGAATAATTGACGAGTAAAGGGACAAACACTGAGCTGGCAGATACAGCCTTGTCAAAATCAATTTTCGCATTTGATTCTCAATTTGAGTCTTCATCATCCGACTCCTCCAACGTATGTGGTTGACTTAGAATGTTTTGAAATTTCGGTCCATTACGAGTTTAATTATTTATTGTTTGCTCGATCCAGCTAAAACTTTTTGTTCACAAAAGAAGGTGAACCCGGAAATTAACCTTGTTAATAAGAAACAAAGATGATTCGCACATGTTCTGCGCCACAAAAGAGGCGATTAAATGCGTTCAAGATTCTTCCTTAATCCCAGTTATGGCATTGGTGGCCTTTTCCAACCATAGGAGCCGAATAACTGACCGGCAAGTACGATATGGAAGTTTCGACATTATCCCATTTCTTTAAAGCGAGCAATTCGAACAAGATTCGAGCATATCAGTTTCGCATTGCTCTGGTAGTTATTTTTTTTCTCATTTTTTTTACTTATCCTTTTTTCCAATGGTATAAAACCGGACCCGGCCGGATCAGGTCGAATCGGATCGGACCGAATGATTGGATCGGATAATATATGTTAATAAAAAAATAGAATATGTTAAATAAAATTTTCTCATATTCTTATTATCTCGTAAGATGCATGAAAAATAAATTAAAATATAATAAATTAAAGTGAAATTATCTAATAAGTCAAATAATATAATAACATAAGTATCAATTAAATAGTATCACGTAAAAATAAAAATAATATCATAATTATAAATCAAAATGATGATATAACGAAAATGGGAAAAAAATTAGAAGCAATATGTCCTACAATAAATCTTTTTTATCCTAGCGATTTATTTTCTTGACCCGACCGGGTCACTCAAACTCGACGGGTCGAGCAGTTGAACTCGGAATTTGATCGGGTCAACGCGGATCAACCTCAAGGCCGGGTTTAAGGTGACTCGCGGGCCGTTCTAAAGGTCGGACACCGGTCCGATCGGGCCGGGCCGGGTTTTCTAGCAATGTTTTTTTTCCTAATTTGTTTTTGAAAGTGATTTTACAATTCACAAAGCAGTTATTTTTTCATAATTTACTTGACCTCCAAACATGGACACCCACAACGCGCAATTTTTTTCAAAATTGAATTTAATTAGTCAACCTCCACAAAGCAATATCATCTCCCGGTCCGAAGTCCATGAGCATGGCCACTTAGGTGGCGTTTGGTCAAGGGTTAATCGATTGAATACGTAGATATTTCACGAATTAGAGTCAAACATATTTTTTAACTTACAAAAAGTACAATAGATAAAATTGCCATTTTTAAAAAATTAACCTTGTAAATAGTGAAAATACGAGAGTTAACATATTTTTTTATAATAGGTGGAATATAGATAATTTGATGCAAACTTAAAAAAATTGTCTAATAGGATGAGTTATATGCCTTAACCCGATGTACAGCTAACTTCAATCAAACGAGGCCTTAGTGATTATATGTACATGTTTATTAATAAAAATTGAGTAGAGTGATAAGTGATTTCTCTTTTTAAACAATATTTCGAGTTTGAATTCTCGTGAACGTAAATTTTTTTTGTTGAGATTTTCATTTGTCACGGTCATGTATGTGACGGAAGATGATCTAATCAGATTAAATGAGTTTGATGATAGATCGACCTTCAATATGTGGAGAATGCGTTATTTAGTGTCGCGCGACTTGAACCATCAGAACCACTATTCAGACATACATGAAGAGGCCAAAAATAAAATGTCTCCACAAATTTCTTCTGGTCCTGGAGATGTATTGGTTAGAGAAAATAGTAGCTGAATCAGATCAACGACCTCCTGTACTGTATGCGTTATTCCTAGCCATGAAGAGATTTTTGTTATATAAAATGCTCACCAAATATGATCAAACTTTAATTACCCAACTTCATAAAACGAATTGGTTGCATTTGGTTGGGGTATAAGTTAGAGAATAAATACAAACTCTAGAATTTATATTCATTTTTTTATAAAAGGCACTTTTGTCTTGAAAAAAATTATAAACCAGTTTAAATATAAAATATGCAGTTAAAGGGGCAGGTATTAACTTATATCAATTTTGGAAATAAACATTAGCAAATTAAAAAATCAACAAAAACACTTTATGAAAGAAATATTCCATGAAATATTTTTCAACGAATCAAATATTTTACAAAAGGTGAATTTTACATATATTAAAACAGAAAACGGGGCAAATTACACTATTAGTCCTCAAATTTTGAGTCATTTTCAAATCAGTCCTCCAACTTTAATTTGTAATTAGAACGTCGGTCAATTTTGATTTTTTTGCACGATTAATCCTCTTGACCAGTAATAGTGAGTTTTCCAATTGTCTTATTTATGTGGCCGTCACATGAAGTTTTCTTTTACATCCACATTATGTAAAAAATAATAAAATAATATTAAAATAAAAAATGATCCTCCATTTCTTTTCTCGTCGACAAGCGTGCTAGGAGGGGGGCGATGGCCCCCTCTCTGGTCGACGCCGATGAGCTTGGCCAGAGGGAGGGGGGTGATGGCCCCCTCTGGTCGACGCCGATGAGCTCGACCAGAGGGGGCCATCACCCACCTCCCTCTCTCTCTCGCGCTCGCCAGTGCGCGCAAGAGGAACTTTCTCGCACCGCCGGCGAGGCCCCCCCTACACTGACGTGGTTAGACATGTTATTCGAGCTTTCTTTTTTTTTCACTCGCCGTGGTATTTGAATTAGTGGAACTGAATGCGATGTTAATGATTACGTGCACTATTTATTAGATTAAATGTCCGTCCATGAGTCCAATTAATTCATACAGGTTGTTCAATATTGCGTACCCCGGATGGATTAAATGTCCGTCCATGAGTCCAATTAATTCATACAGGTTGTTCAATATTGCGTACCCCGGATGGATGAGATGCTTCTAATAAATTTTTTTTGCATTTACAAAGAATCAAATTTAAAATCTTATTTAAGCGACCCAACCCATGCCCCATGGTATTTATCATGCTTTTTGTTAAAAGAGAAACACGGGTAAAATTTTCTACTGAGCACTTGTTTCCCTTTGAAATGACGCTTTAGATGTTAAGAGTTTAAGACATACATGGTAACTAGTTGAAATGAAAATGAATTGCATATCTTACATGACCCTTTGAAATGACGCTTTAGACGTTAAGACATACAAGATTACTAGTTGAAATGAAAAAGAATTACATATCTTACATGACAATATGTCGATATTGGGTCAGATCGGACCAGAGTATAATACAATTCAAATTCATAAAGTTAAATATGCAATTGAGTCGTCATAACCATAGAGAATATATTATCCTCTTTTTTGGAAAAAAAAAACACTTCCACCACTGCCTTTGTTTGTGAGTTTATGTCAAAAATCACTTATATACTTCTTAACATAACATCAGTGTACGTTGCAAGGACTCTGCGACTGCGTAGGGTTTGCTCATCCGTACATTCTTTGTTTGCCGAAAGTGAAAAAGGCACCTTCCTTTTTTTTTTGAGAAAATAAGTTGATTATCTATTGATGCAAAAACTTGAGGTTGTTTGGTTCAGGAACTAAATCACTTGTTTAATTAAATACCCGTTTTTTTGTTATTGTGGGCCCCATCATAATAATTATGAAAAATGAGAAGATTGTGGCGCACCTGTCATGATCCCTTAGCCGAACAAGTCATCAGATGTTGTAATTGATATATGGTTAGGGCATCTCTTTAGTCTAATATGTGACAATTGCATTAAAAATTTATTCAGTGTCATCAATCTTGACGGACATTGCTCCCACTGCACAAATACATTTCAACCTCAAATAATCCAAATTCATCAGAAGAAAAAATGGATATAGTCAAGAAGACTCATGCTTGTTAACCTGGAGGGCACTGAGCGGAGCAGCAATCGAACTTTCAATTATACAAAAATTTCTAAGCTTACAAATGAAAGGATGATATGCTCCACAGACTGCCCATTGGTCATCAATTCTGTTAACCACAAACGGATTAGGAGAAAATTTTCTGGAGAATTTACTAGCAAAAGGCGTGGTTTCCACAAGACATCAAATTCACCATGAAAATTCCTATACATCGGATTTTTTATTTATGCTTTCAAGAAGCAAATGCATTCTGCCAATACATTGATCATTTACAAAGTTGCACTATTGCAGTCCAAGCACCAGAAAACAGAAAGCATTCGAATGCATTCATCTTAATTGCAGTATTGCTGTCCAAGGACCACAATGAACATAAAGCTTTCAATACCTAGAAACAACCGTTTTGAAATGCACTTCCTTGTATAGCCTCATTAGAAGCACACATTGCTGCAATTCCGTAAAGTGGAACTATGCAACACAACTTCTCAGTAACAACCTTTTGTTTAGTGAAAGAGGCCAAATTAACCTTTCAAAATCTGCAGCCTACTATATGACACATATCTACAAGTATCAGCTTTGCAACAATTAATGTTTCAGCAAGACTATTTTCAATCTGTAGATTTGCCCTTATCCTTTGCCATCTACATGATATTTCAATTTTACTCTGTGGACTATCTACATGAAATTTCTATCCTCTAAGCTACAACCATTGCAGCTGTAACCACTATCAACAATGCTACCAACTGCACAGTCGTTGCCCTCTCTCCAGAGCTCAGAATTTGTACCGGAAACAGACAGTTACCTTTTGAAAAATTGGTAGTCGTAATCTTCCCTAAACCATTAAAGTCACATGCCCTTACATCCTGGTCCATGGTCTGGAAGTAGATGTTAAATGCGTAGGATATATTTCCCTTGCGGCTTAAGCCATGGCATGAAGAGCCATAACCTAAAGGCGTGCAGTCTGCATTTGAACAAGCATAATCCACACTTACTGGGACTAATGTAAAATTCTTCGTTTCTTCATCGACAACACACCACTGTGAGGGCAAGTACTGCACGCCCTTTGCTCCAATCAAGTACTTTTCATTCCCTTTCCCAGTCAGGTCCATAGGGAACTTAGGTCTCCCATCATAAGTGAAGATACCCCAGTGCCGCTCAAAGTTACCTGGTTGAACACTCTTCATGTCCTCATCAATAAGGCCGAATATGTAGGCATCTAATTGCCCAGGCCTCAGCGGAGTACCCTCATTTTTGGCTAGCTTATTCAAGAAGCCACTGTAGAATCTCTTTGCATTAACCAAATTTGTGTGCATAGCGCCATCTGTTGGCCAGCCAACTTCCCCAACGATGATCTTCATATCTGGCACTCCTGCCTTCTTCAGGGACCACGCAAGGGTGTCATAATTGGCATCAAACACATTGGAGTAGACTACACCATTGTCAGTCAAAGGTTTGCTTGCCCCATCAAAGAAGGCAAAATCAATAGGAAAGTTAGGATTCTCATATAGGCTTAGAAAAGGGTAAATGTTAACAACAAATGATGCGCCATTCGAGTGCAGATAACGAACAATGTCAACCATGAGGCCTCGGATGTCACTGCGGAAGTCTCCGGATGATGGCACAGGGCTGTTGTTAGGTGAGCTATAGACATCAGCATTAAGCGGAATTGTCGCCTTTATCCGTTTACCAAGACCAGCCTCATCCAGAGCTCTTTGGATATTCATCAGTGCAGGGAAAGTTGTGTTCATAAAAGAACCATTGTAACTCTGCAGGAAGGGTTCATTACCGACAGCCACATACCTGTGCATATTAAAGAAATTAGACAAATCAATTTTCGAATCTCATTGCAATTTAGTTCTGATATTATGATCAAATTTAAGAAGTGAGCTGTTAGTTATGCATTCCGATATTGTCATCAAACTTGATCATTCCTGGTTAATTTGCCTAATTGTTTGAGCTGCCTATCATTCATCTGCAAAATAGTGTATACTTAAATTAAGATTCCCCCTAAATGGGAATCACAACCTTCTCCAGATTCATATTAAATGTTTCTTTTTCGTTTTGTTCTTCCTCAGATAGTGTTACACTTATTGTTTCCGTCCTAGTAGAAAAGGCCAGAGATAAATGTCACGAGCTCCTAAAATTAAGAACTGGACACGAGTATTTAGTTGTCAACTTCCCAAGATTCAAACAATATATAGAACAACATAGCACCATCCGAATTCAATCGAACAAGTGACGAGCGTTATATTCACGACTCCCATTACATACCAAAGAATGGACAGACGCCTCTCCCGCTACACCCCGAGCAGACAAATTACCATGAACCGGCATTCCTGAGAGGATGCGATGACGATATGGAGAGAAAAGGAGATCGCAGTTACTTGATTTTGACGCCGCCGTCGTGATCGTGCTTGGTAACGTTCTCCGCGACCCACCGCCTGGCGTGCTTGCACTTGCCGCTCATCCGCGCGAGCTGGTCGTTGGGGATGGCCAGCATGACCTCGATGCCGGTCCCGGCGAGCGCACTGACGGTCCAAGGGTCCGCGTCGAACAGCTTTACCCGGCGGATCCCGTTGTCCTTGATCATCCGCACCACCGTCCGCGGGAGCATCGGGTGGGACATCATGGTGCCCCAGTTGACGCCAATGGCACCCGCTTGGGCGGCGACAGCTGCGGCGGCGTAGAGGACGGTGACGAAGAAGGAGGCGGAGAACGCCCGGGTCCCAGCCATCGGAATGGGGCGGCCGGCAAGACACCGAGGGGTGTTCTTGATTCGATCCTTCCTACGTGATGCGATGGAGAGAGGAGGACCCCTTACTTGATCTCTTTTGCCCGTTCGACAAGGAGAGCGGGAAATTTAACGCAAGGAATAGATGCCACGTGGCGAACAATGACGGTAGATGGCATCGGGGACGACCCCGGTCGTCGATACCGAAGGCGCCGTAGGTTGATGGTGATGTCGCCGTGAATTATAAGAGTAACCCAATTTAAATGGAATGTTTAAAAATTTGACGAAAAATATCATATCATGCCAACTAGCACTGGGGGAGAAAGTACGGGTTTTTGGATAGCAATCGTTATTTTTCAGATCGATTTTACAAATTAAAAAGATCATACTAAAATTATTTTGAAAAAATAAAAATTACCTTTTGACGGATCAATTTTTTCAAAACCCTACTTTTATATAATTATATTTTAAAAATATATTTAATAACTTAAAATTAATATAAAAATATTTAAAGTATGAAATTTTATTAAAAATATTATATCTATAATAAAAGAATTAATAGCATATGTATTAATTACATAAATAAAAAAACAAACTCCACGGACTAATTTTAACGGATGAATTTTAATTTATTAAAAATCATCCTAAAAGTCCTGTTTGAATGGAGCCCTAATTTTAGCGGGTGAATTTTGATTTATCAAAAATCGTTCTAAAAGTTCTAATTTTTTATTTTTTCGATTAGATTTTTTCGGGTCACATGAATTTTTCGAGTTGGTCGGATTTTCTTACACCCCTAACTAGCACATCTTCATGTTTATTTTTATATATTTATAATGATCAATTAGTTTAACCATATATCTAATGACGACCTTTTTAAACAATAACCTTTATACTATAGTGAAATATATTCAATTTTATAGAAGAAATATTTTCAAATTTACATACAAACTTTTAATCGACCAAGAGCAAAAAAACTTTGGTTAAATGATCAATATTTTCCCACAAAAACGTTGACGTGAAAAATCTTATTTTAAAATTTTGAACTTTGAAAATAGGAAAAAATCAAGGTATTTATAACTTTTTACTCACTTATATCAAATTAATTTAATTCCCTTTTTTGTATAGTGTTAAAGAAACTTGATTTTACAATTTTTTTTTCCTAGAGATAAAACCTCGTTTTTAAATCACCATTGAAGTCGAACAGCTACCTGGTGTCAAGTTTGAAGAACCCAACTGGTTCCAAGCTTCTTAGCGGACGCTTGTGGTTATTGCCCTATTGTATCCAGCAGCTCCTTTGGTTCCGCGATCGCCTCAGCTCGTCCGCAAATGCTCGCGAGACCCAGGGATCCCCTCGGATCGCCGGGGTCAAGCGCCCGCAGCTCCCTGGCAGCGATTCTGCCCACATCGGCGTCCCCATGGATCATGCACGCGTTGAGGAGAGCAGCCCATGCAACTGAGTCCGCCGTCGCGAACGGCGTGCTTCGCAGCAGATGGTAGGCATCTCTCACTCTACCTGCTCTGCCCAGCATGTCGACGACGCAGATGTAGTGCTCCAGGCTTGGTTCCACGCTATACCCGTCTCGCATCGAGTTGAGAAGCTCCAATCCTTCGACCACCAAACCGCCGTGGCTGCAGCTGGTCAGCATTGCAGTCAACGTGTTTGCATTGAAGCTGTTCGAACTCAGGGCCCTGTTCCCACACTCGAGCGATCTCCCGGCGAACCCGTTTTGTCCGAGGCCCTGTATCACGGTATTCCACGAGACGGCATCTCTGCGAGGCATTTCGGCGAACGCCTGCTCCATCGATTCGATGGAGGCGCAGCTCGCGTACATGCTGAGCAAGGAGTTGCCGACGTGGAGGTTGTGCAGATGGCCGCTCTTGACCAGCGAGGCGTGCACCATCCTGCCGACGTCTGGCGACGCCAGTGTCGCGCAGGCAGCCAGTGCGATGGTGTAGGTCGACGAGTTGGGCTTGGTCTCCGGCCCTGAACTTAACAAGGAGGCCGTGAGAGTCAGAGCCTCCGCTGCTCGATGGCTTTCCAAAAACCCCGATATCATAATGTTCCATGAAAGCGTGCCCTTCTCCTTCATGGAACGAAACATGTCGAGAGCTTTGACCAGTAGCAGATGATGGGCATAACCATCCATCATGGTGTTCCATGATCCGAGGTCCTTCGACTTCATCCTGCTAAAAATCTTCTCGGCATCGATCAAGCTGCCTAATCTCCAATAGACGTAGATCAGCGCATTCTGAACGTAAGCGGTGTTCTCGGCGTCAAAATATAATAGCTTTACCATCAGAGACTGCAACTGCTGTGCCGTTCTCAGCGTTCGCAGGGCGACGCAGCACTTGAGCAACAAGCTGAAGGTGTGCAAGTTGGGAAGTATCCTTCGCGCGAAGAACTCGCCGTAGAGTCCCACGAAGAGTCGTAGAGCTTCCAGCGGCTCATCGTTGTGTGCCAAGCAAGACAGCATCACCGTCCACACGTACACATTACGGGTGGAATCCGGCACGGATTGAAAAATCCGGCGGGCCTCTGGTACGCGTGCCGATCTCGAGAGGCCGACGATTATCGAGGTGTACGACCTCTCGTTCTTCACAGGCATTGCGCCGAGCAGCTTGAGCGCGGCATCAAAGCGTCCGGCGTCCAGTAGAGCGGTCATCATGGCGTTATACGAGACTTGGTTCCTGTGAGGCATAGACTCGAACACCTCCACGGCCATCTCCACCTCGCCGCTTCTCCCGTACTCCGTTATCAGCTTCGTCCGTGACACGATTAGCGATGGCGAAGGCTTCGGCTGCGATAGGAAGGCCTGTAAGTTTGCAACATTGCGCGGTCGCATTCCCTTCATGCCGCGCTGAGGGGATACGTCGAGCACTGAGACCGCAATCTTAGTTTCCTTTGGAAGCTTCCAATGGGCGATGGTCCAAGAATTATTTATCTTTGTAACGGGCCTAACCTTGTTGGTGACTTAAATCTTTGAAGCCTATATACTAATATTTGTTTTAAGATGTAATGGGCCAAATTTTGGGTCTATTGCTAGGGGTGTTCAGTAGGTCGGGTCGACCCGCGAACCCGATGACTCGACCCGACCCAAACTAGTTTGGGTCGGGTCGAATCGGTGGTCGGGTAGGACCCGACCCGAACTCGACCCGATCAAGGGTCGGGTCGGGTACGGGTTGGAATTTTTCGACCCGAGTTGACCCGACCCGACCCGAATGATCCGATATTTTATTTTTTTAATTTTTTTCTTTTTTTATTTAAACTTAAGCTTATATTTGATTTAAAAATTTTAAAAAAATTGAAATAAAATATTATAAGTGCAGAAATAACATTAAATTGTTTAAAACTTTATTTTATGCTTTAAAATAAATATTTAATAATATTTTTATATTAAATAAATATAAAATAGTAAGAAAAAAATTATAAAAAAAGAAAATTGGGTGGTCGGATAATCCGACCATCCGACCCGATCCGAACCGGATCGGATTGGGTCGGATTTGCCCTCCCAAATCTCCTTGACCCGACCCGGGTCGGATCGGACTTGTTCACGGATCGGGTCAAATCCGACCCGTGAACACCCCTATCTATTGCTGACACGCACAAAGTCCGTAGTAACAAGGAATTTACTGTTGTGCACATCAAATTCCAGCCACACAAATATGGTGCATGTATCTTTTTTTTTTCTAATGCACCAACATAATGAAAGGTTGTATGCATTTTGGAATTGGATAATTAAACTCCATATCGGTTTTTCTCTCTTTCAGATAAGGATTATGTAACATGAGGGGAACATGTAATTGGTTAATGAATTCAAAATTTGGTGACTTGGTCTTTCTAGGTCACTTTAGCAGTTGGAAAAAAAACATTGGTCACATAATGTTCGTTAGTATGTCACACTCTCATCAGCTTTTTCAGTTTTTTTCTTCATACAAAGTTTTCAGCAAAGGAGTGGGATCAGACTACATATTATATTATAATATAATGTTTCATTGGAAAGTGAGATGTTACTTTTAAGCCTTGGTCCGAGAGGGAAAAGATCTCCCTCTGTTCCCATTAATTAATGTTTCAAATGTTACTTTGACCGCAATATTTTATTTTATTACTATTTTTTACTTGATCCGTAGAATTGGACATGATATATGCTTGTGGGTATCTGGCAGCTTTTTCTGTCTCTCTCACCTCATCACCTGGTCATATGCTCATTTGCAAGCATCTAATATTTGTCCGAAGCTCTCGCAGGGAATATATTTATGCATTCTTCAATGGGAAAATAGGTAACTTTGCATGAGAGTAACTCACGTTGTTCCATCCATTTTGTTTATATAAAATGCTAGATATTAATATATTATCTTATTAATCAAAGCTTCGGATGCGCCTGAGTACTGAAACGAAGACTATCCCAATAAACCGAAGAGAAGATAAGTGGGGTTTCGCAAACTCGGTGAACCAGCCAAAACCCAAAACTCTGTTCAAACAATAAAAATAATGAAACCTCTATTGCCACTCCTCCACTTTTTTCTCATTTTATTTGGATGAAATTGCCCCTTTCCTTGTTCGGTGAAAAGAAGGAAGTAGATGTCATGTCAAAATCACTTTATATTGACAAATAATAAAGTTATCAGTAAACTTTTTTTTATCAAAATAACATAATCTATTAGTATACATCAATTTTTTGTTCATATTAACCAAAAAATTATTAAAATAAAAATCACGATAATGTAAAAAAAAACTGAAGATTCCTTTTATATAAATTAGTATATTATTTTTTTCTAATTAATATCATCAACGATATGGTAGCTATTGCTTTTCTCCTTCTTTATTTCACTCATAATTCAAAATTTCATCTTAACAAAAAAAAATTATAATGAAAAATGAAATATCACATATAACAAAGTTAAATAGGCCGATCATTTTACCAGTACACCTTATAAAAGAATATTTATTTTATTTGTGTTATTTATGAGGAACCCATATGTAACATTTAGTAACTTATGAAATGTCATTTTTTCTAATTCAATGGACTTTCTTGTTAACTATCATTCCTTTTTTCTTCGTCTAGCATATTTCTTCTTGTTTTACCGCATACTTATATATTTAAGCCGCGTACTTACTAATCTTATAATTTATTTTAATAATTTTACCTACAAGTATATGATTCCCAGATATAGAGCATCACTATCTTTTTAAGCCCAAACATGATGCTAACTAGTCATAGCAATATGAATCCTTTTTCGGCATCCGGTGGGGTTCCTCCAAATAAATTAGGGATGTAGGTGGGTAAATTAGATGAATGATTTTCCAACTTTTTATGTGAAAACTAGATGGTTCTTTAATTTTAATTTATAAATAAATTATTTTCAAACTTTTTTTGCACGCATTGTCCTCTGATAAGCGATAGTGAGTTCCTCAATTTTCTTGCTTTCGTGATCACCATCCAGCCCACAAGGTAACAAATAAAAAAATAAATCTCTTTTTTCACCCAACAATCGAGTAAAATAATAATAAAAAAGGTAATAGCCTAATGGCCGCCGCCCCTCATCATATTCGGAATAAGAAGGGTGGCGCCCCCTTCCCCTCTCCTCTCCAGCTGCGAAGGGCCTCTCCGAGCTTCCCACTCCACCTCTTCACATCTCAAAAAGCAGTTGTCGGTTAGGGTTAGAGCTTCATTGCTCGGTCATCGACCATGATCGGGCGGCTCTTCTTGCCATGCCTCTTCGGGTCTTATGACGCCTTTCGCTACACCTATGGCATGGCCATCGCCCCATCGATGCTTCATTCAGAAACTTCCTTGTGTACCTCCAATTTGTTTCTCCGAGGAGATGATTACGTTAGGACTCGGTTCTTCTCCGGCAACTCAAGAAGGCCTAGTCTAGACCAGCCCGACCCGCAATGATAGAAATGTAGAGGTTTGGTCGAGGGGCGCCGATGCAGACCAGATGAAGATCTTGGTTGAGGACGAGGAGGAGTTGAGCGAGATTAGTGATGTAACTCCTTTCGCTTGCGATTGAGCAATGACGGCAATGAAGATTCGAACTGTGGTCAGCCCAAGGGTGGTAGAGGTAGGAATGAAGGGTGTGATAGAGAAACGAGGGGCATTGATCTCATTGTTAAGCTCGCACAAGGGGCAATTGCCCCTCTTTTTTGCGCTTGCCAGTGCGCAAGAGAGTCCAAGGGGGGTGCGACCTATGTGCAAACTCACTTATGAGCTCACGAAGGGGATCAATGCCCTCTTTTTCATGCTCACTGGCGCGCGAGAGAGAAAAAGGGGAGGGGGGTGTCAACCCGCTTTGCAAGCTCCCCAATGAGCTTGCAGGCGTCGAAGGGGAAAGGGGCAACCTAAAACCTTGCTATTGATGGTCAGAAGGATAGCACGTGCAATAAAAAAATTTGAGGATAATCTAATTATAAACTAAAATTGGATGATCATTTAATTATCACACCCAAAAGTGAGTACGATGCATATCATTTACCCGGATGTAGGTATATTACTGAATTGACCCAAATATCGTTAAAATAATGTAGATTAGCAAGAGCCTTCTTCGTCAACAATGTGCAAGTTGCTAAAGCCAAGAATCCCCATTCCAGTAGGATTGTTAACTAATATCCCACTTGATCAAATGTAACATTTGTTTACTGCTTATAAACCAGAGAAAATTTCTTGAATTTTTCAAGTTAATTACAAGTGTAAATAAAAGCAAAAGTGTAAGCTGGTGCATAGTTAAGCACAAATTTAATTCAAAAATGCTTTTCCTAGATAATTAAGCAACTTACTTTTCCATCCTGATAACTTTTATTTAGTTCCTCAACTATGGCCTACGGCTAGCAACTAGAAATGGAAATAAAAATACCAAAAATACATAAAAGACCATGTTTGATATGAAAATTTGAGTCAGAATTTGTCTAAATTTTATCATAGACCATTCATAAAAAGATCAAAATTTGAGTTCTCAAAGACTGTGTTTGGTATTGGGACTTGACCCAAGTTTTGATACTTTTTGTCAAGCATTACATATGATCAGAATTTGAAAATTTTGATCATGTGACGATAGTTCTCCACTTTTTGAGAATTCAAAGTTCTCACCTTGCTCTTTTTTTTGTATTTTTTCTTTTTTGCCTTATTTTAATTCTTTTAATTTGTAATATATTTTAATTAGTAAAATATTATTAATTATTATTTAATCTTAATGTCATTCATTAAATTATTTTTATATTATCTTAAATCATAATAAACTATAATATTTTATTTATTAATATAGTATTATTCAGCTTAAAGAATAAATTATTGTACTTAATATAAGTATTTTTAAAATTATAATATTCATAACATAGGGAAAATAATAAATGATATAATAATATTATTTTTCATAAAATATAAATTAAAATATTAATAAAAAATATTTTTAAAAATAGTTTAACTAAATAAATAATATTTTAATTTATTATAATCTTATAAAATATAAAATAATAAATTATATTCTTAATTCTTATATTTTATACAAACACTTATTAAAACTTATCTATCATATTAACTTTTCAAATTCTCAACATTCATCTTGAACTTCGTATCTCCAATCCAAACTGAGTCAAAGGCTCACGCGACCGATGAACTCAAATTCTTATTAGAAGGAAATGACTTGCTACTTCTTTTATTTTAACATAGGTCTAAAAGTAATTATTTATTAATATATATATATGATATACACTATATAACTAATTACTTTAGTAATGTAAATTATATATGTATATATATAAATACTTATTTATTAATAACTTATCATAAAAAACTATAAAATAAATTTATTCATAAAAAGTAATATATATTACATTTATTATATTACAGTAAAATTAAAATTTTATTTATTAGTAAAATTTGTCACGAAAAATTATAAAATAATTTTTTATATAATAATAAATCATAATTATTATTATTTACTTAGTATTATATTAAAATAAAATAAAAAAGTTCCATTATAATTAAATAAATAAGTTAAACCTTATATATAATTATTATATTATTGGATTACCATGGAATTTTAATAATTAGAAATTACTTTTTAGAAAAAGTATACATAAAATGATTTATTTATATTAGGATCATATTAAGATATTATTTACGTTAATTATAATATTAGTTAAATATAAAATAAATTTTGAACCAAAATTAATATTATTATATTGTGTCACAACTTATTTTTTTAATAAAATCTAGTTTTTTAATTAAATTCAATATATATGTTAGCAAATAGTAATATATATGTTTAAATAATCAATTATAATATAATATTTGATTTTATTTTTTTTAGTTTTTTTATTGAAACACTCTCTAAAATGTATTTCTCTAATCAACTTTTTAATTTTTCATCATTATTTTTATCTAAACATTAAATTTAAATATTTCTATATAATTGATTAGTTTTCAAAAACTAATTAAAATTTAAATTATGGCATCCAACACAGCCAAAAGGAAAGTTCCTTATTTGACATTTAAGCTTTCCGAATTAGGATTATTCGAGATCGATGATTAGTGAAATCGTTGAGTTGAGTTTTCTTTTCTTTTCCTTTTTCTTAGTTCGAAGTAGATCCAACAAAATCTATGTCTAGTTAAAAAAATTACACCAAATACTCTTCAATTCTAAGATTTGCTCAGCGATACTTTCCAACTTCACTTTGTAACACAAATACTCATAATCTTTTAACGTGTTTCACCCGATGTCCTCTTTACCTGAAACAACCGGTTTCTCAATTTTTTGTTGACGTGATGTCCACGTGGCCATCTCCTCTTTCCTCTTTCCGACGTGGCATATAAAATTATATCAAATGTCTTTCAACTTTGAAGTTTGCTCACCAAATGCACATAAAATTACACTAATTTTGACAAAGACAGCGGCCGACGAACGCGAAATATGAACGATGAAGGAGACGAATGACGAATGAGAACGAACGGCGAAGGACTGCGAACGACGGAGGATGTTTCACTCGAATGATGACAAAGAGAAAAATAAGGAAATAATTTAACAGTGAGTGTGTCAACTTACGATAAGTAAGATGGTTTAATATGTGGTGCCACATCGGAGCATGCCACGTCGAACGGCTATTTGCATGGAGGAGAAAGGAGATGGCCACGTGGACGCCACATCAATGAAAAATAAAAAAAATCGACTTTCCTAGGTAAAAAGGACATCGGTGAAATGTATTAAAAGATGAATGACATTTGTGTTATAAAATAAAATTGGAGGATATCGCTGAGTAAACTTTAAAATTGGGGGGCATGATGTAATTTTATATGCCACGTCGGATAATTATTTGCGTTGAGGAGAGAGGAGATGGCAATGTGAATGTCACGTCGACGAAAAACCGGAAAATCATGAGTATCAAGTGAAACACATTAAAAGATGAAGGACATTTGTGTTACAAAGTAAAGTTGAATAATATCGCTGAACAAACCTTAAAGTTGAAGGTCATGGTGTAATTTTTTCATGTCTAGTTAGGTTCAGTTGGGTGGTTGGGTCCATCCCAGCATCATTTTTATAATATCCTTTTACATTTGTTAATATGCAAACATATTTAATTTTAAAAAAATAATAGTATTTGCATATCTAAATAAATGTTATATCTAAAATTATTATATATATATATATATGTCTACAATTATATAAGAAACGTTATATTAAACAAAAATTAATCTTGTATATAAAAGTTTACCGAGTCATTGGGTTGAGTCAAGTCAACTAAGATTGACATTTTCCAATATGTATCCATCCGTTTTGATCGGATTATCGAATTCACACCTACCTTTCCTAATAGCTAATTTCCTCTGGCGAATTTGGGGGATGCACATCTCTCACTTCTCATTGTTAACACATTGGCTAGTGAACATACAATAAAGCTTAAAATCATAGTTTATTTTGGCAACTTTTAACTATGGCATGCAGCTAAACATAACAAGTCATCAGCATAAAATAAATATTAAACATAAAGGATCGAATAACAAAAGGGAAAATAGACTTATTGATAGTAGCTTCATTTAGCATGGAAGATAACACCTGTGTGTCCAATATTATGAATAAAAGGTAAACAAGGGATCCCATCATCCCAATGCCTCTGTGTGAAGGAAAGTAAGAGGAGGATAAACTATTAATATGAGAGAAAAATATAGGTGAATGAATGCGAGCAAGGACCTAAGAGATGAACTTTGAAGGGAAATTTATAAGTCTTCATAAAGGATATAACATCATATGAAACCTTGTTAAAGGCCTTGATCATATTTGCTTTTTGCTCATAAAATTTTGTTCACCCTAAGAAAATGAGTGAGCAATCTTCTGAGCCGCTAAAACATTGTCTTAAATTAAGTTGCTAGTTATAAAAGCATATTGGTTCACATTGGTGAGAAAAAATAAATTAGGCCACTGCAGATAGATAACAAAGCAAATAGCAATAGATATGTAATTTGTTACAGCTTCGAGGTTCAATTTTCTAGTGATGAAGATGAGTGAAGTTTCACCCCCAAGCTCTAGGTAAGTTGTTAGTGTTGAAGAAGTTAAAAATAACATTGAATATCTCTCAACCAATAATATAATAGTATTTTTTTTGTAAAATTCTAAAGTATAACCATTAAAGTTTTATAAAGGGATTTAATGGGGGTCCATGTCGATGCATTAGATCCCCACCTCCCCTCCGAGCACCATCATCGTTGTCGCCGTCGCCATCGCCATTGCCGCTGCCGCCACCGTCCCCATCTCTGAGTGTTGTCATCGTCGCCAGCTCCCAACCTCCTCTGAGCCTGCCACTCGTGAGTGCCCCCTGCGATCATCGGCCAAGTCGATGACAATGACGACCTCTGCGTGCATGATCGAGTTGCAGCTGCCTTTGATCGTAGCCCTCGCCGTCGATCGGAGAGAAAAAGGGAGAGTAGATCGCAGTCCTCGCCTTGCCGGATCCCTTGCAATCAGTCGTCCTCGCCTCGTCGGCCACCCTTGCCGTTGATCGGAGAGACAGAGAGAAAGTAGATTGCAGCCCTTGCCTCGCCAGATCCCTCGCGATCGGCTGCCCTTGCTTCGTCGGCCGCCGTCGCCTCATTGTCGTTGACGTCGCGATCACCGGATTGAGGAGAAAGGGGGAGAGATCGGATCGCCTTGCCGCGCTCGTCGTGCCGTCTCGCCGCTGTCACCTCGCCCGCTCGCATCTCGCCGCCATCGCCTCGCCGCTCGCGCCTTGCCGCTCGCCGTCCGATTAGATCGGACAATGGGCAGGGGGCGTATGACCCTGTTAAATCCTTTACAAGGACATGGATCATAAGTTAACTTTAATTTCTTTAGAGAGAGATGTATGCCAAGATTGACTCACGTAGGGAAGATCAAACTAAGATTAAAGATCCAAGATCAATAGGGAGATGATCATAGGGCGGCCAAAGAGTTTTGTAGTAGTATTTTTTTTCTTTTTAAAAAATGTTTTCGTTTTGCTTATATTTAGGGATATGTCTTATAGTTTTTGTACTTACTTTCATTTTACGAAGATACTAAATTTTCATCTAATTATGTAGCATAATGACATGATTTGAATTTCGAAAAGTAATTTTCACCACTAGTCCCTAACTTTCGGTCCATTTCGTTTTAATCCTCAAACTTTATTTTATAACGAATCATCCCCAAAAAGGTCCCTTAACCTCCAATAATCGTTTCCAGGTTAATGTGGTGATTAGGATGTTGGTGTGGTACTGAACTCAATTAAAATATTATATATTTATTAAAATAATTTTTAGTTATTTATTTTAAAATAATAAAAATAATTGAGAAAGGAGAGGAGGGCCAAAGAAAGTTGAAATTATTTGCAACTTGAATTGAAATAAAAAATAATTATTAAAATAATATATAAATATTCATAAGATCAATTTTAAAAAAGTTTTAGAAGAGAGGGTGCAACATTTTTTCTTTTCTTATAATATTTATATATTATTTTAATAAATATATTTTATTTTATTTTATAGTATGCCAAGTTAGCGTCTTAATAAAAAATTTATATAGCATATACATATTTTTATGTGCCCGAACCAAAAAAATATAACTTTACTTATAAACACATTTAAAAGAGAAAAAAAGAGAAAAAGAGAGGGGGAGTTGCATCCCTCCTCTATCGTTGTCTAATTATTTTTAATATTTTAATAAATATATTATATTTTATTTGTGTTTATTTGTTTTCTAATTTTCATCATGACATGACAATTGAACACAAATAAAATAAAATATAATTATTTTAATAATATATATAAGTATTTATTTAAAATAATAATTATATTATTTTTACTACATATATAAATTTATTTGAGTTCAATACTACATTAACATTCCGATCAACACATTAACTTGATAACTTATTATTACATATTAAGAAAATCTTTTGTGTTACACGTTGTAGGTTGAGGGCTGATTACTAAAACGGATTGAGCAAAAGTTTAAGAATTAATGATGATTACTCGATTTTGAAGGACAAACTATGAGATGCACAGACGAGGAAAGGTAATTTGTACTTCCGCCTTTTTTTTCCCACCAGAGGTTTGTCTTCATCTGATTGTAACCAATCTGGTATCTTGGACCTAACCATCTCAAGTTCTCTAGCACTCAAAGTTTTATGTCTGCAAATGTAGTGCATTACTGCTGGCAATCTTCTTTTCAACTGCTGGATAATTTCACTCCAGATTAAATGGTAGAATAATATGATAGTCCTTGCCCTCAACTTCCCCTTCCCCTCCAGCATGCATGATAGCCTCCTTGGATTTGTGTGCCCTAAATCCCCATGCTCCACTCCAACCCAGCTTAGGCATCAAGATATTCATGTTGTGCTAGTGGAGAAAATCTCATTTTCTTTACAAAAACCCCTGCAGGGGGTAGATCTCCCATCTTCGGACACCGATGATGACAATCCGAAGGAGGATGCTAAACACTTGCTGTCGTCGCGTCCTCGCACGAAGAGAAAGCACCAGCGCTTGCGGGAGGCCACTAATTCATCCTTCCCCATCAAGCGGAAACAAAATGCAAGTAAAGTAGTTAAACATAAGGCCTTTGTGCCTCGGGTAAGTGATCTTCCTCATAATGTACCATCTCACAACCTAGATCTCAATAAATGAAGTTGCTTTCTTGGAACTATCGCAGAGCATATCGTAGTAAGGTTAGGGATTGACTATTTTCAATTCTTCATCAATCTCATCCTAATTTCTTGGTTCTTTTAGAATCTCATTCAGATGACTCACACTCAGCCTTTGTTATTCGTCGGTTAGGCTTGGCTTGGCGCAATTGTTGGTCACCCGACAGCGGTGCCACTGGAAGCCTAATACTGGCATGGCATGGGGCTAATGTTAGGGTCACTTCAATTCATATAGATAATCAGTTTATTCATGCAGTTATTTCTATTGATAATTTTGATTTTCTCTTAATTTGTATTTATGCTAGCACTATATCATCCACCAAAAATGCCCTGTGAACTGATCTCACCAATTTCAATCTTGGGGACACCCCCGGCTTGTCCTTGGAGACTTCAACAATGTTATTTCCCCCATGGATAAGCATGGGGGATCTCCTTTTCGTCTCTCCCCTTTAGCTAGAAACCTAAAAAATCTCATTATGCATCATGGTCTAATTGAGTTGCCCCCCAAGTATTGGATTTACCTCATGTAATAACAGAAGTGGTCAAGCAAGGATACTCTGCAAGTTAGACAGAATCCTTGCTAATCCTACTTGGTTATATGCTTTTCCTAATGTTGAATCCTCTGCCTTGTCCAGATGTGTCTCGAATCACTCCCCCTTGTTATTAAATTCCTCTCCCAACAAACAGCACTTGTTGGGGTTGGGCTCTTTGTCCGTGGGATAGTGGTTGAGCAGATACTGCAAGATCTATCTGTACTAAAGATATAATAAGCTCTTAAAGATGCACCATATCTAATTTGAAGTTGTGCAAGCGTGGGGCAGATAAGCCAATGATGTTTTAGATTGATTCAATTATACAGCTAGCGTGCTTTGACGTTCGAGCAGAGGTTGTATAGTTCCTTTTCCAGAGGTGGGATAGCTGTCTTCTTCCTTCGTAGTTCCGTGCGTGGATCCGAAGTGATTCCACGAACCTTATTTCGAGAGAGAAGAAGTAGTTCGACCAGGCGGAATAATACCGAAAACTTGATTTCATTACACGACGAGACTCGAATCAAGGACCAAGGCCCTACCTAAAAGTGAAAAGGATTTCCCGATTCTGCTTTGAGCCGGCTGTAAGTGACTCCGAAGCGACTTGACTATAGTCTAGGTTGAATATCTTTCCGTGAGCAGTAAGCTACGGATCTCCCCCTTCTTGGGAAAGCTGGTGGTATAGAGAACTAGGGTTGGTGTGGCTAGCCCTAAAAGCGGGCAACCAAGAGAGGAAGGCGGAAGGCCAGTCGATTGAAGCTGAAAATCTTCCCCTCGGCCTATTTTTGAGGAAGGGGATAGGGATACGGATTTGGATGCTTCAGTGGCCTTGATTACGCGGATTCGTATGCCTATTTTGTTGATTACAATGTCGATCGCACTTCTTCTATTCAAGATTCTTTATGGGTCCAAAGTCATGTCCTTTTTAGCGGTTCGAGAGGGCTTGGTTCTCAAAATTGAAGACTTCTTGTAGAATATAATGAACCAAGGGAAATTGTTAAGCAAATTTGGACAGCTAGATCCCCCACCACCACTATTCATGAATCCCTTAATCTTATAAAATGTCACACTCTTCATTGGAACAAATTCTAACTTGGCAATCTTGAGGTTAGAACTCAAGAAACTTTGTTGAAATACAAGTACTTGTAACCAAAGATGAAAATCATTCACTATTTTACATTGAAATTCAAAGGTTAAGATATTTCTATCATCTCCATGATGCTCTCCTAAGATAAATCAGTCTTAAATGGTGGAGCAAATCCAGAATTAATTGAATTAAGGGTGGTGATAAAAATACTAAATATTTTCATTTATCCACTATGATTAGACATAGAAAAAATCACCTCTCTTCCATCTAGGACATTAATGATCAACCCATTTTTGGATCAAAATAGATCTTAGATGCTTTTGTTAGCTATTATCAAGCTCTCTGGCACCTCTCCAATTCCTAACATATTTTTGTCTACTAACCTGATCTTCCTAAAATTTCAAACAACATGCATGATCCATTATTGGCACCTTTTACCCACTCTATAATCAAAGATACCATCTGGAGTTTTCTTTCAGGAAAATCCCCTGGTCCGGATGGATTCACACTGGAGTTCTTCAAGAAATACTGGGACATAATTGGACCTACTATCTCTCCATCATTCTTGGTAATTTCTTCTCCACAGGGATTCTTCCATCGAACTAGTGCAGAACAAACCTAGTTTTTATTCCCCGAAATTAGATAACCTTGCCAAGGTAGCTGAATTAAAAAATGTACTTTACAGAGTTGTTGCTAAATTATTAGCTGACAAACTTAAAAAATCTCTCCCTGAAATTATAGCCCAAACTGCATTCATCAAGGGTCGCTCAATTCATGATAACATCTTAATCGCCTAAGAAATTGCTCACTCATTATCCTAGGGAAGAAACAAATACCTTATGATCAAAGTTGATATTGCCAAAGCTTTCGACATGGTATATTGGGATGCATCAACACTACCTTATCTCTTATGAATTATCTAGACACATTCATCAAATGGATTAAAGCTTGTATTCACTCCCCCTCCTTTTCATGTATTATCAATGACACACAATCAAATTACTTTCCCTCCTATTGTGGTATCAGACAGGGTGACCCCCTATCATAATATTTGTTCACCATCATCACCCAAATACTGTCTTCTATGCTGGGTAGGATAGTCCATGATGGCTCTCTCACTCTCTTCAAGATTTATTCTTTTGAGCTCTCTCATCTCCTATATGCAGACGACCTCCTCCGCTTAGCTGCAAATGATAGAATCTATAAAGCTCTCAATAGAATTCTAAGCAAGTATGGTGCCCTCACAAACTAGAATATAAACCTTAATAAATTTGAGGTATACTTTCCAAGCAAGATTGACAGACGCAGGAAATCAGCTATTCTTCGTACTCTAAACATTAAACAAGGTAAGTTTCCTTTCCAATACTAGGATATACATATCTAATAGCTATATTCCTTCTTATATGCAGCAGGCCTCGCTGGGGAAGACTACTAATGGACTGGCAGGTTGGAGAGGGAGATTGCTTACATGGCCAGAAGAATCACTCTTATTAAAACTGTACTTAATTCTATTCCACTTTATGCCTTAAGTGCTATATATATCACAGATGGACTTAATGATTCCTTAGAAAAAGGTTCCCGGTCGTTTGTCTGGACATCCTCAGGTTTTGGTCATGGACTTCATCTCCTTGGATGGAACATGGTCCAGAATCCCCTTTCTCATGGTGGTCTGGGTATTCGTAAGCTCATTACCATTCGTACGTCCTTATTAGTTGAACGTGTCCTTAATGCACTAAATTGTTTTAACAATATATGGACTAGTCTTCTATCTCAGAAATATGGACTCTTGAATCCTTGGTACTCTAGTCCTTATTCGCGGCCTTCTTGGTGTTAGAAAATGATTTGCTCATCCATGAGGGACATTCGTAGCAGCTTGTGGAAATTTATTAGTAACGATAGAAGTACCAACGTGATGCTTGATCCCAGGCTGTTTAATACTCCATTCGCTTTTATGCCTACATATGTTAGCACAGATGCCTCATTTTTTACTATGAATGTTAATTGTTCCATTCATGATGGTTGCTGGGACCGACCCCATTTGTTACTGAGTTTTGGTTGGCTCCTAGCTGAGAAAATCTGTTCTATCATTTCGCCTCTCTGTTTTTTGCCAAGGATGATAGATGGTTTTGTACTGATCATCCATCTGGTGATGTTGTTACTAGCTCAATTTACCATTCCTTGAGCCGCCGGCCTAGGATCAGCCGTGTCTCTGGACGAAGAGTACCTTATGGGCCATCCATGCCCCCCCAAAATCAAATAATTCCTTTGAAAGCTCAAGCACAGACCCCTCCCTACCCTAGACCTAGTTTGTACATTCAATCGTCATGTTAATATCTCCTGCCCTATTTGTCGTTTAAGCCCTGTATCTAAGTCTCATATGTTTGCAGCAACATACACACTACCAATTTAAATATCGCTCCACCTGGGAGCAAGGCACACGGCTCAGGGAGGGAGATGACCTAGACTTTATCTTCTCTGCTCGATTTCATTCCTTTATGGCCTTATGTTTTTGGGATATTTGGAATCACCGTAATAACGCTCATTTCAACTCCAAACAGAAAATCATTCTCGTGCTTTGGTCAAGGCTCTGGCTGGCTCTATGGAATTCCTCCACCACCACCTACCTGAGGCACTGCACCCTCACTTGGGTTAGGTGGGAGACCTTCCCGAGACCCCCACCTACATGGGTGAAGAAAAATAACGATGGGTCTTTTTCTTCTCACAATGATATAGGAGGTGCATGTTATATTATTCGAACTTCTTATGGTGCTTGTCTGGCTGCAGGTGCCCTTCGGCATTCAGGTGACTCAACGCTCATTACTAAAGCTTCGGGTGCACTCGAGGGTCTTCGAAGATGTTGTAGTCTTCGACACACTAATGTCTAGCTTGAAGCAGATTCCATCATCATGGTGCAGATAATTAACAAATAGACTTCATGCCCTTGTAAGCTCTGGACTATTATGGAGGAAATTCGGCATTATGCTTCGATTTTTACGAACTTCAAATGTACACATACCTATAGGGAGGCAAATATTATTGTTAACTGGCTAGCAAATCACGACTGTCATGCCCTTTTTGATGTTTTGTGGGATGATGCTCCTCCTCCGGGTATTTCTCATCTTTTGCATTTTGATGTATTGGGGGCTTTTTGCAATAGATAATTAACTTTCCATAAAAAAAATGTATAAATGACCACTTTCTCTTTTTTTCACATCACAAACATTGATAAATAAATGTGTGAATCAATTATTTAAACTATGTTAAAATTTAACTATTATATCTTAAATATTTAGTTGTGATTTGTGATTAAAAGTAACAAATTACATTATTCATATATATAATTTTACTCATAAATTATAATTGTAGATTTAAAATTTGAGCATGATAAACTTCAACAATATTAATAAATAGTTGATCAAACTTGGAAGGAAGACATCGCACGACGGGGGAAGAAGCATATCGTCGTTGATGCGCAATAGGACAACCCAAATGTGTGGTCGCATAGTGACACAAGCTTTATGTGGTGGAGGAATATAAATGTGACACCATAGAAAACTAGTGTCATTGTGCGACCACACATATGGGTCATCCAATCGTGCATCAATGGCAATATGCTTCTTTCCCCATCGTGTGTGTCTTCCTTCCTCTTCGTCCCGATGCCTCGCGCGCATCTTCCATCCTCCTTCGATGCCTTGCGTTACGCGTCACATCTTCCTTCCTCACAAACTCCCTCCTCCTCCTAACTCGTGCATCCTGCAATGCCTCAACAATTTGCTTCTTCCCCCATCATGTGCGTTCTCCTCCTCCTTTCTCTACGTTTTCCTCCTCCTCCGTTGCCTCGTGCATGCAACATCTTCCTTCCTCGCCAGCGGCAAGCACCTCTAAACCGTCCTCTACTTTGCCGCCTACGATCTCTTCGACTTTGTCGACGCCGACTTGGGCAAAAGCATAGCATCCATCGATCTCGATCATCTCCCTCCCGAGCGTCGATGTCGTCGCTCAAGATGTCGATCTTGGTCATTTCCCTTCCTGTAATTAGGCAGACTTCTTCCCCTTTTTATCATTTCCCTTTGCCGTCGATCTCGTCGCCTTCCTTGCAGTCACACACGTATCTTACCCTTTTGATCCTTTACATTCGTTGACGTTGACACCGAGCATCCTCGGTCGTAGTCACCCTACCTCCTTCGATCCTTTCCCTTCGTTGACGTCGACGTCGAACACCCTTATGAATGATCTTCTATGCGTCGAGCACCCCGCGCAAAGAAGGGGAGGAGGCGAACTGCTAGGATTGCTCGCGAACCGGTGGGAATGCTCAGAATCGAACCGCGCACATCAGTGAACTAGAACGCTTTGATCTCATCCATCGACCATCTTTGATCGGACGATCTTCAAAGTGTGGGTGCATAGTGCTACCACAAAGGTGCTAGCACAGTAATATTCCTATTTATATATATTCACACACATGCACATGCACACAAATGTATATAGCTTAGGCACGAACTTTGATTCCTTAGATTAAGCAACAACTATCATTATCGTTAATAGTGTCTTGAATCCTATCCTAAATTGAAAATTCATTTGATCCTCAAGATATTTCGAAATAAAAGGTGCCCTCCCACTACGGAGGACTACTGCTTAATTAGTGAACTTGCTGTGGGTAAGGGGAGGACCCCCCTTGTCGGAGGACATAGAGGGCAGAGCCCTTGGGCCAAAATATCATGGCATATTTTATATTTAATTTGAAATTGATTTATTTTTTTAATCACGAAATAAATATCTTAAATTTGAGGGATTAATTCAGGATCTTAGTTGGTATATAATTATTATCATAACCTATATAAACTCTCTAAAGTTCGAATAAAAAATAATTTCATGTAATAAAATTCTACGTCACGTTAAATTCTCACTTCATTCTTTATCGCATAATTCTCTTGTAGACAAATCCTAACAATTATATACCCTAGGCCCGCGGATGTCCTCTGATTATTCTATATACAAGCAAAAAAATTTTTTGCAATGCCGTGTTCTGTTATCACCTCTCATAATTTTATCAACAAATAATTTGTTAATGATGATTAGATCGGATAACTGTGACATTTGTGTGTCAAGATTTTTTAAAACGTAGATGATAAGTGTAATGAAGGACGATCTTGTTCATTTACGTTAATACTTACGTTTAATGTCGCTATGCTACTACTACTAGTGATTAATAACTGGATTGTAAGATATTCACAATTTTCGACGAATCAACTAATCCGAATATCATGCACAGCACACTATAACCCAAATAATTGCTGGTATAAGACATCCAGCTACGTGCTGTACAGTTAATTATGGCCAATCCTGTTTTGCTTGTCCTGCATGCACGGATGAACCCTCCACTTGTTCCGACGTGCACAAGATCTCGATCGTGAGCAGTAATTGAGAGCACGTGTGCATGCTTCAACACGACTCACCCGAGTTTTTCCGTACTTTTAGGCGAGTAATTAATCTAAAATTTTAGTAATATTCAATTTAAGCATTTGATGCTCTTACAAGTTAATTTTGGATCTAAATAATTTCATGTACACCATTATTGGTTTTTACTGATATCTACGTCAACATCATCGAATTTTATATTTAATTCATCATATATATTATTTGGGTAATCATTATCACCGTTTTATCTAATTATTGTTGTGCAGGTTATACGACAAATTGATGTGTTCGTTGAGTTAATTATTTAATAGGACGGGGAGTGAGGTATGCCTATTTCATGTATATATCCCATACGTCGTCAAGCTAGTTGAGCTGTACGAATGCATAATTCGTATCTTCGTAATGTTATTATGAATACTTAATTGATCTTAGGATATAATTTTACATTTAATTAGTAGTGTTCTATCTGTCTGCCGAGTTGTTAACACAACTGGCGTAGCTTAGTTTCAAGGAAGCTGCCTTGAGAATTAATTAATGAGGGAATTAACCACGACAAGTTTACTTGGAAATATTTAATACGAATAAATTTTTTTCCCCATTTTTTTTGTGATGTTGTTGTACTTTGTTGCCATTGATTTGAGTAGTTGCTTTAGGTAGGTGGTGGAGTACTGCGCTCCCACGGATTAATTCCTTCAACTTGGTCGGCCTTTTTTTTCTCCTCTTGGTGGTTGATGCATCTTAATTTATAAAAATGAAATTGACTATTATTAATTAATTAATTAACAACATTTGATGGATGTGTACAAATTTGACTCTCTACATTAAAAAAAAAAGAATTTATGGGCATGTGACATTGCCTTGGCACATTACACGAATCAATGCGTGCAAAACGGCAAGGCAATTAAGAAGCAAGTGCTACGAAATTTCGCATTAATTTTGCATATTAAACAAATGGGTAAGGTACCCTGATCAGCTTCCGTGTGTTATAATGTACTTTAGCTGATCGAGATGTACAATTTTTTTTCCAAAGTTCTTTTTTTTTGTTACCAAGATTAAAGTTATTATCATCTGAATTTAATAAATGAACTTATAGACTGAGCTAGGAACGTGTGGTTATTAGATGATTAGATCCATTGTATTAAAGCAATGACTTCAAGAGTCAAGACGTAAAGCTTCCCTTTGTGTGAATAATAATAATAATAAAATAAGCGATAAAGTCTACTTTCTACATCGATGAGATCACGTCGAAAACGGAGGGCGTTCACTTTTAAGTAGTGAAAAGTAGAAATGCAGAATGACTGGAATTTCATTATGCATTATGCATTATTTCATTATGCATTATTCTTATATATTAAAATATTATTTCAATATGCATTATTTTTAAGTTGTTCGCTAATTACATTATTTTTCATAAATATGATTGGAATTTTCATTACATTGCTTCTAAAAACTAAAATAATTTCATTTTTATGTATCAATTTTTTTTACCGCACATAGCGCGGGTGATACACTAATAAATATTAATAACAAAGGATCATAATTCATATCAATTTCCAACTCTTAATTTTGATGCGTGGATCTTAGGAGGAACTTAAACACTTCACTATTAAGTTTTGCATGATCGTGAGCACCTGATTTGTACGTGCACGCTCAACGTCGTAAGAAAAAAAAAAGAATAAATAAATAAACAAATGTGACACCTTTTTACAACTTATTTTTACGTCAAACCAATTAACGTGTGATTTTATATATATGCCATCTTTTTTTCTAATAGTACGACGGAATTTATGATGATATTATAAACTCAATAATTCAGCCATAAAAGGATTAAAATATTTTGATTCATTGATGATGATGCAATATGCTAATGATAGATTAAATAAGTAAACCAACTTCTCTAAAAATATAGGTATCTTTACAACCGTATGTGATTAAGCATGATTATTTTCATGAACACTTAAATGTACAAATATCCGAAAGTTTCATTATTAATTATTACTTCAAAGTTATTATTATTTTATTAAACAAAGGTAAAGTACTACTCCATATTTAAAACTTGATTGACAAGATATTATGTACCCTTTTAGCCGGATTAATAGTATCAATCAAGAAATAATAAAAGTTATTTGCTACAAGGGGGAGATGGATGGAGCAGTCCGAGCAGCACACACGTGAGGCGTCTCGTGTTTAAGCGGTACGATACACGGACACGGACACATGCTGTGGCGACAACAACCACGTGACTCGCACGTTGGATTTGAATCATTGGATCATAGTTAGGGGTGTTCACCGGGTCGGGTCGACCCGGTGAACCCGACAATCCGACCCGACCCGACCTAGTTTGGGTCGGGTCGGATCTTGGTCGGGTCGGACCCGACCCGACCCGAACCCAATCCGATGAGGGTTCGGGTCGGGTATGGGTTGGGAAATCCCAACCCGAGTCGACCCGACCCGACCCGATGACCCGGCCTTTATTATTATTTTTTTTAATTTTTTTTTACTTTTTTTACTTATTTTTAATCCTATAGTTGATTTAAAATGATAAAAATATTAAAATAAAATATTTTAATTATGAAAATAATGCTCAAATATTCAAAAAAGCATATTTTATATTTTATAATAATTATTAATTATTTTTTGTATTAAAATAAATATAAAAAAGTAAGACAAAAAAATTTAAAAAAAGAAAAAAGAGTGGTCGGGTGATCCGACCACCCGACCCGACCCAACCCGACCCGAACCGGGTCGGGTTGGGTCGAATTTTCTGCCCCTAAGGGGCTTGACTTGACCCGACCCGACCCGACCAAATTTGGTCGGGTCGGGTCGGATTTGTTCACGGGTCGGGTCCAACCCGACCCGTGAACTTACCCCTAATCATAGTGTATGAGGAGTTCGCCATGTACAAATTTACATTACTAATTTCTAAAGGAAAAAAAAACACAAGAGAAAATAAGTGTAAAATAGAAATGAATTAACAGTCTATTTTAATTTTGGAGATTGTTAAGTAATTTGGAGTTTTGAGTTTAACTTTTCATATAAACATTTTGAAAACATATTAAAACAATACAATTGGATGGTTACATGATCAATAGAAACAGTCGATTGTTCTTCACCGTTTTCTATTGCATTAATTTA
The DNA here is from genome assembly GCA_030549335.1 of Pontederia crassipes. NCBI lineage: Eukaryota > Viridiplantae > Streptophyta > Magnoliopsida > Commelinales > Pontederiaceae > Pontederia > Pontederia crassipes. The sequence continues at coordinate 19,730,857 of CM060188.1, read as the reverse complement.
CAACAAGTTGGAGTGTTGGAATTACTTTACACCAATAAAAGGGCTTGCACGGAGGGAGGGATCAAGGGAGAGAGAGAGAGAGTCCAAAAAGAAGTAAAAGGCAAGTTGCACCATGGTTGTTTGGACCGGACCGGACCGGCCGGTTCAACCGTCGACCGCCACTTGAGACGGGTTTGGTTCGATCCTAAAACCGGACTGACATTTGAACCGTTTTGAACCGGTCAAGACCGGTCAAAACCGGACTAAAATCGGATAAAACCGCTGAACAGCCGGTTTTAGGGCAACCGGCCGGTTCAAATATTTGAAAAAATTGGAAAAATGTGAGCCCACTAAGTTTTGAACCCATGACCTCTTAAACAACTTAATGTGTACATTCCACTATGCTATGTTTATTCATTTGCATACTAAGTTATTTTATATTATACAATAGTTATCATCACTCATTTATCAAATTATTTTTTAATAAAAAAATTTATAATATTTTTAAATGTCAAATATTAAATATGAAAAAATTAGTTACCTAATTAAATTAAAAAATAGAAACTACAATAATCTTTCTAGTTTAAGTAAATATTAATAGTTGAATTTGAGAAATATGAATTTGTAAATTATAATTGAATACATTAAAATCACATAAAACTCATATCAATAGTTAAATATGTCACATTTGATTTCTTAACTTTAATTAAAATGATTTAACCATATGTACTTTGATATAAAAATATATTAATTATTGATAAGAATATATAAGTATTATAATTTATCTTTTTATATTATTTTATTAATGTTCGGTTCGACCGTCCGGGTTAACCGGTTCGACCGGTCTAACCTAACCCGGAGACCTATCCGGGTCGACGTCCGGTCCGGGTCTTACAACCTTGAGTTGCACAAAGGAATGAAGACGGTGAAGATATTTAAGCGAAAATGGCACCTTTTTATTTTAATCGCCACGAAAAGAAAAGAAATCAGGCCGGTATTAATACCCTAACAAATTTGCACGCGTTTTTTTTAGTGTATGGAGATGTTGAAGCTAACTCAAAATAATAACAACAGCATTAATAATAAAATTTAATAAAGTTATCCTGCACTTTTTGTATATCAGGCACGTATATTTTACACACTATATTCTTAGCGATATTGAAAAACGCTTGATCATATACAACTTCTTAAAAAATTAAATAATAAATATAACTATAGTTAATATTGTCTAAAGACTATGTTAGAAGAAGAAGAAGAAGAAGAAGAAGAAGAAGAAGAAGAAGAAGAAGAAGAAGAAGAAGAAGAAGAAGAAGAAGAAGAAGAAGAAGAAGAAGAAGAAGAAGAAGAAGAAGAAGAAGAAGAAGAAGAAGAAAGAAAGAAAGAAAGAAAGAAAGGAAGGAAGGAAGGAAGGAAGGAAGGAGACATAAGTAATGGATGAAAGCAATGGTTTATCTGTCAAGGATTAGATGGCGAATTGTTTTCTTCATTTAATGTTAAACTAAAAGTGGTGTCTATATATATATATATATATATATATATATATATATATATATATATAATCTTATGAGTAGATGGGAATTTGTGTGAAATGGTTGGAATTGGGTTGGCCTTGCATCGCCCTCGACAACCAATTTGCAAGAGGAGACCGAAACGTGCGGTGGGATCCCACATTAGTTAATTTCTCCCGCACCTGCACACACACGTCTCTCTCCTACTTCGTCTTTTTTTTTTTTTGCCTTTCTAGCTCTGACGATCGATCGATATAAAAAATCTTTGATAGCTGTTAGATAACTAGTTTTTAAGTTCATTCAACCAAAAATATAATTCTCTTAAAAGAAACTACCTCTAAGAAATAAATTTAATTATTTTTCTATCTTTATGACACCTAGAGGGTGTGTTTATTTGCAGAATAAAGGATAAAATAACTCTTTATTTTATTCAATCAAACACCTTATGTCACGAGAACTTTGCAAGTTCCCGCCACGTGAGGTACGACGAGAATTTTTGGTTAAATATTTTCACTATAAGTTCTTGCAATTAGCAGAATAATTATTATTTTTTTATTTTTTTCACAGGTCTAAAAGTAATTTAAAAAATATGTGGAACTATTTTTAGACCTATATCATATTATTTTAATAATATCATTATATGTATATATTATATTATATATATTCTATACATATATATTATATTATATATATTCTATACATATATATTATATTTATTTATTACATTATCATAAATTTATAATTTATTTAGGTATAATAACAAAAAGTACATTTATTATTTATTACAATTTACTTTGTGTTATAATAAAATAAAAATTTCCATTATTATTTATTATGAAAATATATATTTTCTTGTTTAAATGTTGACGTAAATATTTTTATTTATTTTACTTATAAAATATCATAATTAAAATTAACTAGTATGATATTAGTATAATGATTAATTATGGTATTCAAAATAAGTTAAATTATATAATTATTTTATATAAATATGATGTTAAATTGTCTTTTATATTTCATGTTTTATTTATTAATTAGTTTATCTTAAATTTTTTCTTCCATCTAATTTGCTAATTATAAATATTTTATTTATTAAATTATTAAATTATTTTTTAAAAAATATATATATTATATTTGGATCTTAAGATGTACGTAAATTATAATATTAATAACATTTAAAAGATTTAATCAAAATAAATAAAAATAATATTAATAATATAACAATTTACGTAAATTATAATATTAATAATATATTCTTATGTACTATAATTTTATACTTCATAAAATAATAATTTATATTTTTAGTTCTTATTTTTTTATTCAAACATCCAAAATTTATCTATCAAATTAACTTTTTAAATTTTTATTATTATACTTTCTCACCCAAATATTAACATAATTTTTTTTTATTAAATCGATTAATCTTCGAAAACTGAAGTTATGGAGAAAGTATTGGAGGCTTTAGAATTCAGCTGCAGCTAGCAGGTGGATCCTTCTCTCTCTCTGTGGGGCCTCCCCTCCTCTGGACCTGCAAAGCAACGTGGCAGCTGGGGTGGCGTCGAATGCGTACGTGATGAAGGAAGCTACGTACGTGTACGTACGAACAAAAAGATCCCCCGTGGGCACACCCACACTAGAGACAACATCACACGTGCGCGGATGCCCATCCTCCACAGCATGCACGATAGCGTTCTTGGATTTCTCTTGTTTGGATCTGAAGGAAGGTGCGTGTAGTTTAAGCAAACAGAGGGGAGGGAGGGAGAGAGATGGTGCTAGTTGGCAAAAGGTGATAGATAGAGAGAGAGAGAGAGCTAGTTGGCGAAGGGGACGCAGACAGAGGGATCCGAGAAGCTAATGGCAACTTGTCTCTCTCTCCACTGACTGATATCTTAATCAATAACCAACTCGATCCGTTCTTATTGTGATAGCACATATAATTCATGGTCAAATTTGAGAGGTTAATGTTCCTCGAAGTCCAGATACACGCACATATATACATATAGATAAGATATATATACCCGGCTTCGATTCGTACCGGAAAGAAACTAATATACATATATTGATATACATATCGATGCTATATATGTGGCAGCCAATCTAAGGGTTCGATTAATTATTGACGACCAACTTAGATGCAAAATAGACGTATGGGTTATTCTTAATGTTCTTGGTCATTTTGAGATGTAGTAGTTAAGTATTTTTGCATGCTAATTAACTAACATGGATGTTAATTGATGAGATTGAGGTGCTCAGCAGAGTCGATATCATGACTCATGAGCACTACATCATGTTGCAACTCTATCTTTACATCGTTCTCAACCGTTAGAATGAACGAAGATGACACGGGGAAATTAAATGGATGAGGTGAGATGATGTGTTATTGGTCTTCCTAATTTCCTGAATAAGATTATATATATGATATTGGTAGTCCATGGCATTCATGAAAGGGATGCGAGGAAGGAAGAAGAGGGCGTCCATGCATGAGGAAAAAGATGTGTTTGCCTCAAGGTCGAATTGGCAGGGAGACGGCGACAGCCTTCTACTCGAAGGAGACGCTGCAGGGATATCGGGGGGACAAACCTCCCTCTCTCTCTCTCTCCTTCTAGCCCCTCCAAGATGTCTCCAAAAGAAGCTCATGGAGGCGTGTCGATCCAATCTTGCCACTAACTGCGTGCTCTCTATCACCAAGGAAGAGTCATATATAATTAAACTTCAAGCAAAGACAAAATGAGCTATTATAATATGTTAATCAAGCCTTTACAATGTGTAGACTAGCTCATTCAAATCTCTCTCTCCCCCCTCAATTTTTGTGTGTGATGGTCCCAATGGTCGCCCAAGTTGCGAGGCTTCACGGATGAATTCCTTGCAGCTGGTGCGTACTTGCATTGGTTTCGATAAATTAACAAAAGGCAGATAGGATCCAGAAATAATGTTTCTTTGACCGAGCACTTTGGGGTTGCGCCCTGTGCATATGCCACCACATTCCTCAGAGGAGGATTACAATAACATACTAACTACATACATGAAGTTCCAGTACCACTTAAAACATATTAACATTACGAATAGTGCATGCACCCTTTTCTTCCAGCAAGCACGTACATGGACAACAGTTTTAAATTCCCTCGTCTTCCTGTGTCAGAAAAAAGTAGATCAACATCAGATTCTTTCTTTTTCAATGCCAACAATGAAGTCCAACAAGATGCTGAATAATTTAAGAACAAAAATGCTACATCCTATTAAAAGTTTAGCCTAAAAATCCTTCTAATACTCATATTTTTTATTTGCCCCAAAAAGTTGATAAAATTACACATCATGCCACTGTGAGAGAATTAGGTGGATAATCCTCTTAATTTAGGAGGATATAGCATCTCCCATTTAAGAATAACATCTTTTTTCTATCTTTAGTTCATAGGTATACATGCATGAAGATTTGATCCCTGATGTTACTCATCATACACACAGTTAAAAAGAGCCAACACGTCCACCCACCCCACCCACCCCAACCACCCCCCAATAGACCCTACGGATTCTCTGGTGTCATTGCCAATGCACCGCAGATTAAATCATGCCTGGCCGTAGGGCTCTCATGGAACATGACTGTACTGATTCTGCTGAATCACATTCGTGTCCTTTCATTGGAGGAGGTCAAGTCAGGGGTGGATTCAGATCTCAGAAACACACCAATGCGTCCATGCACAGGGACTTACTGGAAAGCAGCATGCAGCACAATGCTACGCACTGACAAATGGTCATGGCAACCCCTGTCAAAAAAAGGAAGGCTTTTTTACTGTGATGCTCATTGTATTAGCAACGCATGTGCCCCACTGATTACACAAGATCCTGAATCCCTTGATAGTGGAGGAGATCATCACTGGGCATGCTCGCTTCAGTATCCAAATCCATCAGCAAGTAAACCTCGCTTCATTTGTCCTCTTGGCAAGTGGTCGGTGGCCAGCACCTATTAAGAACTGTTCACTCGTTCATGGATGCATGGCCCCATTCCAAACACACAGACCCTCCCTCCATCTCAGTGGTCGCCCTTGAATCCATCTGTCATGAACTTTTTTTTTGGGAAAGATAGATTATGTATTACTGATTAATTCCGGGGAGGTAGATGCCTCAGATCAAGTATTGTCCGCATATTCACTATAACCAACAAAGGCCCTTTCAAACACAGCCGAGGCGATAACAATCTTGGACTGATAATGCGCTTCATTTCGAGAAATTCAAATATTCCAAAGAGTAAAAGCTAAAAGAGATCTCAGGATCGACCTTGAGCAAGGCTCGAGGTCAGAACCTTCCTCGATCCATTTACCAACGGTCCAAGAGTCGCGCAACTTAAAAGTATATGAAATATTTTGAGACAAAAGCCGCCAAATATTTTTCGCAAAAGAACATTCGAAAAAAGATGAGACAAAGTCTCAGTGGCACTGCCACATAGAACGCATGAAGGATTAATAGCAGGATTAAAACGAGAGAGAAAAGCCAAAGTAGTTAGGCGATTGTGCAAGAGTTTCCATATAAAAAACTTTATTTTTTGCGGAACGCATAAACGCCAAATCGCAGTCCAAGGTCGCTCGCCAGGCCCAGGCAGTGGAGTTGCCCTGCGGCTAAGGAATATGTAAGCATAGGAGGTGGACGGCCAGCTCCAAGGGTCCGGCCACCAGATCCACTGGTCATCATCGGCCGAGAGGGAAAGATGGATTTCCTGTATGAGCAATGCCAAAGAAGGACCAAAATAGTCAGAGAGTAAATGTACATTCCAAGATTGATTAACCATAAGATCTAATACCTTTAAGTTCTGCAGTTGCACATTAACATTCACAAAGATGAGCATAAGACTAAGAGAAACAGTGAATAACCAGGGATCGTTCATAATAGATGTAGTGCAGCCATTTTCAATGTGTTTAGAAATGCCATCCTTAATCTCGCAGAGACATTGTAAGATAATTTTCCAACTCCAGACCGGCTTGGGAGTGTCATTTGAGGGATGCAACATGCCATACTTACTTCTTACAAGATTGGACCAGATATTATCAGATGTATTTAGGAGATCAAAAACTTTTTTGACAAGCATGGAATTTCTAACAAAGTCCAGGTTACGAATGCCAAGCCCTGTCATGAACTTGGTAACCTCTCCAAAATGCTACAAGAACGAGGAACCCAGGCAGGTATCCGTTGATGGCATGATACCACAATTACAAACCACCATGTATATGCATCCGTCATTCAGGATCACAGACATCAGCGCGCGCCCTCTCTGTCTCTCGTGCGTTATGATTCACAAATGTTACCTAAAGATCATTCCAAGCCAAAAGACTACTGTCCTCGCTCGAGGCCCACTTTTGGTCCTTGGTCCCTTTCCACGTACTAATATCACCATCTCCCTCCTCCTGTTCACCTCAGCTCCTCTGTCCATCACTTCCTCCTGTTCGTCATTTGCCAGAGTTGTTGCGTTTCTGCTCTGCTCTATTTTTATTTTTGTTTGTGATATTTTCTCTCTGATCTTATATAACTTGGAAGCATGTAAATGCATATATGTTTACAGTCGCCTGTACAGACATAGTTGCTATATATTTCTTATCTCAGTACTTCCAACAATGTTTATTACCAAGTATTTAATGCCCTCAGTCTTAACCTTAAGCCAGGCACCATGTGCTACACTATTATGCCATAGCCAGAAAAACCTACTGGTAATTCTAAATTAAGAAAATAAAACAAGAAGCACCATGGCACTACTAAATATGTCAGCATTGTTTGCAGTGGATTATGATGACTACTAAATATGTCAGCATTGTTTGCAGAGGATTATGATGGTTTTATTAATTATAGCATCGGCATCATCACCATGTTAGATACGGGTTTAAGTAAACGAAAAATTGTGAGGAAGATGACAAAAGCCTCAAGGAACATTTTGACCAGCTTAAACGCTCAAGGGAGGGAGAGAGAGAGATGATAATAATAGGAATAATATAAATACCGCCTTCTGATTGATCATAGCTGGGTTTTGCTGTTGGTTCCCTAATAGCAGACCTGAGAAGGAACATGAGCACCCCCGTGTGGGTCTCCTGTTTTTTTTTCTTTGGATTCAAGTCACTGAGGCGAAGGTGGAAGCTTTATTTTCTAATGGGAAGGGCACATGGGGTGAGCAGCGAAGTGACAAGGGAGGGGGGAGAGAGACTTAAAATGCAGTGCAGTGCATGCGACACATCGCAAAGTACGAGATAAATGTGAATTATTGGTCAGTTGTGCAGAGCACACATGCATTGAGATGAGATGGAAGATGCGGTGAAAAACTGGAAAAACATAGGCCACCATCAAAGTCAGTATGTACTGTAAAATTAGCAATTATACAGAGAAAGCATAGAATTATTTTGGAACATGAACTACAAATTGATGAGAATTCATTTTGTATGTACAAAACATGGTTAATCTAAATTTACCAACGTGTGTGGATCAAAAAAGGGAAAAAAATAAAAGAACAAAAGGAAGAAAAGTTTTGCTTTATGGATACTACATAATACATTACGTGATGAAGCTACTGGGAAAAATTGTTGCCATACCACTGGAATTGATGCAACCCAAAGGTCGATGATGATATGAATGCCTTGCCATCATCACCTTTCTTTTGTATTATCATAAGTATGGAACCTGCTATCCTTTTGTGTCCTCTAAGGCTCTCAATTTGTGGTCAATCAATCTTTCTCCTCTTTGCATTCTTTCAAACTCATGTCGACCTCCGAGAATCCTCCATCGATAGACGCAGCATGGCCTGAAGCTCTAGACTCCATGGTCGATCCGGCTTGTATCTCTTTGAACATAGCCATCACTTTCAACATGGTCGGTCTTCGCAGCGGCCGGTCGTCGAGGCAAGCACAAGCGATCTTGAGATGCTCCAGTAGCTCCAACTCCAGGGACGGGTCCTCCTTCAACAGCTCAGGATCAAACACATCGGATATCTTCAGCTTGGTGTGTTGTTTGACCCATCCCACCAGGTTATTGTCGCCGAAATCGGCAGAATCTGTTGGCGGACGCCCAGTGAGCAACTCAAGCAAGACGACCCCATAGCTGTACACATCGCCTTTGGTGGTGCATCGAAAGCTCTGATAGTACTCCGGCGGGACATACCCAGGCGTGCCAGCGAGTGTGGAGACGCTCAGATGTGTGTCCACAGCACTCATGAACCGCGCCATTCCGAAATCGGAGACCCGAGCTTCCAAGTCGTCATCCAAGAGGACATTACTTGACTTCATGTCCCTGTGAATGATGTGAGGAATGCAGTTATGGTGGAGGAACGCTAAGCCTCTGGCGGCGCCGATAGCAATCTTCCTCCTGGCCACCCAATTCAACTTAATTCCGGCCTTTTTCCGGTTGTGGAGGACATCTTCCAAGCTGCCATACTTCATGTACTCATAAACCAAGATCCTTTCGTCTACTACTTTGCAGTAACCCAAGAGGGGCACCAGGTTGCGATGCTTGATCTTTCCTATCGTCTCCATCTCGGCCATGAACTCCCTGTCGCCCTGACCGCTGACATGTATCAGTTTCTTTATGGCCACGACGCTTCCGTCCTTGAGCTGAGCTTTGTAGACGTCCCCAAACCCGCCGGAACCGATGAGACTGTCATTGTGGAAGCCATTGGTGGCGTCATACAGGTCTGCGAGGGTGAGATTCTTGAGCGGCTTCTCTAAGCTGGCAAGGTTGATTACCACGGCGTCCCTGGTCATCGTCAGTCGCCAGTTGGAGTTTGCAGTGCCCGAGTGCGACCTGCTGTCGATGTAAATGTCCCTCATGTTACCGTTGTCATGCTTCCTCTTCTTCCTCTGCCGCTTCTTGGTCTCCACCAAGATTATGATGAACCCAAAGATGCAGAACAGGGAAAAGAGGAGACCCATCGCGACGCTTCCGGCGAGGGAGGCCTGACGCCGGTGGTTCTTCTGGTTCTGGTCGCTCGAGTTTGAACCGGCGTTGAGTTGGCAGGATCGGAGAGGGAACCCGCAGAGGCCCGAGTTGTTCTCGTAGCGGTAGCTCGGGAAGGTAACGAGAGGCCCCAACTCCGGGATTGAACCGTTGAGCTTGTTGTTCGAGAGATCGATCTCCGAAAGCATGAGACTGGAGAAGGACGAAGGTATCGGACCTTCGAGCTCGTTGTGGGAGAGGTCCAACACCGCCAAGGAACGCAGGCTCCCCAACTCCGGCGGGATGAGACCGGATAGCAAGTTGTGGCCAAGGTTCATGATCAGGAGGTAGTACATGCTTCCGAGCTCCTTCGGGATCTCTCCGTCGAGCTCGTTGTAGGAGAGATCGAGAAATAACATGGTGCCGTTGTGGTTGAAGGTGTACTGGGTGCTCCCCATGTAGACCCTGGTGAAGTTGCAGAAATGGGCGGAGGAGAGCCGGTTAAGGTCCTCAGGCCTGACACCGGCGAACTCCAGGAGACTGCCTGAGCCACGGCATTGGGTGCTACCGTCGTTCTTCAAGTACACGTACCTCTTGCCGGTGACCAGGCCGACCGCAATGCTGCCCGACTGCTTCGCCAGGGTCGGAGGGATCGATCCGTTGAGCTGATTGCTGCTGAGGTCAAGCCACACCAAGCTCTTGCAGTCGCCAAGCTCCGGGGGGATGGGGCCGGAAAAAGAGTTATTCCCGAGCTTAAGAATGGCCAAGTTCCGAAGTTGACCGAGCCAGGCGGGCACCGGGCCGCTCAGGTGGTTGCTCGCCAGCGAGATCCAGTTCAGACTGGTAAGGTTGCTCAGCCCGGCAGGTATGGATCCGGTGAGGCCATTGAAGTCCAGGATGAGATTTTCGAGCGACCGCAGGTTGGCGAGCTCCGGCGGGATCTCGCCCTCGAGAAGGTTTTGCCACATGATGAGGTCAGTGAGCGATGAGAGCGCACCCAAGCTCGCCGGGATGGCTCCGGTGATGTAGTTGAGGCTGAGGTCGAGGATGACGAGCTTGGTGCAGTTGCTGAGGGACTCAGGAATGGTTCCAGAGAGCCGGTTGTTTGGGAGGTAGAGCTGCTGCAGGCCGAAACCTGGGTTTGGGCAGAGACCCGATGGGATCGACCCCGTCAAGCTGTTGGAGCTGAGATCGAGCAGCGTCATCATCGATAGAGTCAAAATAGAATCTTGAATGCTCCCATTGAATTGGTTGAAGGCGAACTCGATGACGCTGAGGTTGGGCATCGACGTCAGGGTGTCAACGGGGAGCTCACCTGAGAAGTTGTTGTTGGAGACGCTAATGGTGGTCAAGGAAGTGCAGGTGGATAGGTCAGCGGGGAGCGCGCCAGTGAAGTGGTTTGAGGAGAGGTTAAGGTACCGCAGGCTCTTGCAACCGCCGAAGACGCCGGCGCCGATTTCTCCCGAGAGTTTGTTCAGCGAGAGGTCCAGATGCTGAAGCCCAGAGCAGTTCTCGATGGCCGGGACCTCGCCGGAGAACAGGTTAGCAATCAAGTCGATTCTTTGGAGGCTGCCGATTGCTGTAAAGAGCCACCTTAGATCGTCGTCTTTGATCTTGTTGTAGGAGAGGTCGAGCGTCTCGAGCGACCTCAGCCCAGCGTTGCCGGATGGCGGCGCCTCGGCGGGGACAGGCGCTACCCCAACAGAGTTGCCTGAGAGGTTCAAGAACTTCAAGGCGGAGCAAGCGGAAGCGAGGGAGTATACATTAGCTACGGAACCACCGAGCGCGTTGCCGGATAGGTCGAGCTCGGTGAGCTTCCCACCGCACCGCGTTCCCCCGGCGAGGGCTCCGGTGATGTTCGCGGCTGTAAGAGAGACGGTCTCCACGCTGCTCAGAGCCAAGAGAGAAGACGCCACAGCGGAGAAGTCCGCGCTGAGGGCCACGTTCCTTAGCTCCACGACGGCAACTCGGCCGGCGCCGTTGCACCGGACGCCGTCGAAGGAACAAGGGCTCTGGTTGGAGTTCCAGTTCTGGAGAAGATGAGGGTTGGAGACGGAGTTCCTGAAGGAGATGAGCAGGTCCAAGTCGCCGGCTTCAGATGCGCCCAAGGCAGCTAAGACGAAAAGCAACCGGAGGAAGACCAAGTAGCGCCGAGGAGGATCCATGGAAGGACGCGACGACGTTGAGAGTTGTAGTTCGCCTCTTCTTGCTCTCATGGCGGTTAAAAGTAAAAGCTTTCCTTGGCCTCAGATCTCGGCAGTGGTTTCCACCATTGGAAAAGCTTTGAAGCAAGGTGGAGGGGGAAGGAGGAGAACTGGAGAAGAGACGAAAAGGTTGGGAGTGAGGAAGATGAGGAGTTATTTAACACCAAAAAATGGAGAGATTTGAGAGGATGTAAACAGCTGTTTGGTGTGCGTGGGGTCACATGCCCATGTGCTCTTCCCCTATTATTTATAATTTTTTTCGGTGTCAAGTATTATCTATATTTTAATTGAGCCTCATTACGATCAATACCATCGCAGGGATCGGACGGTCGGATGGCTGTGGAATTTGGTGCCGGAGGAAGCCAACGGATGCGATCGAGAGATATTTGTCTTCGTTCGGGGTCTCTGAGTGGTGCGCTTGCCGAGGGGGGTCACGTGTCTGCGGTTCGATCGGCTCGCCGACGTGGGTTACCTAAAATACCCCTGAGATGAAGGACCTTCCGAGGGTAATTTGGAAACTTCAGAAGGGACATGGAATGGTTACTTCGAGAACAGTGGTTTTGTCTCCGTGTTATTATCATAATCTTCGCCCATTAGATCCAAACGTGGGAGCGTGGTGGCTCACCTTTTATTCGCAAAATGTACTGAAATAACCCTCGCCATTTGTTAATGGATGGAGTAATTCAAGGGGAGTTCAGTCTTTTCGAGTAACCCGGAGGGAGTAAAAAGAAGATAGATTAAGATGCGGGACAATGTAAATCTATCCGCAAGAAATTTATCCCTCGTGTTAGATCGCACACATATGACAAGCGGGAAAAGAAAACGATGACGTGGCCACAGATCCAAGTTCTCCAATCGCGATTCGCGAACACGCCAAACGCGAGAGAGAACCCAGTCACATTTAAACCCGAATAAATACGCGAATGTGGGCCCCGCTATAAATGAGGTATCTGACGAGGAGGAGAGGCGATGTGGTTTCGGGCGGGGTACGAAACTGGGTGCGCTTACGGGAGCACTCCAAAAAGAATTGGAGGGGACGAGAGGGTCCACGCGTGGGGGACGTGCACGTGCGGCTGTCCCGGAGCCGTGACGTATCGTCCAACCGCAACAGCCTAAAACGATCTCCGCCGTCGGATGCGCGATCGGACGGCCGGATCGGCTGTGGGTCGCGGTCGGATGCGTACGCGAATAAGAACGCCGTTATGTCTACATCAACACGAACGGGGTTTGTGAGGACCGACGAAGACGTTTTTGGGTAAGGGGTGCAAGGCAACGGGAGGTTTAGTATGTATATTATATTTGTATAATAAGTAAATTTAAGAAAATGGATAAATTTATTTCAAAAATACATAATAATTTTTTTAAAAGTGTTGCGGAATTTGATAGCCTAACTACGTGATGAGCGGCACACGTGCGAGCGTGGATAGGAACTGGGAATGGGAGGTGGTCAATAATGGGTGGGTGGAACAAGACAAAAAATATAAAAGAGGCGGGGCAATGGATGTTGTGTTAGTGTGTGAGCGTGGGGGGAGCCCACTCTTGTAAATGATGGAGACGGAGGAAGGAGAGTGTGCGCCTGTGCCTGTGTTGGGAGGGGATGGGTTGTCTGTCCCCTGTGACAGCTTATTATTATCATATCACGAGAAGGGGAAGAGAGAGAGAGAGGGAGAGACAGAGAGAGAGATAAGGGCATTGATGGTTCATGTTCTCTGATGGTTCATGGGATTTAGATGTGGGCTCCTACCATCTTTTTGGCCTTATCATGAATAAATCAATCACCAAAAAGCATCTTAATGATGAATGTGAATAAAGGATAAACAAAAGCAAGGTGGTAATAACTTCAAGGGTGAAACCTTTGCCGGCAAAATTCCGAGCAGATAAATATGGTATGGTTGACTTAATTATTTGCATTATAACTGTAAAAAAGTTTATTCACATTGATGCTAGAAATATGAAGTACTGTATTCTCTCTAGATTTACCTCCTCCGAAGCTCGTGTACCTTCAACCCAAGAAGTTAATGATAGAGATTATAGAGATCAAGTCCAAATCGTAATATTATAGATAAAGGTTATTGTCAAGATAATCTGACCCTTCAACTGACACATGCAATGTGAGATGGTTTAATAATAGTATGTGATTGATATCATCAATTGGTCGCTGATGTCGGTGCTGTTAGCCCGTCTGACCATCTCAAAGTGTTGAGAATTTAAATTTGATTCTCGATTTTCTATTATTTTATTTCACTATTTTTTTTCATCCCCATACGCCTTTTCTTGAAGCGAAAAAATTGATTCCCCAAGCACAGATTCATGATCATTTGAAACTTGGATGCCCATGGAGAAGAAAGACCTCAAGCTTCTCTGATCTCTCATAATATCCTTTGGCAGTGTCAACCTGCTGTCGCAATTTGGCAACTTGTAGAGGAGGTGAAGGCAGCCGTCGGCGGACTTAAAAATTGTTATCTTTATGATATCCATCTAAGATCATTAGATGTTGAAGATAATCATCGCAGTGCAAGTAGTCTCCTGACCTCGGCCATCTCCAAGTGTGCTTGTAGGCTTTAAGTACAGGCCACCACCACCAGTCCACAATTCAAATCCTCCTCCAATTTAATGGAACTCCACCATTGATAGCGTGCACAGTAACTGTTAATCGTAGTCGCGCCAGTAACCTCCTTCCATGTCTGAGAACTGTGTTCTCTCCTTCCCGTGGCAGAGTAGGCTCACATGGCGTTAATGGCAGCCCGGGGTGGCCAGAATGGGTCGAGGTGGTTGGTGCAAATTAGTCCTTGTGCAGCATGGCGAATGATGGACGCTGTCAATAATAGAGGAAAAGGAAAAAAATATAAGTATCTAGATTGAAACACAGTGGTGTTCTTTCCTCTAAGAGGTCATCATCCTCATCTTTTTTGTTTAGGAGGTATTCAGGAAGCTATGAACTTGAGACGAAAGCCATACGTCTTACCAACCGTGGTCCCCCCTTCCTAATCCCCGTGCATATATAGATGCCTTGTAGTAGTTGTGGCAGTAGTATGGTCCCGGATTTGCCACCCTTTCACCACCCACCACTCGCTCTGATCCATTTCAACTCCGGACGTCTGCATGAGATGCTCATCAGTCTTCTTCTCATTTAAAAAGCATTTCTTGAAAGTGGTACATAGATCAAAGGCAACCTGAAAGTTTAGCATCTTGCCGTTTTGGAAGAGAGCACTCACCGACCCCAAAGAAATAGGGAAGCATACGACTTCGATCGATCAACACCTTTCCATCTTCCCCTCGATGATTCTTCTTGTGCGAACAAATGGCCGTCCCGCTCGCTGTACAACATGTAAAGTTAATAGAAGTCAACAGAATCCTTGCGACAAAGTTCTCGTCAGGATGATGAGGAGAAGCGATGCAGATTGCACCTTTAATTTTGTAGCCTCCTAGACACACCTGAGGGCGGGGATAAATACACCAAGTCACGAACCTAGGTACAACAGTTGGGAGAAAATAGAAAAAAAGTTGTAGCCCTGAGAACAATGGATCAAGCTTTATTAGCACGTCTACTTGCTTATCTCTTGTAAAATGTATGGTTAAGTACATACGCCCACCATCCATCCCCTAAAAGCAAGAAGTGCGGTGTAATCGTTCGACATGAGCTTCTACTACAGAATTCGAAATATTCAATAAAAGACACTGCAAACGCCCTGTGATGAATGGCTATGGATGTGATCGGCATCCTGACAATGGAACTCAGAGGTCAGAAACAAGATTGATGGCTAGATGCACTTGACTCACATCTGCTAAAACAAAGACAAACGATCAGTACATAGCCCAGTAACATCATGATTAAAAAAAGAAATCAGATGAGATCATGTTCGAGTTTGAAACTTTTATAGTTGAGAAAATTTATAACAATCATGACTGATTTTCAACCTCATGCCATATTATCTTTTAAAAAGAAATGAGAAAAAAATATCTTTGTTACACACGCTAACACTCCCAAAATCGTCCCTCCTGTCACATAAGCAGTCAGATTGATCCCGAGAGCGCTACACTATCTATTATACTATTGACCATGACCATTCAACAAAATAGTATACGTGACACTAATATAACAGGAAGAATATAATCAAAGACTTTAATGCGGAAGATCAATCGTTAAATACCAAAGCGGAAATATATCAAGTTCAACATGTGAGAAAAAATTCAATGAGCGGAAGTCATGATGTCTCTAAACCATTTACAATAACATAAACTAGATATAGCAAGAAAACTTGAAACAGAAGGTCAGTCATGTGCAGTATTCTCCAAGCTATGTGTTCTTCAACGCCTCATCAGTTAGTGTTCTCATTTGCAAAATCTCATTGCAGGGGAATCGAATACCCCTGAGCAAAAAGCCCAGTACAATAGCAAATAAATGGTGAAATAAGGTTCAATGATAATCATAAAATAAGGATCAATAATAATCATAATCTCAGACAATATCAATGTCCATGTTTAATTCTTTACTATAACTATTCTTTGTTTTTACTCTGCATAATCTGTACTATACTATGTTCCATATTTTACTATACTTTACTTTACTATACTCTATGTTTTACTTTACATTGCCTTACAATACAGTACTCTACTTTGTATTGCTTTACTTTACAATACTCTGCTTTACATTGCTTTACTGTGAGTTGCAGTACGTCTTTTACATTACTATAATATTCTTAATGTTAGTTGTCCTATGCGAGCTTAACTTTATTAGGTCGGGATGTCAGGGGTGCCTCTCTGAATCACTAAAGCCAGTAAGCTCATAAAGGGAAAATGGGTGGATGTTAATACCTCACCCAATTCGGAAGGTAGGGGGAAGAATTCTTACAATTCAGAAATAGTGATCAGTTAAGAAACATTTAGGTTCACTGTCTCATCGGCTAACTACATGTCCCTCTGGCACAATACAATAATCATTAGGGGAAGGAGTGTGACATTTGCATCATCCTTCATTCGAGATACAGGTAGGAGAAGACCTAAAATCTCATGAATAGTGGTCATTGAAGATAGTAGCTTCGCTGTCCCCTCAGCTAACTACATATCTCTCCTCTGCTTTAACTTTAATCATTACTTTAACAATGGGGGTGGCACAGAGCAATCCCATATCTTTATCTTTACATTATTTATCTTTGATTATCATGGCATCTATGATTTAGGACTCAATTGGGGGATTAACCTCTGTACGATAGGACTCAACCAATATGGGTGAATTGGTTAGAGTGTTAGATTTTGATTTAAATTGGAGTTGGAATCACTGTAGAAATCGATCGACCGTTTTTAGATCGGTCGACCGTTTCTCTGTGTTCGGCCGAGCCGATTTGGCGAACTTGAACCGGTCAACCGTTCTAAAATTCTGATCGATCGGTCCTCTTGGATCGGTCGACCCGTAGGGGCCTGTGGATCGGTCGACCGTACCTATGAGTCGGTCGACTGATTGCTCTATAGAATCGGTCGACCATTCTGGTGATCGGTCGACCGGTCGTAAGATTAACAAAATGCGCACAGCACGAATGATCGATCGTCCGTTCGAAGAATCAGTCGACCGATTTCAAGACCAGATCTGTCTGACGATAGATCGGTCGGTTGACGCCCAGTCAGGCCGGTCGACCGATAGATTAGAACTCCGACGAGTTCTTCGTAGGGATCGGTCGATCGTTTCTGAAATCGGTCGACCTGTCCTCTCGATAAAACAGGACCACTAGACTTTTTTATTAATTTCGGCGGTCCTCCGGTCATTAAACGAGCACGACATGAATACAAGAATTGCAGGTAATCGTCCAGGGATCATACTAATATAACTCTTTGCATCAAATAATCCATATTTCTTCGTCTAGGGATTTTAAACGACTAAGGTACCTCTATTTTCGCGTTTAACGATCGCCGATCGCTGTTCTCCGTCCGGTCGTCGTCGATCGCCTCTGGATCGACAAGGAAGGTTTCGCCGAATCCCTACGCACATCGAGGAGGGTCGTCGGTCGTTCATCGTCGAAGTCGCGCCCTGTCTTGTTCGTGCGCGTGCGTCGTGCGTTGATCGCCGACGATTCAAAGGAAGAAAAGATGAGGTGGCGGCCGGTTGCTAGGGTATCCAAGGGGTCGCAGAGGCGCCCCTTGTGATCATCTTTATAGCATCGGCCGACCAGGTTGGCCGGCCGATTCCGAGCGGCATTAGGGGAGGAAAATCCTCCCCTGTCGGCCGTTTCTTTTCGTTCCCTTTCCTTTTTTATTTTGAATTCGATTCGAATTCCTTGCCATAATTGAAAATGAATTTGGAATTGATTTCCATTAATTGCTTTGATTTGTCCATTGATTTCCTTATCAAAAATTTGCATCCGTTACATTATTACCCCCTTAAAAGAAAATTCGTCCTCGAATTTTGATAAGAGTTAGGACTTACCGAATAATTGCGAAAACTTTTTTCGCATCTCAGATTCTACTTCCCAGGTAGCCTCGTTTCCTTTATGATGCTTCCATGCTACTTTGACTAGTGATACTTTCTTCTTTCCTCGTTGGTGTTCTTGATACTCCAATATCTCTATAGATTATTCTTCATATGACGGATCCTCCTTGAAATTTGGTTCCTCAATTTGGATCACGTTGGTGTAATCATGCTTGTACATCCGAAGTAAAGAAACATGAAAGATGTTATGTACTCTAGCATATGCTGGAGGTAGGGCCAACATGTATGCTGAGTCTCCAATCATATCTAAAATCTCAAATGAGCCTACGTACCTTGGACTCAATTTTCCATGCTTATTAAAATGCATTACTCCTTTGGTGGGGGAGAGTTTGAGCAGGACTTGGTCCCCTGCCTTGAACTTATATTCTCGACGCTTCTTATCTGCGTAGACATTCTGACGATCTTGAGCAGACTTTATTTTCTTCTTTATTAATTTCACCATGTCTGTGTACTCTTGGGTTTGCTTCTGCAATTTTGCACAGGATCTTTCTTTCGCCTACTTCACGCCCAACATGCTGGGGAGCGACATGGTATGCCATATAATGCTTCAAAATGAGACATCTCTATGCTAACATGGAAGCTGTTATTGTAGGAGAACTCTATAAGAGATAGATGTTTATCCCAATTGTCATGCCAATCAAGTGTGCATGCTCTAAGCATATCCTCTAGTGTCTAGATCGTTCTCTCTGATTGACCGTCGGTCTGGGGTTGGAAGGCTGAACTGTAGCGAAGCCTAGTCCTAAAAGCATTCTGGAGGCTCTTCCAGAATCTTTAGATGAATCTGGAATCTCTATCAAATATAATGGTTGATGGGATCTCGTGAAGCCTAACAATATCCTGCACATATAAATCCATTAAACTTTCAAGAGATTATTTTAACTTGATGAATATGAAATGAACCGATTTAGTGAGTCGGTCCACTATTATCCAATTGGCATAATGCCATTTCTGAGTCCTGGGTAAACCGGTGATAAAGTTCATTGATATTTCTTCCCACTTCCACTGCGGGATGCCGAGACTCTTCATGGTTCCTTGAGGTTTCCGATGTTCTATCTTGACTTGTTGACACACTATGTATTTGGAGATATTCTGCAATCTCCTTCTTCATATCTAGCCACCAAAAACTTCTCTACACCTCTTTATACATTTTTGTGCTCCCTAGATGGATTGCAAATTCTGACTTGTGGCATTCATCTAGTACTTTCCTTCGGAGTTTAGGGTTATTCGGTACCCATAAACGATCACGGTACCTAATGCCACCATCTGATGAGACCTTAAAGTTGATAGTCTTCAGACTAATTTTTATCATCATCGTCTGATACTCTTCATCTTCTACATGTGCCTCAATGATTCTTTCAATCATGTCTGGTACTATACGCTGCATCATCATTAGTGAGCCGTCATACCTTACCCTTGGTGTCCACTTAAAGAGTTCTTTCATCATCTCAAATTGTCGTAGTCGCATGAAGACTACATATCCTTCTCACTTTTGACTAAGTGCATCTGCTATTGAGTTTGCTTTACCTGGATGGTAGTTGATAGCAAACTCATAGTTTTTTAGGAACTTCATCCTTCGTCTTTGGCGCATATTCAACTCCTTTTGAGTAAAGACGTATTTCAAACTCTTGTGATCAGTGTAGACCACAAATTTCTCTTCATATAGTAATGGCGCCAAAGCTTGAGGGTGAACACTACTACTGCCAATTCAAGATCGTGAGTTGGATAATTGACCTCATGTTTTTTGAATTGTCTGGATGCATAAGTTACTACTTTTCCGTGTTGCATCAGTACACATCCCAATCCTTAACCACTAGCGTTACTGTAAACCACGTACCCACCGTTGCCCGATGGTAACGTCAGGATTGATGCTGAAGTTAATCGCTTCTTTAACTCTTGAAAACTTTTTTCGCATTTGGGCAACCAAATAAACTTTTCTCCTTTCCTTGTGAGTTTGGTCAGTGACAATGCAATCTTTGAGAAGTCCTTGATGAATCGTCTGTAGTAGCCTGCTAAACCAAGGAAACTCCTGATCTCGAAGACGTTCTTTAGTTGAGTCCAATTTGACATAGTCTCCACCTTTGCCGGATCCACTGCAATCCCATCTTTGGAGACAATATGTCCTAGAAACATCATCTGTTCTAGTCAAAATTCACATTTGGAAAACTTTGTATACAACCTCTTTGCCTGCAAAGTCTCCAACACTATCCTCAGATGTTCCTTGTGTTGTTCTATGCTTGGTGAGTAGATGAGAATGTCGTCGACGAAGACTATTACGAACTTATCCAAGTGTTCATAGAAAGTTCGATTCATGAGATTCATGAATGCTGTCGGGGCATTTGTTAACCCAAACGGAATTACAAGGAACTCGTAATCATGGTTGTTTGGACCGGACCGGACCGGCCGGTCCGACCGGTCCAACCGTCGACCGCCACTCTGGGCGGGTTTGGTTCGACCCCAAAACCGGATTAGGATTCAGACCGTTTCGAACCGGTCAAGACCGGTCAAAACCCGCCTAAAACCGGGTTGAACCGTTGAACCGGCGGTTTTGTAAGAACCGGCCAGTCCAAAAATTGAAAATATCTTGAAATAATGTGGACACTGAGTTTTGAACTCAAGACCTCCTGAAACCAACTTATGTGTATATACCATTGTGCTATATTTATTTATCTGAATGCCAAGTTATTTTATATTATACAATGGTTATCATCAGTCATTTATATAATTATTTTGTTTGATAAGAAATTTTATAATATTTTAAATGTCAAAAATTAAATATGAAAAGATTAGTTACCTAATTAAATTAAAAAATAGAAACTACAATAATCTTTCTAGTTTAAGTAAAGTTAAATTTGAGAAAATGAATTTGTAAATTGTAATTGAATATATTAAAATCACATAAAACTCATATCAATAGTTAAATATGTCACATTTGATTTTTTAATTTTAATTAAAATGATTTAATCATATGTACTTTGTTGTAGAAATATATTAATTATTGATAAGAATATATAAGTATTTCAATTTATCTTTTTATATTATTTTATTAATATCCGGTCCGACCGTCCGGGTTAACCGGTTCGACCGATCCAACCTGACCCGGAGACTTATCCGGGTCGACGTCCGGTCCGGGTCTTACAACATTGCTCGTAATGTTCATATCGTGACCTGAAAACTGTCTTGGGAATGTCCTCCTCAGCTATCCTTAACTGGTGATATCCGCTTCTCAGATCGATCTTGAAGAACACATTCTCTTTGGACAATTGATCAAACAAATCGTCAATGCGACGGAGCGGGTACTTGTTTTTAATAGTGACTTTGTTCAACATCTTGTAATCAATACAAAGTCTCAACGATCCGTCATTCTTCTTGATAAAAAGGACTGGTGCACCCATGGTGAGACACTAGGCCTGATGAAACTTTTGTCCAGTAGTTTTTGAATCTGATTCTTCAATTCCTTCATCTCTGCTGGGGCCATGCGATAAGGAGCTTTGGAGATTGGTGCTGTGTCAGGTGCCACTTCAACATGAAAGTCTATCTTCCTTCTGGGCAATAGACCACTAACATCATCAGGGAACACATCAAGAAATTCCCTAACCACTTCTATATCTTGAGGGATCTTCTTTGGTTCCTCTACTTTGATAATGCTAGCCAGATAACCTCTACACCCTTTTTGAAGTAGTTTTTGTGCCTTCATGCAGATACTATTATCTTTGGTTCTTTTTATGCAATGCCTCGGACTATAACTTTATCTGTATTCTGTGTACCAATAGTTACTTTCTTTTGCTTGCACAAAATAGAAGCATCATGGGAGGTTAGCCAATCCATGTCCAAAATAATATTATAATCTCTCATAGGGATGATGATAAGATTTACAGAAAAATTCTTTTTTTCTATCTCTATGAGTACACTAAGGAGATATTTGATAGTAATCAATGTCCCTTGTGGGGTCAAGATATTCATCTTATGTTATAGGTTCATTGCAGTTAACCCTAATATCTTGGCACATTCTTCAGATACAAATGAATGAGAAGCACCGGAATCAAACAATACTGTGGTAGGTAACTTGGCTACGGATAGCGTACCTTGAATAACCTCAGCGTCATTCTGTGAGGTATCTTCTTCCAGATTGAAGAGTCTCCCTTTATTAACTGTTGCTGCCCATGTCTTGGGCAGTTTCCGGCATAGTGGCCCATCTCGTCACAATATTAGCATGCTTCAGATTTCATGCGGCATTCTCCTGCATGAGTCCTGCCATAAGTATTGCATAAGACCCGCTAACCTTGTGCGGGTGCTGTCTGAGGAGCTATGTGAGGCTGTTGCCTCTGCTGTTGGGTGGGGCGTCTCTGTGCTTGTTGAGGAGGCCTTTGATTCTGTCGCTGTTGTTGAGGTTGCGTTGCTGTGGTGGAGGGGCTTGTTGTGGAGGGCGGTATGGCTATTGATGTTGTGGACGGTTGTACTGTTGAAGCGCTGGGTAAGGACGGGGTCGATTATCCCGTCGATCCTGCTGACGATTGTTCCCTCTAAATTGTTGAGGCTAGGGCTGAGCACGGGTCGGGCCGACCCGGTCGACCCGGACCGGCCCGACCCGGTCGACCCGGACCGGCCCGACCCGAAAAAATCGAGTAAATAACCCGGCCCAGATTAGATCTGGGCCGAAATCGGGTCCAAATCTTAAAAAACCCGATGGGTTCGGGTCAGGATCGGGTTTGCCATCTCAATACCCGACCCGAACTCGACCCGGGTTATTTGTTCACTATATAATCCAATTTCACCTTTTTTTTTCTCATTTTCCCCTCTCCCTTTCTCTCTCCCACTCTCTCTCCGTCTCTCGCTCTCAGCCCCTCTCCCCGTCTCTCGTCCTCTCCCTCTCTCTCACACGGGCCGCACGACGATGGCGGCAGCGCAGCGACTCCGACCGATGACTCCGACCTCCCTTTCCTGACTCCCCCTCTCTCTCTCTTCTCGGTCACCAGGGCTGGATCGGCCGCCAAGCATCGGATCTGACGCCCGGCGGTCGGATCCGGCCGCCGGCGGTCGGATCTGGCGCCCGGCGGTCGGATCTGGCGCCTGGCCGCCGATCCGGCTGCCTGGCGGTTGAATCCGGTCGCCAAGCACCGGATCGTGACGCCTAACGATCGGATCCGGCCGCCTGGCGGTCGGATCTGACGCCTGGCAGCCGATCCGGCCACCTGGCGATCGGATCTGGCGCCTGACAGCCGATCCGGCCGCCTGGCGGTCGGATTTGGCGCATGGCCGCCGATCCGACCGCCAGGCGGTCGGATCGAGCGCCTGGCCGCCGATCCGGCCGCCAGGCGGTCGGATTCGAGCGCCTGGACGCTGATCCGGCCGGATCTGACGCCTGGCCACCGATCCCGCCCCGGATCGGTCCCCAGTTGAGCCGCGGATCTGGCCAGCGTCCATCATTTCACGTTTTTCGATAATTCCCGATGTCAAACCTGGTAATATTTTCGGATTTTCGGGTCCGACCCGGAACCGAATCCGACCGGATTCGGGTTCGGTACCGGGTCAAAAATTTTTTTACCCGGTATAATCCGGATCGGGACCGGGTTCGCTTAGACCCGGACCCGAACCCGGGTTTGCTCAGCTCTAGTTGAGGCTGGTACTGGAAACTCTGTCCTACAATCTGTTGGGCCTTCTGAGCTTTCTGTAGGTCTTGATGATCCTTCTCCGTCATAGTAGTCAAACTGATGGCGTCCTCTAATGTTCTACAGTTCTTCGATCTGGTATGAGACCTCAAAGTGGGGCTTAGTCCATCCACAAAGTGCTTGGTTACATCCAGTTCATCCATGATCAACCTGTA
Organism: Pontederia crassipes; assembly: GCA_030549335.1. Taxonomy (NCBI): domain Eukaryota; kingdom Viridiplantae; phylum Streptophyta; class Magnoliopsida; order Commelinales; family Pontederiaceae; genus Pontederia; species Pontederia crassipes. The sequence goes on along the minus strand of CM060188.1, from coordinate 19,706,965 downwards.
GTACTTTCTCAGTCTGACAAACTTAGTCATGTACTGATCCACAGTCATAGTTCCTTGCACTAGGTTCAGGAACTCTTTCTGTTTCAAGTCCCTTTGGAACTTTGGAAAATATCGGATCTCGAATACCTTACGGAAATCTTCCCAGGCAACTATTCTTACATCAGGAAAACTGATGATTTTTCTTGCTTTCCACCACTCTTTAGCGTCTTTCTGGAGAGTGTCTCCGACGAACAACACTTTCTTATTCTCGGGGACGTCGGGAATGCCAAACTTATCATCTATTGTCTCTATCCACTACTCTGTTACTTTGCTATACATTATTTTGACATACTTTGCTATATTTTTCAATACATTATTTTTCCATGTTTCGCTATACTTTGTAATGCAATACTTTGCTATGCTTTACTTCATCATACTATATTTTACTTTACTTTTTCATATTTTACTGTTCTATACTTTACTTTACTACTTTACTATACTTTGTCATGCTTTACTTTACTATACTTTATCATACCTTACTTTACCATACCGTATTATACTTTACTTTGTCATGCTTTACTTTACTATACTTTATCATACTTTCCTTTATCATACCGTATTATACTTTACTTTATCATGCTTTGCTTTACTTTATTTATCTCGCTTTACTGTACTTTATCATATCACACTTTATTATACTATATTGTACTTTACCATATTTTACTGTGTTTTACTTGATCGTGTTTTACTGTACTTTACTTTATCATGAGTTGCATAAGAATGTACTTAGTACTTACTTGAGGAGTGGAGCCGCAGACTTTACTGTAATCTGTATACAATATGAACGATGAATGCCATGCATGAATATTTACTCTACTATGATCAATGGAGAAGCCAAGAATTTAGGCTCTGATACCAAACTGTAACACCCCCAAAGTCGCCCCTCCTACCACATAGGCAGTTAGGTTGACCTCGGGAGCGCTACACTATCTACTACACTATTGACCATGACCATTCAATAAAATAGTATACGTGGCACTAATATAATAGGAAGAATATAATCAAAGACTTTAATGCGGAAGATCAAACGTTAAATACCAAAGTGGAAATGCATGAAGTTCTAACATGTGAGAAAAAAGTTCAATGAGCGGAAGTCAACATGTACTTTACATTGCCTTACAATACAGTACTCTGCTTTGCATTGCTTTACTTTACAATACTCTGCTTTACATTACATTGCTTTACTGTGAGTTGCACTACGTCTTTTACATTACTATAATATCCTTAATATTAGTTATCCTATGCGAGCTCGACTTTATTAGGTTGGGATGCTAGAGGTGACTCTCTGAATCACTGAAGCCAGTAAGCTCATAAAGGAAAAAGGGGTGGGTGTTAAGACCTCACCCAGTTCGGAAGGTAGGGGGAAGAATTCCTATAATTCAGGAACAGTAGTCAGTTAAGAAACCTGTAAGTTCACTGTCTCCTCAGCTAGCTACCTGTCCCTCTGGCACAATACAATAATCATTAGGGGAAGGAGTGTGACCTTTGCTAACCCTTCATTTGAGATACATGTAGGAGAAGACTTAAAATCTCATGAATAGTGGTCATTGAAGACAGTAGTTTCGCTGTCCCCTCAGCTAACTATCTATCACTTCTCTGCTTTAACTTTAATCATTACTTTAACAATGGGGGCGGCACATAGCAATCCCATATATCTATTTTTACATTATTTATCTTTGATTATCATGACATCTATGATTTAGGACTCAATTGGGGGATTAACCTCAAGGAAGAAAAAAATGAGGTGGCGGCCGATTGCTAGGGTATCCAAGGGGTCGCAGAGGCGCCCCTTGTGATCATCTTTATAGCATCGGCCGGCAAGGTTGGCCGGCCGATTCCGAGTGGCATCGTTTCTTTTCGTTCCCTTTCCTTTTTTTATTTTGAATTCGATTCGAATTCCTTGCCATAATTGAAATTGAATTTGGAATTGATTTCCATTAATTGCTTTGATTTGTCCATTGATTTCCTTATAAAAAATTTGCATCCGTTACAACATAAATCTTCTTCCCATGCAGCCATGCCCAGGGAAAGGAATTCCAATGGATGTAGTTAGACATAATTAGCAGCAAGGATAGAACAACCTACTACTTGAACTCAACAATTTATTGTGTTCATTAGAAATTGAGCAACTAAGTGAGTACATGTAGCGTAGTACAAACTTGGTTTTGTTTTCTTTTTGAGAAAAGAGTACAAACTTGTTTTTGGTTGTTACAATATAGAGCAACTCCACTATTATTGCCTGTCTTTATGTTTAAGTCAATCCAATGTCATGAACTTGAAGCTGACGGAATCTTTGAACTTGAATCTTGTGGGTTATTTCAGGGAAGGAAGCAAATGTAAAGGTTGCAAACTGAGGACTTCGATAGTTCAACCCATCTGTCTGATCGAGTATGGTAGGAATGAAGGCCAGCCTGATGGAGTGCCAAAAGCTCCGTGAAACGCTAATTCGAGAGATGTGAGCTGAAAAGTGGAGACCACGAACTAGAGCTCAGGCCTCCCTTCTTTGTCCAAGCTCTACCACCATAGCCTCGGGTGCGTCATCAGGGCCCATTAGCAGGCGAAAGCCTCCGCAAGCGAACCGCGGGGGGACTAATCGTGTCTCTAGAAAGATAACTGCTCCACAGAGCCGAGAGAGGGGAAAATTAGGGGCGACCCCGCGGAGCCAGAGTTGGTGCTCCCCGTCAAAAAAATGAGGCTCCATGAGGTAAGATGGTTCTCTACTCCTAGAATAGGTTCCGAGCCATAGCAAGTCAAGAAGACCGAGTGCCAGAGGCTATCCTCCGGACCCATAATCCGCTTGAGCCACAAGCCAAAAGAGCCCAATTCTATCCTCCCATAATCCGCTTGAGTCACAAGCCAAAAGAGTCCAAATAACACAGTAGAAATCTCAAACCCCAGGCCTCCCTAGGAGGTAGGACGGCATATATTGCTCCAGTTGACAAGGTGCACTCTATGGTGATCTGAACTGTAGTCTTGCCAGAAAAACTGGCTCCTGATGGAATCAAGATGCTTGAGTACTTGAACCGATAGGGGAAGGATAGACATAAATACGCATGGAGCCGGTGCTCCATATGCTCGAGGACCGGAGTCCACCATCTAGAACTGATATGGCAGTTGAAAAGCGCAAGGTTCAAATAAGTGATTGATAGAGTGCTGATCGAAGTGTGGAGTTGGATGCACACTGGGTAGCCTCCTTAGGAACCATACAAAAAGGAATGAAAGAAAACTTGACATGGCTAATTTGGGGGCCGGTCGTCGCGCCGAACAGATCAACAAGAATAGCTACTCAACAACTCTTCTGCTTAGAGCCCTCGATGAAGAAAACTGTGTAATCTTCATACTTGAAAAGAGGGACGAGCCCTCGGGCAAAACCGCTGAATAGGCACATCCTGTAGGAAGCCTCGGTGCATCTGGAGAGGGCATCAACTGCCAGGACGAACAACATGGGAGCCAGGGACAGCCTTGACAGACTCCCCTATGCGGCTGCACCCACTCTTTCGACCGTGACCCATTGACCGAGTCCAAGAATGATAAAGGTGATAAATCACTTTATCTGAGCGATCCAGGTCTCTGAGCTCTAACCTGTAATGAATGCCAAAGAAAAGACCATGAGACCGAACCATAAGCTTTGGAGAAATCGACCTTCTCCGTCACTGAATGACAAATAAATGATGTAGTTGTCGGTGATGATCCGACCCCGAATGAAGGTTGACTATCTATGAAGCACGGGTACGCCTGTGGGAAAGAAGTACCCGTACCCGGTATGTACCAAATACGGGTACGCTACGGGTACGCGTGGGTACGCGTACCGAAAAATGAAAGATGTACCCATATTGTAAAATATTATTTTTAATTAAGGGTATGTGATTCGGTACTCCAAATAGGTACGTAACTGATTACCCGAAACTTGCTTTGTTAAGGTACAAAACGAGCCAATACCTAACAAATGATAAATCTCCTCCAACGTCGGCAACAGATATGGATAAAAAAACAAACAAAAACATTCGTCAGAGAGCCATGGTAGCCCTCGTCTGGCAGGAAGAATAAGAAGGAAGTCGAGCAATTTACTCACGTTAAAAAAAGAAACTTGAATCTTACCTATTTTATTTCTTATTAGGCTTGTACATTGTTTGGTGAGCTGTCTATTTTTATTTTGGCTTATACCTTTTATTAAAAAGGATTAAGGTAAGATTTTTAAATAGTTGCTCAATTAATCAATTAGTTTTTATATTATAATCATTTTAAAGTTTTTTAAATGTGTTTTTAATTAGATAGTGTCATTTTTATGTTATCAAGTATTATATTTATTTTATATATTATATATATTGGCGTACTCGTATCTTATATTTTGAAAAATTGACGTACCCCGTACCCGTACCCGTACCGGGTACCGTACCCGTACCGGGTACCGTACCCGTACCCGTACCTATGCAACATAGTTGACTATGCTGGGTGAATAAACTTTGGAAGCACCTCTCGAAGTTGATTCGTTTGTATAGCCACCAAAAGATAGATGACATTGGAAAGAGTGATCGGCCAGTCTTCGCCGGGTGCGCATCGACGACAAGAATAGCAGGAACTGATTAAGGCACTCAAAGCCTGGTTCCCATTAATGAACTCTCGGATGACTGTCGGTCGTCTCGCACCATTGTCCATAACTCCATGTAGAAGAAAATTGGAGGCCTTGCTATTGAGGTCCAAAGGGCCTCAATGATCTCGTCCTCAGCGAGATCCTGCACTAATAAAGAAGACTGCACGTCAGTAAGCCAGGATGTCCCCGAAGGCCACTGTTGAGACGTTGCTTCGAGGTAGGAAGTGATGAACGCTCCAATGCGGTGGTGGACTGAGATCGATCGGCCTTGCACCTCAATATACGCCAACCAATGATACATCCTCTTGATTGCCCCACAACACGAAGAGACGACATTTGAGTACAAGCCATCGGTGGCAGGTTTCAAGGGGCCGACGAGAGGAACGTGAGGGTGACGGCCGTAGCGCGGCCCGATAGGTTTTGAGGGGCCAACGAGGGTACTTACAGGTGATGGCGATAGGGGTGAGCATATATATCCGATTAACCGAACTGACCAATCCATTATCCATTAACCGAACCAAATTATCCAACTTGATTTTGGTTCGGTTAATGGTTAATGATTTTGTTAACCCAACACGAATGGTTTGGTTCGGTGAATTAACCAAAATTTCAAATAAAAATTGAAATTAACCGAAAATTAAAATATTTTGTTATTATATAGTTTTATAATGAAGTTCATGTATTATACATATTTCTTGATACATTTTTACACTTTTTTCATCAACACATATCTATATATTTTTATTTGGTTATTATTATTGTGAAAATTATGTTATTTGGGATATTCTTCGCTTTTTAATGTTTGTTTTAAATTGTTTATGTTTAAAAATATTTTTATATACATTCATATGCTAAATCTTATAATTGATTATTGTTCAAATTTGATATCAATTTTTGATTTTACACATACTATATTTTTTTGGATGTTAAACCTGAAAAGTATACAAATATTTATTTTAAAAAATATTGTTTTTCTTTGGATAATTCGGTGAATTAACCAAACCGAACCGAAACCTTTGGTGAATTAACCGAACGAACCATAAATTTTGGATCGGATAATGGATAAAAAGTTTTAGTTCGATTCAGATAATTAATCGATCTGATCGGACGGTTAACTATCCGAACCGATCGATGCTCACCCCTAGAGGGCGACGTCTAGAACCTTTGATTGCCAAAATGCGATGGCCGCTGCCATCTCCAAGAGAAATGGTGATGAGAGAGGGAACCTGAGTCCAGGCCACCGGGGGGCGACGAGAGGTCCGGGAGGTGAGGGCGACGTCCAGAACCTTCGAGCGCCAAAGCACGACGACTGCGGCGGTCGGCCGATGGCCAGGAGAAATGGTGGCGAGAAATACCTACCGACGACAGGTTTCGAGGGGCCGACGAGAGGACGGTGAGGGAGATGTCCAGAACCTTTGAGCGCCAAAGCGCACGGTCATGGCAGTCAGCCGACGACCAGGAAAAATGGTGGCGAGAGACAGTACCTGCCACCGACAGCAAGTTTCGAGGGGACTGGCAGGTTAGGGCAATGTCCAAAACCTTCGAGCGCCAAAGTGCGATGGCCAGGAGAAATGGTGGCAGGTTTCGAGGGGCCTACGAGAGGACCAAAAATGGAAAGGATGAGGCTGGAGGTGGAGGCGGAGGAGAGGGCGGATGCGGAAGCGACAGCCAGCTGTAGGAGTAGTTGGGCGGTCGGAGAGGGTTTGGGCGGAGGTTTGTGGGGGAGGTAGAGCCGTAGAGGAAGGAGAAAAGAACTCAACAGCAAGAACATGAATCTTGGCTTTGCTGCTCAAGGAACACTCGCCAGAGCATCTTCAGAGGTCGGATTGCATGAAGTCGGAGTTGCGGAGGTCGAAAGTCGAAGGGAGGGGTATTTTTGACTTTTCATAAATGAGGGAAATCAAGGTTAACAGAAAAATTGACCAGAATGATCAAATTAAAAAAATCGTGATAGTTTACGGATTCAAAAAAATAAGTTTTTAATTTGGGATTAGATGTGAACTATCGTAATAGTTTAGGGGTGGCTTATGTAAATAACCTTTAAATGAATTTAACCCGGTTCCTGGGTCAATGAACATTGCAGTAAATATAAGATCCATAACAAGGCTATCGGTCTTTAGACAACAATATTATAACCTAAAACATGACTATAACTTTCTCAATTCCATTGCACAAGTATTGGGCTCCTTGTACTAGATCATAACAATGCTGAAACCTACTTTGGAAGGGGCCAGAAAGGACAATTAAGAAAACTGTCTGATCTTAGTTACAAGTAGTATCATATTGCCTGCCCAAATGGAGGAGAAAGTTATTTATTTTAATTTAATGCACAGTGTCCTAAAGAACTTGAACCTGGTAATTAGGACATGCTGAACCACCAACATTCCATCTCATTCCGCATCCATACCATGAATACATATGTTCAGAAGGGCAAAATTCAAGCCTGCATATGCTGAAAGTAAGGTAGATCCACTGCACAAACATCTGCATGGAAATATGACAAACACCTGGGAACATGTATAATAAAGGTCATATAGATGCAACAATTTAAAACATAAATATCATATCACCTCACATTTGAAAATTTTTCACAGAAGCTCCGATTTTTTATTCATTAGACCCTTTTATGACCCTGAGAAGACATTCATTGTTCAGGATGACCTTGCTTGCAAATTAACCTTACACAATGATTTCAAACCTGTGACTAAAGAACATGTTTTTCTAGGACTAAAGAACATGTTTCAGTTCGACCCTAACAAAAGAGCATGTTTGAGAATGCATATCCAAGTCTACAAGAAGGTAAGAAATTAATACGGACCATTCAACTGCAAACAAATTAAAGACGTCTGAAGAAAGCATAACAATTAAAGCAGATGTTAGGGAACCAAACAAAAGTGGAAGAAAATGAGAAGTCGAGAACTGACAATCACTGCAATGTTCCTAACATCCTAAACAAATCTGACTACCTGCAGTATTAGTCCTTTCTCATGCTGCTCCAAGATAAAACAGTAAAGCTTTTCTAAGAGTACAAAAGGATATCACAATGCCACTAAACAAGAGAAATGTCAGCATCAACGGAAGAGAGAAGAGGCAACTGCATGATCTCCCAATTCTCTACATAAAGCCAGCACTTCAGAAAATGGCAGCCCAAACCAAACTAACTTGCACACAAGCTCTAGAACAGACAAACAATCTAAGTTTTTTTTTTTTTTTTGTAATCTTATTCTATCTCGCACACAAAAAGAAACTACTACTGTTTTCCTCATGGAGTTGTGGCTTCAAACACTTGACCTCCCTATATCAGTCATGAAATAATGACACGAACTGCCACTTAAGTTGCATTAAAGATCAACTCTTTGAAAGAACAAAAAATGAAGGTGAAGGGGAAAGGAAAGAGAAGTACAGTAGTCGTGATACTTCTAAATCGTCGCAGGTTGGTACAGAGCTTGCCGCGGCACTGCGGAAGGTGGAGACTTCCTCTTTCACTCCGTCGACAAGGACGAAGGCGGCGGAAGAAGAGGTTTTAAGACTTCCCGTTTCCGACGAGCCGCCTCACTGTTCGCTAACGTAACGGCCGGATCCCTTTTTTTTTTTTTACACTTGCGAGTTGCGACGATATGAAAGGTACACCACGAAATAAATCATAAATGTCCTTTAAACAAATGGGCCTTAAATCCGGCCCATAAGTAGAGCAAGCAGAGGTGGTGGTGGGGTCGGAGCGACACCTCACTCTTTACTCTTCTTTCCCCGTTCCTTTGCCCGTTTTGCTTTTCTATGCTCTTTGGCTTGCACAGCGACGACGAGATCTCGAACTCAAATCTGCGGCCGCTCGCCGCCGGATCTCGCCGTCAAATAAGATTCCGATCTCTTTCACAGGGTTCGGTCGATCTCTTCTTCTTTACCCTTGCATTTTTTTGTTCTGATGATCTTCCGTACTTCTCACGGCACGCGATCTTTTTGGAGAACAGGTGGGGTTGACAAAGAAGAAGAAGCAGAAGGGGACCGTAGATTCGTGCCGAGTGACTCTGTAAAGTGAAAGAAGGCACCGGCGCTCCGCTGCGTCGAGTTCTGCGTTGAATCAGGTCTTTGCATCTCCATGCTATTTTCTATTTCGTAAGTTTACGTTCTCCGATTTCTATTTTTCTTGTCTCCGAAAAAAAAATTAGCAGAAGATATTTTCGGGTTCTTGTTCATGTTCCTTATTTTGAGTTTTCTGCCTGCATCTTTGGATTTAGGTTTGCTATAAAGACCTTGTTCAAGGAGAAACTAATGCGATTTAATGGAACTTTTCATTAAACTTCACGATTGCACACTGAAATTGTTACACCTCAACTAATAACACATATATGACAGATAATGAAAGCAGGAGTAGAAGGTAAAGGAAAGAGATTACAAATAAGGCAGTTCAGCAAATATATTACAAAATAAGGCAGTTCGCCAAGTAAATGAAGAAGGACTTAAAATGTAAATAAACGTATTCAAGATTTACATTATTTGTTATATCTCTGCTATTTGTTGAGATGTAACAATTGACTATGTCTCTAAAGTCTAGTCCCTCTTTTTAATTTCTTTGTTTTCTTCCTTTAGATATTGGCAGAAATATGATGTGTAGAAGCATTTAAGCATATTCCAGAACGAAAAGTCCAACTTTACTTTAGTATGGTAAAAAGACTAGAAGACATATAAAGCGTCATCCAGAGCAGCAAAGAAAATGCTTCTGGCTGTTGAAGGAGGAGGTTTTTTTTCTTCTTCTGCATCAGGGTATAGCAGTGGCTTGGCACTTCTAATCCTTGGGAAGCGAGATGAAGAGAAACCCATAAAGGTCTCTCCTTGGATTAATTATCACTTGGTTGAGCAAGAACTTGAACCAGATTCCCGGGCACATTCTAGGAAAATACGAAGTTCCCATAAATGCGCTTCTTTTGTCTGCTTTGGTTGTTCTCCTACAGATCTCGACGGGCCATCTCCTAGCAATGTTGGTCTAGTTCAAAAATCTGATACACCATCTGATTATATGTCATCATCTGATGGATGTAATATTAATTCTACTGATGGTGCCAAAAGGAGTGAAAGAAAGGCATGTCTTAAGAGCAACCTGAAGAAGCCCACCAGAGAGAATTCTCTAACGCATGAAAGTGAAGATGCATGTGAACTGTTGGTTGAGTTGCAAAATGAGACATCTTGTTGCACTGTAACTAGGAAAGTACAATGGACCGATAAATGTGGCAAAGAGCTTGTTGAAATAAGAGAATTTGAAGCCAGGTATGTTTAACAGTTATTTAAGGCAGATGCAGGTCTTTTATTATCTATAGAGCCATGATGTTTGTTGAGATATCCACTGAAAGTTGGCTGGAAAATGTTGACACATGTTTCTTGTTATTCTTTTATCATTTTCATGCTAATTGAACTTCTGCAATTTAGTCCCAATATTTCACAGATATTCTTGGTTTGCAGTTGATTATTTTGAGAAATAACATGTTCTTATTAAATTTTGTTCAGTAAATAATTTTAATCAATTTTATGGTTTCCTAACCATCATTTTTTTACATGCTAATTGAATTTTGTCTTTTAGAAATAAATTATTTTTAATTCAATATCTAACGTGTTTTGCTATTGCTTTTATAATAGTAAGTTTCCATATGTTATCAATGTTGTGGAATACATAGTTTGTTCCACAGTTGATTATTAGGAACAGCGTGATAATGGTGTAAAACTTTTCATATGCATTATTCAACAAGTATTACTGGATTCCTGGTCATTTGTTTTTTCATATTCTGGCATAGGAGGTAAATAATCAAACAACAGAGAGAGGGTCACCGATTCTGTCTTACTTTTATGAGGAGAAGTGAGTCAGTCTTTTTTTTTTAATGCTGAGGTGGGTTGGTATTTGCGGATGATATAGTACTTTTAGCGGATTCAAGAGAAGAGATTAATACAAAATTGGAAATATGGAGAAATACGTTGGAGTTAAAGGGTTTTCGTTTAAGTAGGAATAAAATAGAATATATGCATAGCAATTTCACAAATAAACAATTTAGAGACGATTTGAAAGTTAGGCTAGGGGAGGATATAATTCCTCAAGTGACAAAGTTTAAATATTTAGGATCAATTGTAAGACAAGATGGTGAGATTGATGACGATGTTAATCATAGAATTCAAGCTGGTTGGTGTAAGTGGAGGAAAGCCACTGGAGTTCTTTGTGATAGAAAAGTACCCAATAAAGTTAAAGGAAAATTCTATCGTACTGCTATATGGTAGTGAATGTTGGGCTATGAAGGGACAACATGAACGTAAAGTGGGGGTAGCCGAAATGAGGATGTTGAGATGGATGTGTGGTCATACAAGATTAGATAAGATTAGGAATGACCATATACGTGAACGAGTCGGAGTGGCTCCTATTAGTGAGAAAATGGTAGAGAATCGTTTGAGATGGTTTGGTCATGTTCAGAGAAGACCATTAGATGCGCCAGTAAGAAGAGTAGATCAAATAATTTGGAGTCCGATTAAAAGAGGGAGAGGGAGGCCAAGGCGGACACTTGGCGAACTAATAGAGTAAGATCTATTGGTGAATAATATACCGAAAGATTTGGTTACTAATAGAGCGGAATGGCGTCGTATGATTCATGTAGCCGACCCCACCTAGTGGGATAAGGCTTTGTTGTTGTTGTTGTTGTTGCTGCTGAGGTGGGTTGGAGGAGGACGTGGAAGAGACGGGGTGTGGGGGATAGACAGTCTTATGGAGGTTCCTTTGTGATGTATATAAGTTGGATGGTTGAAGAAAGGTTTATATCATAGACAAAAGTTCAAGTATCTTACATATAGGCAAAAAAAAAACTATTTGAAGATGATACATGATGTGGTAGATTGAGTGCCATGTTGATTTCATACCTGCATTATTAACTTTGCACGCCCGTTGTGGTTGTGGTTCTCTTGACAATGTGATTCTTATGTTTAAGTTTTGGGTTGCACTCTTGGCGACTTCTTATTTGTGTGAATATGTGGAAATTGATGACCAAAAGAGTCAGTAATGAATTTCTTGCTCAGATACAAGTGGAAATTGATTGTTAACAATTAATTTAACTCGGAAAACTTGAGACAATGTTGGGCAGACTTCTGGATGCTAGTACTGAATGAATCCATGAGACATCATTGCCATCATCAATAGTTCATCTGTAATATGTTGACTTTTGTGTTTCTTCTTTTTCTTAAATTCTCAACTATTTATATTCGCATATCTCCTTTTGCAATGAACATGTCCATCAATATCTGTAAGACATTGTCTTGTTTCTTTTTTCTTAACTCTCAAGCTTTATATTAGCATAAGTAATATGTCCTTTTGCATCCCCTCAAAAAAAACATATCCTTTTGCAGTGATTATGGTCCATCAGATGACGAGTATGATAGACATACTTTCAGACGATGTGAATGTGTGATTCAGTAAATCTTGTTTCCATGTGGGATCCAAAGGATGCCAGCAGATAGAGAAAGAAACAGTCTTCCAGCAGGATGAATTCTCATTTGTTCTTGGCTCGAAGATCAATTCATTTACAGTTGCAGAAATTCATTTTGCTGATTTCCTGGATCATATATCGTGTGCCCTTTTGTGTCCTCCTGGCTGTGTTCATATCAATTAATTCTCTCTGTTTCGGCACTATTTATCTCCATATCTCGTGCAGCCTTTCCTGTGTACTATATATTTTTTCTTTTGCTTTTATTTGTGGCCTGCCAATTTGGCATTTGTATTACTACCCTTGTTTCAAGGAAGTTTAAGTTTCCTTGGTATATTTGTTGGCTCATTCATGCTTCATTTATCTGGATTCTCAATTTTGTGGACACGGACGAGTATAGTACTAATGATGAAATATTACAAATTATATTTTTATTTCTTATGGCGAGGTTGTGTCTAAGGGGACTGAACATATCTTTATTAAAGATCACTGTTGATACTACTACAACAACAATAAAGTCTTATCCCATTAGGTGGGATCGGCTACATGGTTTAATTCATGTTCATGAGATTCGACAGAATTTTACGCTGATTGTCGGGGTCTAACATAATCATTTTTATTTACCCGGGCTTGGGACCGATTATAAAACATAGGCGGAGTTACATGAGACTTTTTAAACTGGTGCAAAGAACCAAAGTGCCGTAGCAGATGCTCTAATGTGTTTTACATCATCATTAGACTTCTTGTCCCGTGAACTTAAGTTAGGAAGGTACATGGGAATCCTGTCTCCAAACAAAAAAGGACAGAGCAGACGGGCATCGTAATTCTTGTGGACGATTCGCTCTACACAGTGCCTTATGCATAAGGAAGTCGGCATAAGTGTTAGCTTCTTCTCATAAATTAGACTATGCCCACTTCACTTATGATCTTGACCCTTCTTTTTTGCTGACTGGACCCTCGAAGGATGGCTTCTAGGTCGACTTCAAGCTGGGAGAGTGTTGTGATCAGGCTAATTAAACCACCTCTCCAGCTGCTTTTGTCGATTGTTGCCACGCCACAGTTGGGACATCACCGGCTTGTACTTATCAGTTTAAGTTACAACTGACAAAGACATAATGCTTTTGTTACAAAACAAAGTTATAATTACTGCACCGAGTTAGTAAATAGTGAACAGCATTATGTAGAAGATATACTCTTGTTAAATCACCGTCCATATTATCAAGATGTTTGCCTTTTCTGTTCGAAAGATCATCAAGATTTTTTAGCATCAACCTGGTGGCCTTCAATTTTAATGTATTAATATTCAATAACTTTGACCATCCATATTCCATAAAAAGGAAAAGGAAAAAAACAAAAGGCAAATTAAAAGCGGATAAAGAAAACTTAGAAAAGTGCAGGCTTGACGCCAAACTCAGGGAGCTGATGTCTTGTCTCTGTCTTAGCAGTTCGTCAACTCTCAAACGAGAGATGCCTGTCGACGGTACCTGACTGTGCTACTGCTTTTTGTCCACACCTTGCTGATTTGTAATTCTCCGCTTGTTATCTCCTTTTGCCTTTTCCTCAGCAGTCCTCCATCCTCTCACAAACAAATCAAATCACCCCAAAATCCAGGAAGGAAGGCCTGCAGAGAGGACAAAGCAATCTTGTAAATAGTGAATTACAGAGTGGAAGCTTTTGCTCAAACGGAGGACCGAGTTCTGCGGCAGTGCTCATTGTTAGCTTCTTTTGGTATCATATAGTGGAAGTTTTTTAGAGTTGGAGACAGTTACAAACTGATCTTGTAAATAGTGAATTGTAAAGAACCTTTGACGACTTAGTTTTCCCTTGAAATAAAAAGTTCAGTCAAGAGAGCATTTCCCCACGTTTCCCTCCACTTCGAATCCTATGCATTTTTTCTGCTTTCGTGTCAGAGCTAGAAGAAGGGCTTCGGCTTTGATTTCTCAGCATAGCATCAGAGATTCAGAAGAATTGATGAAAAATGTCAGATGCATTTGATTTGGTTGCTTTCCATATGTTCGATTCTTATGAGGGTGATTCATGGCTTCTAAGTCGAATTCTTCATTTCACTTAATCCTAAATGTCGTCTTAACTCCGTATCAATGAGTGCATTCAGGAAACAATTCATTCTATAATGCATTGTTATCTTGGATCACCGTCTCTGTTTCAAAGGATCTTCTAAATAATTCAGCATACGCCAAAATGCACATGATGTTTGGAAGGAACCAAAGGACGAATTTTAAGAGGATGAACGGCACCAAAATTTATGTATTCTCTTACTCAAGGATCTGTGACGGTTGCTAATTACTTCACGAAGATAAAATTTTTCGGAGAAGAAATAGAGGCCATTACTTTTGCACTTCTAGATATGGATTTCTTGAAGAAGTAAGAAGTATGCTGAATGTCCTGTGCAGTAGATATTGATGAGACTTAATGAGCCAGTCAATCTTGCCAGATCATGGATGATGGATCCTTGTGATGAATCCAGTTTCAACTAGGTATATTATATCTTGTATCAAGACATTTCGGGTTCTTATTGTAATAGATAACTAGCATTTCTTTAAAAAAAAAGATATATTCTATGTAGAAGAGTAACAGAATAAAATTTTAATAACAGAGAAAGGACATATTTATTAAGTAGCTTTTCTGGAATCCAAGTAGCAAAATACTAATTCTAAACCTAAGAGATACTCCAATGTTGTATGTGAATATTGTCACAAACCTGGAGATAGCTTGTGTTAGAACACTTTTGTTCTTACAAAGTTCTTATCCCATCAAATTGTTCCGGACATTAGCAAGAATATGTTGTCCTTACTTTTTCAATTAATGTAATATCCCATTTTTTTTTTGTCGTTCTTCTTATTCTCAGACAGTCTGATTGAAAGGATAGAAACAAAACTTATTCCTATGCCAAACAAAAGGCTCAGTACCACAAAATGTTGTATGTTACATGGGTATTACAATGTGCTATGTTACAAAGAGGAAGTTTCTTGAGTTACTATCAGTTATGTTTAATATTAGTAGTGAGTAGTAAATAACATTTATTGAATAATTACTCTTGCCTTGAAATTAAAAATTGAGTCAGAAGGGGATTTTTTGTGGTTCTCCCCAATTCGAGTCCTTTGCATTTCTTCTGCTTTCGTTTCAGATGGAGAAAAAAGAAGAGGGACTTCGATTTTTATCTCTGGACACTCGATGGCCAAGTGAACAATAACTTCAGGACAAAGATGAACTCATAAATTTAGTGCTTAGAAAGCATAAACAACATTTCTTTTTATGTACAATGGTATTACTGCAAGGAAGTACTCATTTCTTTTTATGTACAATGGGAATTGTATTTGTTGTTGAATGTTTTAATGAGTCTTTTATATTATAAGAAGCAAGAAAAAATTGACGATCACGTGGCATTTCTTATTTTGAGACTTCCACAATTTATTAATGTCATATTGTCCATATTGTATTCGTATTGTTTGATAGGTGAAGGTCAAATATTTAGTTAATGTATTATATCATAACGTCTCAACGAGTGCGGCAGATTAAGCTTTTGTTGGCGCTATAAATGAAGTTTTATAATTGTGCAGTGATAAAATATAGTCACATTGCTTGTGATAAAAAACAAAAAAAGAGAGAACACACGGAGGACTAGATCGCATACCATTGCTTTGCCTCTTTTTATAATTAGTAATATCATTTGTGTACTAGTTCTTAAATTCATTTTAAATATTTTTTTGTCATTGTTTGTTTGCTAATTATTTTCCCAACTTCATGCTCCCTATTATTTTCTTATAAGTCTTTCTTAAACTATCTCGATTTTTTTTCATCCAAGACTATCACGATTTTTACACTTTCTGTTTATTTTTATTATATTTTTCGTTACTTTTATTTTTTTTATTTATGAAAAAAATTAAATTATCCCTCCCTCTAAAAAAATATGATATAACAAATGAAAAATAAAAAAATGATTGGAAGGATTAAAATGGTAAATAAAAAATTTGTCATTTATGAAAAAGTCTAAATTACCCTTCTCAAGTAACGAAAATGTAACGGAAGTAGACGAAAGGACTAAAGTGAAAAAATTATGATAATTTAAAAATAAAAGAATAAATTTTATAGTTTAAAATTAGATATAAAAAATTGTGATAGTTTATAAGTAATTTATGGAAACAATCCTTTTCTTATCCACAAAACATACACACCGCCTAAGACATGCTATTCTTCTACTGGGTCGAAAGTGTGCAGCCCATCACTCTCTGCGCCCACGATCCACTTAGGAGCTTATTTTATTTTCTAAAAGTGTTTTCTGTTTTATGAAATCAGAAAAAAAAATAATAATACAGCTAAAACACAATTTTATTTTCTCTTTTGATTTTTTTTTCTCAACGAGTGCCGTTATTTTGACAACTCCAAACACGAGTCTAACTTGTCTTCTACTCGAAAATTCATCTCTGTCCTCAAAAAAGAAACTTCCCACATTATGATGTCAAATATAAATATAATGTATATATATATATATATATATCCATAATAAATTAGGATAATTAATTCATGAAGATTACTAAATTATCGGTCACTTGACAACCAAATTCTCCTGATGTTTATGTCAACGCCAAGGGCTTCTTCATTTTCAGGAAAAAAATACATTTATTTTAAAAAATTAAAAACATTTTTCCCCTCCCAAGTTCTTGTTTAAACTTTAGGCTAACTAGTAACTAGTTATTTTCTCATAATTCTGCTTGTCATAAAACTTAAAATGAGGATAAAATTCCAAGAATTCGTCGGTGCATTAATTAATTAGTTGATCATAGAATGAATGCTCATGTTTATGTATATTATTATGACATTACAACTCCACCCGCCGACCAGCTACGTATGGCATACGTTGATAACATGGGCCCTTGCAATTAGTTTGCATGCATATGCAGCTTCACGCATGGCTAATTAATTATGTGGTAACTGGTCAGAATCGTAGGGCAGTCAAGTTGAATGTATTGGAGTTTGAACTCTACTACTCGTTCATGTAATCATGTTGACGATTATTAATCGAACGAGCGTAAATAGTCCGTCGACTGCCACCAAATGGCCGTTTGGAGCACGTCTCGGTTTTTATGGTCACCAGCTTGCATGCATGACTACTATATATAACCATGTACGTGTTAGGGCTTCTGGCATATATTTCATCATCCCTCTGCGTTCTCTATCATCGATCAATATCTCCCTCCTTCAGCTATAAACAACTGATTCCTTCTGCCATAACAACTAGTCGACAAGAAAGCAAAAGAAGGAAAGAAAAAGAAAACATCATCTGGCTGATCAGATCGGTGAGCAGTAATGGCGACTAGTTCTCTCAGGCCAGGAACCCTAGTTCTGGTTTATGTCCTGGTCGCTGTCCTCCTGCATCCCTTCCTAATCATGGCTGCTTCTGCTGCAAAAACTGCGGCCAACCCCAGGGCGATTGATGGTGAGTATACGTATTTATTTTTCACATCCATTAGGGCCAAATTAATTAATAGGTTTCAATATATAGCTGATCATTTTGGTGTGATTAATTAGTTAATAAATCTTCTGTTAACTGTGCAGGGAAAGCAATCGATCAAGGGATTGCGTACGTGCTTATGCTCATTGCCCTCCTCGTCACCTATCTTATACACTGATAATTAACACATCACATGTATATGTGGTGCATGCGGATGATGGACGGTCACCGGTGACCACATATGTAGTTGATGGCTTTAATTCCCGGTCATCTTCTTCCTTAATAATTCCACAAATGGGAGAAATTTTATGCACATTTGATTAATTGTTATCTCTTTCTTCTTTTTTTCTCCCATGTACGTCCATATGTATAATCCAATAAGTTGAGTTTTTTTTTTTAATTACAAAGTGAGACACATGAGCCTAATGGCAAGAAAGAAATTGATAATTTAAAAATAAATAGGCACTCGAGACCGAGCCATTGTATGTATCAATGCGGTTAACTAGCTCATGTTCCAATTTCATGGGCTTCTAAATACCTATAGGGGACAAAATTGTCAAGTAGCCGTTAACAAGAGAACAAATTTGTTAACCATTTGGGTCAACCAGATTAATATATGCCATTTAGAATCAACTAATCAAATGGGACAAGCAACCAATTGAGAAGCGGATTCAGATTTCGGATAAATGAAATAGTAATCTAATTTTAATTTGAATACTGTGAAATATCATTCAGAAAAGGATTAAATTAATTGAATGGTTATTACGTGTTAGTACATCAGCCGGTCAAATTACAGGCAACTCAATGGAGGATAAGGATTTAGTGGGTTGACAAATTCGATTCTCACGGTATACAAGCAACTCAAGGGGAGAAAAAAAAAAGATATTAGGAATGGTCATATGTTGGAGGGCACTCGTTAACATATGATGCATAGGGATATTGTTTGTAAAAATAAGGAGATTGTCCATCGCATGCTTAATAATTTTAAATATATAAATTATATGTTGGGCCCAAAACGTAAATGCAGAAGACTAAAATCTAGACGTAAACCTTTCAGAACTCCAAACTGATTATAGTGTAGGCACACAACTTACACAATTCGAAAATGACTATAGCATATGCGTACAATATGCACAGTTCAAAAATGATTATAATCTATGCGTACACTATGCACAAATGAATATTGAATAAGATTTAGATGTAGAGCTTATTGTATATAAATGAAATGTTATAAGTGGCACAAAACGAAATTGCAACACAATACATCCAACATCACAGATGCACACAATGATTTTAACTTTGAAAAACTTTTCAAATGAGTAAAAAATTATGAATTGAGATCGACTCAAAATCTCTGTTATACAAATAGAGTTCTTTCACAAATAAACTTTATAACAAGTAACCTTTTATCTACACCAAAATCTCTGCTATATAAAGATTAAAATGTGGGAACTTGAAGAAACACCTCTTCTTCTCCAAACAGACAATAACAACAACTCACTCTTCCTTTTGTGACCGACGACAACAACAACTCACATAATGAAGATGAAAAATCTTATTTTTATAGAATGAAAAAAAAAATGATTCAGTCCTTTTTTTACTTTTCTCTTTTTATCTCTTGTACGTTTAGCTACATAATCTCACGAACACAATACCAAAAGTAAAAAAAAAAGAGTCAAGTTCTCACGTGAAGTGGACCACCCAACATTATAATGATATAGTGTGTACAATTCGGTGTAGGCCATGTTACTATTTCATAATTCAAAAGCTTAAAATTGGTGGAGGAATAGAAATTTACCTTCATGTTACCGTTTTGTTTTGGATGTGTCAATATGCTTCCGGACAAACAACGACCTGCGACAAATTTTAAAATTTATAGTCCTAAATAAACATCATTGTTGTATTTTAGAATCGTCATTTAAATTGCTACAAAAATTATTTATACATAATAAATAAGGTAATACACATTGCTGATAATTTAATAGATGATAATTTTTATATTAGATAATACAGATTGCTAAGTAATGTGAAAAGATAATATACTAAACGTCCTCTTAAGACTATTAAGATCAAAGTTGAATTTTCTAAACAAAGAAATGTTAGGTTTATTGTGGATTAAAAGATTGATAGGAATGCTAAGATTACGAGGAAACTGGAATCATATGGATAGATGTGTTTGGTTAAAACAGATCTTTTCCATTTTTATTTGACTTGACAAGTGTAAAAAAATATTTAACGTCGTAAATACAAAAAATATATAAATAAAATGTTGAAAAGAGGAGTGCATCTCTTTCCTCGTTGCTGCTGGTGGAGAGGAATAAAAACAAAACCCCCTTGTAGCTGACAGCACTTTGTCAAACACAATCTGCAAGAGAAGGCCCTCTTGCGCAACTTCAAAGTTATCTGGTCTAGGAGGTGATACTAAAATAGGAAGAGAGATCGCACGACGATTCATCTTAAATCGAACTACGTCTTCGAATGATAATGACTCTTTTTTTAATGAAATAATGATGATTATAAGGATACGAAATAACCCAATCATGATGGAGTTTATCTAGGCACGCTCTTTTACAGTCGATAAAAATTATAAATCAACCGAGACTCTAAATTAATCCTTCAAAATATGACATCTATCTCATGATAAAAAAATAAATTAATTTTGAATCATATACAGAATACTCCTAAAATATTTTTGCCCTTCATTGAAGCGCATGACTAAGAGGGAGATCATATAAGATTATAAATTAGTTTAAATTCAAGACATTATCAATAGGAGGAATGGATATTCATACTCTTGAACTCGCCTTTGTTGAGCAAGAACCTCATTTTGGATAGTGCACCATCTAGATGTTGGACAGTGGAGGGATCTCGAGAGGAGAAGAAATGCCGATGAGAATTTTAAATGCATATACGTTTTTTTATCATAATATGATTCTAACAAAATGAAGGAAACATATTAGAGAGGAATGAAACATTGCCAATTGGGTACAACCAAACCTCGAAATTAAATACTATGACGAAGATCCTAAAGCATTCATCGAGGAAAGCTCAAACCAAATGCACAAGAATGTTTTGTAATGAAACACCATCAAGAAATGACAATGACAGGTCCGGCTTGAGAGGGCATACTTGGAGGATGTAAGCATTATACATTAACGATATTAGCCGGCTAGGGAGCTCTCATATGTATGCTATTAACTTTCATAACTTTTTTTTTTTAAAAAAAAGAAGAGTAAGTATCTATTACGATAAGAATACCAAATGTCTTGATACCGATACAAATTATTTAAATGCTTTTGAGGAGGCAATGTCAATCAAAGTAAATCTAACTAGCTATTCACAAAAAAAAGTTTACATGTATAGATTCATAGTTGGATCAATATTTGATAGTAGATGTTCATTTAATTTAGTTGATAATGTCACCATAAATTAAACAATTAAAATTATCTTAACTTTATATATTAGGATCCACCATCAAATTTTAATCAACTACATGTGTAATTTTTTTATGAGTTTACACATGTATTTTTCTCGATTAATAATCCCATCTCTCAATTGTGAAAATTTTGAAATATCTCACAACTTTCGACTTCTTTGAATTCATTCACACGTTACAAAATAGAATTAAGTGCCAGTACAAATTGATTTATTACTTTAAATGAGAAAAATGTGAAAGATATAAATATCAAATAATTGAATACACGTATACGTAATATTAGACTATCTATGTCATTTGTTATTCACTATGTGTAACAATTCTAAATTTAAATCAAAAGGCATTATGCATTTCGGCTCTTTACGTGATGACTAACGGAGTAGCACATAGTTAAATTCTCCTAACTAGACTCAATTTTTAGAATGAATTTTCAAGATGTTGCACTATGAGTTTAAAATGTCATTTTACAATTTTTTTTAAAAAAAATAATCAAATATTAGGCACCTTAATCAAATATGAGTAATTACCGTCGCCAACTTCGTTATCATATATAATAGGAGAGGGAGAGAGACAGCACTGCTCATGAATTCATCATTATTACAAAAAAATAAAAATGTCATTATCTTGATAGCCGAGGAGTATTCATGCTCAATAATGCAAACGCAGAACACGTTCCTAATCCTATCCATCTCAATAATTTCGAAAGGGAAGAAAAATACACGTAAGAAGAGTACAGACGATCAACATATTGCAGTTACATATCTTATTCTGATTAGATGGGCTCTAATTTTATTTATTGAAGCAACGATGATAATTAATTTGGAAACAAGCATTATGCGCAGGTGAGTAAATTTTATACATTATCATTTTGATTATATTCTCTATTAATTAAATACTAAATATTTTGTATTAAGATGTAGAAAGTTTTCACTATATGTTCATTAATCTATTTAGTTAAAGAGAAAAAAATGTATATAAAAAATATTGAGTGAGCACACTAATTTTTATTGTATCACAAAATAATTATATATATATTACTTTATATTATTAGTTAAATAATAAGTTTAATTGATATAAAGATCATCGATATCTGGTTATTGCATATATGTGATGAGGCCATTTTAATATATATGACTAAGTCAACCTTCATAATTTATTTAGATGATAACTTTGTTATTATTGAATTAATACCTTAAATATATATATATATATATTACTTCATTTATAAATTGTATAATTTATTTAATTAAATAAAAATAAAAATTCTATATTAAAATGTAGAGCGAACTACTTACTTTACAAAGTTATTAGCATCTAAAGTTATAGTTTATTGTGTGTAGATATGGATATTTCTTATTTTCATTTTTGGTGTCGTTACAGGTCAAATCCCATTTATAGTACTTCGATATAAAATCATATGCCATTTTATTACCTTTCTTTTAACCTATTTTAGCAGATATTTTATTCGAATATGACTATATGAGGGTCTACCGTGACCAGGGCAGACTCAAGAATGAGGCCACTAAAGTTGAGGCCCCTAATTATGTATTAAGTATTAAATTATGATCAGTCTTATATTTTAAGATCTTTATTAATCTAAAATCATTAAATATATATTTTATCTTCATTTTTAATATCATTTACCTTCATTACCTAAATCATAATTGATTCATCATAATTAAATATCTTCTTCTCTTTTGAATTTAATCTATGCCATTTTTTCATATTTAATTTTTATCTCAAAAATTAATAATACTTCAATTAATTTTTTCATTAATATACTCCTGTTCATGATTGACAACATTTGTTTTCCTTTGTGCATTGAAGAACTACACTTAAAAAATAATTCTTATTTATTGTGTTCATAAATTAATTGTTATGAATATATAATTATATTTTTATATATAAAAATTAAAATAAATAAAATAATATTTTTATTTACGTAAAACATCCCAATCTCTTGAGCCATCAATAAAAATCTACGAGGGAGGGAGAGAGTGAGGATGGGGCAAACAATATATTTATTTTGGATTTAATTGACATACTACGCCTTCAGCGCGTCGCATCGATGTCTACCATCGGATCACACATCCACGTCTCGCAGTGAAACATGCATCTACATCCTATGACCGGGCATCGTACTACCGAACTAGATATTTTATCAAACCGGTTCACACTGCCTGAACCAATTCGCGGATGCCTAAACATTTTAGGACATTTCTCTCTCCTCCTCAGACGACGCAATGTCAGCGCACAAAATCCGATCGCACATCGACCAGAGGGCTTCTTTCCCGGCCTCCGGCCAAAGGTAGTTGTTCAACGGCCAGGAGCTTGCCGACGACCATGACACCGAGCACTATGGGGGCGTCCAGGACTCCCGTAATCAACTCCTTGTCTTTCATCGAGTTCGAGTAAACGCCACCGGAGGTGCTCGATGCTAAGGAGGTCGCCGCTGCCGTCCACACAATGTCGCGCGTCCAGATCGCCATCAAGATCCCCATGTCGAAGATCCCCTGGCGCTAGACATCGTCCTCGCGGCGACTCTACTCCAGTTGAAGTTGTGGATCCATGAGAACGAGGGCATTCAATGAACCAGTTCGTGCAACGCCATGGTGCCATTGAGATGCAGGACCGTCGGGCGCTGGGCATCACCGATCAAGTGGAGATCGTAGTAATCATGAGGCCATCATCGGCCCTATCTGGAGGACGATAGTGGAGGAACAACAAGGACGCGCAAATGGGGCTGTGCTAAACCCGACTTGGCTGGCATGTTAAACCGGATCAAGGACGTGCAAACGCCAGTTCATTGTGCCTTCATTGATTCAACGTTCATTTTCAATCGGACGATCTGCGCCAAAGCGTAGCACGTTGCTACCGATAATGGGCGTAGAACGCCCATTAAATCCATTTATTTTACAATTTAAAATTTACATTTATTAAAATTTATATTTACCTAAAAAGTTTTTATAAATAGTTAATAATTAATAAATAATGTATCTTCGTCCCTGTGGCCTGTGCTGCGTAGCTCCACTATTAGACATTCTCTATTCTAAAAAGTTCAAGTTCTTTCTTTTTATGTTCTAAATTTTAAACGTGGAATTAAATTAAATTGATCCCCTTCAATTTACAGTTAATTTTCAATCAAGATTTTATCAAAAAAAATATTTTAATAGTATACATAATATATTATCTGACAGATTTTTAAAAAAATGATTTTTTTAGCTTATGTATATTTGTGTTACAATATAATTTTATTTACATTGCGAAAAATTATTTAAAATGGATATTTTTATTTAAGTATTATCTTCCTTTAATATATATATTACATGTAAATATGTAAGATTAATAAAAGATTGATCGAGCTAATATGATTACAAAATAATATTTATTTTCTTTTTTTAATTTATGTAAATATAATATATATGCGTGGTTAGAGTTAAAGACTTAAAGAAGTGACAAACCTTTTTAACTCGTAGATAAAATAATTACGAGTTAGAGTAAATTTACTATTTATTTTTATACTTAGATTTTTTATATTAGATTTTGAGTCTTCGTTATTTTCAAATTTATCTCTTCTTAGATTTATAGAATTTCTTCATAATTTATTTATGAATTAACAGTTTTTTCTATCGAAACTTACCAGGACTACTAGCATTTTACTTTTATACATTCTTGAATAAAATTTATCATTAAAAATTAAATTTGATCCTCTATGGTGTTGGGCAAGAGGTTGGGGGTTTAAAATTTGCGTGGAAAAAATTGCTAATAATTTTAGATATAACAAATAGTCAAGGAGATGCAAAATTATTAATAATTTTAGATATAACAAATAGTCAAGGAGCTGCAAAATGCAGTTTGTTCAATCAAAATTATTAATAATTTTGGATGTTTATATATGCTCATCTTCTAGGAATAGAAAAGCAAATTAAACCATGATAATTTTAACAAAGAAATGAAAAGTGTGCACTAACTTGTATCGCCTCCTTTCCAAAGGCGGTTTTATCACTTTATGTAATATAAACGCCATCTTGATGAGGAAACTTTGGCCATTTTGCCAGCCACGCCCACGTCAAGACAAAAATATATTATGACCACAAAAAGCTGCTCATTGTGCATTATTATCTTGATCAAATATCTTTTCATATGTGAGTTTTTTGTTTATTATTCTATTAGTCATATTCTATGTACTAATTTCAAGTTTTTTAAAAACAAATTGAGAAAAATTAGGGTAAATTACACGAATAATTCTCAATTTTGAGTCAATTTCCAACTAGTCCCCAACTTCAATTTATAATCAGAACGTCTTTCATCTTTTATTTTCTTGCACGATTAATCCTCTTGACCAGTGATAGTGGATTTCTCGGTTGTCTTACATACGTGGCCGACACGTCAGTCATTTCTCTTTCATCCACATCATTTAAGTCATCCACGTCATTTAATGCTCCAAATTAGGTAAATTACACGGATTGTCTCTCAACTTTGAATCTATTTTTAAATAGTCTTCCAACTTTGATATTATTGCACGATTCATTCACTTGACCAGTAAAAAATAGTCTCCCGATTATCTTACGATGTGGCATAATAAAATATAATAAAAAATTAATTAGCTGACATCACATAATAAAAAATATTATAAAAATTTTAGGACGTGGACAAGTTGGCAAAGAAGGAGTGTCGGCCCTCCTCTCCGTCCGTGTCCTAAATTTTTTATAATATGATGTCAGTTAGTTAAATTTTTTTATTATATTTTATTATGCCATTTCTTACGATAATTGGAAGACTGTTTTTTAGATCAAGTGGATGAATCGTGCAATAATATTAAAGTTGAAGGACTATTTAGAAATAAATTTAAAGTTGAGGGACGATCCGTGTAATTTGTCTAATTTGAAGCGCTAAATGACGTGGATGACTTAAATGATGTGGATGAAAGAGAAATGACTGACGTGTCGGTCACGTATGCAAAGCAACCGAGAAATTCACTATCACCGGTCAAGAGGACTAATCGTACAAGAAAATAAAAGATGAGTGACATTCTGATTATAAATTAAAATTGGGGAAATCGATTCAAAGTTGAAGGACCGTTCGTATAATTTACCCGAAAAATTAAGACCAACAGATTTGATATCGGTTTGCTCTTCTTTTAACAATTAAAAAAATATTTTGATTCGAACCAATTGTGAACATAAGCAAGCCGACAATTATGAGACAAAGACTGTAAGAAAAGAAAAGAACATTTTAGATTGCATTTGCTCACCTTCACACCAAGCTAGAAAAACAAAAATTGAAGGCAGCAAACATTGGCAGATCATAAATGTTCAAGTCGTTTATTAAATGAACTAATTTCTTGAGAAAAAAATATTACTTAAGAGTGACGCATAAAAAATTATATGGCAGCTGGTAACATCACAAGATCATGATGAAGCACATGAGCGAAATATTTCATAAGCTCGAGTTGTATGATTCATTTGGTAGTTGTATTTTTTGGTGTCACAGAAAGGGACATATGTGGCCTGTTTCTATCTCACACCTTTCTCGCCCCTCTCGTCTTCTTAGCTTTCCGTTGTTGTTAGCATTAGGAGAGAGGGGTTTAATTAGCAGGAATTTTTAATATATGCATACTTTTTTCTAATATATTTGTATCTAATTGTACGAATTGAACACATTTTTTGAACAAAGCTGGATTTTGATCATATATACAAATATTAAACCTTAATTTTTTTTATTTGGTTATAAGACTTCGTCCACGTCCAATATAAGAGAAGATGAAAAAAATAAAATCATTCAATAGAAATTTTTTTTGAGGATTTATTAATGTAGAAATTGTCCGATCTAAGATTGCACCACAATGTGTTTATTCTTAGGGTTACATCCTCTAAACTATCGCGAATTACATCTATCCCCAAATTACGAACTTCATTTTTTGAATATCTAAACTATCACGATTTTTTCAATTTGATCATTTCGTCCAATTCCATCAACTTCTCCGTTATTTTTTATTTTTCGCATTTGTGAAAAGTTTATTATACCCTTACGTCAGTCCACTTTTACATAAAAATATAATAATAAATATTAAAATATTTTTTTTAAAAAGAAAAACATGATGAAAGGGGTCACCCCCCTCCCTGCAACCTCCGGCGGGAGGGGGGCGACCCCCCTCCTTCCCCTGCGCTCGTCGGTGTGGCGCAGTGGGGGTGGGGGGTCGCCCCCCTCCCTGTGACCTCGTCGGCATGGCGCGAGGGGTCGCCCCCCTCCCTACGACATCGCCGGAGGTCGCATTGAGAAGGGCGACCCCCACCTTCCCTCGCGCGAGAGGTGTGGGGGTTGCCCCCCTCCTTGCGACCTCGCCTCGCGCGAGAGGTTTTGGGGGGGGGGGGGGGGGGCGTGGTTGCCCTCCTCCCTACGACCTCGCCGGCGAGCGCAGGGGAAGGAGGGGGTCGCCCCCCTCCTTGCGCCGGAGGAAGGGGGTGACCCCTTCAACATGTTTTTCTTTTTTAAAAAATAAATTATTTTTATGTTTATTATTATATTTTTTAATGTAAAAGTGGACTAACGTAGGTGTATAATAGACTTTTCACAAATGCGAAAAAATAAAAAAATAACGAAGAAGTCGAAGGAATTCAACGGAAGGATCAAATTAAAAAAAAATCACGATAGTTTAGATACTCAAAAAATGAAATTCGTAATTTGATGTTTAGGTACTCAGTCCGACCTATGAACTTGCTTGACATCTGTCGACAAGTTATTTGCTTCAGTGACATATTAGACTTCAACGAAGTTAATTATTCACAAGAAAGCTTCAGTGACATATTAGACTTCAACGAAGTTAATTATTCACAAGAAATGAGGTTTAATATTTTACTTAAGTAAGAATAGTTGTTTATCACTCTTCAAAACTAAAGACTCATCAATATTCTAAATTATTAGCATTCATATTAATTGCATAATGACTGACGATTGAAGAAATTTTCTGATCAAATTAATCATTTTAAGAATCAACTTGAGACGGGGGAGGGGGGGGGGGGGGGGGGGGGGGGGGGGGGGACTTAAAGGAGAGAGAGAAGGAAACAATAAAAGGGATCCCTAACTAGGATATGCATAAAAGGGAGAGGAGAGAGGAGGTTTCTTCAGTGGTTTTGTTCTTGTTCTTTCTCTCTTCATGGCTAACCACTCCAACGGGAACTTCCCGGCCGGCGACTTCAATCTGCCAGAGATAAAGTTCACAAAGTTGTTCATCAATGGACAGTTCGTGGATGCTGTGTCCGGTGCGTGAACGATCCAACTTCTTTATTCTCTCTCCTCTATATCTCCGCTCTGTTGTTTCTACTTTCATGTAAATTTTCGTCTGCAACGTTTATTGCTTCGAAGATTATTTGCATGGATGTGATTCCTGTCTTCAGACATCTGCAATGTTATTTACTTTTCTTTTATGCAAATAAACCTTTGTATCAAAATTGTGCTTCGAATACCAGAGTTCACATCGAGCTAGGAACCTCAAGAGTATTCCTTTCTCTTTTTAAAAAACTCAATATGACTTCTACGTATTTATGGAAGTTCGTCATCCATCCATAATTTCACTCTCTTTTTTCTTCTTTTAAAAAGAAAAAAAAGACAACTTATAAAGATCAAATAGTTGTAACTTTGATTATCCATTTGCTAGATTTAATTGTTTCATTCATGCCAACTCTTTTTTAAAGGATATTACTCCGTCATATCGCAGCAATGAGTTGGCTCATTTGGCCAATTTTTTAGAGTTGTTTTTTTTAAATTATTTTACTTTGCATTGAATTGAGGAAACAAAATTGCACGTCTAGTAATCTCGGATTTCTCGTCTTAAATTTTGATCGGAGAATTCTATTTTTTCAACTTAGAATTAAGAACACTAATAATTTTAAACATGGAAGACTTTCCATAAATCTGGACTTACACAAAACTATTTGCACATCGGGACTAAGTTCCAAACCTTCTTTCGCATGGATTTTAACATGACTCAGAGTCCACAGACGCAAGAATAAGCGGCAATTGCCACTGCCAGCTTTCTCTTTCTGCATAAAGTTCTTTAAAAAAAAGGCAAGCTTACATCTTTTTCTCTTTGTTTTATTCAAATCAGAGAAACTACTTCATTGAATGCTTGTTTTTATTCTTTTATAAGTTTCTTCAAAAGTTTTGATATATTACCATAACAACATCTTGTTCGCTTCTTTAAATTACTACGACAAAAATAAATTTAAAAAGTTTTTATAGAAAAAAAAAACTAAAGAAAGGGAAAGAAAATAAACAAAATAATTCTGCTTATATATATATATATATTTCTCTCTCTCCTTATAATTTGGAATGGTCAAGTTTTCAACGACCAGGTCCATTTTCTCTGGAAGACTGGAACTCTGAATTATAACCTCCCCCGAGTTCAATCGTGGGCTGGGCTTTGTTTTACCAGGCCTATACATATTTCTAAAATTATTGCTATTCTCCTTTAAAACAAATTTTTTTACAAGAAATTTAGAGCATAAATGGGTCAAACTGTGAAGAACGTCGATGACCGAGGAAAAAAAAAAAAAGCGTTGCTGAGAGTGAATACTTCTTGCTTCAGATCAGTGCTTTTGGATTGGATTAATGCATGTGGTCCTAAGAATTGAGTGAAACATTTTGCCATATCTATTGACTGTTATAGTAAGGTGTCGCATGTCTGCCTCTAGCATATGTAATAGTGCAATACTGCAAAAGTGTCAATTGATGTAGTATTTAACAGCATCTGATGGAATGCTCGATCGCAGGTAAAACGTTCGAGAGCAGAGACCCGCGCACAGGGGATGTCATCGCAAGGGTCGCCGAGGGGGACGAAGAGGACGTCGACTTGGCCGTGAAGGCCGCAAGGGAGGCTTTCGACCATGGCAAATGGCCTCGCATCTCCGGCTTCGTACGATGTTTAATTCCCTCTCATTAATCTTTTTTCCCTTTTTTTACGTTGTCTTTGATGCATGCATGCATGGTCGCCAAAGTAAGGACGTTGTTTGGATGAATTAATAATGGTGTCATGATCAGGAGCGGGGAAGGATAATGTTCAAGTTTGCGGATCTGATCGAGCAAAACATCGAGGAGCTCGCGGCGCTGGACAGTCTGGACGCCGGGAAGCTGCTCAAGAACGGCACGACGATCGACATCCCTCACTGCGTCCACTTGCTTCGCTACTACGCCGGCGCCGCCGACAAGGTTCACGGTGAGATGCTGAAGCCCGCTGGGCCGTTCCAGGCGTACACCCTGAAGGAGCCCATCGGCGTCGTCGGACACATCATCCCCTGGAACTACCCTTCCACCATGTTCTTCCTCAAAGTCAGCCCCGCTCTGGCCGCCGGTTGTACCATGGTCGTCAAGCCCGCCGAGCAGACTCCTCTCTCTGCTCTGTTCTACGCCAACTTGGCCAAGCAGGTAATTAATTAAACCTCTCCCATCACCCACTTCGCTCTTGGCGCCGCCATGAATTAATTAATCATTTAATGATACTCGAGTAACTCGACGGATCGACTCTGTTTGCAGGCAGGTATTCCAGATGGAGTGATCAACGTCGTCACAGGATTCGGCAATGTCGCAGGTGCAGCGCTTAGCTCTCACATGGCCGTCGACAAGGTGAGTCGGAGAGGCCCTGTGAAGTGTGAACTCATCAGCAATAACAGCACTAAATAATGACATGGATATGTGTCTGCAGATTAGCTTTACGGGATCTACCGAAGTGGGGCGCAAAATAATGACGGCCGCCGCGACGAGCAACCTGAAGACGGTGTCGCTCGAGTTGGGAGGCAAATCCCCTTTCATCATCTTCGACGGCGCCGACGTCGACATGGCCGTGGCTCTCGCCAGTGTGGCCATCTTCCACAACAAGGCAAACTCTCGGGGATCACAAGCACACTGTGGTTCCTTAATCACACCGCTCGAATTCGATCCATGTCCTGTCCGTATTACTATTACGTACTGATTAATACCGCATGCAATATATACGCATGCCATGCATGAACATTTCAGGGAGAAATCTGTGCGGCAGGATCCCGAATCTACGTCCAAGAAGGCATCTATGATGCGTTCGTCAAGAAGGTCGCAGAGAGAGCCAAGGCCTGGAAAGTTGGAGACCCCTTCGATCCAGAATCGGAACAAGGCCCTCAGGTGTTTCTCTGCTTCCTTGTCATATATATGAATCTAACCATGCATGTGCATTGATTTATCCTCCCTCTCAATTGCGTGCATGCAGGTGGACAAGAAACAGTTTGAGAAAGTGCTCAGTTATATAGATCTCGGCAAGAAGGAAGGTGCCACTTTGTTGACTGGAGGAAGGCCCTGCGGCGACAGAGGATACTACATTGAGCCCACCATCTTCATCGACGTCAAGGTATAAATAGAACTAATTGAAAAGGGAACAAAACCTCTTAATTTGAGCACTCGTCATCGTCAGTACTGTTCTTACAGGAGGACATGAAGATTGCCCAGGACGAAATCTTCGGACCTGTGATGTCTCTCACTAAGTTCAAGTATGTATGATCCTAAATGTTCCTTCCATATGGATGTGTGAATCTGTAACAGGTTGTAACCACGTCTTCTTGTGCTGCTGCTGCTGCTCTGTTGCTTGCAGGACGATCGAGGAGGCGATCGAGAAGGCGAACGCGACGAAGTACGGGCTTGTGGCCGGGATCGTGACCAAGGATCTGAACATAGCGAACAGGGTGTCCAGATCGGTGCGCGCAGGAACCATATGGATGAACTGTTACTTCGCCTTCGACCCGTCCGTGCCTTTCGGTGGGTACAAGATGAGCGGCTTCGGGAGGGACATGGGCATGCACGCCGTCAGCAAATACCTCCAAGTCAAGTCCGTCGTCACTCCCCTGCAGGACTCGCCATGGCTGTGAGAAGGAAAAGTGTAATGTGGAAGGCTTTTGTGTGGAGAAAAAGAGAAAACAACAATAAAGTTTAATTGATCTGGGAATCTTATGGTGTTCTGTTATTTATTTCGATTTACATGCTGATTTTTTTTTCTTTAATAAAAACAAGATCTCAATATGGGAATCTTATAGTTTTTAGATGGGTAAAAGGAGTACGCTGCATTGATGGGCTCAGCTGTCCGTGTACATTTAAATCGAACGGTCATCTAGGTTTGGCGAGTAGGGCATTAATGATCCCTTTCTTCCACGATTCCACAAGCTCCGGCGTATCTTCCATGATTCCATGAGCTATGGCGTAGGGTGGCTCTCTTTCTTCCACGATTCCATGAGCTCCGATGTAGAGGGATCCTTTTCTACCATGATTCCACGAGATCCAGCGTAAAGGGATCCCTTTCTTCCACGATTCCAACAAAGGGCACGATCTTCTAGGATTGATGGGCGTTGGTGGTGGTCTTCGACGTAGGGCACCATCTCCTCTGCCACGACCTCAGGCGTAGGGCACGATCGACGGCTCCCTTTCTTCCATGAGCTCCGGCGTAAGAAATGATCTGTTCACGTGCCTCTCACGATGAATAGGCGTGTGGCTTCATGTCTCTGACGTAGGGCACGATCTGCTCGCGTGCCTCATCTGCCACGATCTCCAGCGAATAGGTATTAACCGATGAAGTGGGCAAAAGGCGGGCGGTCTCTGGCATAGGGGGCAAAAGGCGTTCATTCCGGTCTCCGACGAAGGGGCAAAAGGCGTTCCTTCTAGGTGATTATTATTGCTCACTATTGTTGATTTTTTCCGCTGAATGTTGCTCATTTCTTTCGTCGGTCAACAATCTGCTTTAGGAAAGTTCTGTCAGTCGTGGATTCCAATTGTGAACGATTCCAATTGTCGCCGATTGCCAAGAACACAAGGTGATGAATTTTGACTTTCTCAATCGTAGTGATAGCCATCTGCGAGTGATTGAACTGTTGTATGTAGACACTGCTTGAGTAATTTTTTCCTCTCACTGACGTTGACTTCTTTTTCACTTGCCGCAATTCCTTTTCGTCAATTATTTCTGTAATTGTTGCTGAAGCAAATTGTTTGTAAAATTTATACAACTACTGTCATGGCTTCTTCTTCAACTAGTGATATGACTTTTAATAATGCACATGATGATATAATTATTAGGCTGAGCGATACACATAGGTATAATTGTTATATTTTTATTATCTCTTAGTTTTATACATGGTTAGTGAGATCATGATTAGATTTCCTTGATTTCATACTTAATTTCTTGTATTCATGATTTGGAAACAGTGTGTACAATATTGATGGTAATGTTACTGAAGAGATACCCTATGTTGTTGACAATTTGGAACAAGACAGGATAGTTAACAAACCTTTTGTCGGGATGACTTTTGACAGCCATGAGGATGCATACATTTACTACAATGTTTATGCTAAGTCAATTGGTTTTTCTGTGCGTAAACATTATTCTCATAAATTTAAAAAAAGTAATGCAGTAATATCAAGTATGCTTGTGTGTTTAAAACAAGGTCATAAGCCTCTCAACCAAAAAATGAGAAATGAAGTGAAACACAAACGCGATATTCGGGAGTGTTGTAATGCTCATTTGCTTGTTGGTATTACAGATGACGAAAAGTGGGAGGTAAGAAAGTTTCTTGAACAACACACACATGCTTTAAGGTCTCCATCAAAGGTAGCTAACCTACGATTCATAGTAGATTATTAAGTAATTCCAAGAAAATGTTTACTCAATTAAGGGATTGCGGACTTGGCTCATCAAAGATTGCTCACACGTTAAATTTTGGCGGCGATCCTCTAGTTACACTACAAAATTGCATTGATAATTTAAAAGTAGCACATGTAAACCATGTTGGTAAGCAATGCAAGAATGTGATATCTTATTTTCAAAAGAAAGAAAGAAGTGATCCCGGATTCTTTTTTAGATGGGAGATGGATGATGATAATATTGGAAGAAGTTTCTTTTGAGCAGATGGAAGATCAAGAGACAATTATTTGACTTTTGGAGATGTCGTGATGTTTGACACAACATATATGACTAACAACTTGTGTATGCCATTTGTGTCGTTCACCGAAGTAAATCATCATATGCAATCAATATTATTTGGGTGTGCATTGCTTGCTGATGAGACTGAGGATTTTTTTGTGTGGCTCTTTGAAACATGGTTAGAATGTATGCATGATAAGCATCCTGTTTGTATTATTATAAATCAAGACATTGCGATGGGAAATACTATCCGCAAAGTATTTCTAAATACTCATCATAGGTTTTGCATATGGCACATAAAAAAAAATGTTATTACAAATCTGAGAGACTTGATGGCCCTTAAGAATTTTGAAGCTGACTACGGAAGCTGGCTTAAGGATTCAATGAGTGTCGAAGAATTTGGAGAAAAATGGTATTGGTTAAAGAAGAAGTATAACATACCAGATGGACATTGGTTAGAGAAAATATTTCATAAGCGTGAACATTGGGTGCAGTTATATTTGAATGATATTTTTTTGTGTAGATGCAAAGTCCACGCAACGATTTGAAAGTATGAATTCATTCTTTGATGGATTTGTGAATTCAAACACTTCTTTACCTGAATTTGTTTACCAATATGATCGAGCCCTTCAATCTACGTGATGCTGAACAACGAGAAGATTTTAAAACTTTGAATAGTTTAGCTACCTTAAATTCAACAAGTCCATTGGAGGCTCATGCATGAAAAGTGTATACAGCAAAGGTGTTTAGCCATGTTTAAGAAGAGTTTAAGAAAACTCTCGGGTATTGGTTTGATATTATATCAGAAAATCATGAGAGACAAGTATATTATGTATTTTTAGCTAAAAAAGAGGACACCAAGAGGATTATTGTGGAGTACAACATCGATCCTAGTAACTTAGTGAAGTGTTCATGCAAAAAGTTTGAGAAGGTAGGGATCTTTGTGGCCATGCACTATTTATCCTCTCCCATAAGAGACATGTGTGTATACCAGAACACTATCTTCTCTATCGATGGACAATAAATGCATGATATACAAAGGCATGTGTTTTTCCAAGTGTAGCTGCATTAGATGGACAACGTGAAATAACACCGTTAGAGAGATGGTCGTTTCATATTAATATGAGACAAGCTACTAAGACGAGCTTGCATTCACGTAAGCATATGGAAATAGGAAGTTTAAGAGTTATTCATGGTCTTATAGAAAAACTAGGCAGTTTAAGAGTTATGGATGAAAATAGAAGCCAAACCACTGTTCCTTCCTCTTCTTTATTTGACCATCAAGGACCAATGATTATTGTTCATGACCCAAATCAAGTAAATCGAAAGGCAGATCAAGAAAGTTGCAAAGGCTTAAGTCCGGCGTTGAGATTTCCATGTTGTAAGCAGAAAAGCAGAAATATAAATGTAAGAAGTGTTTGAAAGAAGTCATAGCACATGCACCTGTACAATATCTGAGGTGAATTGCTATTACATTTATAAGATTCTACATCTGTCTGATTATTCGTTCTTGTATATTTTTTATATGTTCTCAAGAAATCTTTTTATGTTTGAAACAGAGCCAAGTGGACGTGGATAATCAATAAACAACATGATGAATATGTAATCTTTTTATTTTGACATCTATCTCATTATTGCTTAGCATCTAATCTGCTTCCAATTGGATATGCATGACATCTTGCGGACTATTGATGAACTGTTATAACCAACACGTTGTTCATTCATCTAATCTGCTTCCAATTTGATAGGTTTGCCCTGGGTGTGAAGATCTATTTAGGTGCTTTGCTGCTTATTGCTCAAATGAACCTGCTTAGGTGCATGTTTAACAAGGAACCTGGACAGTCCTCAGATGTTACAGCATTGGATCTATGCTAAATTTTGCTAGAAATTTTTATATGAATTGTTTGTTGAATAGTAGAATGTCATGTTGTATTGTAAATGATGAGCTTTTGCTATAAATTATTGTGTCATTGAGATAGTAGAATGTCATGCTGCATTGTAAATGATGAGCTTTTGCTATAAATTATTATATCATTCAGATAGTGGAATGTCATGCTGCATTGTAAAGATATTCCCTTATGTTTGTTTAAAGTTCCTTTATGTCTCTCTTTCAATCCCTTATGTCTCTCTTTCAATCTATTTGTCGCAACGTGCAAGTAATATTCCATTTTTTAACTTTGATGAATCATCGTTCTTGTTTTCAGTAATTAGGTCATAGGTTTCGTGATTGTTTTATTACCGTAAAAGATTATGTGTGCCAAATGAATCGCTCCTCCAATTGTGATACGGTTTTAACATGAGTTATTTCCATTCATGAGTTATCGTGGATTCATAGAAAGAAGTGTACAAAGAAAAGGCCTTTCACATTCCTAAATAAGCTAAGAACATTCCAATACTTGCCTCTAACATATATTCATAGTGACAAATGTTGTGTCTATGAAAATAAAGCAACAACATTTCTGATGCAGAATTGTTACTTTGGTCAGCTTTGCATACTAGTGCATAATACAACTT
Organism: Pontederia crassipes; assembly: GCA_030549335.1. NCBI lineage: Eukaryota > Viridiplantae > Streptophyta > Magnoliopsida > Commelinales > Pontederiaceae > Pontederia > Pontederia crassipes. Next base: position 19,670,539 of record CM060188.1, on the reverse strand, counting down.
GAACAATATTCTAGTACATCATACAACTTAAAAGCTACTAAAATTCAGCGATATTCTAGTACATCAAGCTGATAGCAATTATCAAAACAAGAAAAAAAGATATCGCTTTCCACTTCCAATCATTGTTCCTCCGACGTTCCAATTGAAGTTCTGCTTCCATTATCTCAAGCTTCTGCAATAATATTTTATTTTCAACTTCAGACCTTTCAACCTTTTCTAAGAGCCTATTGAAGATGTCTTTATATTGCGGTTCAACTTCTTCGTCCAACCATTAAAAGTATTTGCATTCTTCATTTTGCTAAAAATAAAATAATAGAGATGCCATACAAATATAGAAATGATCTCACAAAAATGTAACACAAAATTTTGTAAGATTCTTACCTTTTAGTTTCGACAACCATAAAATTGATGTCCACAGTTTCGTTGGGTCCATGAAGTTTTAATAGCTTCTTCTTCGTTGCAATTGCATAAGGGTAAATATGTGTAATTACTTTTAGTCATGATCAATATATTTTTTATTCCCTGTCCTGTTGGTCTCAAGACCATATATCATGTATTTTGATGATAGCAAACAAGGAAGATGATGTACTAATTATGCTTAAAGTGATAGCGTGAACAGGGTTAACATTTTTCGAAGAAAAATAGCCGAAGTTTTTATTTTCAGGAAAAACGGACGACCGATTTGTGATCGGTCGACCGTTATGACAGATAATGGTCGACCGAAACAAATGATGGAGCGTCCGCTAATCACAGAATAGAACAACCGTGAAAAAATGGACGATCGATTTATAATCGGTCGATCGTCATGAAGAAAATGGATGACCGAATTAGAAGACTGGATCGTCCGCTAATCACAGAATAGAACAACCGTGGAAAAATGGACGACCAATTTGTAATCGGTCGACCGTCATGAAGAAAATGGACGACCGAAATAGAAGACTGGATTGTCCGCTAATCACAGAATGGAACAATCGTGAAAAAACGGACGATCGATTTATAATCGGTCGACCGTCATGAAGAAAATGGACGACCAAAATAGAAGACTGGATCGTCCGCTAATCACAGAATGGAATGAACTTCAGATCAGACGACCTATTCAATATCGGGCGACCGCTATGAAATCATGAACGGCTATAATTCTTCTACGGCCTACTATCAATGGTAAACTGCACAGAAAAGACAAAATAACGGATATAATTTTTTTATAAACGGATGACCGATTTGATAATGGGCGACCGCTGGAGAATCGACAGGGAGAATAACGGCTAGTTACTGTGCAAAACGGACGACCGATACCAAAACAGTTGACCGTTATAGAGCTGACAGTACAATCTTTTTGAATTACTTTACAGCGGCAAAATTTTTAAGAGAAGCCTATAAAAGGGATCCAAAAGATTGAAGGAAGTTCATCCAAGCAAGGCAAACCACTATTGAGCTCCCTTCAAATCCAAAGCATTTTTCTTGTGCCAAAGTTGCAAATCATCCCTTCCCTCTTCTAGTTTCTTCGTGAGAATACTATTTGTAAGAAGGAGAGTCTTGGAGGGAATTCTTTCTTAGATAGTTTTTTAGAGCTCCTTGTAAGAAGATGTGTGCCTTACCTCTTGAGCAAAGAAGAAGGCGTTGTGGTGTAAAAATGGTTCATTCTCTCCCTATAAGAAAAGAGAATGATAGTGAATCTCCGACGGTCTAAAGGTTGAGAAGTCGGAGCGGAGACGTAGGCCAAGGAGTTGGGCCGAACCTCGTCAACATATCGTGTTTTTCTCTTCTCTTACTTATCTTGCTGTTATTACCTATTCTTTACTTGTTTGTGATCGTATTCACCTTGAATTTATTTCAACGTTGTTTTCGGTTCTAAATTTTTATACACCAATTCACCCCCCTCTTGATACTTTCGATCCTACAATTGGTTTCAGAGTCTTGTTGCTCTTGTTTTAAAGATTTAAAACATCTTTTGAGCTATGGCATCAAATGGTTTTACCTTGGGTGAAGGCCAATCCATAAATCGCCCTCCACTCTTTAATGCTTCAAATTTTGCATATTGGAAAATTAGAATGCAAGCTTACGCATGCTCTATTGATATTTGGGATATAATTGAAAATGATTTTGATTTGCATGGAAAATCACCTTTGGAATATATCGAAGGTGAAAGGTTACTTGTGAAATTAGATTGGAAAGCAAAAAATCATCTTTTTTGTGCTTTAGATGCAACGGAATTTAATCGTGTTTCAAATTATCAAAGTGCTTATGAAATTTGGAGGAAACTTATTATTACGCATGAAGGTACCGATAAGGTTAAGGAGTCTAGACTTAATATTTTGAATCATCAATATGACTCTTTTAAGATGCATGAAAATGAGTCTATAAATGAAATGGTTGTGCGTTTCAATGATATTGTGAATGGCTTAGCATCTTTGGGCGAGCCACGGACTAACTCTCAAAACGTGAAGAAATTTCTCAGGTCCCTCTCCTCCAAGTGGCATACAAAACGAACCGTAATCGAAGAAAAGGACTTAAACAAGCTAGATTTTGATGATCTCATAGGATCACTGTTGACTTATGAGATTGGAGTCAAGGAAGATGAAGAAACAAGTATTTTCAAAAAGAAAACCTGTTGAAGGCAAAGATGGATGAAAGTGAAACAAGTGAAGAAGATGAAGATGAGAAGAAGCTAGCCTTGTACGCTAAGAAGCTTGATAAATATCTTAAATTTGCCAATCAAAAGAAGAAAGGTGGCTTTTCAAAAAGAAAATCATCAAGTAAAAGTCAAGTGACTTGTTTTGAATGCAAGAAGGTTGGACATTATAAGAATGAGTGTCCAAATTTAGTCAAGAAGGAAAATGAAGGAGAAAATTTGAAGAAGAAAAAGAAAGCTCTTCAAGCCACGTGAGATGGAAGTGAAAATGAAGAAAATGACTCAAACATCTCCTCAAGTGATGATGAAAAAGCTTACATTTGTCTAATGGCAAATAGTTATGAGGTATTGTTTAACTCATCCGAATCTAGTGATAGTGAATCTTTCGATATGCATGATGAGTTTAAAATTCTTATAGATAAATATAGATCTCTTAAAAAGAATCATGGTGATTTGAAAATAGAATTTGAAAATCTAAAAAATACACATGATACTAAAGTTTGTAAAAATTGTGATTTATTAGGTGATGAGAATTCTAGTTTAGAATTTATGATTGAAGCTTTAAAAATGGAAAACAATACCTTGAAACTATCTTGTGATAAACAAACATGTAGTGTTGAAACTTTGATAGAAGAGAATATAAGCTTAAAATGTCAGCTTGAAAAATTTATAAATGGTGGAAAAATGCTAGATGCAATGCTATCAACACAAAGAAAACCTTTTAACAAAAATGGATTTGGTTTTAGCTCATTTGATACTAAGAAAGATAAAAGAATTTTATTTGTTAGAGCATTACAAAATTCTCATATGAAATCGCATATTACTTGCTTTCATTGTGGTTATCAAGGACATTACTCTTATGAATGCAAAGTAAGAATAGGATTAAAAAGTGGTATGAAGAAGATTTGGGTCCCTAAAAGGACCATCACTAACCAATCTAGACCCAAGCAAGTTTGGATACCAAAAAAATTAGAATCTTAATGTCTTGCTTGTAGGGTGCTCCAAAGGAAATTTAAAGCAAATGGTATTTGGATAGTGAGTGCTCAAGACACATGACAGGTGATCCATCAAACTTTGTTATATTGAAAAAGAAAAATGAAGGAAGAGTCACCTTTGAAGATAATAGCAAAGGTAGAATAATTGGCATATGTAACATTAGTAAGAATGATAAGATATATTTAGCAGATGTGTGGTTAGTTAAAAATTTAAAACATAATTTAATTAGTATAAGTCAATTGTGTGATAAGAACTATTTAGTGAATTTTGAAAAGGACAGATGTTTGATTTTAGATGAAAGCAAAAATGTTTTGCATGTGGGTTTTAAGTATAATAATGTGTACAAAATTGATTTTGAAAATTGGAAAAGTGAAAAATGTCTTAGTGTTATGCATGATGATATAAATCTTTAGCATAGAAGATTAGGACATGTAAACTTTAAATTATTGAACAAACTTTCATATCATGAGTTAGTTAGAGGTTTACCTAGAATTAAATTTGAGAAAAATAATTTTTGTGATTCTTGTCTTAAAGGTAAACAAATCAAAAGCTCTTTCAAATTAAAGAATGTTATTAGTACACATAGGTCTTTAGAACTTTTACATCTTAACTTATTTGGACCTATTGATATTATAAGTTTAGGTGGAAAGAAATATGTATTTGTAATTGTTGATGACTTCTCTCGTTTTTCTTGGACTATTTTTCTTAAAAGTAAAGATGAAACTATAAATATGTTTTCTAAATTTACAAAAAGAGTGCAAAATGAACTTGAGTTGAAAATTGTAAAAATTAGAAGTGATCATGGAGGTGAATTTGAAAACTACAAATTTGAATTGTTTTGTGAGAAAAATGGAATTACACATAATTTCTCCACACCTAGAACACCTCAACAAAATGGAGTAGTGGAAAGAAAAAAAAGAACTATTCAAAAAATGGCTAGGACAATTTTAAATGAAAGTAATTTACCTAAGTATTTTTGGACGGAAGTCGTAAACACATCATGTTATGTTTTGAATAGAGTCACACTTAGACCCCTTGAAAAGAAAACTTGCTTTGAAATCTTATATGGAAAAATGTCAAATATTTCATATTTCAAGGTGTTTGGTAGTAAATGTTACATCTTGAATATTAAAGACAAATTAAGGAAATTTGATGCAAAATATGATGATGGTGTATTTCTTGGATATTCTAGCACTAGTAAAGCATATAGAGTATATAATAAAAGAACATTAGTTGTTGAAGAATCTATCAATGTTAAATTCAATAAAACTAATGATTTTTTGATGAGCAAGCAAGTGAATGATAATGAGGAAGAAATAGTTGAAGTGGAACAACATCTTGAAGACATACAAATCCAAAATGAAGAATTGGAAGAAAATAGAATGGATAACTCAAATGTGGAACAAATGGAAGAACCACAAGTGGAGGACATTCAAATCATTCTAAGGAATTGGAAACATGCATCATCACATCCATTGGATCGAGTTATAGGTAATATAAATGAAGGTATAAGGACTAGAAACTCTTTGAAAAATTTATGTGCCTTTTCAGCTTTTCTTGCTCAATTTGAACTTAGCAATATTGATGAAGCTTTGAGTGATTCAAATTGGATAAATGCTATGCATGAAGAATTAAATAATTTTGAAAGAAATCAAGTTTGGAAGCTAGTAGAAAGGTCAAAATATTATCCAATAATTGATACAAAATGGGTGTTTAGAAATAAGCTAAATGAAAATGACATCATAATAAGAAATAAGGTAAGACTTGTGGCAAAAGACTATTCACAAGTAGAAGGAATTGATTTTGAAGAAACTTTTGCTTCCGTTGCTAGACTTGAGGCTATTAGAATGCTCTTAGCTTTCGCTTGTTTTAAAGGATTTAAACTATTTCAAATGGATGTAAAATCAACGTTTTTAAATGGATTTATAAATGAGGAAGTCTATGTTGAGCAACCTCAAGGGTTTGAGAATTCAGATTTTCCTAATCATGTATTTAAACTTTCTAAAGCTCTTTATGGACTAAAACAAGCTCCTAGAGCATGGTATGAAAGATTAAGCACTTTTTTGATTGAAAATGGTTTTCAAAAAGGAAAAGTTGATACTACATTATTTTTGAAACATTTAGAAGATGATATTTTAATAGTTCACATTTATGTTTATGATATTATTTATGGTGCTACTAATGAAAGCTTGTGCAAAGGGTTTGAATCTCTTATGCAAAAAGAATTTGAAATGAGTCTTGTAAGAGAGCTCACATTCTTTTTAGGATTGCAAGTCAAGCAAAACAAAGAAGGAATATTTCTTAATCAAGAGAAATATACAAGGGAGTTGTTGAAGAGATTTGGAATGGATGAATGCAAACCAAGTTCAACTCCTATGAGTACTACAACAAAGTTAGATAAAGATGATAAAGGTAAATCTATTGATAAAAAGAAATATAGAAGTATGATTGGTAGTTTACTTTATTTGACGGCATCGATGCCGGATATAATGTTTAGTGTATGATTGTGTGCAAGATTTCAATCCACACCTAAGGAATCACACTTAATTGCTGTTAAAAGAATATTACGTTATTTGAAGTATACTTATGATCTAGGCATTTGGTATGATAGGAACTCATCTTTTGATTTACATGCATATACCGATCCGGATTTTGCCGGATGTAAAGTTGATAGGAAAAGCACTAGTGGGATGTGTTACTTTCTTGGTAATTTTCTCATTTCTTGGACTAGCAAAAAGTAAAACTCCATCGCCCTCTCTACCGCTGAAGTCGAGTATATTGCAGCCGGTAGTTGTTGTGCACAAATATTATGGGTGAAACAATAACTTTTTTATTATGGTATAAGTTGTTCAAATGTACCCATAAAGTGCGATAACACAAGTGCAATAGAAATGACTAAAAATCCAATCCAACACTCTAGAACTAAACATATTAATCTGCGTTATCATTTCATTAGAGAACATGTGACACTAAAAGACATTGCTATTGAACATGTGTCTACCGAAATTCAACTTGCGGATATATTCACGAAACCCTTAAGTGAGGAGAGATTTTGTATGCTTAGACGTGAACTTGGAATGTTATGAACCTAATTGCCTATCAATTCAACTCATAAGTGACTTGGTTATACAAGTATCATTTGTGAATCGAATTGAACATTAAAATTATGTTGCACAACACATATATCGAAATCGGTCGTCCGTTTTTTATAACGATCGACCGTTAATGCGCTGGTCGGACGATCGATAAGTCAGCAAACGACCGATTCTGTTTCAATTCCGGAATGGTCGCCCGAAACTGTTTCGGTCGACCGATAAAAATAAAACGTATTAAGCATAAATATCTTCGAGATAATGGTCGTCAGATATGAAATCAGTCGACCGTTTTCAATGCGATATAAAAACCAGATCGAAAATTTTTTTCCCCAAATTCTCGAATCGGTCGACCTTGAATCCTCCGCCGCCCGATTCGTCGCCGGCGATCCTCTGCATTCCGTCGGCGATCTCTCTCGCCGGCGAATCCTTCCGCCGTCACCGTCGCCGCAGTGCAGTCATCGTCCCCGTCGCCGCCGCGGACACTGTTTCCGCCACGCGCCGCCCCCATTTTTGCCGATCGCAACCAACTTCAATTTCGACGATCATAACCGCCGCCGCTTCCGCTCAACATCGGCGAACCTGATTAAGGATGATTCATAGATCTCTCCACATTCAATGTGAGTTAGAAATTATTAACACGGAATCGAATTTGATTCGAAATGTTTATGCCCTGATCTCGAATTTCTTGATCAATTGACAGGTGTTCCATTTGATATCGGATCAACCTTTGGTATCTCACACCTTCTTCAATTGTGTGTCAATTCTGTTGTCTAAAACTTTTGTTGTCGACGTGTTCCATATCGTAAGAAACAAATGATATATTGTTATATTCTGGACAAAAACGGTCGACTGTTTCTCATATCGGACGACCGTTTCTCCATCTACTAACAATATATCGCGTGTTCTGGACAAAACCGGTCGATCGTTTCTCATAAAAGTCGACCGTTTCTATCCTTCCGCGTCATTTCTTTTCATTCCTTACTCCCAAACATTTGATCTTGTCCAAATGCCACCACGGAAGAAGACATGTGCTGGTCCTCGCTAGAGGAAGGAACTAGCATCATCTTCTCGTTTATCATCGGACTCTCCACCAACACCTCCTCGCGATTTCAACTCTTCTCTCTTTGTTAACGCTTCCGTTGCATCTTCTTTTGAGACCTTATATTCTACTAGGGAGGTAGCACATGGCATGCGAGTAGATTACTCGTCCCTTAATATGCGCATGCTTCACGATCTCTTTGACGGGATCAGTTGGATTCCCCTCCTTGACGTCAAGGAACCAGTCTATCTTAGGTTGGTCCGATTTTTCTACGCCAACTTATCTTTCTCAGAGTCCAAATCTACTGTGACATCTCACGTACTAGGTCATACCATCAAACTTACTTATTCATTGATTTATAAGATTTTTAATGTCCCAAACCGAGGACTCTTAAACATTGTATCCCATAGGTGACCCACGGACATTTGTATAGACGACACTCTTGAAGTTGTCTTTCGTGGTGAAGTGCGTAGCTTTCCCATGAAAGGGCTTCTAAAGAAGTTGTCTCATCCACTTTTTGTTGCCCACCATATCATTAGTCATATCATTTTCCCTCGCTCTGGTCATTTTACTGATATGACTTTCCATGACCTACGACTTCTCTATTGTCTTCTTCGACATGATTTTTCTCCAGTTAACTTTGGTGCGTATATGATTTATCATTTCATCTTCACCAAAGAAAGGATCGATTCCAGAAAATCCCATAACATGATCCTTCACTTTGGCTCTTTTCTCACTCGCATCTTTCGTCATAAACGCATTCCTATTCCTGAGGGTGAGTTGTCCCTTTCTGAGAGACCGACCGATATCATTGGAAAGGGTACATTGAAACGAAAGGGTCTTGCCGAGGCCGGCACCGAGGCTCCCACGCAGATTCCTTCGCGGGCTCCCAGATCTTCTTCACGTGCGCCGATGAGAGGTTGGGGCTCAGTACCGACACGTAGTGAGTGGGATGAAATGGTAGCGCGCATTGACCGCATAGAGCTTGATCAGCGCCGCCAACAGGAGTGTATGTTTGCATTTTTTCGATCTCAGGGGTTCGACACTTCTCCTTATGAGCAGGTTGCGCCCCCGCCCGATGACGCTCCGGATGTCTAGTTTCTCATTATGTTAGTGACAGATATCTAGTTTATCTTTATGTTAGCTTTTTGTTGTTTCCTCTTCTTTTGATGTTGTCAAAAGGGGGAGAATGAATGTATGTGACGATGTATGACTTTATCATTATGTATGACATTAACTTTATCATTATGTATAACATTATTGTTATGTTTATGAGATGTGTTCACTACTCGTGTTTATAATGTGGATTGTATTATGATATTTACAAAAAAGAAGTTATGCTTTGATTAAGGGGGAGTAATGATATATGCAAGCATGAATTTAGGGGGAGAAATTTATAATTTTGATATTTTGATTACATTTTCGTCACTTTGTTTGCCATCATAAAAAAGGGTAAAATTGTTGGTCTCAAGACCATATATCATGTATTTTGATGATAGCAAATAAGGAAGATGATGTACTAATTATGCTTAAAGTGACAGCATGAACATGGTTAACATTTTTCGAAGAAAAATAACTGAAATTTTTATCTGCAGGAAAAACGGATGACCGATTTGTAACCGGTCGACCGTTATGATAGATAATGGTCGACCGAAACAAATGATGAAGCGTCCGCTAATCACAGAATAGAACAACCGTGGAGAAACGGACGACCGATTTGTAATCGGTCGATCGTCATAAAGAAAATGGACGACCGAAATAGAAGACTGTATCGTCCGCTAATCACAGAATAGAACAACCATGGAAAAACGGACGACCGATTTGTAATCGGTCGACCGTCATGAAGAAAATGGACGATCGAAATAGAAGACTGGATCGTCCGCTAATCACAGAATGAAACAATCGTGGAAAAATGGACGACCGATTTATAATCGATCGACTGTCATGAAGAAAATGGACGACCGAAATAGAAGACTTGATCGTCCGCTAATCACATAATGGAATGAACTTCAGATCGGGCGACCTATTCAATATCGGGCAACCGTTATGAAATCATGAACGACTATAATTCTTCTACGGCCTACTATCAACGGTACACTGCACAGAAAAGACAAAATAACGGATATAATTTTTTTATAAACGGATGACCGATTTGGTAATGGGCGACCGCTGAAGAATCGACAGAGAGAATAACGGCTAGTTACTGTGCAAAACGGACGACCGATACAAAACGGTCGACCGTTATAGAGCTGACAACACAATTTTTTTGAATTACTTTACAACGGCCAAATTTTCAAGAGAAGCCTATAAAAGGGATCCAAAAGATTGAAGGAAGTTCATCCAAGCAAGGCAAATCACTCTTGAGCTCCCTTCAAATTCAAAGTATTTTTCTTATGCCAAAGTTGCAAATCATCCCTTCCCTCTTCTAGTTTCTTCGTGAGAATACTATTTGTAAGAAGGAGAGTCTTGGAGGGAATTCTTTCTTAGATAGTTTTTTAGAGCTCCTTGTAAGAAGAGGTGTGTCTTACCTCTTGAGCAAAGAAGAAGGCGTTGTGGTGTAGAAAGGGTTCATTCTCTCCCTATAAGAAAAGAGAAGGATAGTAAATCTTCGACGGTCTCAAGGTTGAGAAGTCGGAGCGGGGACGTAGGCCAAGGAGTTGGGCCGAACTTTGTCAACATATCGCGTCTTTCTCTTCTCTTACTTATCTTACTGTTATTACCTATCATTTACTTGCTTGTGATCGTATTCACCTTTAATTTATTTCAACGTTATTTTCGGTTCTAAATTTTTATACACCAATTCACCCCTCCCCCCTCTTGGTGCTTTCGATCCTACATGTTCAACATGAAAATATGATCAACAAAATGAATCAACTTCTTTATTAGTCTTCTGCTCACACAAACAAAATTAACAAGAAAAATAATGACATTAAAATGAATGGATGAATGAACACAAAGAAGATTGTTATTATATAAAACTAATCTCTTACTTTATTTTCATATGATGAATGAATAGCGAAGGAATGGATGAACTGCGACTAGCCATTTATTAAAATTAAGTATTTAAGTTTCTTGGTTTAGATTTGAACTTCAAATTACATTATCATTACATTTACAAGCAACCATCGATCTATTAAATACATTTACATTATTAATTTGCTTGGTATTCTATCAAATGAAAACTACAAGAAAAAAATAATAATAATTTGAATAAATTTTAAGATTGTATTAAAATAAATTTGTTGCGATGGTTCAAATTTCGTATCTATCGTGAGAACTTGAAGAACGAAGTCACATTTTTCACGCATTAAAAGTGGGCAAGTCTAACGATTGCATCGAAGGCCCACTTCGTTTTCTTCGTTCTTTCCAGTTTCCATGTGGGAAATTAGGAAGCTTCTAATTCTAAGATGGTTTGACCGGCGAGCTCAGTGCATTGACCCGTCTACCAGATGGGTGCGCTGCGCAGCAGCACAATGGAACACTTTTTTTTTTCCCAAAATGTTATAAATTATTTATGTTAGATCGTTTTTTAACCCATAAAAGAGGTTATTGAATTCTGTGGGTAAGAAAAGTGGAAACAATTTATCTACACATTCTTAATTCATATATATTTTACTTTTAAAATAAAGAAAAAAATTGTAGGCCTTTTATTTTACTTATTTTAGAGGTTTTCCATGTATATATTAATGTGCAGAAAATAATAATCTGGCGCGTAAAGTTTCGTCATCGGTCAACTGCGGCCTCTAGGCCTATCAACAGCAGCCACTCAGCTGATCAAACGCGGCGGCTCTTGTTCTTAGCAAATTCTCTCTTGACCTCCAACCATTTTATGTACATATAAATAAATCAATGCATCCATTGGATCGATCATATGCAATATAAATCCACCCAGCTGCTCTACCACTTGGTCTATATATCTGCAGCCATTAACACAATCTGAATTGGTAGAGATCAATTTTGCCTACAAAGCCAGTTCCTGATCAGAGCCTCCAAGCTCATAAGCAGAAGCAATCATTTTTCTTTTTCCTGATCATGAATTCTTCGTACATGATGCTGTTCCTCGCCTTCCTCTCGGGTCTGCTGCAGCTCGGCTATGCGGCGTCCGGCGCCGCGCCGGCGCCTTCGAAGCTGGTCGACGGCCGGGTGGTCGACCTCGGCATCGCCTACCTGCTCATGCTCGTCGCCCTCTTCTTCACATATCTCCTTCACTAGTTGCAGAGTTGCTCCATCGATGGTAGAATTGCTGCTGCTGCTGCTGCTGGTTCTTGTTCTTTTTGTTGTCTTCGTCTATGATTTAATTAGCTTCAGAGGCGAGGAATTCTTGTGGCTCCTCCCGACAATTCTTTGGTGATAAATTCATAATTAATTGTTCTTGAATTTTGCCCTTTCATTATTTGTTTCTGTTCTTCGAAATGATCTTGAGATCTATAATCTCCGCTGGCGAAAAAAATGTTTAATTTAATTACCAACTGGGATTAATTAGTTTGACGCCTTCTTCTCGTGAGAAATCGCGTTGACTTTCCAAGATTACGAAGAGTAATTATCCCAAGGAAAAATCTTTCCAAGATTTTGAAACCTTCCAAGTTATAACTCTTAGAATCCTCAATGTGTTGGCATTGAGCCGCGTTCCCTTTCAGCTAACAAACAAATAGAAAACGTGTCAAGAACCGAAGGGTAAGTGAGGAAGTGTCGCACCAAATCAATGAATCATGGCAAGATTTTATTTTTCTTCCTCTTTTTTCGGTGAATGATGAGGTGGTATAAAGTTGAATGAGGCAAAATTTAGATAACCTGCACAATCCAGACAATTCGTTTGAATGTTACTAAGTAGATCAAATTGATCATGGGACCTTATTTTATTTTATTTTTATCTTCGCTCCATTTATAATTTAAATAAATATCGGTGTTTTAGATTTACGACTTAAGTGAAAAAAAAACTACGATATCACAAGATCTTAATTGATAGTACGTTGAATCATTCAAGAAATATATTCTTTTTTAAAAAAATGTTTCTTTAATGAAAATGTCAGAAATTTGGATGGCAGGTTTACATAAAACGTGATTTTTTTTTCCTTTTTCCTCATTTCAAAAGTCTGTTGACATTTAATTGTACGATTTGTTTTACTAGCATGGTGTGGTCATTTATCATATGAACGTGGAAATACGTGTCAATTGATCTTTTCATTACTTCAAACACACCGTCAATTTTTGGATGCCACGACTTTATCTCCAATCTCTTATGATTTTTATCGTGACTAAAATGTTAAACCTTTCTAGTATATATTGGATTTAATAAAAGATTATCACCGCCTTGAACCCGAAAAAAAAAAGAAAAAGAAAAAAGAAAAAAAGAAAAAGATCATGTCCAGGTGCATATGTGTGTATCGGCCCACATATCCACAGCCCATTGATATGATATTTGTGGCCTGCTTCTGTGGACAAAGATAAAAGGCTTTCGACAGAGAAGAAATAAATGCACCTACTAATACCAATATTAACTAAATAAAAAATGTGGGAAGAAGGGACCCCTCTACTAGGAAAAAAAAGATGTTTGGGTTTTATTTTCACTAATGAAATTTATGCATATTTTTATATTTTATTTTTCTAACTAGGCCCATGGTTTATCTTTTTAATAAAAAATTAGATAAAAATTGTTTAGTAAACATTTAATTCATAGAATGATCCAATCACATAGTCAATCAATTTTTTCGACTACAACCATGATTATAAGCATTTGGTCAATATAATGTTGGAATAATAATAATAATACTCCGCAAAATCGACGACTGGAACAAAAAGGCTTCCTAACATGTGGTTGAGATCAACGACTAGAAGAAATGGCGAAATATTATTCAGTTCAACTTTTATGACAGCAATCATATGACAACTTCGTTGTATAATTTAAAAGCAAGAAATGATATATAATATTATAACTTTCTTTATATATGAAAATGTTGTAACAGTTGAAGTGACACCTCTTAAGTACACTATTGATTATTTAATAATATCAATATATACGAATGACTCTATGGTTAATGATGATATTAGAATATTGACTTAAAGAATAAATGAACTCATTTTATATGGATGAATATATGATTAACGAAGAATATATTAATAACAATTTTTAAAGTTGATTTATCACCAATTTATTATTACATTTGATTTATACATTGAATGTGTGAACATTCTTTGTGTCCACACACTTTTTTACGCTTTATAACATATAACCAAACAACTTAATTAGAAATTAAAATTAGTAATAATAAGTTATGTAGTTTTTAATGTTATTCGTATTATCCAAAATATATGCAATCATCATTTTAATATTTTATTTCATGATAAATTTATCATTATATATATTTAATCTAATATAAATATATTTTTAAATAAAATAATCATCCAACATTAATTGTTCAATTAATATATTGTAATATATAAAATGCAAATACATTGTTGAATTATATTATGTTATAATATATTAATGTGATGAAACTATATTATATAATACAATGTATATAATAATAGTACCGACGGTTAGAACCGTCGAAAATTTCGACGGGAAACCATCCGTCAAAAGTTTGGATGGTCAGCATCGTCGGAACATATTGACACCTTATTCTGATAGTTACGATCGTCTAAAGTTTTGACGGATGTTGATCCCTCTGAAATTCTGACGATTGCAACTGTCGAAAAATTTTCTGTGTTATTTGAATTCATCCAAAATTCCTTCGCTAGTTCGAAAGGATTTTTGCTCGTCGGAAATCATCCGTCGAAAATTGACATTTTTATTGTATTGATCAAACCTTTCAAGTTGGGATTGGAATCCATAAAGCATCATGTGAGTCAACCAAATTTAATTAACTAATAAAATAAGACACAAATATTCATTACAATATTTTTTTATTTTACATATAAAATAAGCGCCGTGTAATTTTTATGGTATTTTGGGAAGAGGCTGTTGTTTCGTGATTTACTATCATGATATCACGGGTTGTTAAACATTTGTAACTGCTTAGCAATTAACCATACTCGTTTAATTAATCGACTAAAAATTAACAAGGAAGATGCAATGCGGTTGTTCCATCCGGCTCCGTCACATGTGCACATGCGATACCATACTCGAGGCTAAATTAAGTGGATAGAACCAGAGTCACGTGACCCTGTCTTCACCTCCCATGAATTCGAAGTTGTTCCATCATTTTTTTTCTACAACTTTTTTATTTCTTTTATTATTTTTCTCTTTTCATGTCTTTCTTTTATAAAATAATTAATATGTTATATATAAAATATTATAATAAAGAATTAATATAATATTAGTTATTACTTATTATTTTATAAATTTTTTAATATTTTTAAATATAATAATGATGAAATAAAAATAAAAAAAAATTACTCGAATGGCCAATTAAATGGCGCACTCGCAAATTCTCAAGAATTTTTTTAAATATTTCATTAGAGTGATTTGAAATCTTAATAAATAAGAACTTCTCTCGCAAGTTGTCATTCCAATTCCTTTTCGCCAAATTTATGAGTTACACATACCTCTCGTCTTTGATAGTTCAATAAAAAGAAGAGAAGGCTTCTTCGTTCAACTCCTTGAAAAAAAGGCTCTTTCATACTAATATCTTTAAATTTTAATACATTCTCAAAATCACAAGATGAATAAAGATAATGCTTTCTTAAATGAGCATATCCACGAGAATCAACTATAAAGAATACCCAAAAATCTCTCACACTACACAAAATGAGGGAAAAAAATTTCTCGAGTAATTTCCCCAGTTAGCTATTTCCTTTTCAACATGCTTAACAACTTTTTGAATCAAAATGCTACCCTTTCATTTAAGTGTTTTACAAAAATTGTAAGTAGGAATCAACAACAATCCATTCATAAAACATTAAAGGTAATTCAATGGTAACAATTCATAAGGTACATTATGAAATATACAAATAAAAGATAATTAATTCATGAGTAGAAATAACACACATACTCCATAATTAAGGCATAGCCACTATTCTCTATGAGAACTATTGGTGGAATCTATACAAATATATTCATCTTGAACATCAAAACAAAAACTATCAAATATCTAAAATGCAAAATTAAAAAAAAAACAGAAACAAAATTTAGCAATATCTAACGTCAACATTAAACTCCTTACTCTTTCGATGGTTATGCCGCTTTAGTGATTGCCTCTCAAAAAATATCTCAAGTGGTCACGTCTTTTGCTTTATGATTTTATCCTTTTTTGTACTTCTTATTAGCCCTTGACACAGTTCCTTCTCCCTTTCAAAAGAAGCTTCCTTCGAATCTATCGCGAACTCATTATATCGCTTTTGCATTATGATTTTATCCCTTTTGCTTTACCTATATGAATGGATGACTCTATATATAATTATAAGTTAACTCATTTATACTGATGAATATATCGTGTCTGAGGAATATATAAATTTCTAAGTAGATTTAACATCAAATTATTATAATAATGTATACATTGAACGTCGGCTACAATTTAAATATTTTAATGCTATAATAATTTTACTGACGGTTGTAACCATCGAAAGTAGCGACGGATAAAGAACTGTCGAAAATTTAGACGGTCTGAGCCGTCGATAAGTGCCATGAAAAAGTAATCGTAGTGATCCACCTTATTTCGACGGTTACGTCCATATGAAGTTTCGACGAGTGTTCATAAATCATCGTAAGTTTAGACGACCGTGACAGTCGATAAACTTTCCATCCATAATTATCACGGATAATTTCATCCGTCAAAAATTCCTTCGACTTTAGAAGGAATTTCACCCGTCGGAAAAGGTGATTTTTCTTGTAGTGTTCTTGGATATCTTTTGATATAATATTAAAAAATTGTCATATTTTCATCTAATTTTGGGTTCGCCTTTTCTTAATTATGTGTGATGTATTTAGTGAAATATCTATCAAGTATGAAATGGTTATCAAGTGTGAAAGAGTAGAATGTTAACATGTTAATATTTTTTTTTTCTATTTTTCATGAACTCTTCAGAGTATGGAAGTACATAGTATGAGTTCCTTTTCCATCTTCCAAAAAATGGACTAAAATCATAGTACCATTAGAGTCTATAAAGTTAATTACCATAAATTAAGAAGTGAATACTAAATATTAATAAAATTTTGCAATCAATGTATAAGTGATGACAATTATATTTTTAAAAGATATAGAACTATACTCAAATGCACCATCTCACATGTATAAATATATGTATAGTTCTCTATCATTAGTGATACTTGATGAATTAAAATCATGCAACAACAATTTATCTCAACGATCCTATTACACATTGGAAAAATTACACCAAATGTCATTCAGTTTTAACGTTTTCTCATCTATACCCTCTAACATCATTTTGTAACATGAATGACATCTATCTTTTAACTCGTTTCATCCGATATTCTCTTTACCTGTCATCGTCCGTCTCCCGATCTCGAAGCTAACGTGGCACAAATGTGGCTCAGACACGACATCTTCTCTCCTCTCCACGTAAACATTCGTTGGGTGTGTGTGTGTGGGGGGGGGGGGGGGGGGGGGGGGGGGGGGGGGCTTCTCCTCGCCAGCACGAGGGGAGGGGGACACCTTGTCCCTTCTCTACGACCTCGCTCCCCGGCAAGGGAGATATCAGAGGGGGCATGCCCCCCAACCCCCTCCCGCGCGCTGACGAGGAGCTCGCCAGGCCCCCTCTGCGACCTCCCCTCTAGTGATTGCCGATGGTCGCAGGAGAGGGGCGACATTCTCTTGTGGCATTTTTCTATTTTTAATTATTTTTTAATATTACCATGTCAGTGAATATTTACATGGAGAGGAGAGAAGATGTCATGTTAGTGTCACATCTATGCCACGTCATCTCCGTGATCGAGAGACGAACGATAGCAGGTAAAGAGGGCACCTGATAAAATAAGTTAAAAGATGGAGGACATTCGTGTTATTGAAGTTGGAGGATATAGCTGAGCAAACGTTAAAGTTGGAGAGCATTTGGTGAACATTGCATTGAACATAATGATATAATATTTCATCTTGTCTACTATTAAATTTGCTCTTATTTGGAGCTCAAGTCATACACAACATAGATATATTTTTAGTGAGACTTTAATACTTTAAACAAAGACAAAAAAAAGTTGGTTCAATGTATAAGAGGATAAGTTACACCAAATGCCCTCCAACTTTGATGTTTGCTTAGCGACACCCTCCAACTTTACTTTGTAACACGAATGCCCTCCATCTTATAATTTGTTTCACAAAATGCTCTTCTAATCGGGAATACTCAGCTTTCCGGTCTGTCCGTTGACGTGGCGATGTTCTCTCTCCGACACGCAGGATAGTATCAAATGTGACACCGCTAGCAGACTCCACATCAACAAATGAATAATAATAATAATAATAATAATAATAATAATAATAATAATAATAATAATAATAATAATAATAATAATAATAATAAAGAGGAGGAGGGGTGCGAGCGAGGTGGGGGGGGTCACCCCCCC
The DNA here is from genome assembly GCA_030549335.1 of Pontederia crassipes. NCBI lineage: Eukaryota > Viridiplantae > Streptophyta > Magnoliopsida > Commelinales > Pontederiaceae > Pontederia > Pontederia crassipes. The sequence continues at coordinate 19,652,261 of CM060188.1, read as the reverse complement.
TCTACAACCTCGCTCGTCAGCGAGGTCATAGAGGGGGCTCATCGATGCCAGATGCGAGGGCTCACCCCTCCCCTAGGACCTCCGGCACTCGTCGGAGGATGCAAAGGGGATGCGATAGGCTTCTCCCCTCTTTGCAACCTTCGGCACTCGCTGGAGGACGCAGAGAGGACGCGAGGAGCCTCGCCCCTCCTCTATGACCTCCGAAGGATCAGGGCCCCCTTTCTCTGGGGGCTCTCCCCCTCTCTTCTCATCGGAGAAGAGAGGGGGAGGCGGCCCTCCCCCTCTGCACATCATTACAAGAAAATTGCAATTTTTAGACGGACAATTTTTTACGGTTCGAAATCCGTCACAATTTATGATGGATTTTGCGACGGAAATATTTCCAACGGATTTTCTAACGGTTGCAACCGTAAGAAATGAAAATAATAAATTATGTAATTTATAATATTATTATTTTATTTTTTGACGATTAGTAACGTCGATATTTTTGACAGATTTTGCGACGGTTTGAACCGTCAAAAATGTAAATAATAAATTATGTAATTTCTTATATTATTATTTTATTTTTCGACGATTAGGAATGTTGATATTTCAGACGGATTTCTATCTGTCGTAAAATCCGTCGCAATTTCCGAAGGTCGCAACCGTTGGTAAATGTATAATAATATAATATGAGGAGTATTTTATTAATATAATTTGCGACGGTCCGAACCATCGCCATTTCCGACGGTTTTGACCGTCGGTAATATTTAGCGACGGTTTAAAATGTCGGTAAAATAAAAAAATAAATATTATATATAATTAAATATAATATTTTATTTTTATAATTAAGTAATTTGCGACGGTCACAACCGTTGGTAACTTTAAAAATAATTAATATATGCATTTCATTAAAATTTCGTTATCCCACTTTTTTTTCATTTCCCCGCTTTCTCGTCGTTCGAAATCCAATATATAAAGCCCATCCTCTCCTCTCCTCTCCTCTCTCCCTCCTCTTCTCTCTCCCTCTCCCGGCCACTCTCCCTCTTCTCCTCTCTCTCTCCCCCTCTTCCTCTCCCGGTTGGGCCGGATCAGCTGCCTGGCAGTCGAATCCGACGCGCAGCGGCCGAATCGACCGCCTAGCGGCCGATCCCGCCCGTAGCGGCCAGATCCGATCGTGGGAGTTCAGATCCGGCCCTCAGCCGTCGGATCGGCCGCCAGGCGGCCGGATCCGACCGCGGGCGTTCGGATTCGGCCCGCAGCGGTGGGATCGATCGCCTTGCGGCCAGATTCGGTAGCGGGCATTCGGATCCGGCCCGCAGCGGCCGGATCTGGCACTGGCATTCAGATCTGGCCCGCCTCTTGCCGGATCTGGCAGCAGCGGCCGAATTTGGTCTTGGCCCGATCCGGCCGCTATTTTTTTATTTTTAAAAAATTCTTTGCGACAGTCGGATCCGGCAGCGATCGTTCGGATTCGACTGTCGGCCGGCTAATTTTTTTTATATTATAAAAATTCTTTGTGACAGTTTTGACCGCCGAAACTTTGACGACGACCGTCGAAAGTTTCGACGGTAGCAACCGTCGATATTTGCGACGGTTCGACAAAATCGTCAAAAACTTCGGCGGTCACGACCTTCGAAGTTTTCAACGGTTTCATCGACCGCCGCAAATATCGGCGGCCGTGACCATCGATATTTTCAGTGTTTCTTTCCCAACCGTCGAAAAAGATTTGCGATGAGCAATTTTTGGACGTTTCCGTATCCGTCGAAAGAACCATCGGAAATGGTGTTTCCGATGGTTTTAGGGAAAATTACAGACGGCTACGACCGTCTGTAAACCCCGAATTTCTTGTAGTGCATGCGGGGAGGGGGTAGGTGCCAATGAGGAGAGGGGTGGGGGTGGCCGCCCCCTCCTCTTCTCCCTCCGATGTTCCATCGTCGGTGAGGAGAGGAGAAGCTTTTTTATTTTTTTTATTAATTTGCTGACGTGGATCTACGTGACGGTGCCATGTGGAATGCTCTTCCGCATGGTGGAGAGAGAGTATTGTCACATTAGTGGAGTGATAGAGAAATTGGATATTCCCGATCGAAAGGACATTCCGTGAAATAAATTATAAGATAGAGAACATTCGTATTACAAAGTGAAGTTGGAGGGTAGCAAAGGGAAAATGGTCAAAAGTGGATGGCATTTGGCATAATTACATATAAGAGTATCAACAAATTAGTTACTATTGAAATAACTCTAATTCAAAATGATGTAGAAGAGTTGCATCAAATTCATCAGTCAAAACAAACAAAATCTAAAGAGCAACAAGAAGATGTAACATATGTGTTGTTGCATCGTACAAAAGTTGCTCCTCCTAAGCCATACGACTTTAAGAAAATAATTTCATATATGCATTTCAAGTGAATGAAGATTAGTTCTTAGAGTCGTCTACCTACACTGGCACCATTGCTTGTGTAGAACATGAGCGATGGATTACATCAATAAGTGAGATAGAATCTCTTTGCAAGAGTCACATTTGAAAGATAGTCAAGTTATCAAAAGATATCAATCTTATTAGCTAGAAGTGAATATTTAAGAAGTAATTGGAAAGTCTAAAAGTGAAAGCATCATATAAAAAACTTTGCTAAAGGATATAGTAAAAAAGAATGAACCACAACAAGATATTATTTTCATTTGTCAAGCATATTTTCATTAGGGTGCTCATTATCTTTATAGCACGACAAATTTTAGAGTTTGTTTAGTCAGGTTTGAAGATCCCTTAAATGAAGCCAATAATATATCCTTATAAGCCATCCAAAAGGATTCTTCATTCAGATAAGGAGAAAAATTGCAAATTAAACAAATTTGTCAAGCAACTTTATGATCCATAAGAGGTTCAATATGAGTTCTTGTGATTGATGCGTGTTTTACATGAAGATGAATGAGGACTTCATCATCTTTCATATACTGTGTATATCAATTATTTGCTTACTATCTCTAGGAGCATATTAGACATTAAAGAAGTTCCTTATTTCAAAATTCAAAACGAAGGATTTTGGCACATGATTTTTTTTTTTTAGAATCACCCCCCTCTACAACCTCGCTCGTCAGCGAGGTCACAGAGGGGGCTCGTCGACGCTAGATCCGAGGGCTCACCCATCCCCTATGACCTCCGGCACTCGTCGGAGGATGCAGAGGGGACGCGACAGGCCTCTCCCCTCTTTGCGACCTTTGGCACTCGCTGGAGGACGCAGAGGGGACGCGAGGGGACGCGAGGGGCCTCGCCCCTCCTCTGTGACCTTCGGAGGATGAGGCCCCCCTTTCTCTGGGGGGCTCTCCCCCTCTCTTCTCCGATGAGAAGAGAGGGGAGGCGGCCCTCCCCCTCTGCGCATGCGGGGAGGGGGTGGGTGCCGATGAAGAGAGGGGTGGGGGCGGCCGCCCCTCCTCTTCTCCCTCCGATGTTCCATCGTCGGCGAGGAGTGGAGGAAGCTTTTTTATTTTTTTATTAATTTGCTGACGTGGATCTACGTGACGGTGCCATGTGGAATGCTCTCCGGCATGGCAGAGAGAGAGAGAGTATTGTCACATTAGTGGAGTGATAGAGAAATTGGATATTCCCGATCGGAAGGACATTCCGTGAAATAAATTATAAGATAGAGAACATTCGTATTACAAAGTGAAGTTGGAGGTTAGCAAAGGAAAAATGGTCAAAGGTGGATGGCATTTGGCATAATTACATATAAGTATCAACAAATTAGTTACTATTGAAATAACTCTAATTCAAAATGATGTAGAAGAGTTGCATCAAATTCATCAGTCAAAACAAACAAAATCTAAAGAGCAATAAGAAGATGTAACATAGGTGTTGTTGCATTGTAGAAAAGTTGCTCCTCGTAAGCCATACGACTTTAAGAAAATAATTTATAAGAAAACAAATGGAAATCAGCACAAAAGTTAAGGTCATGACCATGCCCTTACCTGTCACGATCGTGCCTCAATATCATCTAGCCAAATGGCTATTGTCATGGCCGTGCCACAAAGGGTGACCATGCCAATAGCCACGGTCATTCCATCATCTTCACAGTCAAGCGCGTAAAGCTGGATTTAACCTCATCTCGATCACGATCGTGATGGACCATTTCACGATCGTGAGCGTGAGTCAAAAGCGATGAATCGTCTCGGTCATGATCGTGCCTTGTTAGCTTCACGACCGTGATCATGTTGAAGTTGAACATCGTCTCGGTCATGATTGTGACACGATTGTGACGACGAGCTGTTAGGCGGTTTGAGGGTGAATTTTATCCACTTTTCGGATAGATTTTCGATTTTTTCCTTTAGAGGATGAAAAAATTTATAAAGGGGGTAGGAGAGTACCTAGAAACGCATCCCTAGAACAGATATTTAAAGGCTAGGAAGAGGAGAGGAGTGAGACCAATAGAGAAACTCTGCCAAAAACTCGAGAGAGCACATGCATAGCGGTTGCAAGAGTTCTTCGTTTTCTTTTCCTACTCTTAAATATTAGATTTGATGTTATTCTTCTGTAGATTTATTCTTTCATTAAAGTCATCTTAGTCGAATCCTATTTGTGTTTTGGAGTCTTTCTTAATATTAGTTTAGTTTGAATCTTTAATAGCATTGCAATTTCATTTTTAATGATTTTCTTTGATTTCATGATTTATGATTTGATTGCGATCTTAAAAGAAGTAATTATTTTGATAATAGTTTCTATGTTTGATTTTGTTTATTGCATGTTACAATTAGGGAAATCGAAAGAGATTTAATTTGAGTAGTTATTAAGGTTACTTAAGAAAGTCTTAATATTAATTTTGTTTTAATGCATCTTATAATTAATTAGATTAGTTTAAAAATTGAGAGGATTAATGTATTCTAATTATTCTTAAGATAGTAGTTAAAGTCTAAAATATTGGTTAACTAATTTTGGGAATCCACTTTGTTATTAATTTTTTAATTCAAAATTGAGAAGATTCGTTATATGATAATTAGATGTTCTAATAATCAAATCCTTATTTATCCAGTATTTTTTATTTTTATTATTTTTTATTCACTCATGAAAATAAAACCTTTTTTAATTTCTTAATTAACGTGGTTAAAATAGAATCCAAGTTATTAATCATCCTCATGAGAACAATAACTCGACTCTACTCATTCGCTTTATTACTTGAGATATTAGTGTACTTACTGGTGTTTGCTTTCATTTTTACACGCATCAATTAAGTACATCATGAACTAACCAGATGCATATATCAATGTCAGTTATCACATATCCATACTGAAAAAGTGACCATGGTAAAGGAGGTCTATACAGTAGATAACTCTACTAATATGTTCACCAAGTTAGTTTTAGAAGTAATTTCCAATACTGTTTGGATCTATCCAACATTGTAAGTTGCCACATGACAGTGCTACTATTACTAGAGTTTGGTAAATCCTTATTTTTAACATATTCAATTCAAGATTAAGATTTATTGATAACACAATGAATTAATGTAGTTGAAAACTTATTTGTTTCCCAATTCTAGCAAACTCACTTCACAATTAAAGGTGCCTTTTCTTCACAAAGATCTTGCCACTTAGACAATGAACATAAGAGGATCCCATGTCAGGTATGGAGGATAAGGTTCTAGAAAAATTGCGATCAATCATATTTCTAATTCGAAATTTATTTTATTTTATTTATTATGACAAGTGTCCTAATTTTTATAGAGTAATATAGAGTTTTATTCTTAGTTATATTCATATTATTTATAAAAAAATAATACTTGTATAAATTAGATATGAGCTAGGATTAAGAGTCTTAAGTATTTCATCTAGATGTATTTTATTATAGTTTAATGTAGTCAAATCAAGATTAATTAATCTAGTGTGTTTTCTAATGTGTGTGCAATCACTACCTGGTCCTCAGATATTCACCAAATTGTTGTTCATTGGCCTTGTGCTAAAGGGTTTTCCTAGTGAACATGTTATGCTACTATACATGTCGAACATGCGGAGCAAACTTTTTCACTTAGTTAATGCGTCCAAAGTGGCTCCATTCTTTTTTCTTTTAACTTCTGATGTATCTCGATTGAATGGATTTTGTTCAATAAAATAAAATGATTTTAATTCACATAATTAAATTTGCAAACGCATGTCACATCATTAGATCGATGCTCGAAAGTCAGCGATCGTCCGTTTGAGATTCATACAATGATCGTCCGAAAGAGGACATGCCCATTTTTATATGTGTTCATCGATCGATTGAATGTCAGTCATTTCAAAGCCGTATGTGAATCCATCGATCGAAAGAGGTTCGCTAATCCATTATAACATGATGATTTTCTCAGATTTTCCATCAATACTTTCGATCAGCTGAAAGTTGGTAGGTCGTCCGCTGACACTAGTTTCATCTTCCTTGGTCGATCAGAGATAGTTTTTTCCATTCACCATCGAAAGTTTTTCAGCATGACAATCCAGATCGGTCGTCCGAAATGATTTCGGTCATCCATTATCGTCGTCATTTTTTAGTCTCAACATTTTTTAATTCGGTCGTCCGAAAGAGTTTTGGACTTTCATTCTAGTCTATATCAATCGTCCATTCCAATTTCGACCATCCGATATGATAGTCGCTATTTTTATCGGTCACCCGTTTCAAATTAGTATAGGCTCATTATGGAATTCTTACGCTTTCAATCAATTTTACAACACAACAAAGAACTAACATCATCCCTAATATAAAGCATGATTCAGAGGTATATCTTAGCATATTTTAATCATAAATAGATCATTTCTATCACATGCTTCTGTATAATGGACTTTGTAGGTTTCTTACGGTCATACATAAAATGATTCTAATTTCAAGCAAACTTATTTACTTTCGAGAAAGTAGCATTTATCAATTCAAGACACCAAAATCTATTCTTAACTACTTAAAATATATATATCAATGGATCTTAATTATTTATCCAACAAACACATTATAGCAAGTATCATTCAATTCAGATCATAGGAGAAACAGATCTATATCTTCATAAAATTTAACACACACGATTTCTGCCCCATCTAGAGTGAATCCGAATCATGAAATTGTCCTTAAGGCATGCATAATCATCAGGAGAGTACTCATGACCTAGATCTTGAACAACACACCTATTTTGATGTCATTTGGTTCTTTTCCTCGCCGACTCGAGCTTCAGTTGCGTCCTCTTCGTCCCCCTACGTCGCTTGCACCTAAGGGGCTGCCAGAGTTGTGTCACTGTCCTCTAGCTGAGACCGATTGGAGGAAGAACACGAACGATCAAAAGATGAAGAATGAACAAAAAAAAATAGAGAATTAAGTGGGGCTTTTATGGTCATAAAATTCATGGGCTTTCGTCCATTTTGAATCCCACGAATTCATGGATGGTGGAGGTTACAAAATCCGTAAGTTAATGTGCAATGAAGGAGAACAATCAACACCGATCTTTTGACTCTTGTCTGTTGCACTTCTGGAAGTTACAACGGGCATCCCTTTTGGTTGCGGATGTTCAATAATCCGATATCAACATTAAATAAAAATTTTAATTGTTTTGAATTTGCGGTGTGTTACATTTGTTATTTCTTGATTGAATGGATTTTGCTCAATAAAATAAAAAGATTTTAATTCACATCATTCAATCTGCAAACGCGTGTCACTTTACTTTGTTATGAAATTTAATGACTTTATGTTGTCTTGTTACTTTCACTTTACTTGTTATGAAAGAATTGAAATATAAAAATCTATGCGACTAGATGAGCTTATATTTGTACATGTGGTACTGAAAACTTTCACACTTGGTGGCATGCATCGAGGAGAGAAATGCATTGCATATATTAGCTGATTTCGCTTTTCTTTTCTTAATTTAAAAGGTTAAATGCATCGTTTTTTGTTGTTTGACTTTCCTTCTTGGCGGCATGGGCAAATGCATTTGCCTGTTGTCAACATGTGCAGGCAACAGTTGACCCAGTACAGATTCGGTGCATGATCTCGTTTACTTTCTTTCGCCAAGCATGCGGGGCTGGACTGGACCCAAATCCTGTAGAGGCCATAAAATTATTATTTTTAAAATGATACCATATTTTAAAAATTAAATACATAGCTAAAATTATTTTTTTTCTAATATTCACATATATAAATAAGTGTCCGAGCCTGCCTCGTCTTTTTTTTTTTGTGAGGAGGAGGGAGGGAGGGGGGGTGGGGGGGGTGGGGGGGCGGTGCCTATAGCTAGGTTATTATACTTTAGTTCCTTAGTTCGTTTGAAATGTGTACATCGTAGGTTTTATAAAGAAGATTTCTTTGGTTTGTTTAATTATTATGTCTATTATTTTCTTCCTACTCACAATCTCCTTTTTTTCTCTTCTAGATCTCATATATTAAATATTGAAACATAGATAACGCATTAATTATTAAAATTAAACGTAGAAGGTTTTTCATGTCATATATATTATATATATTATGTGTATATATATATACCATATGTATAGTACAATGTAGGTAATCGATATTTTACATATATATTTATACATACATGTATATATATACTTACATATATATATACATACATATATATATATGTATATATATATATATATATAATTCGATAGTCAACAAAATATTGAGGGTGTGGGCGGGGTCCTAACAGAGCGTAATTAACTTTTAGGTCCGTCAATAGCATTTGTTTCATGCAAAAATGTTGATAAATTGCATGAATGATTGTTCAATTTATTCTACTTTAATCTTTTTCGTTCACCATTCTCCAACTTTTTTTATATTTTTTTTGTCTTGTGTCAGACTATAATGGACTAGAGGTGTTCACAATCCGATGAACCTGTGCTCGGGTCGGAAGTGTTCGATACAGTTAAATGAATTAATTAACACGAGTTGCAACTCAATATAACTACTAGTTGATCGATACCAAATAGTATCTTTGACTAATTTTCTATTAAAACTGTTTACAATAAAAAAATCAAATTCTTTCTCGATTAGTAATTACGAGAGTTTTGTATTTGACCTGAGATTTGAAAGTCATGTTTCTTATAATTCCATCTCAATATACAAACCTTTTAGCTTGATTCATGTCCACATTTTACAAATCATTTATATTAAGAATAAAAATCATTAATATTATTTTTCCTTTTAAGAAAATTAGTTAGCACATTAAATTTAACATAAATAATGACTTCAAATTTCGTTAAACTCTTATTAAAAAAATATTTTTTTTTTTGTTTATTATCCACGCGATGAGTTGAACTAGATGACCCTCAGTTAAGAAGGAGTATTAAACATATAAAATTATTAATATTATCCTAGTAACGCTTAAACCTTTAGGAAAACTTATATATAAAATACTTGAACGATTGTTCTTTAATTGCTTGACATAACTAGATATTTTTATTTATTATTCTACTTCATTTATAATTAGCGAAAAAAATCTTTTTGGTTTTAATATTTTAGCTGTTTCATATGTTAGACTTTGACAATATTAATCCAAGAAGGATGACTACTGCCCAGCACATTTTTCATCGCTTGGATTCAAGCAGAGCATGGTCTAAAATTGAGATATGAAACTGATACATGGTCTAAAGATAACATGTGGACGCTATTATCTTTTTATTATATTTTAACATTCATGAGATCCTTGGATGGGTCGCAAAATAATAATAATAATAATAATAATAATAATAATAATAATAATAATAATAAATAATAATAATAATAATAATAATAATAATAATAATAATAATAATAAGTTTATCATCCTTACAAAGATAATTGAAAATTGAGAACATGGAGGGTTTGAGGTCAACATTCAACCCAGCAGCTATAAATGTCATGCCGCACGCCTTCAGTCTGATCACATCCATCCTCCTACAAAAGTAAATAAATAATTTAAATGACTAAATAAAATTATTTACATGCAATGAACCTTGTATTGTAAATTATCTCGAGAGCTCCCAAATATTTATTTGTAGAAATAGAAAAGTTGACCATCTTCTTGTATTCAAGCAGAGCATTAATTAAATAAAGCCAAATGACTATGTACCTCCCCTCGCCTCTCCCATGTGGACCACTGGGTATGATGACTTAAGAGTCACAATTGTTTTCATTATTTTCGAAGCTAAGAGTTAATGTAAGAAACTCGTCCAACATCTCACTGAAGAGTTAGAAAAAGGAGACCCCCTTTTCAAAATTTGACCATCTGACAACTTAAATCAAGCAATTTGCCATTTTACAATTCATCAATTAAACTTAAACTCATTAATTTCTCTATAAGCTAGGATTGATTCAAGTGGCCCTTAAATAAAATGTCGAATTCGACTTCTTGTTTCATAAAACATTTTAGATACTCGTTTATCATATATAGATGAATCAGCAATCACCGGCTTCATGTGATCCATACATTGAGTGGCCACAAAAATTGGAAGAAATCTCGTCTCTCTTAATGTTTTTTTTTTCTCTCTCATAGTACTTCACCCAACCCCCACACCATCCGGTAGCTACTAACTATGAATCAAAGTTGGGAGTATTCGGCTTAAATATTGTGGCTCATACAAGTTCTCCAACCCCCCACTGTGTCATGTGTATGCTCCCACCACCTTCTACCGCCCACCCCATATGCGTGTTATATGCCTTTCATTTAACTAATTGTGGTACTTTAGTGTGGACTGTTCATCCATGTGTTGTCCTATTCGCATTAATTGCATATATTACATTAGTAGCAATCGAATTTGGCTCGATACAATTTGCTAGTGAAGTTGGGTCCAAAGAATATATTACAACTAATACCTCCAAGCTCAATTTATTGAGTCTTCAATTTGATCAAATTTTATTATTCCGCTCGTCCGCTAGCTTTTTTTTATTGCCGCTTGTCCGGGCAATAGAGTCGATCAACATTTCTGACGCCAAGAATTCATGAGCACGGACTACGAGTTCCTCCCAATAAGAATTATTTTATATATACAAATTCTGGATTCGAGATTTGTTAAAGTGGCAAAGCATCCGGATAAATTTACTTCTTCGCTAATTTTATTATCCAATTTTACTTTATAGTCATACTACCTTCTAATTATTAATTTATTTCATCAATTGTTCTTTAGTTCAAGTATAACTAAATTTCTTATCCCCCCCCTCCCCCCCGGCTAATAGGCGCCTTCCTCTTCGCCACCCTTTTATTTTTAATATTTTTAATATTATATTTCAATATTTTTTGTCATTTTATATTTGTTTTTTTAAATAACATATCACGTTAGTAAAATGATAATAACTCATTATAATAAATTGAAAGGACAATTAGTGAAATAAGTCAATTGATTATAAAATAAAATTGAAGAATATTGTAGAGAAAGATATTTGGTGTTTATATATCATCAGCCCATTCCAATGTCTTTCAAGAAATCAAGCTCAATACTGTTTAAGTTCCCAGTCCACCCCAACCTCCTTCCCATCTTGGTCTCTGGTTTTTACTATTGTAGATTTGTAGCAATAGAATTGCAGCAGTACTCCTCCCCAGCTTCAATTAAGCCATCCCATCTCTATTTGACTCTGGTGTCCAATAATACACTATATTAAAAGGTTGTATTATGTATATATAATATAATTTTCTAAGCCGCATTATTTTGCAAGTTGCTGCCGACGTGAACATCTACTGATCTGCATGCGTTCTATATTTTTTGTTTCTTCTCTATGAGAAAAGACAAGATATACTTTATTTTCCTTTTAAGTTTTACCGATATGCCTCTACACGCAGACAAGAGAGAAATACTCAATGGATCGATGGGAGATTCTTCCTTAACGAGGTCATTCGTCTGATTCAAATAAGTCTCTGCATTTGAGTTTGTGGGGTATACGAGATCGAATAGTTAGCAAGAGGATCCAATTCAGACAATATGCTGGAAGAGGAGGAGAGCAGGAGGCAGCAGCAGCAAAGATCAGGGATCGCTGCACCGAGAAACAACAGGATAATGGACATACCTGATCATGATCAGGGGGACGAAGAGGAGAAGAGGAAGAAGAAGAAGAAGAAGCAAGAGGAAGAGGAGTTAGAGAAGGATGATGAGATGACGATGGGGGGCAAGCCGCAGTCGTCTCAGAGCAAGTTGGTGAGAGGGGCATCGAGCATCGGCCAACTGAAGACTTTCGGGGCGTTGTCCAGCGGGTTCCTGCCCTCCTACGTCGCCGGCATGGACGAGAACTATCCGCAGCTCAAGAGCTATGTTATTGCACCGTTCGATCAACGTTACAGGTACAGGAATGCTAACACAATATCTGTACAGTTTCACCCAGTTCATTCCTCGCGTGCAGCATCCATCTGCAGTCGTTAATATTAAACAGCAGCTAGAAGCAAGTTAATGAATGGGTTCGTCGATGTGTTCTTCCTAATTATTATGACTACCAGATCCCTTTCAATTCCTGCCTCCTTCCATCTGTAGTAATAGGATTGTTCATTAACCTGCAAAAGATAAATATGGCTAGGTGTGCACGCGATCAACCGATGCGATCTAGTTCATGAATATGATATATAGGTTTAATCCTGCAGTATCTGTCATGAATACTACTGCCATCCGATGGATATCAGATGTGTAACTCAGTTCATAAATTGACCGGTAGATTAAGAAGTCTCGGGTTTCTTTCAGATTAAAATTTATTAACATATTTTCAGTTTTGTTTAGACTGTGAGCAATGGAATAACCAAAAAGAAAAAAAAACACTAAGTTTAATTATTTCTCATTTTTCTTAATTCAGGAGGAACATTGTCATATGATTGATGTATATTACACCAAATTACACATCTGGCTATATTATATGATGAATGAATCTTCCTAATAGAAATAATCTGCCAAGTTCAACTCTCTTGGATTACTAGTTTAATTACCTTTTTAGCACCACCAACAACAACAACAAGGAAACAACAATAATTATAAAAATTTAATTGTAGATTATAATATTAAACACGAAACTCTTTTCAAATGAAGAATATTAGAACTAGTGTTTCAGCCTAGCTATACTTATATTAAAAGTACATATAATCGTCTCTCGACCGTGGTGATGCTTGCCTGTTGCCCAACTTTTTAATGTATATTGTATAGTTCTTATATGATGATAAATCATATATAACACGATTTAATCAATGTGTTCATTATTTTAGTCTAATTTACAGTTGATTAGATAATTATACTTAATTAAGAAATAAGCTTAAATAAAGATAACTTTCAGTTCACCGTGATATATTAAAAATACTAAGCTCCCGTTGGCAAGCGAGAAATAATATACAAAAATATGTAATATATATATATATATATATATATATATATATATGTAGGTGGTGGCAGATGTTTCTGATCGTGCTGGTGTTCTACTCGGCTTGGGCGTCGCCGTTCGAGCTGGCGTTCCAGCACGTGGCGTCGGGCTCGTTGCTCGTATTCGACCTTGTGGTGGACCTCTTCTTCGGCATCGACATCGTCGTCTCCTTCTTCGTCGCCTACTTCGACACCTCCACCTACCTCCTCGTCGATGACCGCAGAAAGATTGCTCTCAGGTCTCTCTCTCTCTCTCATATGTGCATATAATACGTATTATATAGTAGACATACGAATACATCAACTAATTCAATATTATTAATTATTTATATTGCAGAAGTTTTCATTTCGGAATATTTTCTTAAATCACATTTAAATTATCATAATTTTTTACGTCTAATCTTAAACTATAAAATTATTATTTTTAGATATTTAAACTAGCATGATTTTTTTTATTTGATACTTTCGTTGACTTCTGTTAAATTTTTTATTAACTTCGATATGAAAAATCAAAGTTATCCTTCATCGATAACACATAAAAAAATAGGTTGCGTCACACAAGGGGTATCGGCAACGACCTTCGACCCTTGTGAGATCGTCAATCACAGCGGGGGTGACAACCCTGCCCCTTTTCCCTTGCATGCGCAAGGAAAGAGGGGTGGTAGCTCGCTGCTCGCCCCCCTCCCCTTCTACGACCTTTGTCGGTCATCCTTCCCCTTGCACGTTGCCTCCCTCGCCAGCACGCACAGGAAAGGGGGGTCGCCACTTGTTGGGACCCTCCGGCATGAAGGTCACATAAAGGGGCAACCCTCTTTTCGGTGAAGTGCTTGTCAATGAAAGGAGATGAGGGAGAAGATGATAAAGGATAATTTTGATTTTTTATAAATTAAAAAAATTGAAGATATTTAAAAAGTTGACACAAGTCACGATGGAAGGATTAAATTAAAAAAAATTATGATAATTAGGTGTAAAAAAATAAATTCATAATTTGAGATTAGACTTAAAAAATTAGTTTATGAAAATAACTCTTTCATTTATTATATACAAAACAAAAAAAAGTCATGCACGACACGTACCATGCACCTACCTTCTAATATATACAGAACTTAACGATTGATTCATGAGGTGGCACTAATTGTCATGATATGTGGGCATATAATATAAATACTATTTATAAATAAATATATATAAACAGTACGATTTGGATGATAATACAAAAAATGAGATGGAAAGTGAAATGAAATAGGTACCTGACGAAGCCGTGGTTCGTGATGGACGTGGCATCGACGGTGCCGTTTCAGTTCCTGTACCGGATCCTGACGGGCAAACGCAACGGCGGCTCCTTCTTCGGCTTCGTCAGCCTTCTGCGCCTCTGGCGACTCCGGCGAGCAAGCAGACTTTTTACAAAGTACGCATGCCACAAACTTTTATTTGTTTGTTTATTTATTTTTTTATGTGCAGCAATTAATTACATTTTATTCATTTCCCTTCAAAAACTTTTTTATCTTTCTTTTCGTGACAATTAACTTTTAGACCAGATAATTTCTCTGTCATATACTCTCACGGACAGAAAAAAGATTACAGTCAATTTGATCGACACTACTTCTTCATTCTCATAAATTATTTATATTTTTAATTAATGTTCTTTATCACTTATAGATCTCGGCCATAAAAAGAAGTGTGAAATATTTCTATTTTATCGGCACTTTGGTTAGAAAAAAAAACTCTTATATCTTGGGGCTCGATTCGGATATTTAATTGCTGCTATATATAAATACACTATGACCCCTCAACTATCTAATATAATATGTGATATCTTAAATACAACATAGATAATACATTTTTGTATATGAATATTTTTATCTATTCTTTAATACGTAGATGTATGTATGAGTATATATTTTTCTCTGATTTCGAAAACTACGAGTCCTACTTATTTCAAAGTGCATTTAATTCTCTCATGGTCAACGGTGGGCGATCGTTGTCATATGAACTTATATTGGACGCAACTCTTGATTGAAAATTTGAAAGAGACGAAGATATATACTACCTACACTCCTAGATGTAGCACGAGGTTCTTGACTATGATAGATACCAAACAGTGGCGACGATTCCATCAACTCCTTTCTTAAATTTCTTATCAATTTTATGTAGAATTCTATTGATTGTTGCTATTGATTCATCATCGATGTCATATCAAAAAAGTGTCATATTGTTAACAGGAAGGAGAAATGAAGAAAAAACATTAATTGTTTGTACGAGTGTCCTTTTTTTTCCTTACAAATAAGTGCTTTTTAAATATGGTTAATTTCTCCTGCCTATCACATATTATAGTATCTTTTTTATTTTCAAATGCTACCTTATAATTTGTATAATTCCATTTTTATTATTTCTATCATTTTTTTGTTCTCTTGATTTTTAATATTTTTTCACTTTTTTTTCTACTTTCTTTTCAGTCCTCCCCCCTTCATGTTTGCTTAGGTTGGAAGAGGAGACATCCGATATCCATTATTATAAGCGTAGAGTGAAAAAAAAAACAAATTCTTAAAGGATTAAGTCCGAAACCCTGTCAATCATTAGGGGATAATGAAAAATATTTGAAAAGTTCAGTGGTTAAGATTAAAGTTTAACTAATGTGATTGAAATAACGATATTAAACTTGTTAACGATACGTGTTAATCATTCAAGTTTAATAGAAAATATCTGAAAATGTCAAGCAGTTAGTGAGAGTTTAAGAGAGCTAAGAAAAAAAACCTAAATGATTACAGAAAAGTGTGTTATCTTTTCACGGGAAGAAAAAAATGTTACGTATATGCAGCAATGAATATCCAGCTTGACAACCTAATGATTCAGAAGTCATTTTTTTTTTCGGTGAATGATACAGAAGTCATTATTGATCTGCAGGCTGGAGAAAGAAATAAAATTCAGCTACTTCTGGACGAGATATGTGAAGCTCATCTGCGTAAGTATGCATTTATATAATATAAATACACATAAATCAAATATACAAAAGTATATGCATATGCATGTACATGTAAAAACTAGAAATGTTATTTCGTATGTATTTGATCATCCAATTATATATATATATATATATATATATATATATATATATATGTACACTTAATTCGTTGGTGACATGACTGAATCAAATACATGGTACATGTAAAAATTACGTAGGTGACACTGTTCGCGGTGCACTCGGCGGCGTGTCTGTACTTCTGGATGGCGATGCACTACCGGGAGAAACAGATGACTTGGATCGGCAACGTGGTGCCGGACTTCGACCGGAGGAGCATCTGGCTGGGCTACACCTACGCCATGTATTGGTCCATCGTCACCCTCACCACCGTCGGCTACGGTGATCTCCACGCCCAGAACACCGAGGAGAAGGTCTACAACATCTTCCTCATGCTCTTCAACATCGGCCTCACCTCCTACCTCATCGGCAACATGACCAACCTCATCGTTCACGCCGCCACTCGCACCTTCATCATGGTACTCTCACTCTGATCCTCTGAACTGCTCTATCATTCACTGCATGCAGCCGGCTGTTATCTGTTGCCGTTGCTTGTGTTGTGCATGCATGCATGCAGCTCCTTATAGTTCTAATAGTTAATCATGCATGGATGCATGCATGCAGAGGGACACCATAAACCACGTCTCGCGGTTCGCGAGCAAGAACCACCTGCCGGACAACCTGAAGCAACAGATCATGTCGCACCTGCAGCTCAAGTTCAAGACCATGGAGTTACAGCAGGAGGAGGTAATCGCCGACCTGCCCAAGGCGATCAGGTCGAACATTGCCAGGCACCTGTTCCAGAATACGGTCAAAGATACGTACCTCTTCAAAGGGGTGTCCGACGATTTTATATTTCAGCTGGTGATTACTTATTAATTTCAGGCGTCTCTTAATTTTCAGCAGTGCAGTGTGTAACGCAGGTGCTGAATCAAATTTTGGTGGTTTCTCTGACAGGTTTCTGAGCTGCACGCCGAGTACTTTCCGCCTAATGTTGACATCATCATAGAGAATGAGATTCCAACAGACTTCTACATCGTTGTGTCTGGCGCACTGGTAGGAGTTTAATTTGTGTTTCTGTTCTAAGAGAAAAATTCTTGTGATGGTCTTCTTATTTGTGGGATTGCTCGAGTTTTGCAGGATGTCGTTATCAGCAAAAACGGAACTGAAAAGGTATAATTTCTTTTACTACGTGATGCAGAAGTTTTTCGTGCCGGCATATGCAAAATCTTATCAGATTGATACACATTTACTGCCTCATCCATTTCAAATTCTGATATATGGTGGCATTTAGTTTGCGTCCAAATTAGGTCCGAATCATGTGGCAGGAGAGATTGGAGTGTTCTTCAACATTCCTCAGCCTTTTACCATAAGAGCCAACAGGCTTACGCAGGTCATTCGGCTAAGCCATCGGCACTTGATTCAGATTGTTGAGTCGAATTCAGCAGACGGCAAAATTATTTTCACCAACTTTATTCAGGTTCTGCAACTATTCCGAATAGTAATATAGTATCTGAATGGCTTGTAGTAAGTAATATTACTAATGTTTGTGATGTCATAAAACAGAGAAGAAGAGAATAAATGTTTCAGATTAGTAAGGCATTTGTCCTTTATTGTATTCCAAGTAGAATAATCTCCATCCATGCATACATTCCCATACTCTGTAACACTTCGGTTTCATTAGGAAAAAAAATATTAAAGAAGCAAGACTAGTCTACATGAGATGATGTAGTTTTACATTAAGCCTGTATATTTTGGAAATTATGATAACTATACTGACACTTAATTCTTGTATCAGTCTCTCGAAGGGCTCAACAATGAGTTAGTAAACGTAGTGTCATTTGTACCCGACTTGCTGAGAAATTTGAATGAGGTGAGGTTAATTTTTTTTTTAACTTCAAAAAAGTCAACCAACCAACCATGGCATCATAGCGAATGATTATATATATATATATATATATATATATATATATATATATATATCTTTTTGCTCAAATTGTTGTCCAGAATTATGAAAAGTATTATAGTATTCAAAACACAGGGCTAGGTTTGAAACAGGAGAGATACAAGAGCTAGAGATCACAAAAGAAATATACGAGAAATTACTGATCGGATAATTAAGCGATGGCATCGATATTTCCGTAATACAATCTCATGTCAATATTTGCTGAATGCAGCATACGAGAACATCTGAGGAAGCGGAGGAACTTGAGGCATCAGTTGGGCACAGTAACCACAGAGAAGGTATTTTCTTGAGCAAATGAACTGACTTCTTGACTGAGAAGTTTGAGCAATCCGGATCCAAACTCATTGATAAGCTACACGTCTCGTTCTTAATAAAAGAAACTAATCGCCAGTCTTTCAGGATACACAAGAGGTTTGACTAACAGGGTGGTCATCCATGGACACCACCCGAACGCTGCTGAAAAGGAACAGGGCCATGGGAAATTAGTTTATCTGCCCGACTCAATCGATGAACTGATAAAACTGGCTGGTAATTTATTAGCTAAAATTAATATCGTTAGTCAGTTGCCCATGTAGTGGTTAAAACTTAAAACTAATGACTGGTGGAGTTGAACTGAATTCTATATGCAGAGAAAAAGTTGGGGATATCTGCAACAAGGGTCCTCAGCGTCGGTGGTGCAGAAATTGACGAGATATCTGCAATCCGGGACAATGATCACCTGTTTATATGTTGAAGCGGCAGTACAAACATGCCAACGGCATCCAAGAGGATTTGATATATAGCACTAATTAATGTATACTTGTATGATTTGTACTCTGCTTCTGATAGAAAAAGAAACAAAAGGAGAAAAAATAAATGCAGCCTTCTGATTATAAAATTACTGCGGGGAAGGAAAATGGGGGGAATTGTATAGTCTCCAACGCCCCGCAGATAATATTGAGTTCTCCGGATAAAAATCTAATTCTAGCCATTTTGCGCCACAATCATTGGAAATTCCAACTGTTTGTCAAAACGTCTGGGAGCACCTTCCCCTCCCCTTCACAGTGATTACCAGACCAAGGAGCTCGGTCACTGCTGCTGCGAAGTTCTTGCAGCCTCCCATGAGGACTTCAACTACGCTGCCTGATCCACCACCTGATTCCAGGGCGAATGATACATCGGCAGCCTCTATTTACCTCGCCCCATCATCCAGAACTTAGCTTAATGCAACTGCATTACTGGGTTGTGGCCGCCACTCCGGAGATGGAGGAGAAAATATGAGCTCTAACGGAAGGAGGGAAGGAGGGAGATTAATGAAACTCATAACTAACAAGCAACTGGGACATTAGTATGAATTGGGGTATCATGAATTTTCAGAAAGCTTGCAAGCTTCCCACGAATTGAGCGAGAAAAGAAAGATACAATTACTAGAGAGATATGTCAAAAAATCAATTCTTCAATTTGTTTTCACCAGGGCATATTATGAATACAAGAAAACCCCCTTCAGCTCGACGGCTTTCAACTTATGAGCCCAATCGTACAAAAAATGCCACAAGAATTCACATCTGTCTCTACTCTCTGCTCCTCCCAACTTTTCCACAATGTGGTCAAATTTCAGGTTGGAGATATCCCAACTTTAGTGTTCCTATCACGTGTGCACACTGTCATCCAAAGACAGTCAGGTATGATGAGCCAGCTATAAACCTACAAGAGAAGAAAAGGATGAACCAGCTATAAACGTACTATATATCAGGATAACAGGAATACATAGTGCTGCTTGTAAAATCTTGTCTGGAATAGCGTCTCAGAAATGGACCCATGCAAAATTACTAGAGGAATGACAAGTACAATTGCTCTAGGAAATTGTTTTGTATTATATGAGTATCACCCAAATATCAGTGAACGTTGTCTCTTAATTGAAATTTGAGAAACTGAGACACTTCAACTTTGAAGTTGAATGATGAACGATAAGACACAAGAAGCAAATATACAGCTGGAAATGTCTCAACATTCTTATCCTTTTAAAAAAATTCCTACAACATCTAAACAATGAGAACAATAAAAGCCTGGATGTCTAACAAAATTGCATCTGCTGAAGTATGATGTCAGGCAGAACACAGCATGCATCTATTCAATGACAACACTTAAACTATATCATATCTTCCGAAGGAGAAAATGATTATAGCCAAAGAGGATTATCACCCAATTTAATCATAATGCCAAAAGACGAGGCTTCACAAAGATCAAACAAGCCCAAATGCCCAAACATGGTTTCAAGAAATCTGGCATGACAGCCATCAAGTGAAATTCAATTGCACCTAATAAATCCTAGTGGCAAGATACGTTTTACGTTTTAGATAATGCCAGATTGTCAAAGACAAAGTATTATGCCTTAGGAAAAATCTCATACACTAGGCATTCCCCAGCTGACATGTGGTACAGAGAGTAGGCACATGATATAACCAAGAGGCTCTTTCTATGCCCCAAACCCATGACAACTTGGTCCTCGACAGAGCACCATAATGCTAGCTTCTATTTCTAAAAAACTAATGCTAGATTTAGAAATAAGGGGAAACAAAAAAAAAACTAGGAATGCTCGATTGATCCATGTTTTCTGTTTGAATTTTAACCTTACTCAAGTTAAGTGCATGCAAGCCAAAAATGATTAATGGTATGAAGCCTGGCCTGTTTCTTCCTGCTGACGGATCTGAAACTTATATAGAATGTTCAATACATTAATTTCCACATGCTTTGCCATGCCAATTGTTCATAGGAGTGAACTTTTCACTTATCACATGCTAACAAGGAAGTTAATATCAACTGGCATTATGATTAATAGAACATATTATGATACATAAAATTTCTCATACCAACTGCATCTCTCTTGTATTAGCACATGGTGTGCCTACCCCCCTTCAGAAATAAACAAATAGCCAAGGATGTACACGTAAAATAGTAACTTTCCTCGAACAACTGCCTGCTTTGTTAATTCTTCAAATTTCAGGTTAATATATTTCAGCTCAAAGACCCTAATGGTAAGCATAGGAATGAATCAACCATTTTTTCTATGATCCTCTACACTTCCATTCCCTTTGGGTATCCTCAAATTATTGAGAAGTATTACAAACTAATAGGATCCCACTTCAAATTTGAACCCATATAACGACATTTTTTTGAGAGGGAAACACATATAAAATAATTTTGGCAGCTTTGTGCTTTAAACTATCATGTTATGCTAATCCTTTTTAAGTCACAACCATGGAATGTTTAGCAAATAAGTTCAATATGTGGAATATTTGAAGTCCAACAATAAGTGAAAACAAACTGAGGCAATATGATGCTTACCTACCGGCTTAAGTTCTCAGCAGAACCACTGTTATCATTGTCATCGTCGTCATCATCATCATCTTCGTCATCACCATCATCCCCTTCTTCCTCTCTAAGCTTTGCAATCTCCGCCTGAGATCTTTCCAGAATCTGCTTCTTCTGAAGCTCCAAATCTCTTTGGAATTCCTTCCTCATTCGTTCCAACTCAGTCATCTGCTGTCTCTTGTTGTTCTCCACCTTCTCATATATCTCTCCAAACTTCTGAATTGAATCAGCAAGCATCTTGAAAGAAGAATTGGAGCTCCCTAAGGCAGCCTCCCTACATGGTGGGAGCCCATCAGAGTCACCTTCCTCATCGTCACCATCATCCTCTGTACCAGTATCCCCAGGACTGTCCCTCATCTCATCATTTCCATTCACATGATTATGATAGACATTAGATCTAGCAAAGACATACTCTCCAGCATCAACGCCGCATGCTAACCTCGGCGGCTGGTGATGCTGCCTCTGCCGGCCAGTTACGGGTGGTGGAAGAGTTGGTGGTGACATTAAAGCATCCATCCTTTCAAAATGAACCCAATTACTGCTCGAATTGCTATGATCCATGGCCAATCTCGACTTCTCCTTCTTGTACTTCTTTTTGAGGGTATCAACCCGGTTTCTGCACTGGGCGTCAGATCGACCAATTTTGGAGGCCTGCGAGACGATCTTGGCAACCTCGCTCCACTCGTCGGATCGGAGGCTCTTGCGGCCATTCTGCACGTAGCGATCGCCCCATGCGTCGAGGAGAACTGAGGTCGCGTCATCGGACCAATCCGTAGTCGAGCTCCGGGCGGGGGTCTTAGGAGAGGCAGTTGTTTGAGGAGGCACACGAGGGGCGAATTCGAATCCCAGGGCATGCTTATCGATTCTCCTGCGCTTTCCACGACCCTCCGACGAGCCGGAGGACGAATCCTCGTCGTCGTCGTCGTCGACACGGCGATAGCCTCCTGCTTCGTTGTCGTTCTCCTCGTCGTCGTCATCGTCGTCCATGGGTCGACTCATGCCGTTCGGACCGTCTTCATCCTCCTCTTCACCGACGGCAGTGGGATAGCGGCGAGAGATCTGGGAAGGAGGAGGGATCCGACTGGAAGGATTCTTCGGGCGGGCGAAGGATGAGGAGGACAAGTGGCCGCGAGGGTTCTGAAGGTGATAAGGATTGGAAGGATACCTCGCGTCGTCCTCCATGTCGTCCATGAATGGAGGGAAACGACGACGACAATCTTCGGGGCAGCAGGAAGAGGGGAAATGGGAATTGGAGACCTCTACGTTTTGATCGGGAAACCTAGACGAACCCTAACTTGTTCTTCGTTGCCTGATTCGAGGAAACGAGTCAAACGACCCGACCGCTTGCTTGCTATACGCCTATAGTACGGACCGGTTCAGTTTTGGTACCGGTTTAAATCCGA
Source organism: Pontederia crassipes (assembly GCA_030549335.1). NCBI lineage: Eukaryota > Viridiplantae > Streptophyta > Magnoliopsida > Commelinales > Pontederiaceae > Pontederia > Pontederia crassipes. The sequence goes on along the minus strand of CM060188.1, from coordinate 19,629,247 downwards.
ATGAAAAATAAAAACATGAAAATTTGAATTCCCTATTTTGTTCACGAAGTGTACCATTCGATTAGTTGATTCGATTTTCTATTATCACACGGGTTTTGAGTAATTCATATATCCTATTAAACGGTCATTCAACTTTGACACACATTATTGTCAAATAATCTTACATCTCAGTTTTTTTTTAGGTTTTGAAATTTTCTGTGGGATATAACTTCGCATGTCCATGATGAAAATGACTTTATCTATTATTAAGGTTTATAATTCTTAAATATTTTATTTTAAGAAAAATAAATCATTGTGATTATTTGAATAATTTTTTATATGTAATATGTCTAAAGGCTTTGTTGTTGTTTTGTTGTTGTTGTATGTAATATGTCTAAATTATATTTAATAGGAAGAACGACCCACGTTACACTTACATATAAAAAAAGTACTTTACATATTCATTAATTTATATTTTATTTTATTCAATTAAGAAAAAGTTATTGCTATTTTCCCCCTAAAATATTTTAATGAAATTAATTTCTGTTATGTCTAGAATATTGGAAAACTAAGCTTAGATGGAAGGAAACAAATATGTATAACAAGATGAAAACTAATCCCTTTATATTAACAAACTAACCATATATTAACAAACTAAACTCAAATTTAGTTCAAAAGTTCAGCAACATGAAAATGTTTCATATCCCAACATCTCAGCACCCCAATTTTGAGTCTAAAAGATACTTAAATATTCTTTATACCCAAAAATAAGCATCGAACGGGTATAAAAACAAGCTTACAACCCTCAACAATTGTTGGCATTAGTTCAAAAGATGAACAAGTATGGTGCCTTTTATTATTCATGAAACTATTAAGTGGTAAACAGAATTGCGAATCTCATTTTGTTAACAGCACAAGTGTGTCGCTTCCATGATAACAATAGTTACATGACAATCGTTTTTTTTTCTGGTTACAACCCTCAACAATTGTTGGCACTATTTTTTTTTTCTAGCTAAACTGTGAACTCGTTGTGTAAAGAATCTGCTAATCAAGTCTAAAAGTACAAACCATATCCATAAAAAAGAACTCCCCTCAGTTTATAAAAGCTCGATATCCCTATTTCCTGGCTTCTCCCGACTTGCCTCCCTTGACAGGAGCAGATTTTGACTTTTTCGGTTGTTGCTCTGAGGCTCTTGATCCTATAATATTGCAGATAGGTTGATCTGGTGACTGGAGAAGTTTGAGTGAAGGATGAACTTTGAGGTCCTTCATCAACAACTTTTCACCCACATCCAACTCGCTCAAATCCACATCAATGTATGGTGGAATAATGTCAGCAGGGCACAGGTACTTCACTGTCCTTTTAATGGTGTTCAAGTAAGCACCTAGTGCACAAACAATTATTAGCACATAATTATTCCACTATGAACTATCACAAGTCAAAAGGATAACAATTTTTCATGGGGCCACTATGAACTATCATATGTCAAAAGGAAAACACTTTTTGGACGAAAGGAAACCAAATTTTGTACATTGAAGCTGCTAATCTAGCCTCACCTATAACTCAAACATGCAGTGTGCAGAACAACATCCCTCTTCCAATAGATGTGTTATTTGGTTCAGTTAGTGAGGAAACCATGTGACTAAATCACAGCCACATGATGAATATACAGATTCTATGTAGCAGTAGAATGGAGAAAAAAAAAATAAAGCTCCTCCCTTAAAGTTATTCTTCTGTTATTTTGAAAGTGTCTTCTGCTAAAAAAACGAGGCAATCAATAACACACTTGTAGCCATACAGACTAATGTACACACATACCAGGATACTGGAATTTACTGTTTATGTAATCTCATATGCCGGTTATCCTGGGTCAAATAAGAAACATGTTTCAAAAGCCCTTTTTTCAGGGGTAAAAAGGTTATTTTTGTTCTTCTAGCTAAACTTAAATTTTGTAAACAACTTTTTAAAAGCTTGGAATAAAACTATATGGAGTGCTGAGATAATAATGAACTTAAGGCAAAAACTTTTGTGGAAAAGAAAACACAGCAATTAAAAAGAATACATCAGTCCCTTGGAAATTTTAGCATGTTAAAAAACGCTTGTAATTTCTAATGCATGGAAAATAATTAAGAAGTATGTATTTGTCAACTACATTAAATTTACTAGAGCTGTGAACAACATAAAAGAAAATATTAGATGAAGGAGAAATGCTGAAACAATGTGTACAAGAAAAGGAGAAAATCATTGTTCAATCCACATCTATATAGTTTCCGTAAAAATCTTAATCCAGATGGACAATTGTTGATGTGAAATAATGCATCTAATTCCCCCAAAATATTCTGATGAGTTCACATTTCCAAACGTAAATAGTGCCAGAAATCAGAACAAAAGTATACATAAAGAATTACATATCATATAGTTTGTAAAGAGAACAGAAATTCATATTCACCTTTGTTCCAAAAAAGATGTACTATGTTCAAATCGACCACAAACATAATAATTAACTTTAAAAGTAATATCCAGTTGATATGCATACCTTTTCTAAGTCCTGGAGATGCATCTTCTCCTCTGTATACAAGTGGAACATCGACTTTTAATAATGCTGAGGAAGGAGCTCTAATAAACGTCACATTCAGAGGTGCATCTGTACCCGAATGGAGATGCAACTAACATATCGAAATAGAAATTGATTAGATGTCAAAATATACCATATGGGCAAAACATCAAGAAGCATTTCCTCACACAAAAAAATGAGAATGAATTACCAAGAAGCATAGAAATTGATTAGAGGTCAAAATACACAAGAGCTGAAGTACAAATATATATTTAACAGGCAATCGCCCAGACATGTTAAGGACCAAATGAGTGATCATACTTCTTAGCTCCAGAAGTTGTCTAAAAGCCACTATTTCGAATCTCACATGTTTATATAACTTACCCTCATCCTATAAAATTGAACTTTAAACTTAACAAAGGCCTACAAAACTAATTAAAGTGCTATATTTGGCAAGAACATGGTGGATTCTATACTTTCTATAATCTTTCATTATGCACTGTGCATACAACATGACAAACCATCTTGTAGAGAATATAAAACATCAACCAATTTATTTTTATATTTTAGATAAGACAAAAGGATCACATGTGTTACCATTCTCGCTACTATGTATGACATCCAAAATACACTTTTCTAGTGACAAGTGGCATCTTGACAAGGGCAGAGAGCCAGCATAAACCAGTAGCTTTAGTGCTTCTCGACCAAGGTTTTGTTCATAAAACAGACTCAGCAAGAAAATGACGATCATTGGCAAGATATCTGAAAAATGGTAACTGAATACGCCAGAAATCTCATTTTTGGCACCTTCTGTTGTCAGTGCCCAGGTCCCAGAATGTTGCCTAACGTTTATTTGCTTCCAAAGTATGACCAACCAAAAAGGACAGGTACATTTCGAATCAACTGAACAATTTATCATCTCTTCTAGGATCAACTCTATCAACACATAAGCCAGATCATTTAGTCCCTCATATTTATCTTTTGGATATCTTTACACGCATAATAACTACATTGTCATTCAACGTTACCTAGCAATGTAGATTGCCTCTCAGAAAGATTACCACTTGTTAAATTGTCAGTAATGTACATTACCTTATTTACTATGCATAAGTAATCTATCTAGCAATCTATATTAGTTATTTCTAAGAAAATACATATTTATGAATTAATATACAGTTTTTACCAATATATCCCTAATCAAAAGAATTATGTTTAGATATATAAATTATTTTTAACTTCATAAACTTAAATCACAAATATATATTATCATCTAATACCGTTTCATAAAAATAGTGCTACATTAAATTAAATTACAAATATGAATATATTCGATTACTCATCATGAACATAAAAAATGTCTACAAGTTATGAAAATGTAATATAATTATTACGGATGATTTTAATTATAATGAATAAAAATGTAGTAAAAAAGGAATTCGTTCATCACTCTTCTGAATATATCATGAATGAAAATATAGGAGCAATAATTTTTATTCAGAAAAGGAAATAGGAAAACTAGAGTTTAAAAATACCTTGATAGGATAAAATCTTAAATTCTTAATCTTACTCCATGAACCGATCTTGCGTGCTATCCTAATTTTTTGAAAATTTCAAGAAACTTGAGATAGAAATTTTCGGATAAATAACGCCTGAAACATAATAAACATGCCATAGCCACAACTGAAACTCGGGAAATGAAACCCCCGTCAGCGTTATGATAAATCAAAGATGAATAAACAACGACCACGTTGCCACACGGTCGTGCATAAGAGAATCAAACGAATGCTCAAAGCTACATTTATTGATGTGAAATGCATCACAATTCCGTAGATGGCCAGTCCCTGAATCCGCAAGGAGCATTGCGAAACTCACAATTGGACAGAAACGATCACCTAACGAAATACTCTAGGAAGCAGTGCAGTAACATCTTATCCACTTGACCACTTCTTACATTTGGCGAGTATTATATGACTTGCAATTGAGGCATTTCTGTGCTACCACATGAAAGTGGACGTCTGAGGTTGCTCCGCAATCATTACACAAAATGCGAACCTGCACCATCAACAAGCATCAAGCTCGAGCCAAAACAACAACAATAATAATAATAATAATAATAATAATACCAGAAAGGTAGTACATATGCAAGAGCCTTCAAAAATTTATGCTACTAGTTCACGAAAATGGACAAGAGGTCATATATTACAATGCAAAGAAAAGAAAAACAAATGAGAAGGCAAACCATTTTGGATTCGGGCATTGGTGTGGCAGCCACTTCCATGTCCAATACTTCCCATACTTTTGACATATCACAGACAGATTTTGAGCAAAGGGGACAGGCATACCTGAAATTTATAGGTGAAAGAACTGGTAATCCATGGCAGAATAACATAAAAAACCTTGAAATAAGGAAAGGATACAAAACTTACTGAAAGTGTTGCTGCATTTCCTTCAAGCAATGCACGTGAATAGTGTGACCACACGGCAAGACAGAGACATCATTTGTGGATTCAAACAAATACTGCATATAGTAACATCCAAGTCAATGCAAAATTCCATGAGTTTAATCAATGGATCAAGAGGAAAAGTCACACTGACCTCAAAGCATACAGGGCAATCATGATGCATCGCTCCTTCTACACATGGATGACTATTCTTTAATAAGACCAAATAGCAGCATCCTGCCATAACCAGACTTAGTCGAAGCATAGGAAAAGAAATGATGAAAATGATAAAAACAAAACACAACATAAGATATAAGACCATACAAAGTATTTGAGAGTAACTAGTTGGGAAGCTTAATAGGCCAAATTAAATGGTAGACAAACTCAAAACATGTTAAAATCAGTAAGTTGTAGCATCCCCCTAACCAAGGTAGTCATTTTTATAGCATATAATGCTATTAAACAGGGTTGAGAAAAGGAACTATAAACATGATAATTGTATATGTAGATATATGCAGATATATGTTTATCTTACAACTGCAGAAGATTACGATTTAGATCATTACCACATGTAAAACAATGAAAGAAATTCTCCCGCCCACTGATTCTGTCAAAATAAACATCGTAACTTGTTAAAGCCTGCACAATACGTCAATGAAGTGATGCATTTACATTACATAGACAAAAGGTAAATTGTGAACCTGCAGATCCCACAACAATTGCAGTGGTACTGTTGCTTTGAGATCTAGGTAATGCCCAAGAAATTGTAAATACCAAAACAAGAAAATTAGTTCCGGCTATAAGAACAAAGGCTTCTCAAAAGGATGTATTGTATTATCTTACATCATCATCAAACAACTTGCAAGTTGCACAAAAATACTTCCCCATGCACACCCCACAATTAATGCAAACTTGTCGCACCTGCCACAAATGAAAAACAGATTGAATTAACATTTTAAATAAATTGGTCAAAAGAGGGGAAAAAAGATTAAAAAAACAAGAAATCAGCACATTAGTTCTAAAAACATGTTGTAAATCCCAAGCCAAAAAGCACATGATAGAATCTGCCATCATGGGACTTTCAGTTACAAAATTGCAGTTAAGGGTGGTGTGTTGTAATCACTACTCTATTAAGTGTTGCTTTTTTTTAAGAACTCTATAGGTGTTGCTACATGTTTCAAATAAACATGGCCAGTCTACATTACGCATATCTCCTTTTTCTAGATATTTACTTATTTGTTGTTACTGTTAGTGGGAAGAATATTACCAATATCCTCTTTGTATTTATTTCAGCAGAGAAAAGAATGTATATTTTCCATGTTAAGGGGGAGTGGTCCATCCCATATGGACTGTCTAACATATTTTATCTTCAGTGCTCTTTCAATTAATATCATCTACATCTTTTGTATCAGGCTCCCTTTCACCCACCATCTAGTTCCCCTCAAGATTCCATTTCGCACCACTTGTCTTCTGTTCACTCATTTGAATACCATGGATAGTTTAGCTGGCATGACTCAAAGCTCAAGTACTACATGCTAAAAGCCTTACAACAAACAAAGAAAAAGCAACAAACACTACTTCAGGATACCACAATCAGTTAAAGTCTGTGTGGGAGGCGGAAATGATTACTGGACCTTGCAGGAAAATTATGGACCTGCTGAATACCCAAAATCCCAACAAGTAACTTAGTGAAATGGACAAATAGGTACCAATCAGGAGTACAGATGAGAGTTTGAAGGATGTTCTGTTTGTGTGAACAATTGTCCTGAACATGGTCTACTTTGTGTGTTCCTTAACGGGCTCAAAGAAGAACTCAAAGTTGATTCACAGATCCACAAGCCTCATTTTGTTTATAAGGCCATGAGTTTGGCCCTTGAATTTGAAGATAAAATAGGGGCAATCAGAAACCTAAAGGACATGCCTTGTTCAGAAATTTGTCCTCCAACAGTGCACCTTCAAGCCAATTTCCTCAACATACTCCAAACAGCACCTTAAATTTAGGAATTGTTGCTGCAACAATATTGGGTAATCTCCTGGTCCACGACCTCATCAGAGCGACAAGCTCAGCTGGGAAACGCCCTTTGCTTCAAGTGTAATGAAAAGTTTACGTAAGGTCATCGTTGTAAGAATTCATCCTTAGCCATCTTGGAACTTATAGACAATGAAAATATACACAAGGAGACATTTCAACTAGTAATGACGAAGAAACAACAAATAATTTGAGTGAGATATCATTTCACGCTATATTAGGCACAAAACAAATGGGAGTACCATGCTGCTTCGAGAAACTATAAGTGGAAAAGTTCTTTATACTGATTGGTAATTGGTCAACCCAGAATTTTCTTGTTAAATCCTTAGTTGTTGACCTTCAATTTCCAGACCAACAGCTTCCTCCATTTGGTGTTCAAATTGGAAATGGGGAGGTAATTCGTTGTAGCAAACTATGTCCAAAAGTTGAGGTACAACCTTTTTTTTTAGGAGAAAAAGGATGACTATTAGGATATGTGGTTGTCATCCCGATGTATATATATAAATGAGAAGAAGAAGTGTACAGGTGTGAGCTCCCGAAGAGAGAGCAGCAAACAGGAAAAGCAAATCTGCTAACCAAAAACCCACTCCCGGATCAGTTGAGGTACAAATTCCTGGTCTTGGTCTTATTATCACAAAAGCACCTATTCAGACGAATTTGCCTTACACTGCCATGGTCTACCCGGATGAAGATTGCCTTGGGTGCTGCAAAAGGTCTAGCCTTTCTGCACAGCGCTGAAAGACCTATCATCTATCGTGATTTCAAAACAGCAAATATCTTACTAGATGTGGTTTGTTTCTCTAACGATCAAATAAATAACTGATAGTAGTTGATTCCAAGTATGAAATTAATACATATTATCTTTTAAAAGATTTCAAGCTATATAATTTAGGCCTGGTTTAATAGGCGGTATAATTCTATGCTTCTAAGAATCCGTTGTTAATAAATTACATACAAGTCATATGTTAATGTTTATGATGATTGCATAATAGTTTAATATATCGAGCTACTTTGTGTAATATGTGAAATCAATAGTAACCTATATTGAGAATTTTAAATTACTTACCATGTAAATCTGAGTGTCTGGTTTAACAGAACCACCAATGATATTTGCAATCTGTGGGGAAAAAATCATAATGATATTTGCGAATTGAAGTTCATATTCTAAACTCCGCCTATGTTTTATAGCCGGTCCCAAGTCCGGATAAAGGAGGAGGGTTGTGTTAGGCCCCGACAGCCAGCGTAAAACTCTGTCGAATCTCATGAACATGGATCAACGAATATAAGAGCAAGATCTATTGGTGAATAATATACCGAAAGGTTTGGTTACTAATAGAGCGGAATGGCGTCGTATGATCCATGTAGCCGACCCCACCTAGTGGGATAAGGCTTTGTTGTTGTTGTTGTATATTGTTCTTGGCATCAAATGGCAGGCCCCTTTGAATACAGCTCAAGCAAAGTGAGCTTATTGGCCAAACAAGATTACTATCTCTTTTCAATTGCTGATCGCCTTCTTTCTCCTCTCCTTTGTCGGATCAAAGAGCTTTTGAATTTATCGAACTCCTGGATTCAATCTCTATGATCCAACCCGTTAATTCGCGGATGGATAGCTGGGTTTGGAGCAATGGTAACTTCAAGGTCAAATCTGCCTACACCATGCTGAGGAGCAGGCTCACAGTATTGATGATAATTTTTTTATCGACTCTCAACAGATTTGGAAGGCGAGGGTTCCTTTAAAAATCAAAATTTTAGGGGCATGAAATGCAGCATACCTTTCTGGTATGGTGGGGATGCCTTCCATATCCAGTATCTGTTAAGAGGAGGACGAGAACACTGAACATCTGTTTTTCAGATGTCATAAGTCGCCCGAAGTGTGCAACGGACTGCACAAATCTACCATCGGCATCATCAGAGGCCGGTTTCTGGTAATCCTTCAAGAGGGGTAGGGTGTCTAACGACTTGGCAACGTACAAATCCAGAAGGGAGGTGAGGAAAATTTTCATGAAATACAGTAATTTTTCAAGGAGGCACATGCTACACTGAAAATATTCTCTCGCACATAAAAAAACTGACGAGAGATTGGAATTACATCGGATTGTCCACATTTGATCTTTACCCCGGTGATGTCAGCTTTTGGTTTATTATCTTTCACAATTTTTTTCTCCGAAAATTGATTGCAATGCTTTTATATCTATTTGAAGATTAATGAATCGGGATTGGTTGATTAACATTTGGTTAAACATCTTGTTACCTTTCTTAAAAAAATGGAACAAAGTGTTCCTAATATTTTATCTCAATGGAAGAAGATACCAACTGCAAGGAGTTGCTAAGGTTAACACATTGAAAGCACCTTCCAATTTCTTCCCTTTTTTTCTCTTTTGAGGGGAGTTGTAAGGCCCTAAGGTGAAAGGATCAAAGGATAAAAAAAGATAGTCCCACGTGGACAAAACACGGAGGTGGTCATGGGCTTATAAGTGACATCTCCCTTTACCTATCATTTTAAATTCGTGCGGGCCTTCGGCCCAAAGCAATCAGTATCTTGACGGAGCTAAGGGGATGTTACAGAATGGTATCAAAGCCAACCTCACGTGCTCACTTGAACCATGTGGAAAACACGGGCCACGAGTCAACATGGGCCACAGGCTAACACGAACCCCGCTCAACGAGGACGTTGAGCCCTTTACGAGGGGAAGAGTGTAACGACATGAGGTCTAAAGACTAAGATGGTCTCATTGAATAGTCTCATATGGACAAAATACGGAGATGGTCCTGGGCTTATATGTAACTACTCCCTTCACCTATCAGGACGTGTTTTAAATTCGTGCAGGCCGAAAGTCCAAAGCGAACAATAACTTGATTAGGCCAGAGGGTGTTACAAAAGGTATCAGAGCCATCCTCGCGTACTCACTTGAATCATGTGGGAACGAACCCGACCCACGGGCCACTCAACGAGGACGTTGAGTCCCTTGAGAGGGTAATTGTAAGGCCCCAAGGTGAAAGGACCAAAGGGTAAAAAAAGATAATCCCGCGTGAACAAAACACGAAGATGGTTATGGACTTATAAGTGACATCTCACTTTACCTATCAAGACGCGTTTTAAATTCGTGCGGGCCTTCGGCCCAAAGCAAATAGTATCTTGATGGAGATAAGGGGTGTTACAAGAGCACCTTCCAATAAATCTATCGAAGCAAAAAGATGAACTTGCGGATTTTGCCTCTGTTACAATTCTGCAGCTACTAGGTTTAAACAAGGGATTCATTCCTGAATGTGATACATCGTTATGTAGGAGTAAAGGCAATTTTTCCTACAACTGGAACATTATATAACTTATTCCAGCAAGGATTTTTCCCTCTCAAATTGCTACAACCAAAGTCGTCAAAAGTGTCTCATAAAGTCGAATGATTTTATATCTGAACCTGTATCATGCTCGATTCCACAATTAGTCATGTTTGGCCAGCATGCAGTAGGATTGCTTACTGGGCCCTAAAGACGGTGAAGACACACGTCTCCACTGATCACACTAATTTTTTTACCTTCTTATAAGTTACGAGTTACGACAAGTCCAAATCTTTCTTCTTTTGTTTCTGACCTATGTGCCTGCTGCCGCCACTCGCTGCCAATGCTGCTGCTCACTTGCAGTCACCACTGACCTTGATTCTGCTGCCCCCGCTGTTCTTCTAACAGGTTCTCTATTTCCCTCCCCCCTCCACCCCCAAACCCCACCAAACGACCCATGTGTGGGCACGTAGTGGGAGCCCTGAGGGCCCACTGTCCATGAGCAGGATCCTCTCTCCTGCTGGCAGAATGGCCCCCTCAAGGCTTCCCTCGCTAGTGAGAAAGGAGGCCCAACACTCCCTGGGAGCAAGGAGGAGACACATGCCTTGTTGAGTTTTCTTTTTTGCAATGAAGTTACCACTTACTTTTGAAGTTAACACTTACTTTTTCTATGTTATATATTAAAAACTTTTGTGCCGTTCTCTGCATGACTATTATTTATGTGCTTCTTAAGAAAATGCAATATTTTGCCTGATGGGATTTATGGAATACCGTGTTTTGTTCCTATAAGTTCAAATGGGAGTACATCTAAGAACTAAGGTGTGTGTGTATATATATATACATAATTGAAAGGATGGTCACCATGTGTAGCCAACTAGCCATCCATTTGATTGAAGGATAATTATACTACATGCAAGGTATAAAATACAATTTAACTCCAATTTCTCACTAAACTCCTTGCAAAAGATACAACATTTTCAGCATAAAATCTCTCCCCTTAAAAAACTTAGCACAAATTTTATATACTTATATGTTTATAGATCAATATAAATTTCATTAAATAAAAACATGGTAGAATTGGACATTCCATATTATGTCCCTACCATTGTGCGTTTTCTTGGTCCTTGTGTGTCGTGTCCATTTTACGACTTTAACAATTGATGCATGCATGTTTTGCATACATCATTTAGACTACTTTTTGTAATTGAAATCATTACATGCATCTATTTTCTTATTTTTATTTTCATTTTATTTTGAGGTAAAAACTCCGCCTATGTTTTATAGCCGGTCCCAAGCCCGGATAAAGGAGGGTTGTGTTAGGCCCCGACAACCAGCATAAAACCCTGTCGAATCTCATGAACATAGATCAATGAAGCGTCGTATGATCCATGTAGCCGACCCCACCTAGTGGGATAAGGCTTTGTTGTTGTTGTTGTTTGAGGTAAAATTTTTTAAGTTAAAAACTACCCACTTTTCGTTTATTTTATTCTCAGAATGATTATTTTGAAGGTGTGAAGCAAACTGATTGGAGAAGTACAGAAAATGAAGCCCAAACAACTCATATAGTCAAGCTAAAGGGACATCATACATGGTCGGGTTCTCATTAAAAATCTATTCTCAAACAAATTCTATCCGAAAACAAAATTTGCACAAAACCCAAACCGAGTTGAAACAAACCCAGCCCGAGCTAATACAATCAGCCAAATCTGATGAATGACGGTGATTTTTCAAACAACTTTCATGCGGATTTGAGCACCAAAATTAACTTAAAAAACCCTAGGAGGCTAGTAGTGTATTTCATAAAGAAAAACAATGACCAGACGCTTACCTCTTGTTCTGTGCCACATAACAAACATATGACCTGTAAAGGAGTTTCACCATCTCAGTCAAGCTAAATACCTGATCGATCAAAGATCTGAATGTGTTTTACAAAAGGAACACAAGTCACAAGGTTTTGCCACCTGTTTCACTTCCTGTCGCGGCATGTCATGTCTACGCATCAGTTCCACATCTATTGAGTTCTGTAACATCAAGATGATGCCAATATAAATATGATTCTCCAGATGCACAACTAAAATGAAATATGTAAAACGAAATACTAGAAAAACACTAAAAAGATGGGACCATGGCAATCCTTCAACGGAATGAGACCATGGCAATCAGTTTCTGACCAGAATGAATCCCATGGGACACACTTAATAAGATCGGAGCTTGTAAAATAAAATCACTTATTGAATGCCTGCATAATTGGGAATAAATCTAGGACCATGATGACTTGCTTATCATCATCATAACCATGCAAGTTTTTGCAGACTGACCTTTGCCTCGTTGTGACAATGTCGACAATTAAAAACTTCATTGCAGCATGGAGCCCTAATGCAGCATCTCCTACGATAGTGAGAACATCTGCAAACACGATGTCCTGTATAATAGAATATCCAAACCTAAACCAGCAAAGAAAGAGGTGTAGAGATTATACCCATACTGCATAAGTCCTTTATTTAATCTTTCTTCGTCATAGTCCACATCATTTTTAATGTGAAGTGATGGAAGATTACTTTCCTCACATGAAGCAGAACCTCCAGTGTTTTCTTGGACAAATGACCCATTCAGTTCATAAAGAGAAGACTCGGAACAAGCTTCCAATGTGTTCATTTTATTCTCGGAATAGCAACTGCAAGTATTGATAGACCTGCAAGTATAATCATGTTAAGTTCACTAGTTTCATGCACCAAGCAGATTTGTAGCCAACAAACCATGATTGTCATATTGTCGATATCTTCACAAAGTGGTACATCAGGAAGCACAAAAATAAAGCATTGCTCAGCTTCTATCAGCATTACTCCAAGAGATGGATTCGTCGGAACAAGTAAAATAAACTCCATATTCAAATATCAATACTGAAATGAAGCACTGTTGGATGTCCAATCGTGAACAGTAACCACTAACGAATGAACATCGCCCCTGAAGCAGTCCGAATGACATATTGGACAAAAGGAACATCAGCAACTGACTCGCCCTCTTTTCTGGTCAAGATGAATACATGAAAGCATCAAACCCAAAGGAAGAGGAAGAAATATACTGGGAAGCAAAATGGTTCACAGCACATTTGAGAATCCCCATATTAGGGCATGTCTGTGTCAGCCTACCTTATTCAGTCGCCCAGCTTCATCTTCAACAAAACATCTCTGATTGTTGAACACTAAGCATACATCTAACTCTTACTTTAACCTGTCGACAGCACTATAATGAACCATCACCAGGTTTGTTGCTTTCATCTTCCATTATTTTCCATATCAATCTGTATGCTGTTATTTCCTCATGTTGCTGACAGCCTAAAATATTTCTAGTAGGCAAACCAACCAAACATCACAAACATTTATTTTTTCATCATTTGATAACATAAAATCCAGCATGCAATGTACTACACGTCTGCACCTGTCTCCTTTCAAAGGTTCAAGATGGATGACAAACACTAAAATATAATGGCCCTTAAACAACCATACTCCACATTTTATAATACAAAGTCATGTGGTTCCTTACATTCCGAAATATTCCAAAATGTAATAGGTCAATAATGTTGACACAGGTGTAAAATATCAATTTCTGTTACAATGAATTAATATGCCTACGTCTGAATTACCACAACCCTTCCTTTCAAAAGAAAATTTACCACAACCCTAAGGAATCAATGGCTATTTGCAACTGATATTTATCTGCATTTGGGGTTCCTCCATGAAAAGGATGCTCCAGATTACTTGTTACTGTGCATTGTGTAACATCAACTAACAAACACACAAAGAGAGACATCAATCAGAAAGGCAGTAAGGAGAAAGGATTTCCAGAGTCACTCAACTGAAAGGATCAATAGTTATGTGTTCTTTTATTAAAGAAAATATTCAGATGCATAGAGTTTCTCTCACCATATCAGATTAGCGATTTAATTCTTCTACAAATCATAGTAATTCTCTCGCCACCTGACCAGGGATTTATTAAAGATGATTATTACAACATGATATAAACAAGAACCATTAATTGCAATACCAATTCAAATAGTGTTAAAACTTATTAAAGGAGTTGTCGGTCTAATATTCACATATAAAGCATCCTTTCAGAATCACATTGTTGGCAACCATTCCACACCCATCTCATAAAAGTAAACCTACAGTTCGCTTTCCTCACTTTGCTCCCCCTAACCAACTATTCAATATTTATAATGCCTGGCCTAACGTCCCATATTTAATCATTAGCAACAATCACTTGAAGCCCACACAGGATGCAGCTCATGATCAAGTAATTGGCAAAGAAATCGCAAACACCCCTTAGTGATCCAGCACCAAAATAGCTTCAGGAACCATTCAAATAACAGACCAAGCAATCACACAAACCATCCAATCACATCACTCCAATCAGTCAGACAAAAAGATACCAACCTCTAAATTCATTCACCATAAACACAAATTCAAGAGAAGCGGTTGTCCTGCAAGTTGAACAATTAATTCACAACAATATTCCCCAGTCCTCGTCTAACCTAATTCGCACGGATCAAGGCCAAAAAATAGAAAGATACTAACCAACGACCTCTGGCATTACCTAATTCCAGAATTAAATGTAAGTAAACAGAAACGAATAGAACCAGACGAAGACAGTAAAAAAATTGGCGACTGGAACAACGAGACCAGACGAACTTCTTCTATGATCGACGCCGACGAGGTCGCGATCGGACAAAAAAGGGAGAGAGAGGGTAAGGGATATCGGAATTTTGCTTCGACTCGATTCAGCTCGGCGCGCGATGCCGATGATATGGAGATTAAAGAAGGCGGAAGAATAAGGTTCGAGAGAACTCGCCGCTTCGCCAGCTATGAAGTTTCGGCACGCACGACAGTGGAAACTTGTGGCTCGTACGGTATTACTATTTGGAGGCGCTACGTGCGATGCGGAAATGTTTCCTTGCCTTCTTTTTTGTGCCTCACAGCCTTGTGAGCCTTCGAAAATATCTCATTTACGTAATGTGCAGCTGGATTTGGACCGCGTCTATCCAGGTTTTATCAGAAAAAATAACAATTAATCATATTTCCAATTCTAAGCAAATTCTAAGTCCTTCCTTTTTGCTTAAGCACCGCTTCTTATACAACAACTCAAAAAAAAAAAATTGAATTTTCTGATTTCGTTTGGTAATATAAAATTACTACAATAAATTGACAAAAATATATATTATTGATTTAAAAGTTTAATTCTATACAATAAATTTAATAGGCATGAAATGATAAATTATACGTTAAATATCTAAAAAAATTGCATTTAGCAAATTTCTTTTACCATATGCAACACAAGAAACCCAAGGATTTTATCTTTTTAGGACAAAGAGTTGAATATTGGAAATATAGAAAGTAAGAATACATATTTAAATTATAAGATGGAAAATAAAAAATAGTTAAATACTAATATACATCAGGATCGAGTATTTCACATGTTAATCCGATTTTAAATAAATTACGTCGAATTTTTTTAATCGTGACTCGGATCCCACCAAATAGAGCCAAAAATTGACCAAATTTAATAAGTTAGAATCTGATTTTTTAAATTATTAATTTTATTAATATTTACCTTTTTACAATATGAAATTGAATTTAAATAATATGCAATCAATTAATATGCATTAAGATTGAATCCAAAAAATTAAACATAAATTTCAACAAAGATTAAACCTCGTTACCTCGACCATATAATCATTCAAATATGTTAATTGCATATTATTTATATTAAAAAAATAATTGGATGCTATTTAACATCTATCAAATTACTCAATATTGTAATCAAATATATCGTAACATCAAAACTAATGAATCGAGACCAAATACATCATAACAAAAGAATCTCTCTTCATCTCAATGCGTCTTACTTTCGCTTCAAATATAACATCAAACCGTTTCCACACATTTATGCATCTAGTTATACAATAATTTTGTATAATGCATGATATTTTGATGTTATATTTTGTATAACGCAGTATGATGCATGATTAGTTTATCATTAATTAAAATGTTATCGCACTACTAAAGCATAAAAAGATTAAAAAAAAACGAACGCTGGAGATAATAATTCTCTATGCACAATTTTAAAACATTTTTTAACATAAAAAATGGATCGATATTATGAGTCGAATAAATCTTGCCTGTAATATTTAAAGAACATATGCTATATTCCTTATAATAGTATCACCCCCTAATAAAGTTATTCGATTAGGCACTACTTGACACGAAAAAAAATAGTGTATCACCTAGTGAATAGAATGTTAGTATAAATGTTTGATAAACATTTTTTTTTCAAAATAGTGTTTAAAAGATTTAACCACAAAACTCTATAAATTAATTAGAGTAACTTAACAATATAGTGATTTCACATTTTATTCTTAATACTCTTATTTTGTAATAAAATATTATTCAATTTTTAAAAATCACACATTGTTTTCTTATTTTAATGTTTTGTACATTTAATTTCATTTACAATATGAATACAATTTTATTTTAAAATAATCAAAACACTTATACTAAAACGTTTTCTTTTAAGATATTACTATCCAAACTAAAAATTACAAAATGATTGTTATGAATATCATACTTACATATTTTATGTTAATTTTTATCAATTTATATAAGTATATATTGGTTCAATACTCAATACTATATATACAAAATATTAAATTTTATTAAATTTATAAATCATTGCTCCAATATTTATTAATATCTAACCATTATCCTATAATGAAATCGTCATCTTCTAGTTGAATCATTATTCTCTAATTAAATTATTAGCCTACCTAATCAAGAATCGAGAATATGGATGGATTATTTAGCGATTTCTTATCATATAAAAAGTTTCAAATTCAATTTTTTCGTAAAGAATTTTTGTTGAAATACTTAGATTAGAAGTTATTTCTGAGATAGCAATTATATATATATATATATATATATGTAAAATTATTTTTCCTTCTTTTTTTTAGTACAAGGGAGGGGGTGAAAGCTCTTATATTGATAATAAAAGAAATTCATATCATACTGGCATGACCACAATTCAAAAATACGCTCCAAAACTCCAAAGACGAGAGTTATGAGGGAATGCTTCTAATACACTAGTTCCATTTGGGAGGGTTAAGGATCTATTGACTAGGCAATCGACATTTCCATTTGCAGAATGTTATTTTTCTTTTTCTTTTTTCCTCAAGGCTTGTGTGATGCCCCTCCATAGAGGGGCACACAGGGTGGGGTATTGTAATGATCCGAATTTTTAAAAAATAAATAAAAGATATTTATTTTTATTTAATGAATCTAAAAATCTCAATGTTAATATTCTGAAATTAAATAATTTTGAAATTGATGAAAATTATGAGATAAGATAGAATTTGAATAAAAATAGAATTGTTATGGAGATAAGCATGGATTTATGAAGTAAATTCGAATTTAAATAAATTTGAATAATTAAGAAGTGATTAGTTATTAATGGATAGTCAAGATTAATTCTAAAGGGGTCCAAGACCTAATAGAATTGATATCTCAAATCTGCACTTATAAATAGACATTAAAAAATGGCTGAAAATCTCTTTTTTTGCCAAAAGAAATTTTGCCTACAAGCTCTCTTTTCCTCTCATTTGCACGTGAACCGAGGCACCTCCGAGAGCACACGACAGCTGGAACACGTAGGAGAAGAAGTTTCAGGTGGTGGCCGTGAGTTTCGGAACGAGGACAGAGAGCAGTCGCCGACCAAAGTTCGGCGTTCGTACAGATTTTCAGAGAAGGAAATCCAGTTAGTTTTTCAGCCAACTTTAGGTATGTAGGGTCATCGGTTTTCCATGACATTGAACCTTAATCTCTTCTCCTCTGTACCAGGATTTTATTGATATATCACATGCATAGTTTGGACTTCGTATGACATAGTTATGGTGGTCGAAAAATTATATCGAGACGCGTTTTTCCGCCGGCAACTGAACCCGACCCGGGTTTCGACCAATACGGTCCGGGTTGAGGCCGACACGGCCCGAGTTCAGGAAAAAACATGGCCCGGGTTCAATAGAACTCGGACCGCGTTGATGTGTATCGGAGTATGGTCGGACGCGGACCGGGTTAGCAACGATGCGGCCCGATTTTTTCGACGACGCAGTCCATTTTCTTCGGACGCTGTCCGTGTTGAATCGAGGCATGGATGCGAGCATGAACAGGGCAACTCGGCCCGAGTTCACACTCAACTCGGCCAGCCCTAGCCGAGGTGATATTGGGCTTTTCCGAATACGGCTCGAATTTCATTCGACGCGGGCCGGGTTCTGGGAATAGAAATTGTAATTTTGGGTAAATTGTTATAGATAATTGAATAGTTATTATAGTTTTTTTATTTTTAATTGTCCCTGATCATATCACAAACAGGTCTGACATCATCATATTTTTCAGATTTGACTTGAGAATTATGTCATTGTTATTCTATCATATCGTGTGATCCCTTATGATGTTGATCCAGTAATTTTTCTCTGATTGGGTTCTTGTATAATATAAAGTGAATTATTAAAGATAGATCTTTAGGTTAAATAAGATAAAAGATAGAAACTGCTGGGTCTTCATGTTCTTCAATTGTCTCTAAGCTCCTTTGGCCATTATTGTTATCGAATTGTATAGGACAAATAGTGTACCTAGAGGTTTGAGACATCATCCTTTAGGGAAGCTATGGTTGTCATGTGATGACGATGATCCTCCGTCATCACGAAACTATTGGTACCGCTACTATTGGAGGGCGGTTTGCCATAGTTGGATGTCCCACTGGCCTACATGAAAGAGACATGGAGATTTCCTTTATTGATTGAGTGCTCCCTATCGAATTGAAATTGAAATTGAATAGAATTGAATAAAATTAAATTGAATCTTGGTCATTCGGATCGTTGCGTTGATTGGCTTTGCCTCCGCCTATTGAATTGAATAGAAATAGGTATTGGCCGATGACCTCAGATATTAATAATAGAAAATTATTAAATTAGATAGGTATCATAGTGATCAGGCATAGTTGATAATTGATATTGACTAGTTCATTGTTCTTTTACCTGATCCCTTTTATTGATTCATGGTCTTATTGATTTATTATTGATCTCTCCTTATATTGTACTATCATGTGCTCTATTGATTATTGCTTTTTATTGATTATTGATTTTTTTGTGCCATTGATCTGTTATTTATTATTATGATTAGACCCTACGTACTGAGTATTTTTATACTCATGGGTTTCCCTTGCATCTGAATTCATGCAGGTGAGATGATAGAAGATGGTGATGCAAGTGGTCAGACTCAGTGACAGAGCTATTACACATGGTGTAGGATTTAGTCCTACTATATTATTGGATTAGTTTTTATTTTCCGCATATTTAACATGATGGAGTCATGAACATTTCCAGCTCCTTGACATTATATATTGTTAGACGATCTTATTATTATTTTTACATTTTATACAGTTTATTTTCTGCAAATTTATTTTATATAGAATTGCATAGCGTCTTTGGGATGACTCTGAGCACGTGATAGTCACGTGGGTCTCAGGGCATTACAAAAAGTATCAGAGCCTAAGGAGAGACACTCTTAACTGTCTCTAATAGATAGAATTGAATTCCTGTGCAACTGTCACGAGCAACCACTATAGCCATCAAGTATGGTCAAGTAAGTATGGTATTATTATATGGATTATGGAGCTCACACTAATAGAATTGTTATTGCTATTGTTATGTTGGAGCAGCTGTTATGGCATTTCCAAATCATATTCCACGGGCCCCCATGAGTGAAACACAACGGGCCCTTCAGCAGGCCCAAGGTTCACAGGCTAGTGAGCGACAGGTCCAAGGCCTCAGATAAATGAATATCAGGAGGAGCAATTGAGGCAGGGGTCTTTACCTCATGGACCTCACTCTGGTCACATTGCGTACACTCAGCCCGGGAGTTACACATTGCAGTCTGCTCAGAATCACAAGGATATAGTTGAAAGGTTCCTGAAGTTGCAGCCCCTCAATTTGATGGGAATGACGACTTTGAGGACGCTGAGAGATTGATCGAAGAGATTGAGCATATTTCCTCGAGATGAACTGCGGTGAGGATCGCAAATTGATCTACGCTAGTCATAAGCTGAAGGATGAAGTCAGAGACTGGTGGAAGGCTGCTAAGTTGACAACGCTCTCGAGCCAAGATCATGTCACCTGAGAGGACTTTAAGAAGGTCTTGAGAGGGGCAGGAGGCAAAAGGAGTGTCTCACGCTGCGGTAGGGAACCTGACTATAAAGTAGTACCTGATCAAATTCCTGAACTTGAAAAGGTACTCAACCCTGCAACAGACGGAATCAGATCGGGTGAAGCGCTGAGTATATGGTCTGAAGCCCAGCCTCAGGGAGGGAATTGTCAGACCCTCCAATTTGCTGAAGAGTTCGTTATATATTTGGAGGATAGCAACCAGGCAGGAGCATCAGGCACCTGCAAATCAATCGTAGCATAAGAACCGTAACAGAGATCACAGACATAGCGACAGATGTGACAATTGTCGTCGCAATGACCGAAATAGGGGCAGACCCTATCCCGAGAGGAGGGAGCAGCAGAAGGCCTGTGACTTTTGCGATTTCATCCCGATGAGTGCTATCGGAAGACAGACACATGTCTGAACTGTGACAAGGTGGGCAACTTCGTCCGAGAATATAAGGAACCAAGGCGAGTTGCACCATCTCCTCAGCGCAATAATGGGCCACCGAAGATGGTGCAAGGCCGAGTTTACAACGTGCGGCCTACTAACGAGTAGAGAGCAAATGACACCATCCAAGGTACGCTTAAAATTGATGACGTTCATGCTAACATACTGTTTGATTCAAAAGCTATACACTCCTTTATTTCGGAGCAATTTGTTCCACTATTGAATATGAAGCCACAAGCAACAGGATTCCCACTAGACATCGGCACACCTTTGGGATCCATCATCACCTAAAAGTACATCCCTTAGGTGTCAGTCGAAGTGGAAGGCAAGAACTTCTCGGCGGATCTAATCGTCATCCGATCAGGGATTACGACGTGGTCTTGGGTATGGATTGGCTGTCCTACCATGACGCCTACTTACATTGCCAAGCAAAGAAGATTGTGATCGGAGCATCAGGAGGAATGCAGACCATTGTCAGAGGCACGCCACTAGAGCAGGGCAAGGTTTTGGTGTCAGCTATCAAAGCCCAAAAGTTACTGAAGAAAGGATGCTGAGAATTCTTAGCAAGCGTAATTAAGACAGACTGGGCTGAGATAAGACCGAGATAGCATTGAGGTGGTGAAGGATTTTGCGAAAGTTTTTCCGAATGATGTCTCAGGACTACTACCACGGTGGGAGATCAACTTCTGCATCGACTTGGTGTCGAGTACTGCACCCATCTTGAAGGCACCGTATAGAATGGTTCTAGAAATGTTATAATTGAAGACCCAAATCCAAAAGTTGTTGGATAAAGGGTTCATCCGACCGAGCATCTCTCCATGAGACCCTCCAGTACTGTTCGTGAAGAAAAAGGACGTAGGGGTGTTCACCGGGTCGAGTCAACCCGTGAACTCGATGACCCGATCTGATCCGAACCGGTTCAGGTCGGGTCGGATCGGTGGTCGGGTCGGACTCGACCCGACCCGAACTCGACCCGACGGGTCAGGTACGGATTGGAAAAATTCAACCCCACTTAATCCGACCCGACCCGATTGGCCCGATTTTTTAATTTTTTTTCCAATTTCATTTAAACTTAAGGCTTATATTTGATTTTAAAAAATTAAAATAAAATATTTTAAATGTAGAAATAATATTAAATACTTAGAAAACATATTTTATGCTTTTAAAATAATATTAAATAATTTTTATATTAAATAAAATATAAAACAGTAAGAAAAAAATAAAAAAGAAAATTGAGACCACCCGACCCGAACCGGGTCGGGTTGGATCGTATCCAGCCCCCCAGGCCTCTAGAACCGACCCAACCAAATTTAGTTGGGTCGAGTCAAATTTGTTCACAGGTCAGGTTGGCACTCATAAAAGGACGGATCTATGTGACTGTGCATAGACTATTAGATGTTGAATAAGATCATAATAAAGAATAAGTACTCACTACCAAGGATCGATGACCTGTTCGATCAATTGTCTTCGGCAAAGGTGTTCTCCAATATCGATTTGAAAAGTTGTTACCATCAGCTATAGATAGCTGATGACGATGTACCGAAGACAGCATTCAGGACAAGATATAACCATTATGAGTTTCTAATGATGCCATTTGGGCTGACCAACGCTCCGACAGCCTTCATGGATTTGATGAACCGAGTATTCAGGCCATATCTGGATAAGTTCGTGATCATTTTTGTCGGCGATATTCTGATTTATTCGTCGAGCTCAGAGGAACATGATGAGCATCTACGAGTTGTGCCACATACCATGCGAGAGCACAAGTTATACGTCAAATTTTCAAAGTACGAATTTTGGCTGGAAGAGATAATGTTCCTCGAACATATCATCAGCAAGGATGGAATATCAGTGGATCCTGTCAAAGTGGAAGCAGTTGCCAATTGTGAGCAACCAAAGAATGTATCAAAAATCAGGAGCTTCCTCGGACTGGCAGGATACTACCGGAGATTTATACAAGACTTCTCTAATATCGCGTCGCCACTGACAAGTCTCACAAAGAAGGCATCAAATATGAATGGTCATGAAAGCGTGAAGATAACTTCCAAGAACTAAAGAAAAGATTGACGACGACGCCTATTCTTACCATACCTTCAGGCCAAGGAGGTTATGTGATATACAGCGACGCATGTGCACCGGCTTGTGGTGCGTCTTGATGCAGCATAGAAAAGTCATAGCCTTCGCATCAAGGCAGTTGAAAAAAATGAGAAGAACTATCCGATGCACGATATCGAATTAGCAGCGGTAGTCTTCGCCCTCAAAATTTGGAGGCACTATATCTACGGTGAAGAGTTCGAGATTTTCATATATCACAAAAATTTGAAGTATATCTTTTCTCAACGTGATCTGAACATACGTTGGAGGAGATGGATAGTGTAATATCCCAAATTTAATTCACATCTAATCACATGGATTAATATTATATCATATTATTGATAAGAAAATTGATATATGTGTTAATGCATGAGTTATAACGCATAGTGTTTAATCGCTGAAATATGACAAAAATTTGTTCAAGGCATGAAAACATTATCTTTGAAAATATTAGAATTAAGAAAATTAAAGTCCCGATAATTGTTCTTATATATCAAAGTATTATAGATGTGATTTTTAACCATTTTTAGGAGGTGTTTTACTTAGGTAAAAGATAAATGCAAAATCGGAAAATCTGTGAAATCGCGATTTTTGCTATTCGGACAAAAATTTAGATTTAGATTCCTTGATTATTTATTTTTATAAATATTTTATTTGAATCCAAATGGGAGTAGTTCCTTATTTACATGTAATGTCTTAAGTAAATGAATAAATAAATAAATAAATAAAAAATGGCATTACATGTAATGTCTTAAGTAAATGAATAAATAAATAAATAAATGAAAAATGACATTACATGTAAATACCCTCAATACCAAGGTCATTTTCTTATTGTGTGTGGCCGACTTAAGATCGGTTTACCCCTGCCTTATCTTTCTTCCTCTACATGTTCTACCACACATTTTCACTTCTCATGTCCTATTAGTGAAGATATTTGAAGGGGAATTAGGGTTTTGCCATATGGTGAGTTCATACTTCACTTTATTTTGATTTCAACTACATAACTTTCTAATTAGGTTTTCTCTGAACCTCATCCATCTCATTCACTCCACTCTCGGATTTTAGCTAATCATGTGGCAAAATTCATGTTCTTCATGAGCAAAATTAACCCTAGTCATGTTTAATTGGTTCCCGAATTTTTAGCTACATAATTACATACCTTAGGGTGATCCTAAAATCTTCTGATTGATCCTCTATGAGTCTAGTTTATGTGAGATTTGGAATCATGTTAATAGGATTTTTGAAATGAAAGTTATGCCATCAGGATTAAGGTACTATCACTTTGTCCATCGAAATTGCTACCCAAATTTGTAAATTATGTATTAAATTCAATATATCGTGAAATTATTTGATAATTTATGGTGTTATAAAAATTGATGTTAGGTTTCATTGACAATTGGAATCACTAGAAAATGATATGTGTAGAGAAAGTTATAAATAATTTATCAAGCCTTACTCAGTCTGTCAAGAGAGAACTTGGGGCAAATTATTCTAGTATTGGTTAAATTTATTGTGCTCAATACAAATAGATATAAATTTAAGTAATTTTACGAGTTGTACCCTAGCATGTCTATTATTTGGGAAAATTAAAAATACTAGAATAGAGAATGTTAATTATTTTATATAAATCATAAAAGTAAAGTTACTCAGCCTATCAGAACATAGAAACAACATAAAAGTCAGGGTGAATGTTAATTTTTATGAGAGCAAACCGTAATAAAATAGGATATGAAACTTTTACAGATTAATATCTATGTAATATAAAAGTAAAAAAAATTGGAATGATGTCATTTGATTATGTATACCAGAAGATATGGATTTTTCTTTACTGTCATAATATTAGGTCAATCCTTATGTTTAATAGTTAAAAGAGTAAATGTTTAAGGTTCATATACCATTTCAATTAATTGTGTTTCATGTGTGATAGGCTTTTGTTCAGAGCATAGAAGTAATGTGTTTCTTATTATTATTGTATAAGAGTAGAAAAATAAAGTAGTAAAAAGGGAAAGGAAAAACCTTTTGGTAGCTCTTATAGGTAAGTTGATTTCTCCTAGTCTATGTTTTCACCTCTTTTGAATTCGGTGTGACATCGATTATTATATGTATTAAATATGTTTTGGAATTCTATGAATTGGTTTCGAGAAATGCAATTGTGAAAAGTATATTTGAATATTGCACATTTGAAAAGCATATGTGATATGATATGAATGAGTTATGAGAAGTGCAATCTTGTTCGACTTGAAATGGTATTTGATATGATTCATCTTCTGATATTCGAGGTATAATTGTTATATGATGAATCATGCATCTGCCTGCATTGCATGTATGATAGTTGGAGCTAAGTGCTACATCGCTGATCACGATAGGAGTCACCTCTAGAGTCTAATGCATCATTTTGTTCCCCAATAATGGGACGAGATAGGCTGGAGCTAAGTGCTACATCGTGGGGAGTCGCGATAGGAGCCACCTCTAGAATCCGTAAGGGCCGCCTCTAGAATCCACCTATCGTTATACGATTGTTCCCCAAAAGGGATGAGGTAAAATGGAGCTGTGCTACATCGTCGATCACGATGGGAGCCACCTCTAGAATCCACCTACCGACCACTGGCCAGTTGGTGATTCATGCATTCATATGAGAGTGTTGCATTTGCATACATATGTTTGATATGATTTATATGAAATTGACTGCAAGTTAAGTGTGATGTTTCTTATTAGTATGTTATATACGTAATTATCAAATATATGAAAATGCCTATTTTGCTATTATGATTATTGCATGCTTTTCTATGTCGCTACGAATTGATTAGTTGGTAACACATAGGCTATGAGTTATCAACTTACTAAACTATTTTTGCTCATAATGTTGTTTCTAATATTTTTCAAATTAGTATAACTTCTTGGATTGAGCGAGCTCATAATCTTAGCAGAGATAACTTTTTCGATGTAAATGTATTGAGGGGAGTTGTTATTCACGCGTCCTTTTGTTAGGATGTCGAGAGAGTTGATCGAGTTTATTATTTTTATCAAAATAAGTTGTAACGAAAATAAATTTATTTTGTAAAATGTACGACTTAAGGGGTATTAGTTTGCTCTGAAATGATCACATATTGTGTAATTTATTTAATGATATATATTTTTACTCTTATGTTGTAAAAGGAAGAGTAAATTACATCACGTTTTCGCATTTCTTCATAATTTTATTTGATCGTCCGTAATGAGTCACGAACTCTATTTTAACTTGCGGGTTAAATCGAGGTCGTGTCAGATAGAATTTTTAAAGGATTACGAGTTTGCCAACAGCTACCACCCGGGAAAGGCAAACTCGGTCGCTGACGCACTCAGCAAAAAGTGGGTAGGATCACTCGCATGCCTAAAAGTGAGTCGCTGGAACATGATCGACTGCATTATACAGGTCAGTCCAGTGACCAGTATGGATGGTGTACAGATTATGGCACACCTCAATATGCAACCTGAATTGATCTTGAAGATTTAAAAGGCACAATCAAATGATAATTATTACAACCATCTACTCAAGTTGTGCGAAAAGACTCCTGCCGACTTTTCAATCTCAGATGGAGTCATCAGATACAGAGGACATTTGTGGGTCCCTGACCATCAAGGATTAAGAAAATAAGTGCCTGATGAATGCCACAAATCAGAATTCATCATTCATCCCAGAAGCACGAAAATGTATAAGAATTTGCAATAGACTTTCTGGTGGAACAATATGAAGAAGGACATAGCAGAGTACGTTACAAAGTGCATAGTATTCCAACAAGTGAATGTTCAACATCAAAGGCCATATAGAGTACTGCAGGAGCTTGGAATCCCATAATGAAAATGAAAAAAGATAATGATGAATTTTGTTACAAGGCTTCTAAGAACACAGTAGGGCCACGATGCGATATGGGATAGTGGTGGACCGATTCAGCAAAGTGGCACACTTCTTTCCCATTAAATGGAAGCAGTCCTCGAAAGCCTGATGGACATTTATATTAAGGAGATTATCTGACTACATGGAGTGACAGTCTCCATTGTGTCGGATAGAGATCCACGATTTATGGCAAAATTTTGACGGAGCATCCAAAGTGCCTTTGGAACAAAATTAAATTTCAGCACAACGTTCCATCATCAGACAGACATCTGAGCGCACCATACAAACATTGGAAGATATGCTTTGAGCATGTGCAGTAGACTGGAGTGGCAGTTGGGACACTCATCTTCCACTAATTGAGTTTGCATATAATAACAACCACCATTCTAGCATTGGCATGGCACCCTTTGCAGCCATGTATGGAAGACCATGCTGCTCTCCATCTATTAGAGTGAGGTGGGAGGACGACAATTCTTGTCAGAGAAGATGTTAAAGCAAATTATGGAAGATGCTAAAAAAGTTTGTCTGATTAGAGAAAGATTGAAAGCAGCATTCACCAGGCAGAAGACTTATGCTAATAAGAAATGAAAAGAACAAATCTTCAACGTTGGAGATCGTGTGATGTTGAAAGTCTCTCTGATGAAGGGAGTAATGAGATCGTGCAAGTTGAGCCCTATGTATGTTGCTCCATTCGAGATACTTGCATTGATTGGAGATGCAGTCTGCAGGTTGGCACTACCGTCATCATATGGACACGTGCATAATGTCTTTCACGTGTCAACGTTGCGCAAGTATCAGCATAATGATGTTAATATAGTGAATATGGAAGAACCAAACTTGAATGTGGACCTGACATACGCAGAACAACCTATAGAGATATTGGAGTACCAGACCAAGCATTTGAAGAATAAGATGGTACCTATGGTGAAAGTGGCATGGACACATCATAGAGATGAAGACGCCACTTGGGAATTGGAAGATGAAATGAGGAAGGATTTTTCAGAATTGTTTAAATAGTTGAATATAATTTTCCCTTGAGCAAATTCGAGGACGAATTTATTTTTAAGGAGGTTATGATGTAACGACCCAAATTTTCAGAAAATAAATAAAGGATATTTATTTTTTATTTGATGGATCTAAAAATCCTAATGTTAATATTCTGAAATTAAATAATTCTGAAATTGATGGAAATTATGAGATAAGATAAAATTTGAATAAAGATAGAATTGTTATGGAGATAAGCATGGATTTATGAAGTAAATTCGGATTTAAATAAATCTGAATAATTAAGAAGTGATTAGTCATTGATGGATGACCAAGATTGATTCTAAAGGAGTCCAAGATATAATAGAATTGATATATTAAATCTGCACCTATAAATAAGCATTAAAGGGTGGCTGGAAACTTCTTTTTCTGCCCACAAGTCCTCTTTTTCTCTCATTTGCACGTGAACCAAGGCACCTCCGAGAGCACACGATCGCTGGTTTCGAAGCCGGCACATAAGAAAAGAAGTTTCAATGGTGACCGTGAGTTTCGAAATGAGGATAGAGAGCAATCGTCGACCAAATTTCAGCGTTCGTGCAGATTTTCAAAGAAGTGAATCTAATTGGTTTTTCAGCCAACTTTAGGTACATAGGGGTCGATTTTTTACGACATTTGAACCTAATCTCTTCTTCTCTGTACCAGGATTTCATTGATATATCGTATGCATAGTTTGGACTTCGTATGACATAATTATGGTGGCCGAAAAATTGTGTCGAGACGTGTTTTCCTGCCAGCAACTGAACTCGACTTGGGTTCTGGCCAACACAGTACGGGTTGAGGCCGACACGGTCCGGGTTCAATAGAACTTGGACCACGTTGATGTGTATGGGAGTATGGTCGGACGCGGACCGGGTTAGCGATGACGCGGCCCGGGTTTTCCGACGACAAAGTCCGTTTTCTTCGGACGCAGTCCGTGTTGAATCGAGGCATGGATGCGGGCATGAACTGGCCAACTCGGTTGGAGTTTTCCCTGACCGAGGTGATATTGGGCATTTTCGAATACTATCCAGGTTTCACCCGATGCAGGCCGGGTTCTGGAGATAAAAATTATAATCTTGAGTAAATTGTTATAGATAATTGAATAGTTATCATATTTTATTGTTCTTGATCATCCCTGGTCATATCACAAACAGTTCTGACATCATCATATCTTTCATATTTGAATTGAGACTTATGTCATTGTTATTCTATCATATCGTGTCATCCCTTATGATGTTGATCCAGTAATTTTTCTCTGATTGTATTCTTGTCTAACATAAAGTGAATTATTAAAAATAGGTCTTTAAGTTAAGTAATATAAAAGATGGAATTGTTGGGTCTCCATATTCTTCGATTGTCTCTAAACAACCTGAGTCATTATTGTTATCGGATTGTATATGACAGATAGTGTACCTACATGTTTGAGACGTCATCCTTTAGGAAAGCTATGATTATCTTGTGATGGCCATGGTCCTCCGCCATCATGAAGCTATTGTTAGCACTACTATTGGAGGACGGCTTGTCATGATTTGATGTTCCACTGGCCTATATGAAAGAGACATGGAGATTTCCTTTATTGGCTGAGTGCTCCCTATTGAATTGAAATTGAAAATGAATAGAATTGAATCAAATTGAATTGAGTTTTGATCATTCGGATCTTGACGTTGATTGGCTTTGCCTCCGCCTATTGAATTGAATAGAAATGAGTTGATAATAGGAAATTGTTAAATTGGATAGATACCATAGTGATCAGGCATAGTTGATAATTGATATTGATTGGTCCATTGATCTCTTACATGATCCCTTTTATTGATTTATGATCTTATTGATTTATTGATTTATTATTGATCTCTCCTTATATTGTCCTATCATGTGCTCTATTGAGTATTGTTCCTTATTGATTATTAATTTTTTAGCACTATTGATCTATTATTTATTGTTATGATTAGACCCTACGTACCGAGTATTTTTATACTCATGATTTTTCTCCTGCATCTGGATTCATGCAGGTGAGATGATGGTCAGACTCAGTGAAAGTTCTACTAGATTATTGAATTAGTTTTTATTTTTCACATATTTAGTAGGGTGGAGTCCTGAACGTTTCTAGCTCCTTGACATTATATATTGTTAGTCAATCTTATTATTATTTTCATATTTTATAGAGTTTATTTTTTACAAAATTATTTCATATATAATTGTGTAGCATTTTTAGGACGACTCTGAGCACGTAATAGTCACGTGGGTCTCGGGGCATTACAAGTGTCTTCCTTTGTTTGGAGATCAATTACCTATTGTGAGTCCACTTCCACGAGTAACTTGTGTATCTCTTTATTTCATGTCATATGCAATCCATCTTTCAATGCCCCATAATTCAACCATAAGTGCTAATAATTATACCGAAGTTGTAGTCAAAGCCAATTATCCATTGTCTGCTATAAGCACAAAGAACTTTGCCAACCCTAGCAAGGCCAGAACACCCTTTGACAACACTATTTGCGTAGAGGAGGATCTACTCTAGCATTAGTTGATGTCACTCACGTTGTGTTGTTGATGCCTCTCATGCTCTGGTTGCCATCGATTCTTCATTCAATTCCTCTATAAAAATCCTTGTCATTTTAATGCTTTTACATGTCTATTGGTCAAGTAAAATCATCATAAAAAAGGATCAAGATTGCACCATTCTAGAGGAGCCAACATCTAGTGTCGAATACCCGGAGCTAGGAGCAAACATTCATAGTTCTAAACAAGTTATGGGATATCCATCATTCAATGTCTTGAGAAAAATAGCGTACCATTCGTGCACTTTATGTTCGACAAGTTCCTCCAAGAATTGACTGCCACAAGGCAATCTCTTATTGCATTAATTAATTGTTGTTTCGTATGGGCGGCCACATCTCGTACACACACTGGATGGTCCAATGTGTCGAGAGGCGCGAAGGCTATTTATAACTAAACTTCCTTATGCCACTTGCAAGAAGAAGGTTGTAATCCTCCAATGTCCCTTCCCTTTCCAAATTATATTTCATATTTACTATTTTGGCCTTATTATTTATGAAGTAAGCATATTATATGTTGACTATTCACGATGAGCAACCATAGCTCTCTATTGTTGTAGCTAGTTGTCTATGGCAATCTCGTTGCTTGAATCTTGTGGAGTACGTGCTAAGGAAGTGTAGTTTGTAAGTACCCTAATGCGCACGACCCGTCCCTTGCAAATTCTTGGAGCAACCTTGAGTTGTCCTCTCTGATGATCTTCGGAGTGCATGATACTAGGATCGGCTACTCACCCGCTCATCCTTTAGTAGCTTGATTTTTGTTCGTTGCCAATAGATCAACTCATGCGTTTGAGCATATTGTCATAGTTTTTTTGTCATATATGTGAGTTGCCATGTCGCTTCATGGTGTGAGGAGATCCATTGGATCTCTTTGTATACTTGTGCTCAAGTACTTGGACCCATAGGTGGTCATGTTTTGATGTCATACGCTAATACAGGTTTACTAGTAGCACTGTGTTGAGTTCTTAGACGCATTTGGCTTTCAATCCTCCTTACATTTATTGATTGTGTGTCAATTGATCGAGTGTAGCTTGTGCACCTCATCATTATGACCCCATATGAAATTATACATACTTTTTCAATTTTTGAGGTGACATTAACTGAGATTCTAGAAGCTTGCACTGGTTGGAGGGATGCTCGTTGCAACACAATTACCTAGCGTCATTCAGCGGAAAAGTGTGAGTTTGGATGCGGCCGAGCCAAAAGGCACAGGTGTGTTTGATTTGTGTTGCATCCTTGAACGGTTGAAACTCAAAGGTACTGTCCAAGATCTTTCATGGCAACGAATCTGCATGTTGCTTCTATTTTTCTGTATTGGCTAGTGGCTAGACTTTTGGATAAATATATTGTTGATTTTCTATGATTTATCTACATCTTAAATGCAAGCAAAAAAACTTTGAAGGACCTCAAGCACTAACTTGATGTGAAGAGGTCTTGAAGAAGAGAAGAAGAGCATACTCTTATGGGAATAATGGGTGTCCCCCCAACTTAAATGGGGGGACACTCCCCTCATTAATCGGCGCCCATCCGATGCGCATCGGATGGGCGCAGATGAAAAATGAGTTTTTTCATGATAAACTGGACGAGGCAGGCACGGTTCAAGAGTTCGACGAGCGGTTCGACCGGTTCCAAGGGGTATAAAAGGATAAAACCCCTTAGCTCGCTCATTTTCTTCTCTCCTCTCTCTCTTCGTTTCTCCTCTCTGCATCACCTCATCCTTTCTCTCTCCTCTCTGCATCGTCCTCGCCGGTCAGATCCGCGCCATTGAGTAACCGCCCTGCAACCACCGGTCAGATCCACACCGACGAGGCGACGAGCAACCGCACTATGATTGCCGGTCAGATCTGCACCACACCGACCCCTCGCCGACCTCGCGCCGCCGACCCCGTTGATCAGATCGCCGACCGCACTCCGCCGACTAGATCTGCGACCCCTCGCCGACCACAACCCTGACCAGATCCCCGCCTGTCCGCCGAGCATCAAAGACTCCTGCCTGTCCGAGCACCCACGTGAAGCCTCGGCGATCTCCGACCAGATCTGCGTGCAGTGGTGGTCCACTGGCCAGATTTGCGCGCAGCGGTGACCGCAAGCACGCCGATCTCCGTGTGTCGCTGCGACCCCCTCTGGGTGTCGGCCATCAACCCGCGTCGACCCCCTGCCTCGGCCAGATCTCGCACACCACCACCGCTGCCGCCGAGCTCACTCGCCCCACCGCCGCCAAGCTCACCTGCACCCCCGCTGCCGAGCTCGCCCACGCGCCGCCGCCCTGATCTCGCCCACCCTCGCCGCCGCCGAGCTCACGCACAGCCGCCGCCAACTCGCGCACCACCGTCGCCCTCGACATGTTGTTAATGTTATTGTTAATCGATGATATTTTGTAATTAATTACTAATTCATGTTTAATCCATGTGTAAATATCCTAATCATGTCGAAATTAGTACATGTCAAAAATTTTACATGTTAAGCCATTGCCCGCCACCGGCCGTCTAGCTCCGTCGCCTAGCTCGCCTTCTTGAGCCCTGCCCCAACTTGATCGCTTCGTGATGCTGAGCCCGCCTCCCTGTCGTCGCCTTTTTTATTGAATTAGAAGTATTGTGATGCGTTGTAATTGTAACAATAAAATTTGCTAGCAAGTGCACTAGTCGCTCAAGTAATATAGTAAAAAGGAGTAAGAGTGTCGAACCCACGAGGAATATTATTGATTCAATATCTGAATTTATAAATTAATAAGAGAGGAAAAACATGGATTTTTGGAAAGAGGTTTTATGAAAATAAAATAAATAAAATAAGATAAAGATAAGATAGTGGTGTTGAAGTTAGGCCTTAGGATGAAAATAGATCAGGATAAATATTTGAATCATAAAAGATAAATTTAATCTTTAAAGATAGATTAGAGTCTCCCTAAAGTAATCTACCATGATTAACTTGTGGTCTCCACGACTGGCATCTCTCAATTTAATCATATAGAACTATCTTAATTTAATAAGAATTGAAGTCTCCACGACTGGTACCCCCAAAATCGTATTAAAATTAAGATGCATTAAATTGGATTCTCTAGACTATTAATCACTCCACAAACTGGTATAGATTAATAGACCACACAAACTTGATTCTCCACACACTAGTTATCAAATTTATGTCAATTATTAATTCCAAATAAAATCAATTATAATTAGTATAATAAATTCTGAAATTAAACACTCCACAAAATGGTATAGCCTAATTCGGAAATTTAATTAACTAATACAAAAGCATTAAACACAATTAATAATTGATCAGAAAAGATTAAAACAAATAAAGTAGGATCCAAACATTTCCCTTCAATTAATAATCTCCTAAAATAATAATCTTAAAAACATGGAGTTCATCCTAGAAATTCTGGAGAGATAATAACAAAATAACAATAATAATCGAAAGAATTACACCCAAAATAGAAGTAGAGCTCTTGAATTGGGCAAACAGTCGGGTAGCCTCTCGGACTTGATCAGGGTCGCGATCAACCTCCAGCCGTCGCACCTCTCTCCTCTTGGTCGTAGCCTGCAGAGCTCACGACTCGTCGTGGAAGAAACCTGAACTTCAGAGCACGAATTGAAACGATGGATTCTTCACGTATTTATAGGGTGCGGACGGCCTTCAATTTGATCTCGGCCGTAACATCGTACGGTTGACTTTAAAATTATAAGATCAACTCGGCCAAAGATAAATTCTTTTATCATTACGCCCAAAGATAAATCTTTCTTATCTTTACTCCCTTAGAGTCTCGGCCGTAAGGAAAATATTTTATCTTTACTCCTTTTCATTACGCCCAAACAATTTTATCTTTACACCTTCATATATCGGCCAAAACGGATGATTTCAATTGCCATTACCCCCTTCCAAATCTCGGCCGTAAGGAATGAACTTATCTTGTTACGCCCAAAGATAAACTCGATTGATTGTTACACCCTTCATCTTCATGTCATTACGCCCTTCAAATTTCGGCCGTAACATCTTTATCTTCATGCCATTACGCCCAAAAGATAAAATCATTTATCTTTACTCCTTCAAATCTTAGCCGTAACAAAGAATTAAATCTTGTTACTCCTTTTGAATCTCGACCGTAACGACTTGGGTGTAAAGCCAAATCTCGGCCGTAAGAAATAATTTCTTTGAATTTCGGCCGAGATTCGAATTTTCCTGCAAATAATTATCAAAATATAGTTAATCCATCCACAATTAAAATATTCAGCGAATTTTAATAATTAAAATTGATAAATCCGGAATTATGATTAAAAGTGACTAAAAATGATGCATGCCATGATCAAATTATAGAAAATTTAATTAAAATAATTAACTAAAATATGTTATATTTTGCATGCATCAAACTCCCCCAAGCTTAAAGTCTTGCTTGTCCTCAAGCAAAAATTCAAAGCAATGCTCAAGAAAGTTCCATCATAGCCTCCACATTGTCAACTGACTAATTTTCTCACACAATGCTTCTGCACACCTACTACTTAGTATCTCACCATTTTCCATGCACTTAGCTTCATAGAGGTTCTGAATGCTACACAAATTTAAACAATCTCAAATTCAGCCTTGCAGAAAAATAATTTGTCTATCAAATAATAGCATTAATATTGAACACATAAGTACTAATTGAGCTTAAAACTTTTTCTTTTTCAACTTTATTTTCAATCATTTTAAAAGTTCTAATCTTCAAGCAGGATTGCACAAGGAAGTCCATGTAGCGGGCTTTGGACTGATGACTCCCAGACCAGATGATCTTAGGGCACCAGGTGATAAAGCACCCCTCGAGTTTACTTGCCCGAACAACCAAGGTTCTTAATGAAGAGTTCGAACTTAGCCATGGTTCAGTACTCCTGTGCTTCTCCATATTCCACAAGATGGTCCATGTAGCAGGTTTTCGATCGACGGATCCTAGAGCAGTTGCCCTTAGGTCGCCAGGCATGAACCCCTACGGATCTAATTACCCGAACACACCTTGGTTCCGGATAACACTTTTGTACCTACACATAATTTTATTCATCTTTTTTTTAACATAATTATTTGTTGGGATTTAACTAACCCTTCTTTTTTATACGCTCAAAAAGTACTTGATATGGTCAATAAGAATGCTACTACTATCAAGACTTAAAAGAAATAAAAAGGCATGAATATGATTTTGTCGTCTAGTCATTCATAATTCTACTTAGCATAGGCACATAGTCCATAAGTTTGATACTAAAATAGCAAGTGATAAGAAAGAAAAGTATTCAAATTTCATCAGTTAACGACGTGTCTTTGAACTTCTACTAAAAAGATAATTAAAACAATAAGACAAGAGTTTGTTAGATGGTGGCAAAAATAAATGCATGCAATGGTATTTTTTAGAAAATTTTCAAAATTTTCAATTTTTTTGGATTTTTTTTTTTATAAATAGATGCAAACATAAGCAAATAAACAGAAAGAAACATGCAATGCGTGAAATGCAAACTCCCCCAAGCTTGAACTAGACACTGTCCTCAGTGTTAAGCCAGCAAGGGAAAGTGAAAAGATAATATAGAAAAGCTAAAGAAATAAAAATAAAAATAAAGAAAAGAGAAAAGATACAACCGGATTTATTGTCGGTGGAGAGATGCTCGGCATGATGAAGGTGTCGGCCGCAAATGGTGTCGGTGAGAGGAGATCTCGGCCGTAAAAGCTTGGCCGCAAAATTTTGTTGATGAAGATCTCAGCCGTGCAATCTCGGCCGTAAGAAACTGGTCGTAATGGTGAAACTTCGGCCGTAAGGAGTTGGTTCGGCCGTAACGAATAGGTGGTGGCACTTTGGGCGTAAGGAAGCGGCGGTGATGGTGTCGGTTCTTCGGCCGTAAAACGAAATCGGCGTGGAAGCTTGGCCGTAACGCACAGGGCGTAATGGTGAGACTTCGGCCGTAAGGAGTACAGGTGGCATGGAACTTTGGGCGTAAGGATCGGCAGTTGGCGTTGAGACTTCGGCTGTAAGGAACAGAGGCTCGGCCGTAATGGCTTTTCGTTCGTCCGTAAGTCGATGAAGAACCTCGGCCGTAAGAAGTAAAGCTCGGCCGAAGATTTAGATCTGCAAAGATGTGGAAGGGGTCAAAATTTATAGATGAAACTTCGGGCATAAACTTACCTTTCCAACGTGAAGGGTTATGTCGTAAGAGCTTGGCCGATTGTCCGAGGTCTCTCCTTCCGCAGATGACTCAACAAAATAAAACTATTACCACAAAATCTGAAATAAATAGAAAGGATAAAAATAGTTCTGATTTATAGTCGTCAGCTTGACTTAGTTCTGATGAAAATTTCACACATCATAAAGAGTGATCATAGAAAGGTTATGATAATAAGTGCCACCATGATAAAGTTTCAATCTATGTCCATTCACTTTGAGTCTTTGTTTTTTTGTCTAATGATTCAATCTCAAAAGTTCCATAGGGTGAACAATTAATTATAACATAAGGTCCGGTCCATCTTGATTTAAGTTTTCCAGGAAATAATCTGAGTTTGCTATTATAAAGAAGTACTTGTTGACCAGGTAAAAATTCTTTATGTTTGATATGCAGGTCATGTAAATTTTTTGTGCGTTCTTTATATAGCTTACTGTTTTCGTATGCATATTGTCTAAATTCATCAAGCTCATTTAATTGTAATAACCTTTCAGATTGTGATGATTTTAGATTCATATTTAAAAATTTTATTGCCCAATAAGCCCTGTGTTCTAGTTCTACAGGAAGGTGACATGCTTTTCCAAAAACTAATTTATAAGGAGAAGTACTTATGGGTGTTTTAAAAGCAGTCCTATATGCCCAGAGTGCATCATCTAATTTCAAAGATCAGTCTTTCCTAGATGAATTTACAGTTTTTTCTAGAATCATTTTTATCTCTCTATTTGAAATTTTCACTTGTCCACAAGATTGGGCATGATATGGTGTACTCAAAAAATGTTTGACTCCAAATCTATTAAGAAGAGTTGACATTATTTTATTGCAGAAATGTGTTCCATTGTCACTTATGATAGTCCTAGGTGTTCCAAATCAAGTAAAAATATTTTTTCTTAGAAAGTTGGCAACTACCTTGGCCTCATTTGTTGGTGTGGCTACAGCTTCTACCCATTTGGAAACATAATCAATCGCCACTAAAATGTATTGGTTGTTAAAGGATTTAGGGAATGGTCCCATAAAGTCAATGCCCCAAACATAAAAAATATCGCACTGTAAAATATTTGTGAGAGGCATTTCATCTCGACGAGAAATATTACATGTCCTTTGACATTTGTCACAATACTTACAGTAGTTTCTTGCATCTCTGTAAATGGTTGGCCAATATAGTCCACATTCAAGTACTTTAGCTGCTGTTCGATTGGGTCCAAAGTGACCTCCAGCTTGTCCATCGTGGCAATGACTTAGGATATTATCAATCTCATCTTCGTGAACACATCTTCGAACTATTTGATCTGCACATAATCGAAAAAGGTAAGGATCTTCCCAGTGATACTTCTTAACATCAGATAAGAATTTCCTTTTTTGATGAGTGGTCATGCCCTTTGGAATGTAATGTCCTGCAAGGTAATTAGCAAAATCAGCGAATCATGGTGTAGTGTCAGAAATTTGAAAAATTGTAGAGATAGAAAAAAGTTTCTCGTCTGGGAATTCTTCAAGTATGTATGTGACTTCTCTTGGAGATGACTCCAACCGAGATAGGTGATCAGCTAATAAGTTCTCAATCCCTTTTTTGTCTTTTACTTCCACATCGAACTCTTGCAAAAGTAGTATCCATCGGATCAGTCTAGGTTTGGCATCTTGTTTGCTCATCAAGTGCTTGATGGCTGCATGATCTGTGTATACAATAATTTTTGAACAAATTAGATATGATCTAAACTTGTCAAAAGCAAAAATAATAGCAAGAAACTCCTTCTCTGTTGTTGCATAATTTAGTTGGGCAGCATTCAATGTTCGGCTTGCATAATATATGACATGAAATGTTTTATCCTTTCTTTGCCCCAACACAGCTCCAATAGCACCATCACTCGCGTCACACATCATCTCGAATGGTAGAGACCAGTCTGGTGCAACAACAATAGGTGCAGAAATTAGCATTTCCTTTAATAAATTAAAGGCAGCAAGACAATCTGAATTAAAATCAAATTTTGTGTCCTTAGCAAGAAGATTAGTTAAGGGTTTAGCCATTTTTGAAAAATCTTTGATAAAACGACGATAAAATCCTGCGTGCCCAAGGAAGCTTCGAATGCCCTTCACATTGGTTGGATGAGGCAGATTTGCAATAACATCTATCTTGGCCTTATCCACTTCAATTCCTTTTTCTGAAATTTTGTGGCCAAGAACTATACCCTCTTTAACCATGAAGTGACATTTCTCCCAGTTAAGGACCAAATTCGTTTCTTCACATCTCTGCAAAACTAGAGATAAGTTATCCAAACAGTTATTAAAAGAGCTACCAAAAAGTGTAAAATCATCCATGAAAACTTCGAGTATCTTCTCATTCATATCTGCAAAGATTGACATCATGCATCTTTGGAATGTTGCTGGAGCGTTGCATAGACCAAATGGCATCCTTCTATAGGCAAACGTTCCATATGGACATGTGAACGTTGTCTTTTCTTGATCCTCAGGTGCTACTGCTATTTGATTGTATCCAGAATAGCCATCTAGAAAACAATAAAAGCTATGACCTGCAACACGCTCCAACATTTGGTCAATAAAAGGTAATGGAAAATGATCTTTGCGGGTAGCATCATTAAGCTTCCTATAGTCTATACAGACTCTCCAACCTGTAATTGTTCTTTGAGGAACTAATTCATTATTTTTGTTACTTACCACGATGATTCCTCCTTTCTTAGGAACTACCTGCACAGGACTTATCCATGAACTATCAGAAATGGCATATATAATACCTGCATCAAGGAGTTTGATGACCTCCTTTCTTACAACTTCTTTTAAAGTTGGGTTGAGCCTTCTTTGATATTGAACAATTGGTTTGGCATTGTCCTCCATCAAAATCTTGTGCATGCAAATTATAGGAGAGATTCCCCTGATATCTGAAATAGACCAAGCAATTGCTTTCTTGTGTTGCCTTAATACTTCCAAAAGTTTATTCTCCATGTCATCTGTCAAGTCAGCAGATATGATAACTGGGTAAGTGTTATTTTCAAGAAAAGCATATCTTAAATGAGATGAAAGTTCTTTAAGTTCGAATTTTGGAGGACAATCCAATTTTTCAATTTCGTCCTCGAATGTCTCTGTTGTTATTGGCACATTATCCTCTCCCACAATTTCTCTAGAATCCTCCATCATTTCCAAAGCTTCCTTAGCATATGGATCCGAAACAAAATCTGCAATAATATCATCAAAAGCATCAGTCGTGTCATCTTCTATAGAATCAATAGCATAACAGGATGAGTGATCAAAAGGTTGTTTGAGAGAATTTTTTATATTGAAAGTGATGTCTTCGTTGTTGACGCGAAGTGTGAGCATTCCTTGTTGAACGTCCATAAGTGCATTTCCTGTGGCTAGAAATGGTCTCCCGAGGATGATATGGGTTTTTTCATCTGCCTTCATATCCAGAACAATAAAATCTGCAGGAAAAATAAATTTATCAACTTTTACCAAAACATCTCTTAATATTCCTTGGGGTCTTTTGCATGAAGAATCTGCAAATTGAAGAGTAATGCTTGTTTCTTCTAGTTCTCCATAACCTAGCTGCACAAATATAGAGTAAGGCATTAAACTTATACTAGCACCAAGATCACATAAAGCTTGTGCACAAAAGAATTTTCCTATAGTGCAAGGTATGGTGAAGGTTCCTGGATCCTTCATTTTTTTAGGTATATCTCGATCATAAATGGCACTACACTCCGATGTCAACATTACTCTCCCAGTGTTTTCAAACTTTCTTTTTGAGGATAATATATCCTTCATGAATTTAGCATAGCTCGGCATCATCTGTAAAGCTTCATGAAAAGGAATATTAATAGATAATTGCTTCAGAATATCAAGAAAGCGAGAAAATTGCTTATCTAGTTGTTCTTTGCGAAATTTCTGTGGATAGGGCAGATCCTTTATGTTGGTATTTTTTGAATTGTCAGTTTCTCTTTTCTTCAGATTGATATCTACAGTAGTCTGATCTTGTGTCTTTGATGCTTCAGTTTCTTCTTTGTGATCAATTACTCTTGGCGGGGAATCTGATCTCAGACTTCTCAATTGTTTCCCACTTCTAAGAGTCACAGCTTTGGTATCTTCTTTAGGATTTTTCTCTGTATTGCTTGGAAGAGTCCCTGGTGCACGATCTGCCATCATATTGGCCATTTGCCCTATTTGCATTTCTAAATTCCTGATTGTAGCATCTTGATTGTTTGCCCTTGTTTCCATTGTCTTCTGCATGGTTTGCATAGTGTCAATAACTCTTGTCATCATCTCTTCCACAGGATTAGTCGATTGTTGGACAGGAGCTTCTTGTTGCTTTCTCAAAAGTGTAAAATTTTGTGGATGAGCTTGATTCTGAAATTTCTCAAAAACTTGCCCTTGATTTGACATGTAAGGAAACTTCTGATTGTTCCTCCAACCATAGTCATTATTCTTGAAAAATGGATTGGAGACAAAGTTAGCATTTTCAATATGATCGGGATTAGAAATGTTACCTTGAGGACAATAATTGCTCGCATGTCCTCCTCCACAGTTGTTGCACACCATTAATGACATCATCTGCTCAAATTTTTGATTAAGTGACTCCAGCTGAGTCACTACTTCAGAAGAATTTTTACTTTCTGTAGCATGCACATCATGAGTTCGGCGAAATGGTCTTCTTTCTTGGCTCGACTTGAGGGTTACAGCTTCAATTATATCTTGTATCTCACTAGGACGTTTAGATCCCAGTACTGTCCCTCCTGCTGATTGATCGAGCTTATCTTGATCTGCAGGTCGTAATCCATGGTAGAAATCTTCCATCACTTGCCACTTTGGAATTCTATTATCAGGAACTCTGGCCAGCAGTTCCTTATATCGTTCCCAGGCTTCATATAACGTCTCGTTATCGTCTTGAACAAATGCCCTCAATTCTCTTCGATATTTGCCTGCCTTTTGTGGTGGACAATATTTTCCAACAAACTTTTCTACTAGCTCCAACCAAGAATGAATCGATCCTGCAGGCAAAGTTTTAAACCAAGTGGAAGCTTTGTCACGTAAAGATTGAGAAAATAATAATAAACGAATAACTTCAGAAGAAACATTATTATTTCTAAAGGTGCTCAGAGTAGCAAGAAATTTGTCAAGGTGATCGTGAGGGTCTTCATGAAATCCTCCTCCAAATTGGGATGCTTGTATCATCCTCACGATTGCGGGATTTATCTCAAAATTATTTGCGTTAATATCAGACAGCACGATGCATGATTCTCGGTCACTGTATCTGGCCGAGACATATTCTCTCATAGAAAGTTCTGCTTCATCTTCTCGCCGATTATTATATGGTGGAACCAGTTCATTCTGTTGCTCCAGTCTCTGATTGTCGCGTGCTTGTTCCGCCATTTTTCTTATATTTCTTCGTAATCGACGATAGGCTCTTTCAATTTCAGGATCAAATTCCAACAGTGGATTTGAACTTCTAGTGCGCTTATCAGAAGATTCCAGGATTGGTTGTGATTTAATTTTCAATTAGTACCTGCAACAACCAATTTTCAGTAAGATAAAAGAATAAAATAAAATATATACAAGAAGAAAGAAATTCAGATAATAGGTCACGAAAAATGAGTTTTAAACAAATAAAGTCTTTCGGCATGATAGAATTTGAAAATTCGTCATTAAAATTAATTTTCTAGAGGAACTTTTCAGAAATTCTTCAAATCAATACGAATACCAAATATTAATATCGACCAAAAGAATTTATGATGATGTAGCAAACCGCACAAAATAAGTCCGAACTAATTTGCGACCGTAAAATTAATAATAAAAAATAATCAAAAATTATTTTCAGAGAAGAAATAAGATTGATCGGTCGTAATTACAGAAATAGATTTACGGCCGAAATTAGATTAGTAATTCGAAGCTCGTTCGGCCGTAAAAATATTGAAATAGTGTCAAAAGGATTCAACGTGAAGGCCGTAAAAATTAGCATGGCGATGAATTATCTCGGCCGAAAAAAAATTGAATGAAATGTTGCCAAATGAATCATTACGGCCGACAAAGAATATAGTTCATATCGGCCGTAAAACAATGAAAGTTCAGTCGAACGAGAGGTAAAACATCAACACATATAAATTGGCCGAAAGGGAGTAAAATCCATGTCGGATGATCCATTACGGCCGAGACAAACTAAATCGCTTCGGCCAAAACAAAGTCAAATCAAAAGTTCAAACTATTATAATGTTACGGCCGAGAATGAAAAAATCACAAATAAGTTGGGGTCGTAAGATGGCGTAAAAAACAAATGTTCAGAAATTTTACGGCCGTAAAAAGAAAACATGAGATCAATTCTCGGCCGTAAAAAAGATTAAATTGTCAATTAAGATGAGGTCACATCGGCCGAGATAACACGAGGCCATAAAGAAAAATAGGGTTTCGGCCGAAATAAAAATTGAATCATTACAGCCGAAAGTGAATTAAGTCAATTCCTTACGGTCGTAAAACAACGAAATCAGATCAAATAAAATGTTACGGCCGAGAATGAAAACTGATTTGAATAGGGCGTAAAAAATTTAAACCATCGATAAACCGGGCGTAACAAGGTCAAATCAATATCCATTACTCATGGCGTAAAAACAACGTTCGGATAAAAATATTACGGCCGTAAAGATTGAAAGTTTAGAATTCAGAAATCATTCATTGCGAGGTCGTAAAATTAATAAAGCCGACACATCAAATTAAAGTCGTAAATCCATAAGTCGACAGTGTAATTCGG
The DNA here is from genome assembly GCA_030549335.1 of Pontederia crassipes. Taxonomy (NCBI): domain Eukaryota; kingdom Viridiplantae; phylum Streptophyta; class Magnoliopsida; order Commelinales; family Pontederiaceae; genus Pontederia; species Pontederia crassipes. The sequence goes on along the minus strand of CM060188.1, from coordinate 19,585,815 downwards.
AAAATCCAATCGGCGTCGGATTTTAAACCGAAAGTAGATAAATAAAAAAAAATGTTGTGACATTTATCTGCAAAAGAAAAAATGTCAGTTTATTCACAAAAATAATTAAAACAATTAATACATATGCACAGAGAATTATTTACAATTTATTTACATCTCCTAATAATTCATAAAAATCAGAAATTAATTAATAAAATATTCCCCGGCAACGGCGCCAAAAACTTGATGCGTTGTAATTGTAACAATAAAATTTGCTAGCAAGTGCACTAGTCGCTCAAGTAATATAGTAAAAAGGAGTAAGAGTGTCGAACCCACGAGGAATATTATTGATCAATATCTGAATTTATAAATTAATAAGAGAGGAAAAACATGGATTTTTGGAAAGAGGTTTTATGAAAATAAAATAAATAAAATAAGATAAAGATAAGATAGTGGTGTTGAAGTTAAGCCTTAGGATGAAAATAGATCAGGATAAATATTTGAATCATAAAAGATAAATTTAATCTTTAAAGATAGATTAGAGTCTCCCTAAAGTAATTTACCATGATTAACTTGTGGTCTCCACGACTGGCATCCCTCAATTTAATCATATAGAACTATCTTAATTTAATAAGAATTGAAGTCTCCACGACTGGTACCCTCAAAATCGTATTAAAATTAAGATGCATTAAATTGGATTCTCTAGACTATTAATCACTCCACAAACTGGTATAGATTAATAGACCACACAAACTTGATTCTCCACACACTAGTTATCAAATTTATGTCAATTATAATTAGTATAATAAATTCTGAAATTAAACACTCCACAAAATGGTATAGCCTAATTCGGAAATTTAATTAACTAATATAAAAGCATTAAACACAATTAATAATTGATCAGAAAAGATTAAAACAAATAAAGTAGGATCCAAACATTTCCCTTCAATTAATAATCTCCTAAAATAATAATCTTAAAAACATGGAGTTCATCCTAGAAATTCTGGAGAGATAATAACAAAATAACAATAATAATCGAAAGAATTACACCCAAAATAGAAGTAGAGCTCTTGAATTGGGCAGACAGTCGGGTAGCCTCTCGGACTTTATCAGGGTCGCGATCAACCTCCAGCCGTCGCACCTCTCTCCTCTTGGTCGTAGCCTGCAGAGCTCACGACTCGTCGTGGAAGAAACCTGAACTTCAGAGCACGAATTGAAACGATGGATTCTTCACGTATTTATAGGGTGCGGACGGCCTTCAATTTGATCTCGGCCGTAACATCGTACGGTTGACTTTAAAATTATAAGATAAACTCGGCCAAAGATAAATTCTTTTATCATTACGCCCAAAGATAAATCTTTATTATCTTTACTCCCTTAGAGTCTCGGCCGTAAGGAAAATATTTTATCTTTACTCCTTTCCATTACGCCCAAACAATTTTATCTTTACACCTTCATATATCGGCCAAAACGGATGATTTCAATTGCCATTACCCCCTCCAAATCTCGGCCGTAAGGAATGAACTTATCTTGTTACGCCCAAAGATAAACTCGATTGATTGTTACACCCTTCATCTTCATGCCATTACGCCCTCCAAATTTCGGCCGTAACATCTTTATCTTCATGCCATTACGCCCAAAAGATAAAATCATTTATCTTTACTCCTTCAAATCTTAGCCGTAACAAAGAATTAAATCTTGTTACTCCTTTTGAATCTCGGCCGTAACGACTTGGGTGTAAAGCCAAATCTCGGCCGTAAGAAATAATTTCTTTGAATTTCGGCCGAGATTCGAATTTTCCTGCAAATAATTATCAAAATATAGTTAATCTATCCACAATTAAAATATTCAGCGAATTTTAATAATTAAAATTGATAAATCCGGAATTATGATTGAAAGTGACTAAAAATGATGCATGCCATGATCAAATTATAGAAAATTTAATTAAAATAATTAACTAAAATATGTTATATTTTGCATGCATCAAACTCCCCCAAGCTTAAAGTCTTGCTTGTCCTCAAGCAAAAATTCAAAGCAAGGCTCAAGAAAGTTTCATCATAGCCTCCACATTGTCAACTGACTAATTTTCTCACACAATGCTTCTGCACACCTACTACTTAGTATCTCACCATTTTCCATGCACTTAGCTTCATAGAGGTTCTGAATGCTACACAAATTTAAACAATCTCAAATTCAGCCTTGCAGAAAAATAAATTATCTGTCAAATAATAGCATTAATATTGAACACATAAGTACTAATTGAGCTTAAAACTTTTTCTTTTTCAACTTTATTTTCAATCATTTTAAAAGTTCTAATCTTCAAGCAGGATTGCACAAGGAAGTCCATGTAGCGGGCTTTGGACTGATGACTCCCAGACCAGATGATCTTAGGGCACCAGGTGATAAAGCACCCCTCGAGTTTACTTGCCCGAACAACCAAGGTTCTTAATGAAGAGTTCGAACTTAGCCATGGTTCAGTACTCCTGTGCTTCTCCATATTCCACAAGATGGTCCATGTAGCAGGTTTTCGATCGACGGATCCCAGAGCAGTTGCCCTTAGGTCGCCAGGCATGAACTCCTACGGATCTAATTACCCGAACACACCTTGGTTCCGGATAACACTTTTGTACCTACACATAATTTTATTCATCTTTTTTTTAACATAATTATTTGTTGGGGTTTAACTAACCCTTCTTTTTTATACGCTCAAAAAGTACTTGATATGGTCAATAAGAAGGCTACTACTATCAAGACTTAAAAGAAATAAAAAGGCATGAATATGATTTTGTCGTCTAGTCATTCATAATTCTACTTAGCATAGGCACATAGTCCATAAGTTTGATACTAAAATAGCAAGTGATAAGAAAGAAAAGTATTCAAATTTCATCAATTAACGACGTGTCTTTGAACTTCTACTAAAAAGATAATTAAAACAATAAGACAAGAGTTTGTTAGATGGTGGCAAAAATAAATGCATGCAATGGTATTTTTTAGAAAATTTTCAAAATTTTCAATTTTTTTGGATTTTTTTTATAAATAGATGCAAACATAAGCAAATAAACAGAAAGAAACATGCAATGCTTGAAATGCAAACTCCCCCAAGCTTGAACTAGACACTGTTCTCAGTGTTAAGCCAGCAAGGGAAAGTGAAAAGATAATATAGAAAAGCTAAAGAAATAAAAATAAAAATAAAGAAAAGAGAAAAGATACAACCGGATTTATTGTCGGTGGAGAGATGCTCGGCATGATGAAGGTGTCGGCCGCAAATGGTGTCGGTGAGAGGAGATCTCGGCCGTAAAAGCTTGGCCGCAAAATTTTGTTGATGAAGATCTCAGCCGTGCAATCTCGGCCGTAAGAAACTGGTCGTAATGGTGAAACTTCGGCCGTAAGGAGTTGGTTCGGCCGTAACGAATAGGTGGTGGCACTTTGGGCGTAAGGAAGCGGCGGTGATGGTGTCGGTTCTTCGGCCGTAAAACGAAATCAGCATGGAAGCTTGGCCGTAACGCACAGGGCGTAATGGTGAGACTTCGGCCGTAAGGAGTACAGGTGGCATGGAACTTTGGGCGTAAGGATCGGCGGTTGGCGTTGAGACTTCGGCTGTAAGGAACAGAGGCTCGGCCGTAATGGCTTTTCGTTCGTCCGTAATGCCATCGGGGGTAATGCCATCGGGGGTGCTCGTCGATGTCGGACAGTCGCGGAGAGAGAGAGAGAAGGAGAGGGCTTCGTGAGGAGGAAAAGATGCCACGCACGGAGAGGAGAAACGGAGGCGCGGAGAGAGAGAAGAGAAAAAGAAATGTCGGCTGCCGAGGGTTTTTCGATTTTATACCCCTTCGGACCGGTTCGATTCGTTGAACCGTGGGGCGAGCGCAGAAAATCAGAGTTTAAACCGCTCTAATCTCACATAAAATACTCAGGTCCCAACCGTCGGATGTGCATCCGACGACTGGTGCAGCATGGGGGAACAGTCCCCTCACATAAGTTGGGAGGACGCCTATATTTCCCTACTCTTATCTGCAAATATTATGTGGGACAATGTGAAGTTTTTAATAATTTCCTTAATAATTCACATAAAACTTCTTTTAATGATTTTCTAAAATTTTCACCAACTACATGAAAATATGATTGGATTTGAAGGAGTCTAACGCCAGTTGAAATCGTGATATGGCCTAGGGGTGTTCTATCTCGTAATTCGATTCGATCGTGATCCAACCTAAGATCAAATCGGGTTCAAATTAGAGAATTTCAATCGGACTTGGCCCAACTCATCTCGACAATCTAATTTTTTATTTTTTAAAAAATGTTTTTACTTAATTTAAAATTATTATATAATTTAGAATATAAAAAATAAAGTGTTTAAAAATATAAAAAGTTTATAAATATTTAAAATAATATTTTTATATTTAAATAAAATAATCTATATATATATATATATATATAAATGCTCAACCCAATTTGACCGACCCCAGTGGGAAAAATTGAAACCCAACCTTGATTCTGATTTGAGACCAAGGATGGCGTCCCGTAACAACCGGCGCCGGCATCACTTTGATCTATGAATCGCAACCGTTCATCATACTTTTCCCCATGGGTTCATTGGCGCACCAACCCAATCACAGCGCACAACGAGTCGAGCTCAAGCATATTTCTCTCTCCTCTCTTGTGTTTTAAGATTTTACTTGATCTCTCTCTCTCTCTCCTCTTTCTGCCCTGCTGCTGCTGCTCCTCCTCGGTCTTCTTCTCTGCGATCTTTCCCCACCGTCGGCGAAGCGTGTCCCTTCTCGATCTCTTATTCGCCGTCGGTGATCGGAGGAATTCCACATGGGGTTCTTCCTCTTTCGCTTGTAGCCTTGGGATCGGATAGTTGGAGTTCGTCTATTTTGGATCTCGTTGCTTAGATCGACCGATGCGAATTATGGAGCTCTTTAAGCCCAACGATTGACCAGTTCGAGATTAGAAGGTTTGGACGACGGCGGAGACGACGTTGGTGTTTCGACGGGGGAGGTCGACAAAGGATTTGGTTGATTCGGTAGGTGGGAAGAGATGTTCTATGGGGCGATGATATGGGATCCATGGCTGATCGTGTCGCAGATCGTGTGTCTCCAATTCCTCTTCTACCTGACGCTCGGCCTCTTCATGTCCGTGCTCGTCGGCACGAGAATCTCCCATCTCAGCCTCATCTACTTCTTCGACTTCTCCACGCTCACGGTGGCCACGGTCACCGGCTGGTTCGCCATCATCTCCTTCCTCCTCAGCTCGGTGGCAGGGTAATGTCGCAATATGTTGTTCAATTTCTATTATTGTTAATGTCGTCTTTTCTTCTGTTTATGAATTGTGTGTTTCCTTTTGAGGAAGTGTTTATGATTTGTGATGGTGAATGCTCGCAAGATAACTGCTTTAAGACGAGACGAAAATTCGAGTAATCTCTTAATGCATTCAATTTCTTTTATACATGACCCTCTTTTTGTATTAGATAGTGGCCTCAGATCTTTATATAGTATTTTACTCTTTTTTTGACGAGATGGTATTTGACCCTTTAATCTACAAATCAACTTTTTTTATGCGATTAAAAAAGTAAAGAATTAAAAGAACAAAAGTATCATAATAGATGGCATTTAAATTTCAGATTTTACTATTTCAGGTCAATAAGAGGATCCTAGTTATTAATGCTGGGAAAAATAGATATTAATCCTAGATTTTAAATTTTAACGCTCCCAAAATCTGCCCTCCTCACGTCGTCAGTCTGATTGACCAAGGGAGCGATTGACCAAGGGAGCACACTGTCTATTGCTTCCTTGACTTTGACCGGTCAACAAGTGGTACACGTGGCAATAGAATAATAGAGAAACAAATGATATAAAGGAATTGCGGAAGACATATTATTCAAAAATCAGAGGGTGTCACATGTAATGGAGTTATTCAAGAAAAAGGGAAATTCAGATGATTCAAATAGTTCGAGCAAATATTCACATATGCAAGGTTAAAAGAGGAAATTCAATATCATGAAGAAATAAAAGAGCGGAAAGCTTTTGGGTTCTTGCAAGTCATGTGCGGCGATCCTGTTGAGTTCTGCGTTATCCATCTCCTCCCTAAGCAGGTTCTCATCTGCAAAATCCCAATACAGGGGCATGGAATGCCCGTGAGCTAACGCCCAATACACATAAATACATAGACGATAAAATGATAATTTGCTCAAGATTAATAATAATGAAGAAGAATCAATAAAATACTTGCTTTAATCACTGGTTTCAATACCTTGATCTCTGTAGGCTATGAACAATACATGTTCATATCTATGCTTTATTCTTTACTTTAACAATACCTTGTACGATACCTTACCTTGCTATACCTTGCTCTGTTCTATACATTACCATGCTTTACTATGCTCTGTGTGGTACTACATCTTTTACATTACTATGGGGGTCCTTGAAGTTTGTTATCCTATGCGAGCTCGACTTCATTAGCTTGGGAAGTTAGAGGTGCCTCTATGCATATGTGTAGCCAGGATGCCCATGAAAGAGAAGGTGTATGCTAAGGCATACCATTTTCGGAGAGGACATGTACCTCAAGAACAGTAGTCGTTGCGGACCCGTAGGTTCAATGTCTCCTCAGCTGAGCTATCTGTCCCTCTGGCACTATACTTTGTAATTCATATAATGCCCCCGTGGGGGAAGAGTGCTTCAATACGTCACCCTTATTTGGAGCACAGGTGAGAGAGGGCCTGTGGTCCAGGAGCAGTGGTCGTTAAGACCAGTAGGTGCACTGTCAGCTAGCTACCCCTCTCTATACCATACCTTGATCTCTGCTAGAGCGGCACATAACTATCCCATTATTTCATCTTTACTTTACTTATCTTCTTTACCATATGTGGAGTTTTAAATCATCATTCAGAGAAGGGGTCAGATCCCCTTTCTGCGGGTGAAAGGTCCGTTACTTGCCTTGCTATAGTGGACATGGCCTCAGTAGGCCAGTCAAAGGTTGGGCCCAACTCAGTGTGCTGGCCCACAAGGGTATTTTCGTCTTTATATCAGGTTACAAAATCTTTCTCATCTCTGGACCGGTCGACCGGTCCACTATATTGTCGGACCGGTCGATCGCTCCAGATGGACCGGTCGATCGCTCTAGATGGACCAGTCGACCGTTCACTGTGAATCGGTCGGCCGGTCGCTGCGCGTCGAGAGGTCGCGGAATTGGTCGACCGCTCCTCTGGAATTGGTCGACTGACCTTGCGCGAATAGCCTCGGTGGCTTCCGCCGGATCGATCGATCGATCTTACGGCCATCCTTGTTCTATGCAGATCGGTCGACCGTTCACTCAGAACCGGTCGACCGATTTCAGTGAGCAGAACAGAGCGCCGACCGTCTTCCTCATTTTCGGCCGACCTCCGGTCGTCGGATTCCGACGAGCACAATAGGAAAAATGTTGCTACGGTTATCTAGGTCACAATTGGATCTTAATACATAGCTAATGATCAATGTTTTATCATCTAGGGGATTTTACGTCTATGGTACCTTTCTCGCCGGAGCTGCTGTCATCGATCTGCTCGGTCTCCGGACGTTCTCAGCCGACGGGGAGTGCGAGCTGATCCTTGTCCGCGTCGAGGAAGGACGCTGCATGCTGGATCGTCGGATCGTCTCTTCCTCTGTACACGCGGTTCACCGGTCGCCGGAAGAGAAGAAGAGGAGGAGAAGCAGGGGGTGTGGCGGCCGAGTGAGGAGTCCAAAGCGATTTCGGCCGCCCCCTTTGTGCCTCTTATACCCCGCTGGCCGCCTCCGCTCTTCGTGGCGATGTGGGGAGGGAGAATCGGTCGGGGGGGAGTGAGGGAGAGAGGATCGGGGGGAAGGAGGTTACTCTCCCCCCTGATTCTCTCGTACGATATATTTTTTTTTATTTCGAATTTAAATTTAAAAAAAGGAAAAGGAGCCGGGTGTTACATTTTACTATTTCAGGTCCAAATGCTCGCAGTTCCTTGTCTCAGGCTGTATGCACTTTTTTAGGTTCCATGTAAAGGAATTTTGTTACAATTTGTCATTTTGAGTGAATATAAAATGTATCTTTATGCTTTAATTGGGTTGCATGTAAAGGAATTTATTTTATGTTGAAAGAATATTAAGTAATTTATAACTAAATTTATTTAGTGTATGAACCTTACAATTTAACTATACGAGTTTATCAAACAAAAAATAAATAAAATAAAACTCCAAACTTGATAAGCTTGTGGTAAGGACTTGGACAAGGTTGTTGGTAGGATATGAGAGAGAAATGGTTAGCAACATGCTCTCCTTGAATGTTGACAACTGTGATCTTAGTTACAAAATATTGTACACACTGTGAACAGTCTCCAATGTCTCCATCTATGTTGTTTAGGCTATTCCTAAAGATCTCTTTCTAAACTTGGGAAAAATAGCATTCCTTCAGAAGGTAATATATTTCAAAATTGTTAATAATTTGTTTTCTTTTTTTGTCACAGTTCATAATATTATTACATTTGATATCACAGTTACTTTCTCTTAATAAGGTTCTTGCTTGTGTGAAAATGTATGCCAATTCATCTACAATACTACCTGAGCAAGACCTTTTAATGCATATGCAAATTTCTGGCTTCTTTTTTTTCCTAAGCAGGGCAGCTTATATATTTTATCTGATTGAGAGAGCCAAGAAGTGCTTGGACTTTTCAGCTACACTCTATATTATACATCTCTTTATTTGCATCATATATGGAGGTTGGCCATCCTCCGTAACATGGTGGGTCGTTAACATCACAGGCTTGGCGTTGATGTCTTTGCTTGGTGAATGGTTGTGTATTAGGCGTGAATTGAGAGAAATTCCTATACCAAGGCTTCGTGCAAGTAAGTAATTTGATGCCTGTTATACCCAAAAAAAATTGTTCTGTTATGTCTTAACTGCTTGGATAAATATTGCACAGTTCAGTCAATTCTGTGGACTACTTTTTTGACATCCTATGTTATTAGCATCGGAATGGAGCTAGCTGCAGAAATTGATTTTCATATTGGTTGATCAATGAATTGATGATGTGAATTATTCTCTCTCATGTCTGCATTTTGTTTGAAGTTTTGCAAGTATTGTGATTCTTGTGTACTTAACAGTTCTGTTTGTTGATCTTTATTTTGAATAAATGTAGATCTTGCTAGCTCTTGTAGGCATCCTCCTTTTTTTTGGCAGAAACTAATATTGATCTATTAACTGCAGATGCTTGACCAGAGTTAAAAGGATCTGGATACACAGCATATACTATTGCAATATCGTTGTGATTTACTTGTTCGAGATGCAAGGCAACATCACTATTCAGTTCATTCACCTAAAGAAGTAAAGGAAGGACGCATCGGTAGTGCATGCTCGGAGTTAAATCTGGAACTCTAAACAGTCCTCCACCAATGTGGTCTATTTGTATATCAAGCTGGGAGAGGCATACATGGTGCTAACTTACCGTCTATCTTTGTATTCAGTTCAATGCAAGATTCCACCTTTTTTTGTTATTATCTTAGTTCTGTTTCCATTTATAAATTTACAAGAAAATATGGCAGGTTTCGATGTAGATTTATGTGAAGATTGATTCAGATGTAATTTCTCGTATTGATTTGATCAGTGATGAATTGATGATCACATGCATGTATATTCTTCAGTTTTCGTGTCTTGATTCTATTTAGTTGAGCATGGCCAAATATAGAAATGACAAAAGTTCACGATGAAAAAGAAGCTGTCTATTGTCAGATATGGTTTTATGCCCTTTTTCTTATCTTCTGTAATATCTCCTTTTATGTCATCTATCTGTTCAGAACAAACAAAGAGTGGTTGTAGTCTTCCATATGTTGATATTGTGGATTCTCTATTGAGCAAAGATGATTGAAAAAATTGCCAAAAGGAAATAAAAAAGGTTGCATCTGATGTCGTGGTCGACAATTACATATGTCTTATATTACATACTTCTGGTGCCCTACAACTTGGTTTATCTCTGCTTTCCATATGCCTTTAAATTACTTGAATTCTTTTCATCGTTTGGTAAATGTGAAATCTATTCCAATAATACTATATATTATGTGATGCCATTGGTCCTTTTGTTCCACAAAATTTCCTACTGAAAGGTTACTCTGGAAGATGGAGTATGTATGCTGCCTCTCCAGGGTTAAGGAGTCAAAAGCAGCAGCAAGATATTTCTTCTGATGACAGAACATTGTGCAGCAACAATTTCTTCGATGAAGAAATTTTCGACCAAATTGTGCTTTTGTATCAATTCTTTTTCCCTCAGCTCTTTTACATTTTGTCAATTCCACGTCCATCAAGTGTTCACCTAATTGCTTCAGATAAACTCCGCATGTGGTGAGGCTCTTTGTTGGGTGGCGTTAGTTGGAGAACAGTTAACTTGGCATGTTTTCCACGCTGGACTGCGTAGCAGAGTGGGAAGCAACTTATTATAATGTACTTGTGCCCTTTTGTAAGGATAAATGTTGTAGTAAATCAGTTTCTCTCTTATCCAAAATTATTAATAATGTTAAGTATAATATATAAATGATGACCAATGAACAATATTTTATTTCATTTACGTGAATCATCAGAGTTCACATTATCATACATATTATTAGATAGAACATGGTATCATTTTTTTTACTAGTATTAAGAAGTTTAGAAGGCTGATCAAAATTATGACAAATTACCCTCAACAACATTAAATCATAAGTGCATATTTTTAGTTACATCACATTATGATGTCATAATTTTATGCTCCAAACTAAATAATATTTGCATATGGACGTCATATGTTTAAGATCAAAGCCTCCACGATTCGGTTAGCCAAAATTGACTCGCTTCGAATCACGTCACAATTTTCGTGGAGGAACAAATGCTAAAGTGGTTTAGTGGAGAAAATTAACTTAATCAACTAAGGCAGGCAGGCAGGCATATATGTGATGACCTAACCAACCATGCACCTAATTAAGCCATGTTTTTCTAGTGTGCTTTGGAAATCTTAGAGATGAGTTATACCCTTCCTAGATTCACTTTTTCTTTAGTGGTAGTAATGTGTCATCCTCCTCCTCCACCCCCTAACATTTTTTTCTTAAATTACTTCCCTTATGGAATAATTGAATCATCATTCCTTCTCCACTATAACTTTTCTTTTTCCCCCGTCAAATCTTGGAATGAGAGGAGGTGTCTTCGTTTCCAAATGGATTCGGGAATGCAAATTATTCAGGGAAGTGCTTATCAAGGTTAATTGCAGCAATTGATCCCCCTAGATATGCCCAATGATGAAGCTGATAACTGATAAGCCCTTAGTTGAGAGGATAAGATTGTGTTTGATACTGCCATCAGAAATAATGTTTTTTTATCTTTAAGAAGAATCCGCTTCTTTAAAAAAGAACATATAATTTGCAGTGGAATAGCTTGAGCTATCACTAATTAATGAAGAAAGAACAAGCTAGAAGAATGATGCTTAAGCTTGTTAAGTGTGAATGTAAAACTCAGGATTTTTTTTTCTTTTCTTTTTCATTCACTTCTAATGTTAATCTCTCGTCTTCGTCTCTCTCCATTATGGCGGAAAACAATTATATTTTAGTCATCCCAGAATCTTGGATATGGCTTTGCTTTCTTTATCTCTCTCTTTTTAATTTAGGGCATATCTAATTAACATGTGCATGTTGCAAAGGTCGGGACTCATTTGGTCATAAATTTGGCTCATTTCTGTTTGAAAGGACAATTTGCCGCAGGAATTTGAGGTCTCAGCTGGTAAAAGGGATGTCAAAGTTAATTGCACTGGATAATTCGAATCAATCGATAATGACTCCCTCAGAAGAACCATGTTCTAATTGTGAAGAATTATTATTGAAAAAAATAAGTAATGCAGTAATAATTTAATCCTCAAATAAATTAATCGGATTCAATGTTGATGTTCTCTATCTTACTTGATTTCTTATTTTTTATACCATGGAAGAAGGGTGCATAAGGCGTGCCTTGGATTAGTCCCATATGCATAAGTCACGTGAAATATGTTGGATATATATGGGAATATGACATTGGCCTAGTATGACGTATTTTAGGAAAATCGTGCATCTAATAGTTCGTGATTAAATCTCTTAAATATTTTATCACTCTTGGATGAAGATTTGATGATGAAGTCGATAGGGGATAATGTGAAGTAGGGAAACACCTACATTTTTCTTAATTATTTATAGGCTCTACTTGACAACACCAAAATTAACGTTTCAAGTAGCGTTTAGCATTTCATATAAAAATATTAAAAAGTTACTTCCGCGTTTAACGTTTAGAGATTAGCGTTTTATAATTTTTTTTAATTTCACCCTTATTCACATATATTATTTCTTTCTAACTTATCTTGTTATTTTCTCATTTTTATTTTATAATCATTTAACTATATTTCTTTTTATATTCATGCTTAATTAATTACAAATTATTTATATGTTAACAATGAATAAAAAATAATTTCACAATTAATACTTTTATATCATGAGTGCACAATATAAATTTATTGTCAATATAAATTTTTATATATTTTAACAAAAAAAATAGTTGTGAAATTTTATTTTATTTAATTAAAATATAAATATTTAATTTATTTTATTATAATATAATTTGTATAATGCTTAAATTAAATAATTTGTCATATGTCTAATTATATCATTTTATATTCATTAGTTAATTCTATCACTAAATTTATTAAATATTTATTTGTTACAATCTCTAACCGTTAATCATCATCCGTTACTTGCTAGTTAAACCACTATCCTGTTATCAAATTACTAATAATACCAAATAGAGCCATGATCACGGATTTATGCCCATCTAACTTTGATCATTTTCTTTTCCATATTATCATTTTTTGAATGTGTTGTAAAGGTCTTTCTTACATTTCAAATTTATTGGAGCCAGTAGTCTTTCGAATAAATCAAACTGCGAAATTTTTAACTTAATTAGAGCTTCTTTGTTTAGTTTATTTTCCATTAAAACCTTAAAAAGTATTCTTATGACTCATCAAGTAAATCTATTATATAATTACATATTAATTTTGTGTAAATATCTTTTTCATGTATTCTAAAAAAATGTTCGTGAAAATTTACTGTAGCCGTTTGGCATTGGGATGTATATTAGGGAACTATAGATAGATAAGTTGAGGATTAGGGCAATCTATTTTGAGTATTCTTATTTTTATTTGGCTAATAAACAAATATTCCAGGGATTAAAGATGCTCTTAATTTGAATAGTGTTCGGATGAGACAATAATATCAAATGAATGGTATGAAAATATTAGACTATAAGAATAATTCATTTTTCATATAAAATGAGCTTAATCTAATCAATTCTTAAGCATTGTTTGGCATATTAAATTTTTTTTTACCAAGTCAAAATTCTAATTAGATATTTCATAAATATTTTTACAAAATAGAGTTTAAAAGTTTGAATACAAAATTCTATAAGTTATTTTTAATAGCTTATAGAGTAAAGATTATAGCGATTTTATATTATTCTTAATATACTCTCATTTATTTTAATACAAAATATTATTTAATGTTTAAACATCATGTATTGTTATTTTAAATTAAATTTCAACCTCTTTAATTTTATTTACAACACAAATAAAAGTTTATTTTAAAATAATATTTTAAAAAACATTACTATCCAAAATGGAATATAACTAATTCTTATTGATATCAAATGTGTATATAAGCATGAAAGTTTTATTTTATCACTATATATTTATACATTAATTCAACTGTTATATTTGCCAAATTGTTTTTACTAACTTTACAAACAAATCTCTGATCAGACCGTTATCCTATAGTCAAAAGTTAATCAATAAGATAAATTTAAAATAAATATAATCCAATTTTCACTCAATATTATAATATTTATCAATAATTCATCTATCTATTCTATGATCAATTTGACAAGTGTTCAACTTTATTCTTTTATCTATTCTATGTTCAACTTCATATATCCCTTTTCTACTCAATTAAGAAATAAGATCAAACGTGATTCCAGTTCGTCTCCATAATAGTGACACTCTTCCTAAGCAAGGCAACCAATAAGTCATCGAAGGATTTGTGTGAATAATGGGCTGATAAGCATTACTCACTTTCAAATTTTTCATGGTGATCAAATATCTTTTTATGAGAATGACGCCATTAAAAAAAAAGATCTTTCTACATTGGTATTACTCTATTACAAATGTTCCAAGGATCATTATCTCAATAGCTCAAAAGTTTTTTTAAGTTCCCAATAGAGAATTTATTTATTTATAAAGAATTAAACTTGCAAGTTTATAGTGAGTTATTTAGTTTACTTATCGCTCAAACCCCACTCCCATTAGTTATTAAATTAGTCATGGATGTAGGACAAAGAATAGTTTATATATAGTAAGTTATTTAGTTTAATGTTTAGGATAGAGGAAGAGATGCTTTTGCCAATCTTGAGACTAACAACTAAATCACTTATGCACATAACATAATTATTTTTTAGTACTATTTATATTAGTATTTGTAAACATTTTACGGTGAGAAAAGAAAATTTTGCGAATATAACAAAGTTAAACTTATTTTTATTATTTATTTACGTAGTTTAATCTAGCAAAAAAGACTAGAAATTAATTACTTTTAGATCAAATATTTTAAAATGCATATGATCTTAAAATTAGGTATTTTATTATATTCACTCATAACTAGTGTACGTTATTTTGTACTAATAAAGTAACAAATATTGTTTTTTTACATCTAGTTATAAATAATAATTTCATCATAGAAATAATAATTAATAGTGAATTATTTCTAAAGGTTAATTGCAAATATTTCTTTATGATCATGGCTGCCTTACATTATTTCAAATAATCTACGCTGCTTCAAATGTTTTTTTTAATTGCTAGTTAGAAAACGGTGCAGATGATCCAATTCATATGGTGTTAATTAACGGTACACAAATTTGAAGTCAGTCTACCATCGAGTTAAATTAATTCGGTAAAATTTGCTCCGCGTCATGTGCCTAATGATACTCGCAACAATTATTTTTAAGACATACAAAATAGTCTTGGTGCCTTAATAATCTCGTTCGTTCGGATCCTCTAGAATTTAATTTGGGCTCAATCCTATAAGTAACACGAAAAAAAGTGATGTGAATTCCAGTTAGAATTGCACAAAATATGATCTCTAGGTTAGCTACAATTGCACAAACAACGAACAGTAATATTAAAAATCCTATATTTTATACAAAAAAGTAAGAAAATTTCTTCAAATACATTTTAGTTAATGAGGAAAATTATTATTATTATTATTATTATTATTATTATTATTATTATTATTATTATTATTATTATTATTATTATTATTATTATTATTATTATTATTATTATGTAAGATATAAATTGGGTAGGTTTGTTTGTTATGTGTCACCTGCTAAACTAATTTCTGGTACGACGCACGGGTCAAAGTTCATGGACGTGTAAGGGAGGAATCATTGGCCTCATGCCAAATTTTTCTTTCATATCACGTGAGCACGATAGAAGAAAAAGGAACAAACGTTACAAATAAATACGGATATCGACGCATCTTGATGCGTCCTCAATAGCAGGCGAGTAAACAGGGACGCATTTGTTAATGGTTCAATTTTGATGTTTTTTTCTTTCACTTTGTTCTTTATTTTTTACACGTCATCAGATTGATTCAAACATTCATGATTGAATCTCTTAAATAGTTTATCATAATTAAATAAAGATTTGATGATGAAAAAAATAAAGAACAATGTGAGGTATGAAACATTTTAATTTTATCCTAATATGTGCTGTATGGATTTAATTTTGATGTCTCTACCTTAACTTGTTCTTTATTTTTTGACACTGATTTTTATCTAACGGTTTATGATTGAATTTTTTGAATAGTTTATCAATTATGGATGCTTTAATTTATTTTTAGATAATAAATTAGATGAATCAAGAGCTCCACATAATGCTGAAATAATATCGAGTTTGATTTTGCATGCATTTTATTTTACTGTTTCATTGATTTTAATCTGGCCTACGATTCCTTTTTTTTTTTTGAAAAAAAATTTGTTCTATTTTATTGTATATTAGTACATGTCCTAATAATCTTACTCAAGAAAAAAGTTAATATTCAGTTTGATCTCTTATCCATATTTCCGAAATCTTAACTGTTTCAATTCCATATGGGAGCATCAAAATAGAACTCTCAATACTCTCAAGTTAAATCTTTATATAGTTTCGTTTGTCAAATTCAATCGGCTAACCGTTACTAATTTCAGTTTCTAGAGAAGTTTACATATCATTTTCTTTGTTGGTCAATTTGGCGTTGTATATATGTTCTCTAATATTTTCCCCCCTTAATTGATAACACTATATAAAATTGTTGAATACCAAGCTTAATTCTAGTCTTAAGATTTTAAATATGTAATTATGATTTATCATTAAAACGTTTTTTTATAAATAATGAAAAATATGTAGAGCTAAGAATTAGATTATATGCTTGTTCACACAAAACAATTAATTCAAACAGTAAATATTTTTTTCCCAAGTTGATAATTAACTTCTTTCTTTTTCAAAATGTTCTTCGACAAAACCCTGCTCCACTCCCCAACATGCCTGATGCTGGCGACGGGTACATTTAATTTGGTTCCATTAATTTCTTTAAAAAGTTAATCGATAATATAAGAGGAGACGAAAATGAGAACACAAATAGGACGAATGAGAACACAAATAGGACTATTCTAAAAATAACTTTTTATTTTGAGTTGCCAAACCTTCCGTGAATTCATTGGAATTCATGCGATCATGTGCATTGTCCAAATCTATCATCAAGTAAAATCAATTCGATAAAATCGTCTTGATGAGATTAAATTTTTTTTACACTTATAAGAACTCGAATTCAAAATATTACGTAAGAGAGAAAAAACCACTTATCACTTTACTCCGAATTCTATTGATAAAAATAAACTTTTCTTTAAAAATGATCATCGTGGACATGCAAATGAAATGTGTATTATACATATGACTCTCTCTCTCTTTCTCTCTCTCTATATATAAAGAATTAAAATCTCTAAAGATCGTAAAACAAATACGATGGCTTTCGCTTTCTGTTAGGTAAAGATATGAGGGATTCAAAATGTTTCGGAAAGTTGCTTTATTCTTTTCTTGATGTGGCTTGGAAGTTGGAAGTATTCTGAAAAAGGAGGGAATAATGTGATGGCACACATCTTCTAGTCGGTTGACCACTAACAGACTACAAATGCGACTAGCAGCATAGACTTCTTACTCTTCTGGTGGAAACCAACGACTCCAAATCATTAATAAAATGGTATATGATGGAACGATGGAATTGGATGCACATGCATATGAGAGAGAGAGAGAGAGAGAGAGAGAGAGAGAGAGAGAGAGCACCTGAAACGAGTCGAAAGAAGGAGACGTGTTGTATGTTCCGTGTCTTGGTGTCAATAGTAAACATAACGATTCTACGTCAGATGATCAAGGAAAGTTGGTTCATTTCGTAGACTTATATGCATTTTAGGGTTCATAGGTATATATCTCAAAGTCTCTCACATAATTACTACTTTGAAAATATATACATTAAAGTTAACAGTCGAATAGATATAGAAGAAAAAAGAAATATATTGGTGGAGGTGATGGATGAGGAAGGTGTCTACTAGGGAAGGGAAATGTTTGATGGGGTTTAATCAGGTGATTGCACGTAGGAGGCACGGAAGCATATCAAGAAGGTGGAAGTGGCAGTGGATTTTAACACTTTGTGGACGTTTCAAAGCTTCCTACGTCTCACCGTTTCAAACAAGCTCTCACTCCGACCAACCTTCGCACAATTAAACAAATTATATTTTAAGAATATTGATGCTCATAGTCCTAGATTTAAAATTCAGAAGATTTATCCACATGAAATATCGAATCAGTCATATACTAATAATCTTAAAAATTAATATCTCAAACCGAAAAAAAAACTCTCTCTCTTATTTTTCTACCCCTCAAAACATTTTTATCTTTGTTTTACATTTCATTCTATTAAGCTCCATGTTTTCCATGCTATTATTCTTCATATCTCCCATCCTTATTATGCTTATCAATTGCCGATTGATTTTCTAGAAAATTTGTTCTTATTAATAACTTAATAATCATATAAAGTAGATAATAGTTAATTCAGATGTGCAATGCATCAGAATTCAGATACGTGGGTGCGTGGCTAATTACATTGCATTTATTGTGAACGATGAGTTAATATCATTGCGAAACGTAGTAGATATTTTCTAACATTTAATTTCGATCTTAATAGTGGAGCCATTCGTCATATCTCTTTGATTTGTTAATGTCATTAAATGTGAATTAAGCTGTCGAATACGTGTCCCATTTGTGTTTTTGTTTCCCTTCAAAGGAGAAGGAAGAAATTGATGGACCGAAGTTAAATGTACACCCTCTCGTCAGCATCAAGCATTTAAATCAATTCAAGATTCAAACAAGCAACCCAAGGAAAAATAAAATGATTTAATCAAACGAAGACACAGTTTCCATTTACATTCGGCACATAGAGGAAATAGTGAGTCAGGGGTGTGAAATCATGAAAAAAAAGACTTTAATTATCAACCTGAAAAATTAATCCAAAATAGTTTTATGTTTAAATTAAGGAAATAATGGGTGTAGGCATCTCATTGTGTAACATGTGTAGCGCATCGATCGGATCCATCATTAACGCCAATGAGTTGAAGCCAGTGAACTAGTCTCCGAATTCGTTGGGCCGGGTGGCTCGGAGACGGTCTAACTTCAATGACTTACATAAACTAGCTCTAATCTCCCGACGCTTCGAATCTTCGACATAGCCAACGACGTCGGAACCTCAGAGAATGGAGACGTCAGTAATTATTCGTTTGGTAACCTTTACTCATTGTCTTCTTCTCTTCTCGACCCTAATCTACTTCGCGGACTTACGCACAGGATGGAACCCCCCCCCCCCCAATGCAGCGTTGCGATGACGCCGGAATCACAGAGAGCGTAGACACCGACGATCGTTCTTCCGGTAGATGTCTCCTCTCACTACGTGTGTATGTCACGGGGTCATTCTCGGACAATAAATCTCGTATGTCAATTAGGCAGTTAGACATTAGCGCATTGCGACGCTAATGAGGCACTTTGGCGCTTAAAGTCCGAAGGGGCAGCAGAGGAACCAAATACACCACGAAGGGACACCGATGTGGGTTGTCACCCCACGCTCAAGATCAGACACTAGAATCAAAGAAAAGTTTGCTTATATTATATATGATGAAATATAACATACATATGGGCCTCGGAAGGCACTAATGAACTTTTTCCAATGTACTATAAGTATAGGAGTCTTATTACATATGAAAGATGTAAAAGACGTACTCTACAGGTAATGCCACCTACTTAGCCATTCATAAGGATGACCTTACAAGAAAAATGTCCTAGGGCAAATAACTTGATACTCCGCAATATTACGCAATGCGGGATGGCTACATGTGTTTCATAATTCGACGCTGAAGGTCGAGAGCTATAAGTTGAGCGGCATTAGTACCACGAGACTTCACGCTTCATGTTACGGGAAAATGTCCCGTGACATTCTCTCCCACCAAAGTCGGCGATGCCCCCGACGCCATCGTCCGAGCTTCTTTAGGATCTTCGCTTTCAGTCTTGACTTCACTTGTATCGTTCATATCCACTTTCTTTGTCTTGACTTCTACCTCATCAGCATCACGCAGCGCCAAAAATGCCCGCTCCTTGGGACTCGCTGAGGACTCCTCACTCAACCTACTTCACTTACTCATCCTTCATCAAATCCGGGGTCATCATTTGTGCAGTGCCAGTGGAGTCCACCATGTGCAGTCTGACTTCATCAAGCAACTATCCGTCCATCAAGTCTTCAACTTCTCTTAACCTGCGCAGAGTCAACTTATTTGATTTGGCTTCTTGGGGTGAAACAACTCTTGAGTGACTTCATGAATAGCTCGGGAAAAGAGTTGCTTCCGGGTCTTGACAGAACACTTTAAAGAGTCCCATCACTTAACCAGCATGACTCAACTCACTGCCCCCATGCTGCAGATGACTGCAGCATAGAATCTTCCTTCCGTCGAATGCGAAGTATGTGACCATCACACCCTTGATGGTCATTTTGGGATTCCAACGGTTTGAGGCAGCACAAGTCCTTTGATACCAACATTTGCGATTTGGCTGCTTTAGGAGCTTTGGGTCGCTATGTTGAGCGATAAGAGTCTCCCCACGGATGTCTCGGGATGCTTTGTGGGTTTGACTCAATGCCTCTAAGTTGCAAGTGGTTGCAACGTAAAGAGTTCCATCCGTCAAAATGTAGAGCACAGAACCACCTCCCTCTTGGTAGTCATTCGAATCTTCAACGGCCTTGAGGCAGAACAAGATACTTTGATATAACACCCCATTCATTGTCTGCTTCGAGTCGCTATAGCGAGCGACGAGAGTCTCCCCACGTTCCCTTGTGGTTCAACTTCTTTCTATATTGCAGATGGCTACAACGTAGAGTTCTTCATTCGTCGAGTGCAGAGTGTAGGACCACCTCACTCTTGGCGGTCATTTGAATCTCGATGATTTGAGGTGAAACAAGGTTTTTGATATTACTCTCCTCTCCCTTGTCCACTTCAAGTCGCTATAGTGAGCGATGGGAGTCTCCCCACGTCTCCTTATGGTTCAACTCAATTCTCTTGCTTCGATGGGCTTTGTCTTTGACATAATAGCTTCATCTTTACAACTTGAACATCTCTCTCCCACCATTACTCTTGCCCAAGGGCTTTGGTGGTATGCCACTTGTGTTGGTGCGATTGCCTTGACAGTGGCGACTCACGAGCGGAGGTTGGGTGATTCCGTCATTCCAACTCCATCCTAGTCCAAAGCTTCAACCCCTTCGCTGAAGAACACCAACGCTTAGGTCTTCGTATACCTGAGAACACTATAGGTGGAGCTCGGTGATACCTCTTACGTCCTCCTTCAACATGCCGTTCTGGCTAATGCTGAACAAAGTGACATTGACCTCTAGTCCCGACTTGTCAGGGTATGCGTAGTTAATGAACTACCATCTACCTCCGTCCCATGTCTTAATGTGATCCATATTTGCCATGTTTCATATCGTCGCGATGGCATCGCCATCATAAGTTTGACACATCTTTTAGGGTTCTTGGGATGTGCATTATTCCGATCTTGAGACCTCCTTTGAAGCTTCGGCAACACCTTTGTGTAAGGACGAGCGAGATATCAACGTGCTCGTTCATGAAAGAATGCACCTTTAATACTCGTCCCTCCACAATTTGGACGAAGCAATGTCATTGTGCTTATCGACAAGATCATGCACCTTTGACATATCCATCCACCGGGCAATTGACCCTTGTGAAATAGTAGCTATTCCGAGTCTTCACCGATCCCTAGAAATGCTCGTGAAGACGCTCCGCTTATGCAAGCGGATTGTGTTTGGTAAACTCATGGTATGAGATCTCAACTTCACCTCCATCTTCATTTGAAGGGACGACATCGCGTGTCCTTCGAAACCATGGACTCCGATCCTTTAAGGCTACTTCAATTACTCGAGGCACTAGCCAAAGGAAAAAGGCACTCCTTCCTTCGATTGGCGATGAAACGTTTGATAACAGCATGTCAAGGTTCACCAAATACTCGACGCTCAGACCATTTGCCAAATTGATCGTTGGGGTTAAGGCGTTGTAAACAACGGTTTGCCTCATTTGTGAAACTCATTTTGGCATGGCAAGCGATGTTGACGGCACGATAAGACGTTTGTGAATGATGCTCATTAGCCGATAGGATGATATTCCTGAGCCAAAATGGACCATAAACCTTGATGCTTAACCTTGAAACAACTTCTCCCGTGGAGCGGTACTTCATGTTGCATGACTGTGCATGCGATGCGACATCACCGAAATACCGAGTAGCTCTAGATTGTTATGATAGTACATGACCGAATGTGATACGAGTACTCGAGTTACTAAAACCGTTGTCTAATGCGAACTCATGGTATGAGTAACGTAAGACCATCATGGCGAAGCATGAGGACACTCTTCTTGACGCAGCGCGACACTTCAAAAATTCCCGACTGCATACCTGGGGTGGTTGATCTGCTCGAGTGAGCGAGGTGTGACCATCCCAGTTAGGCGGAGTGATCCATCCGTCATCATAATACACGACGGGCATTCCTTGACACAACACGGGTGTTTGAGGAACTTGCTACGGGGCACGACTGGGCGTACGGCGAGGAAGCTTGTCACACATTCCCCGTTAGCATCCATGATCAAAGACAATGATACCAGTGCACATGTGTGTAATAGAATTTTTGAACGGAAGCACTTTTCCTACACCAAGGCACGTCGCGATGACACAAGTGAGTCATCATCGTTGGGTAATCCGAGCAGGATGAACAACTCTTATACCACTTGCCACGAGATCATTCTCGGACATTAGACTTCGTGCGTCGACTAGGCGGATAGGCACCTAGTTAAGACTGTTTTGAGTTTGCAACGAAAGTTTTATGGTTGAGATAACTACGTCGAGAATCACTCTTATAGGCATTCGATTCTGACCATGATAAGAGTATTGAACTACTCGTCATGGGTCTGTGGCATTAGCGCGTTGCGGTGCTAATTTAGGCGCTTGGGTGCTTAAACTCCGAAGGGTAGTAGAGGAATCACGAGACACCACGAAGGGACACCGATGTAGGTTGTCACCCACACTCAAGGTCAGACATTAGAATTAAAGAAAAGCTTACTTTTATTATACATGATGTAACATAACATACATCTAGACCTCGGAAAGCACTAGTGAACTCCTCCCAATATACCATAAGTATATGAGTTTTATTACATATGGAAGATGCAAAAGACGTACCCTACGAGTAATACAACCTACTTGGTCATTCATAAGGATGTCCTTACAAGATAAATGTTCTAATGACGGATAACTTGGTACTCTATAATATTACGCAATGCGGGGCGACTGTATGTGTTTCATAGTTTGGCTCTGAATAATCGAGATCTATAAGTTGAGCGGCACTAATGTCGCGAGGCTTCACGCTTCGTGTCAGAAGCAAACGTCCCGTGACATGTGGAGGGGGGGGGGGGGGGGGGGGGGGGGTTCGACTTGCATGTTGGGCAACGAAGGAGATTAGGGCATGTTTTTGTAATCAAAGGGAAAAAGATGACGAGTAGGGAAGGGCATACTAGAAGAGTAGACATCAGCGTAAACACTCCGTGTCCCTATCGGTTCCGATGTCTTCGCTCATTGCATGTCGGAGGACGTCAAAAGAGTGGACGCCTGCGCACGATTTTGGAGATCGCTACGAGATGTCGGGATGAAGGGAGACTCGTTCATCTCATGTTAGACCATCTTCGAGCTGCCCGACTCAACGAATTTGGAGATCGATTCATGCGCTTCAACTTATGGGTGTTGATGATGGATTTGACGGACACGCTAAGCGCGTCACATGATGGGACGCTCTTTAGTATCATTATTTACTTAAATTAAATATGTGTATGTACCAAGTTTTGTCCGGAAAGCGATGTCGATCGTCCAAACTCAGTTGGCGCTAAGAGTTTTGCGTGCTGGTCATGAGTATGGAGTCTTGGCCCACCATCGAGTTCGATTATTCTGATGTCGCCCCAGGAAGCATGCTTGGTTACGACAGATGAGGCTCCCAGTGAGAATTTTCTGCATCCACAAAAGTTCGAAATCGAGATATTTGCTTAAGCAGTGAGGAGTTACTATCCACTCCACCCACTTCCGCGGATAACTAATCATTTTAATTATTAGACATATGACCGTGTTTGGATATTGAAATTATTCTTATAAATAATACATCATGCATAAAAATATCCTTTCTATATAATTGTTCTAATTATAAATCACAATCTTACATTTAAATTTTGATAATTAAGATTAAGTTTCGCATAATTATTAAATCCTTATTGTTTTCTTTTCTCTAATGCTATCAAGAAAAGAAAACATAATAGAGATATACAACGGAAAATTTGTGTATAAGATAAATGATATGTAAAATTTTCTAAAATCTGAATTACAAACTATTGGTCGATTTTATTTGATAACAAAGCATAAGAGTTAACTCTAAAGGCCGTTTCATTGTCTTGTGTTCTTGAAAAAGTATACATATTCTTATTTTTACTTGTGTTTGAATTGAAGAATAAAATTTAAAATATAATATTTTTAACTAAAATATTTTATTATAAATAGTTTATTATTAATATTATAATAATGATAAAAATATTAATATAAAAGTATAACATTTAAAAATAAGGAAATAAAAGAATGATTCAAAAAGTTAATAAAAGATGAGAACACGACTACTCTTCTGATTTTGAAAAATAACGGTATTGCTCTCATGGGAATAAAATGGCGATTTCGTCATTTTTAGATGATTTCATTATTTTCAATGTTTGATCAAAATAATTTTAAATCAACTAATGTGATATTCCAACATTTAATCTCAAAGTAAATGGCCATTATGGATTCCAACATTTAATCTCAAAGTAAGAGTATTGAGAATATTATTAATTCCACATGGAATTGTGAAATGGTAATGAATTTGGAGATATGGATATTAACAAATAATTTGAACAGTGAATGTATAGATAATCATTAACTTTTCCCCTAAATTTTAGTGGTAAGACTATTGGGACATGTTTCCAAGAAAATAGATAATACAATTTTTTCCATTATAAAAACGAGAACAGTAGACCAGATTAAAATAAAATGTTCAATTGTTCACAAAATCAAACTAAAAACCATTTTCACAATCTATAATGTGCATCTTAAATTGCAGTGCAAAAATATATCGTAATTTGTGGCATAAAAGCTGAATTAAAGCCTTCATGAGACAGCTCACAACAATTAATAATAATAATTTATGTCAAATTAACATATGCGGCAGTATTTACTCGCCAGCCACATGTCCAAACTAATTACTGCTGCAATTAATATGTTGGGGATGCATCGTTCATTGATATCCGCACGTGTCGATATTTTGGAACCTTTTTTGCTCTTTTTCCTTATTTCTTCCCATATTACTGTATACACAATAATATTAGTTAAATAACTTTGATAACTAAGTATATTACTATCAATTAATAATATTTTTTAGATTACATATCCACACTAATGAGACTGGATCCAAGAAAAAAAAATTCATATCATAGATTGATCAGACTTATTGTGTATAAAATTTTATTTTTATAATAAGTCGATCGACTTAGTGCTACTATATATTAAAAAGATTTCATGCGGCTGGCCTTCGTAGTTCTAAAGGTTAATTCGTTATTGATCGAAATATTATGGCGGATAACAATGGAAGTTGAAATGTCATATTTTGCTCATGGATTTGATTGACAAGGTTAGTAAGAGGACTATGCATGAGTATTAATAAGAATTAACCAGTTTAAAATTCGATTCTCTTTGAGAAATATCATTATGCCGCTTCTTCAACTATTTTTTTTTTCAATTGTCACCCATGTGTACGGGAAGCGGCGTCGATCGTCCTACTTAGCTGACGCTAAGAATTATATGCACTGATCACGAATTGAAGTATCGATTTACTATTGAGCTCGATTATTCTGATATCGTTTCGGACAACATGCCTAATTATGACAGGTAAAATTCTCAACGATTTTTTTTATATTTACAAATATTCAAATTTGAAATTTTTATTTAAACGATGAAAAATCGCTATCCACTCCACCCCAACTCTTCTACTATTAATCATTTTTGTACTCCCGAAAAGAAAAATTAGGGGATAGGAGTGCTTCACGTGTGTCAAAATAAGGAACATAAACATATGGAAGACTATGTTACCTCAAAAACAAGTGCTGTTTATTTTACAATTACGTTCCAAGCTGCCATCCATCGTTTTCTTAATGTTTTATGATGAAATTAAGATGGCTCTGCATCGTGCTCACGCTAGTGAATGAGCATTACATTTTGTAACACAACAACGCTTATTACAATTGACGGCTTCTTGCATGCCTTATTCTTTGGAATTTGGAGAATATTTAGGGGGCGTGGAGTGGACTGATTCTGTACTGGTGACAATATAAACTCTCCCCCTTTCTTTTGCAGTAAAAAATGATTGGCTCAACGTTCATTATATATAATATATATTATTTGTTTGTTTTTCTTCAACCATATATATAAATTTTTTCCCAATGAATAGTAAAAAAATAAACGATAGGTTTAAAAATAAAAAAAACCCGGAAAGTTGAATTCAAAAGCATTTTATCTACGAGTAGTATTTCATTACACTACTCTCCCATTCTCTCCATCATTTAAGTTTGAAATATTGACATTTATGTATGCGCCCATTTTATTATTTCTATTTTTTTTGTTACATGTCTATTTTGTCACGTTTTTTAATATTTGAAAGGATTCAATAATTATATTTATTTTCCAATTTATTTATATCTATCAGTTCTGCACTATAAATAGTAGGAGTCTCTCCTCCTCCTTCCACTTACATATCTATCTCCTGCACCATTCTACCAAAAGAGTTGTTGATTAATCGGATAACAAAATGGATTTAATTTTATCTTCTACAGTGTAAAAAAGATAACTACATTAATTCTCCATCCCGCTCTGCATCGCGCGATCCGCCTTCTACGTGCCACCGCATGGCCATGGGCGACGAGGCACCAGCGCAATCGCAGCAGCAGCATCACCACCTGCATGCGCACGCGCACGCGCAGCAGGGCCGCGCCGGCAGGGTGAACCTGTCCGGCGCGGCGCGGGGGTCCTTCGCGGCGGCGTTCCGGAGGGACCTGAAGGAGACGTTCCTGCCGGACGACCCGTTCCGCCACCTCAAGGAGCAGTCCAGGGGCGCCGCGGCGTGCGGCCTGGTGCGGTACTTCGTGCCCATACTGGAATGGGCGCCGAGGTACACCCTCTCCAAGTTCCGCTCCGACCTCCTCTCCGGCGTCACCATCGCCAGCCTCGCCATCCCCCAGGGCATCAGCTACGCGCGCCTCGCCAACCTCTCCCCCATCATTGGCCTCTGTACGCATATGCGCCTCTAATTCGATCTCATGTGTCATCGTCTTTGTTTCCTTTTTGCGAATTTGTTCAATTATCGCATTCAATAGTCCTGGAAAAATTTCTCTCTTTGCTGCGCAATTCTTGTTTCTGGATGTTTCTTTTATGGTGAATCAACTGTATGCACACACATTTTTTTCACTGTTTTGAATACAAATCCAGGCTTACTTGGGATGATTATCGTATTGATGAAACAATGTGATTTTAATGAAGAACGTCTTTTTTGTTCCTTCTCTGCGTCGTGATTCTGTAGATTGCGGGTCTTGTTCCTTCTCTGTCTGTACATGTCAAAGGCGATTCCTTCAGTTTTTTTTTCTTTTTCTCCTCCCCCTGTTTGTTGATCCTTGTTCCTTGCACATATATAATGTGTTGCAGATTCGAGCTTTGTTCCCCCTCTGATCTACGCAATCTTCGGTAGTTCGATGAACCTGGCAGTGGGGACAGTGGCGGCGGCCTCCATGCTTCTTGCTTCCACCATCGGAAGCCAAGTTTCGGCCAACGACGAAGAGTTGTACTCGCAGTTGTTCTTCACCGCGGCCTTCTTCACCGGCGTCTTCCAGGCAGCCTTGGGCATACTCAGGCAATTGAAGCTGATCCTGAATGCAGCACCATTAATTTGCATATATGAACTGTTGTAGTTAATGTACAGGAAAAGGTTGATCATTTGGCTGATTAGATGGATTCTTTAGTGATATTTGTTTGATTAATTACCGATTTTAGGCTTGGTATTCTGGTCGATTTTTTGTCGCGGTCGACTATCACCGGCTTCATGGGAGGCACTGCCATCATTGTCATCTTGCAGCAGCTGAAGGGTTTCCTCGGATTGACACATTTCACCAAGAAGACGGATGTTGTTTCCGTGTTGCATGCGGTTTTCACGCATACGAATGAGGTCAGTTCATCGATTCATCCTCTCCATGAATCCGACCATCTGAACAATTTGATAGCTGTCACTTCCTTTGTTTTGTCATGTCGTTTGTTTTAGGATCTACTGGTGCAGTAATTTGTATAGATAAACTTAAGACAAACTGAAACTTTTGGAGCTATGCTCATGAACTGGGGTTTATGCCAAGTTCGCAGATCTCTGGATTTGTAATTTACAAAATGAACAGATGCTCTGGGTTTAATTGTATTTTCCTTGTTCACTTTGGCTGGTCTGAAATGATTAATTTTGTTTGCTTTGTCACGTTTCAGTGGAGATGGGAGAGTGCAGTTGTGGGCATTTGCTTTTTCGCTTTTCTGCTCTTCTGCAAGTATCTGGTAATTGAGTTGAGGCAATTTAGTCGAAGACATTTCTTCTCTGTTCCTTTATAGTTGTCTTCTTTGGGAGTGCATCTACGATAGCTTGAGCTGTTCTTGACACTGATTAGACTTTTATGTTTTTTTTTTCCTATGCAGAGAGACAAAGGCCCAAAGCTGTTCTGGCTGTCAGCCATGGCTCCTTTGATTGTGGTCATATTGGGGGGTGTCTTTTGTTATCTTGTGCATGGAGAAGACCACGGCATACAGATAGTTCAGTGTGATTCCTATTTCTTTTCCTTGTCCCGCAGTTTAGAATTTCCATTGACATGAATTTTGTTCCTGCAGGTTGGTAACTTGAGTAAGGGACTTAATCCAATATCCATAAACCATTTAAGGTTTGAGTCTATATATTTCAGTACCCTCCTCAAAGCAGCTCTGGTGTCTGGTATCCTAGCATTATCGGTAAACAAATTATGAACATTTGCATAGCTTATCCAGGCAATTTCGTTATATACATGTACTTGGACTAGTAACTGACCACATCAAGCTCGCTGCAGGAAGGAATAGCTGTTGGCAGGAGTCTGGCAATGTTGAAGAATGAGCAGATCGATGGGAACAAAGAGATGATAGCTTTCGGGTTTATGAACATAGTTGGATCTTTCTTTTCCTGCTACCTGACCACTGGTGAGTTTCAGTACAGGAAACGCAACACTGTTGTTTGTTTCTGTTATAGCCGGACTCTGATTACATCATTTTGCAGGCCCCTTCTCAAAATCAGCAGTTAATTTCCATTCCGGGTGCAAGACAGCAATGTCCAATGTGGTCATGGCGATCTGTATTATGTTGGTGCTGCTATTCCTGGCACCTCTCTTCAAGTACACGCCTCTGGTGGCTCTAGCGGCCATCATCGTGGTCGCCATGATTGGGCTTATCGAATACGAAGAGGCATATCACCTCTTCAAAGTCGACAAGTTCGATTTCATCATCTGCATGGCTGCGTTCTTCGGCGTCATATTTTTCAATATGTCCATCGGTCTTCTAGTTTCAGTGAATATTCTAAAGCCAGTGTACAATTTTTGTGTCATCTTCAAATGTAATACATTTGAGAGTTGAACTTGATTGTGACTGTGATGCAGGTAGGTCTGTCAATCATAAGGGCATTGCTATATGTGGCCAGGCCAACTGCTTGTAAACTTGGAAATATCGTGGGAACAGAAATTTATTGTGATGCTGAGCAATATTCAGATTTGCTTCTTTGCCCTGACATCCTGATTTTGAAGTTGGGTTCTCCTCTGTATTATGCAAACGCTGGTTACATCAGGGAAAGGTACAGCTATCTCAGACACTTTGATTCAAACTTCAGTGCTTGCAAGCTCATGACTTTGGATTGATGTAATCAGCTAATTACTCTCTTTGCCGATTCCCTTAGGATCTCAAGATGGGTAGAAGAGGGGGAGGCCACTAACAAGAACGATGGAGAAGATCTGCAGTATGTAATTATTGACATGGGCGGTAAGCATCATTTTACGGCACTGCTAAAAATCTCACTAACAGCACTTAGCAACTTCTCTGCAAATCCAATATATTTTCCTGTTCTAAAATTTCGATGTATCAGGGGTGACTGCCATCGATAACACCGGCATAGGTACACTTCAAGAGGTTCACAAGAACCTCAAGAAAAAAGGGATCAAGGTGAGCATGCAATGACAGCTTCAGACTTGCTGCTTAATTAGTGAGAATTCTAATTAGTGAGAATTCCGTAGACATTTGCAAAAAGTCGAATTTTCTTTTTTTCTATTTTTGTTTGAAAAAAGGAATGTGGCATCGCTTTCTGCAGATTGTTTTAACAAATCCACGGTCGAGGGTTGCAGAGAAGTTGGTCGCTTCCAAGTATATCGAACTCATTGGAGCCGAGTGGGTATTTCTTTCCGTCCATGAGGCGGTCGCAGCTTGCCGCTTTGCTCTTCAGGAATCAAAGTCGCAAGTGATCAATGGTGTAACAGTGACATGAACAGATAATAACTAAAAAGGAATTAGAACTAAAAAGATGCGAAGTCCCTCCGCCCCACCCCACCCCACCCCCATTATGTGCTACCAATACACAGAGGACTAACTTTTTGGTAGGAATTATTGAAAGCATCGTAGGCGAGCAAAAAACAAAAAGGGTAAGGTAATTGCATAGCCTTGATGATGTAATCCTAAGACTGTAATAGGTAGAAAAAAAATAAATTTTGCGCGTCGCATCCTCTCACCGAAATCGGATCCATTACATTATTTTCTTGTGTATTAATAAATAGGCCCCCTTAATTTAATTACTTTTTCTTTTTCTCACCGAATTCTCAGGATGTTTTTAGTATATTCACTTTACAGTTTACACTTTCTTCTCCATGTAAATAATGTATTAATTACACAAGAAAAAAAATAAAAGCAAAGATAATTAAATTGAATAATAGCAAAAGTCATTCTTATCCTAAAAGATTTACTTGAATATAAATTATTTTTTAGAAAAATAAAGTTGATGGATGTCCATTTCAACAAACAAATATATAAAACCTGCTACGCTATGTCATAAAGAAGTTTAAAACCTGCTACGCTATGCCCATTTTTCACTATATATGTCGGTCATTCATCGAACTCGATGGGCCGGGACTAGATAACTAGGATTGCAATCAGTCTTTCATGTCTTCTCCACCTGCAACGCACGATTTTGATCATTAACAACGTACAGAATCAAATTACTCCAAGCATGCATGCACTCGATGATCATCAAAGAACCTACATATATGATCGTTAACCTTCGTAGTTTCGTATGCCCCTAAGATATGTAATATTCAAAATGCATGGGTTGGGAGAGAGAAAGAGGAGGGACATGGGCGTGCATGAGGACTATAATATTTTAAGAATATATAGGTACCACCCTGGCCATGTTGGCCGGAATGGCCGCATGAGGACATGGCGCATGCCAAGAAAGCGCCCAGATCCTCCTTGGATGGTTTGTCATGTAGGTACCCGAGCTTTGGCCGGAAAGCAGCAGCAGGAGGAGCAGGCTCAGTGCAAGTGTCTGCTCTTCGGTTGCTCCATCTTGATCTTACAAAAAAGAGTCACAAATGGCACCCTGGAGAAGGCATCTGGCACAACACTACAACAATATAGTCATTTAAGGACACATAATTAAAGACACAACTTTTTATAATGTTGTTATTATTATAAAATAATAAGCACTCAAGTATAATTAGTGTCCTACTTTTTAAAATTTTAAGACACAATAATTTTGTCCCTATTTTAATTTAGAATATAGATATATTTTAATTTTGAATCTCATAATTTGAATTAGCTAGCGACGCAAATTCTATTGCGTCTCAATAATATTTGATCATAGGGACATTTATCATTATGTGTCCTAATGATATTTGATAATTTTGAGGGACTTCCCTCATCTAACCCACTGGTGGCTACATAGGAGCCTCCTCCTCAATCCTGATTCAAATTGAACTCGGATGGTTCATTTGTGAGTTCTTCGAAGAGGGAGGGGGGAGCAAGCTATATAGTGCGCTCTTCTAACTCTTATTTTCGGTGTGCAATGGCTTTAAATGAGAGATTCAATTATGCTTTAAAAGTTGAGGTCTGTGCCATTCTCCAGGGAACATCTTATTTTGGAGACAGACTATGCGAGTGCGGTGGCAATTATCAACCGTACTTCCCTTCGCCCGCGCTCGGAAGCAACATTAACGAGATGCTACTTCTATGTTATCTGATTTTTTGTGTAAACATGTCACTCGTAATGTAAACTGTGAGACTGATATGTTAGCATCTTTTGATTGTAAATCGGATATCAATCTTTTTTGGGAGGACTCGTCACCTCGTGGCTTCCTCTATAATATGTATTCTGACAATATTACTCTTATTTCCTAATGCAATTTCACATTTCCTTTTAAAAAAAAAGTAATAATAATAGTAGTAGTAATTTGCAGGGTATCACCTGGGTGAGCATTGGTTTTCCATAATACAAACGTAATTTATTATTATATGATTGATGTTTACAAAGAAGAAGATGAAACACATTAACTGCATGCATTGCCGTTACAAAATCGGTAGATTTTGCTGCTGCACGTTGGCGTTCTCAGAAGTCAAAACCAGCCTTCCGAATCAAATCGATCTTCCATGGCAGTGGCCTGCCGCGAGTATTGCGCGCCCGGTTCGGCGGCCTCTACCGGCCCCTGAGCAGAGCCTTCTCGGCGGTGTCCACCTCCTCCAAGATGCGCGTCTTGCGCTTGGCCGGGATGGGGGCCGTGGGGCCGAAGCTGATGTAGTGCCCGGACACGGCGTTGAGGGCGGAGTACATGTCCCTGAACGAGGGCCGACCCAGCAGCGCCTTCTCTCGCCGGTACTTGGCCACCCACGAATTGGATGCGTCCCTCAGCTCGCTCACCGCCGTCGCCACGTTCGGGTCCTTCTTGTCCATGCTAATGGTGTTACGCAGCTTGCTGATCATGTCCGCCGTGTCCTTCACGTACTCTTCGTCCGACGCCGCGAGCGCCGCCGGGGCGAGGAGCAGGGCTACAGACGCCGAAAGCACGCCGGACATGGCGAGCTCTCGACGGGTGGTCATCGTGGCGGCAGTGCCGCCGACGGCGGCGCCCAAAGCTGCGTGGCCGGTCGCAGGGGAGAC
Organism: Pontederia crassipes; assembly: GCA_030549335.1. Lineage (NCBI taxonomy): Eukaryota > Viridiplantae > Streptophyta > Magnoliopsida > Commelinales > Pontederiaceae > Pontederia > Pontederia crassipes. The sequence continues at coordinate 19,552,822 of CM060188.1, read as the reverse complement.
GGAGGAAGATGCCATGGGCCTGGCCGACATTTGCGGCGCCGATGTCTTGAAGGGCGGTGTTGTCAGGAGGGAGGAACACGCCGCCATGATTGGGAAGGTCACGCTGCAATCTGGGGGCACTGTTATTTTACTGACAGGGATGCTGCAAAACACGGGAAGAGATCAAACAAGGGGCAAAGAGATGGATGAAGAAGAGGAGCAGCGCCACGTCGTCTTATCACCTTATCCCAGTTGGGATCGTGCGCTGTGGTGCGTGTGGTCGTGAAGCAGCGGGTGCTGCTGAGTCACGCACCCGTTCGGAGTGGGGACGACCGTGGCGTACTACGACGGGCGCGATCTAAAGAGTCATAGCGAGGCACGTAGGCGCATCGATCGCGTCCACCCGAAACCGAGCTGCTCCGAGGCCGTGGATGGAACACCCTGCGACCGTATCATCATCATTATCGCTATGGACGTTCTTCTTTTGTGTTTTGCAATTGAAACATTTATATCTTTTATCACAACATCCATCCTTGAATGTTTATCTTTTGGTGGATTTATTTATTTTTTAGATATTCTTATACTGATGCAAATAATCGAGAATGTTGGTTCCATGATTCTTTTCCAGGGAAAAAAACAGTGATTGAAATTAATTTATCCTTCCATGTAAATTTCAGTTAACTGTTTTTGGTTTCTGTTTCGAAATTATTACAAGCTGAATGAAACAATGGCAGTTGAATAAAAGCCTAACCTGCATCCATATCATATTTATAAGCTGCAGGCCTCCGATCCATATCAAATTACTTCATTTCTGTTCCTTAGCCCTGTGACCCAAAAATGTTCACCTGTTGGGCTGGAGGCATTTGGGCTGCAAGATTTAAGTCATATTTTTCTCTGAGCAAGCAAACAGACAACGTTCACAGAAGAAGAGATTTAATTATTCTGATTTCTGCTGTAAAATCCTGTTTTGCATTGACCACAAATGAAGACGTAAACACATACACAATACATGTGTACCTCGCTGGTTATCACAAGAACCTTGTTACAAACTTTGCATGCAACTGAACATGAAACAAACGACAAACTTCTACTTTCTTGCTCGAGTCCTTTGTTCATCTATATACAAATAGATGGATAGACAGATGATAGAGAATTGCACCGGTTCTAGCAAAGTTTTTTTCTCAGTTTTTCTTGGTCACTAGGATTTCTCTGTCAAGGATGTCGAGCAGCATCTTGGGGGCAGTGAGCTGCGGGAAGTGGCCGTCGGAGTCCATGATGACCAACGACGCCTTCCCTTTGATCTTACTCTTCATGTAGCGCCCCACGGCGACGGGCACGGCGAAGTCGTTCCTAACCTGGACGATGGTGCAGGGGGCCGTGACCTCGCCCAGGACGCCCCTCATGTCGTTTAGGAAGATGGTCTTGGCGACGGCGACGGCGATCTCGGGCCTCATGCGCTTGAAGTCCCTGCCGACCTTTTCGACCAAGACGGGATCGTCGACTCCGACGGCAACGGCCACGAAGCTCTCAGCCCACGTCGTGTAATCGAACTCCATGTTCAGGAACATGTTCTCCACCTCCGTCCTCTCGAACCCACCCTCATAGTCTTCGGAGTTCAGATATCTGACATTACATTTAATTAATTAATTTAATTATACAGAAAGACTTGGTTAAATTATTCTTGATAACTTAATTTAATCTCTGCATGGAAGACGACCACTTAAGGCTCAAATTAACTCATCACTAAAGCCTTGATCGAAGAAACTATAAAGCATTAATTTGGACCTTTGTTACTTTCCATGCACCAACTAATTAACAAATAATTTATTATTTATAGCAGCCACACAAGGTCAATTGTTGACCAGAATAATTATCTGAAGCGTATGCGCCACAAATATAGATATGGCCGAAATTGTGGTATGTATAGACCATTGGTTATCGAGAAATTCTGAGTTGAATTTTCATTGTTAATCTATTAATTAAATTTCATTTAATTTTCAAATAGTATGTATTAATATCACCTATAGCTAAAATTACACACACACACACATATATATATATATATATATATATATATACATACTACTTTTACCATATTAGTTTATTGCATGCTTTCATTCACTAAAGAATGTAAACACACTTTAAGAAGGGAAAATTTATAATATATACCATCGATTCACCTACCATATAAGTGTGTTTTTTTTATGAACAATAACATAAACACTAGATTGATCTAACTTATTATAGTCCAGCCAGTACATTCAGTGTCCCCTCCAGGAAAGTATGACAATATATATAAATATATATAAGTTACCTTGGAGATCCTGCAATGAGCACGAGTTGATTGAAGAGCTCGGGCCTCTTGATGGAGGCCAGGCAACCAATCATGCAGGCCATGGAATGGCCAGCATATACTGCTCCAGTGATATTCTTGTCGTCCATGAGAGCGTTCAGCGCGTCGGCGAAGGCGTAGAAGGAAGAGTACTTGGATGAGAGGTACTCGTCGACGATCTCACCGCCACGGCCATCGACGTCGTCTGAGCCCGAGAAATTCCAGTCGAACAGAAGGATTCGGTACCTCTGAGAGAGCTCAGAAACCACCTCGTCCCAGACGGACTGGCTCGTTCCGTACCCATGCGAGAGCACCAGAGTCTGCTCCCCCTTCCCCGTCGTCCTCACGTTCTTGATCAGGCTCATCTCTTTCCTCCCGGCGTATGCCTTAATTAGCTGCTTACCCCAATATCACACACCGAAGAGAGAGAGAGAGAGGAGTTGGGAAGATGTGTTGGAAGGCACGGTGGCACACCGTGTAGTATGTGTATATATAAAAGAAGTTGGAGGTTCACAGTCAAGTAGCGTAGCATGCATCATCTCACGACAGAAAATAAAGAATTGTGGTGTTTTAAAAAAGATAAACTTTAAATCATTGTCACCATAATAAAGAGGTTGGCAAAAGTATGCTTTAGAGCTGCTATTATCCAATGTGCCATAAACCAATAACACAGTCTCAAGGGAGGGCCAATTAAATATACAGCACGATAAACACGATGCAAATTTGATATATATGCGATATCTATCTTGTTAGCTTGCTAGATTGCCTGTTAAGTAGTTTGTGTATGTAACCCTTGAATGTATGTATGTATGTGAAAACTCTCAATTAGTCTCTTTTTTTTATTGCAAATGTAATTTCATATATGCTAAGTCCTAATTATAATGATGACTTCCTCCTACGTTCATAAATTTATTATTCGTTTTTATTACGAAGAACCGGTAACAAATTAAGCCATAGTGAAATGATGAAAGGGATCAATATATATAGAAGAAAATTGTTTGTGTGTATAATTTTAGAGATTGTATTTTTTTTGTAAATAAACTATTTTTGTTTTTGTACATAGGCTATCCCGTACAATTTAAAGTTTAGAGGTCGTATAATTTATTCGTAATATGTCATTTTTTATTCGGCATTTTTTTAAAAAAATATCATCTACCATATTTGATTTTAAATATTTAATGTATCTAATCATACTTATGAAAATAAAATTATTTTAACTTTTGCTTAAATGTTTTTATTATTCCATGATAAAAAAAACTATATTTTACAAATAATTTATAACTATTTGAAAAAAAATGAAGACCAACTAGAGCTCGATAACAAAAACACTATTGTATGCACATATAAGAAAATAAATTGTATCTCTATACATATATTTATTAACTATTCATTATAAGAAAATAAAGCTATTGTGATAAAAAAAATTTACACAAAAGAGTGAAAATTTGTCACTGGATAATAATATGTGACAGATTTATGATAAAAATTGTTGTCACAATTTATTAAGTCACAAAAAACTTTTGTGACATCGAATAATTCTGTAATCACAATTTCATCACAATGCCCCCATTTAAATTTCAGAAAAAAAATTAAAAAATGATCCATCACATTTGTGTAACTATTTTTTCATATTTTGTGATGATTTTTTTATAATATTAATAATTAATTCACTATCCACTAGTCTCAGTTTATTATTTATTAATAAGGATTCTATCCATTGATAAAATATTGATTTGTTATAGAAGAGCCTTAAGATATGATAGTTTACTCGAGAGAGAGAGAGAGAGAGAGAGAGGAGTGAGGGGGCAAGATCTTAGGACGACGAGGGGGTGAGGTCAGATGTGAAAAGTTGAATCGCTGTCCGCATGTGGTGGCGGTTGAGTTGGTCTCCTCATCTCATCTCCTGAGGGGGGACGCGTCCAAAATGGACCTTTTCCCCCCATTAAATGCCTGGTGGATGCCGCTGTCCATGAGACGTGCGAGGAAAGACAGACATCACGTCATTATTGCTTATTACCCTTTTATATAGTGCTTATTTCATGCATCACGTTCACCATTCCCAAGCTAATAATTTTACTTGCATTCAAAAAATATTAAAAGAAACAATCTATTTTTTTTTATATTGGGAGGGTGTAAGAAAAATTCGACCAACTGAAAAAATCTATTCGATCCGAAAAAATCGAACAAAAAAAATAAAAAATTAGGGGTCCGAATATAATTTAGGATAGTTTTTAGTAAATTAAAATTCACCCGCTAAAATTAGGACCCGATTTTTATTTATGATTTTTTATTTATATAATTAATACATGTGTTAATAATTCTTTTATTATAGATATAATACTTTTTTTTATAAAATTTCATACTTTTCTATCACATTATCAAACTTTAATTTAATAATTTTAAAATTTTAGTAGTATATTTTATATTTAATATAAAATTAAATATTTTTATATTAATTTTAAGTTATTAAATATATTTTTAAAATATAATTATATAAAAATAGGGTTCCAAAAAAATCATCCGAAAAAACTGATCTGCTAAAGGGTGATTTTTATTTTTTCAAAATGGTTTTAGGGTGGTCTTTCTAATTTTAAAAATCGACCCGAAAAATAGCAGTTGATTTTTTAGACCGAAAACTCGAATCAACCCGAACTAGTTTCACCCCTAGTCTACACTCCACACATATCAAGTTAAATATGGATAAAATATATAAAATATTTAAAAGTTGCACCCACTTGAGATGCGAGAGCATCCAGAAGACGAAGACGCTATATGTGAATGCCACCCATTCATGGCGTGACGCCCATGGCCCCTATGAGTGCGTATTGCGTAAGTGGTGTTGACAAGCTTTGAATCCGAGTGGCTTTTCTGGATCAAGTTATATACATTTTATTGTTAAATCAATTGTTATGTATAGATAACCGTTCAATGCCTTGCACATATTAGAAAAAATTTCATATGCTCAAGTTGCTTGGAGCTCATCTTTTGTTGTCATGTGTTTAAAAATTTTAGTTTGAAACTTGAATCCAAGCGTTTAATGCATGGTCAATACGGTCGACTGGAAGATGCATGCACCAGCACCCACCAGGAATTATTAATGTCCTGTGGCTTAACTAGTCTCCTTCCATATCAATGGTTAGCAGCTGAGATCTCAAGACAATAGATGTGATAACTCCGATAACTCTTATACTCTTCTTAGAACTAGTTAGATATTCATAATATATAAAAAACATGAATGTGTCATGAACTTTTCATATCATGCGTATGTTAAACGATTTTATACAAAAGTTTCTTTATTTTTCAACATATTTGTTTACTAATAATTTATAGCATCATTTATGACAACAAAAAATAGTTTTCTAGCATAAGAAGTTATAGAAAATAATTAATATCTATTACTAAATATAATAATACAAAGTTCGTAAAATTTTAACAATAATGAATATAATTATTATTGATGATTTAACTTTAAAATATTAGTAAAAATGTCAAAAGAAAATCGCTTGACATGCTTGTTAAATTCTAGTAATATTAGACATCACATTATCTTACTAGAGAGAGGCACAATCTCCTATAGGTCACATTTTACATCTTTAGATAAGAGAACAAATACAGATTTGGTTTGTGATCATAACAGATTCCATATTGGATTATTTCATTGAAAGGAACAACAAATCTAATTTTATATAGTGGTCAAAACAGCCGAGGGGCCACTAATGGCATATGCTACTCATCATAAATGTTGTTCAAAAGAAAAGAAGACTAGATTTTTCCATAATTTTTTTTATGTGGTCTGTATTTATTCTTAATTCTGAGAATAACTTTTCATTTATCTCAACTACAAATGTGGTTGCAACAATATTTTTCTTTTCTTTTTACTATTTAATATTAGAAATATAAAGATTATGTTCTTCTTGACTGTTTAATTCTTTATGATTGTTGGTAGCAATTTTGTTTAAGAAAAATCTCAATCCTCTTAAAACTTCAACCTAATTTTCTGCTAACACTCACATGAATAAACTCCTTCCAGAAGTTCCTAAATTTTTATCAGTGCCACTTTGAATAATTAAGATAATTTTTTAAGATAAAGTTTAGGAGGATATAACAATTATCTTTAATTTAACATTGTGCAAAAGGTCTTGTCCACGTGATGGGCAACTTGAGCCTAAATTTGTCAGCAAGTCATTAGAATGTTATTTGTCTTAACGATTTAAACTTTAATCAGCATCAAAGCAATACTTACTTCTATCTAGAGAATTAGAATATACAGGAAAATATATATAAAAAACATCAAAGTGGAAGAATTCTTTGCCACAAAACCATGAATCAATCTGTGCTATCAAATCAATCAATAAGAAAAACATGTAGACATGGTGCACCATCCATCCATGTGAATATGTAGTCAAATAATGGCAGGCAACCTCTGTGTACCAGCCGCAAGGCAGCTGACTGCCGCCGCAATTACCTAACTAGTAAGTGAACTATAACAATAATTCTTTTGTATTATTAATTTTATTATACAAATGTTTTATAGACTTCAATTAATCTCATTTTAAAATAAAACATTAAAGATAAATCTACTAATGCTAATGTAACAACCAAAGAAAAGATTAAAAAAAAGAAAACAAATCGTGATGGGTGGCCGAGCAAAGCACATGGGAGATTAAAAATCAAATCCCACTCAAAGTTTGAAAGAAAAGAAAATTAAATCTAATCTCTTCAGATTTAATTTTGAGAGGAAGATTAGATTAAAACAAAATCTTTTATAAATCCCCTTTCTCAACCCTCGCGATCTCTCTCTCCCTCCCTGTTCGTCCCTTCCAGCCGTGAGCAGAGGTAAGGAATTTGATCCATCGTCTTCAGGTGCAACGGCAAGTCGAGCGGCCCTCTTCTTGCTGTCATACCTGGTTATTAGTTCTCTCTCACACATCATCCTTACCTGATCATGTAAACGAACAAGCACCCGGAGAAAGAGCAGAGGGAGTGCAGAGGGAAATACAGGGGTTCGGCAGATAGCTTTTTCGACGAGCCAAGCGAGTATCAATTGCGATTACAGGTGGGTGAATCGAAATCACCTTACATGACCTCTGAATAACGTTAAATCATGCCCTAATCGTATAAGTAAAGAAGAAGAGGAAAAGATGGTTCAAGTTCCTTGTTTTACCTTGCTTGATTTTCTTGAATTGATTGATTGATTGATTATTTGCATGCATAATTTCATTATTTGTTGATCTGTTGTTATGTGATTAATTTGCTAGTGATATGAATTAGGTTAGATGGAGATTGCACTAAAGAATTTACGAAATTCGAGGGTTCTGTAAGTTTTCTGGACGCCGACCGGTCGACCGGTCCGTATGCATCGTGACAATCGGTCGATCGATAACTTGCATGCAGTCGCTTTCTACACATGTCGACCGGTCGACCGATTCCTGTCACCGGTCGACCGATCCTTGCCCACTGGTCGACTGTTCAACCGAACGGATCGACCGAACTAATTAAACCCGACTTGACCTACCGGTCAACCGATCTTAACAGACCAATCGACCCCACAGAGATCCCTCACTGATTTATATGATTTACTCTGTTATTGATTTATTTCACGTTGATCCTATCGTATCGGTTGAATCAAGAACAAAGAGCTACAAGTTATTAAAGCGATTAATAAGTTCAGATGAAAGATTAATGATGGGTTGTCAGTCCAAACTAAGTGCATCAAGATAAGGGTCGCTCCCTTGGTCATGCTTTGATCACCCATTGATCCGCACAAGGCCGTGTCGTTTGCTGGGCATACCCCAAGAATTAAAGGCACCTAAAGTCACCCTGATTGCTAATTAATAACCAAGATCAAGAAGCAAGTTCAAGTCAAGTCAAGTATGCCATGATTCCAAGTTTAATATATATTATTGATCCTCATGATTCATGATATCTACTGATCTTATTTTCATTATGATCCATGATACTGATATGTTATCTTTCACGTTCAAGTTAAGCATGATTATTTACCGTTGATTATTATATTCATGTCATACACTGTATATCATATGGTTCCCCACTAGGCTGTAAAGCTTACGAGAGGACCTCCTCCCATGTGTCTGATTTTCACAGGACCATGTCAGTGACGTGGTGGAGTATGCGTGTGGCGATGAAGTTCTGGCGATAAGACGACACATGAATCATAGGGCTTTTAGAGTGTTATTTAGTTTTCATTTACTTTTCGCATTTTAGATTCATGATGTATAACCTATTTTATTTCCTTAGCAATGATATAACAACTTTTAGACTTCCGCATAATTATGTTATCTTCTTTTATTTTATTATTTTTTCGCTGACGTGTCAAAATTTTTTACTGAGATATGGTCAATATTATGGTCAAATTATAGCATGTCGTAACGTCTTCAAATTAGTCTTCGCCATGTGGCGGGGGTCGATTTGGAGGCGTTACAGCTAAAGTATTGTTTACATATTTAACGAGGAGGGTGAGATGAGTTGCTGAGGGAAAGAAGTGTTGGATGTATAAATCGATGAAAATGGATAATGCAACTGATTATGTTTGAAACACTGATATGTTTATATATATATATATATATATATATATATATATATATATATATATATATATATATATATATATATTAAATAACATTTAGTTTTATTAAAGTTATTTGATTATGTCTAGACCACTTATACGTATGCAGTGACGAAACTCCATACTCGCTAACAAGTCATGGCTCCCAAATCCAACTTTTTGACTATGCCTATATATGATGTGCAGTTATTAGGAAAAAATAGTGTATAATATTGAGCATTGTTCTAGTATTATTTTGTATGCACTCAATATCACAAAAAAATCTTTTGGCAAGAGAATCCTCCTCAAGGACTTTTGAATTTAAAAAAAAAATCATAAGTTGGAAAATCGTTAAGGAAAATGGAAGGAAAAGAAGAGAGGAGAAAAGAAGCTTAACTTTAGCTTTTGTTCTGTTTTGTTCATGTACTTAGCTTTTGTTCTAACTTCTCTTTGTTTATCTCATAGTTGATTGCATATATAGCTCTCACTACAAGAAAATTTGTTATAATATAAAATAATATTTTATATTTCTCACGGATCAAGTCGTGGGATGTTCCGACGGTGGCGGTCATGTGCCTACCTTGTTAAATTGAATGGGCATATAATATATTATTATTTTATATTTCCCACAGTCGTAGCCGTGGAAAGTTTCGACGGCTGCGACCGTGGGAAGTTCCGATAATCGCGGCCTTGGGAACGCCATCTCTTATAATATAAAAAATTATTTTAGTTTTCTCACGATAGTAGTTGTAGGAAGTTTTGACGGTGAGAACTCCATCTTCTTAATATGATCATGGTGTTGTCATATAAAATATTATTTTAATTTTTCCACTGTTGTAGTCGTGGAAAGTTTTGAAGGCTCTACAATCGTCGGAAGTTCCGACGATCGTAGCCGTCGAAAGTTGTGACAGTTACTGAGCCGTCAGGAGTTGTGACGGTTTAAGTCGTGAGAAATATTTGCGTGCTATTTCGGAAGGATATCGTTAGCCGTCGTAAAATCCTTCGAAAATTGCGAAGGATATTCGATCGTCGGTAATATCCGCCGAAAATGAATTTTCTTGTAGGGTCTCAAACTTCGTTAAAACGCCTCATAACTTTGTGTTTAGCTCAACAGGAAAAAATACTTTATTATATTTAGGGCGTGCGTAATTGTACTCGGTTAAGTAGTTTGTAATAATTAAGATAGACTAATAACCATTTAATGGAAAAATATTTTTTTCATAATTTACATTTTTGTGCAATTATACAGGAAAAACCTAAGTTTCAAATGAAATTAGTTATTACATCATGCATCACACGATAAACAATATGGGAAAATATTTATTCAAAATTGTAAGGAAAAATAATTTTATTAATAATTAATCTACAAATTGTTTTTCCTGAAAAATAATATATATATATATATATATAACAGCAGAAATCGACGTACAATGAGGAATGGTGGGGTCAGAGTGCAAGACGAGAGTTTTGTGATCGCCATGAGAGAGAAAGAGAGAGAGAGGTGTTGGGGGGGGGGGGGGGGGGGGGGGGTGTGTGTGGCGGGGTGGGTGGGGTGGGGGGTCAGGGACTCAGAGTCAGAGTGCTAACAGCTTTCGGGATTAAATGCTTTTAATTACATTTGCGAGCTCCATAAATATACGTTGACACAAACAACCTGTCAATGACACAAACGCACTTAAAGGTAAATTGTACCTTCCTTTTTAGCACTAACTTCGTTCAATAAAAGCCAGTCCCAAATTGATTGATAGAGTTGATATCTTATTTCACAGTGACGAAAGCTAAATAATCTTAAATAAGATTTATACTAGACTTCGACTAATTTAGATATTATTATCATAAGGAAAAAGCTTCTCAACGTTAGCATCTTTTAAAAGAATTATGTTATAATTTTTGTGAAAAATTATTTGTAACTCATAAAAAATATCATTGTAGAATATTGCTTGATGAGACCATTATTATTATCTAAAATAAAATTATAATATTTATATATACTAAATCTTAATGGGTTTATGTAAATATTTCTTTAACAGTTGCAGAATTCTAAAGTTTGAACTTTGAATTCCATCACCCATGATACATCCCCTATAATCATGTTATCTCGGGGAAAAAAGAACTTAGAACAGTTAAAATATATTGTATTCGATCTTTTTATAATAAAGTAAGCCATTAGAAGGATATTTGTTATTTTTTTTTATAGTCGATCTTTGAAGCTTCGAAGCGGTGCCGATGATCTAATTCGCGCGAACCAACCCACCGAAATGCAAATAGGGATAAAAAATGATGACAAATCACGATTGCCATCCACATAATATGGGACTCCCACGACGTGAGATGAGGGATAGTTCTCTTGTTTTGAAAGGCGCGCTAAAGAGAGTGCACTATTCATAAATTAAAAATTGGTCCATCCTCAAGTAATTTAATTAGGTTGTCATGCGTTGCGTACTTCAAATAACAGGTGAAACTTCTAACAATTTTTTACATTCATATGCTAGTATGCTATTTGGTTTTTTTATATCATATGATAGAAAATCCTTATTGAAAATTTTCTCTATTCATATATACTTAAACTCTAAATCGAAACTTTACTTATACGAGAAGAAATCACTTACCACTCAAAAATAAAATAGTCGATGTATAGTAAAATCCGAAAAGTAAATGGTAACAAGAAGCTAATGGCCTCCTTAGTTGCATCGCGTTTTTTTCTCCCATTATATTTGAGATCATTAATTAAAAGGAATTAATCATTAAGAAGAAGTGGATGTGAGCCATATATTTACACATAATGTATGTTCCTCACTAGTGGCGCAAGCAAGAGCCACTTAGCTCATTTCATATCGACAGAGCTCTCCGTCGCAGCTGCGGCCACGTACATGAAACAAATGCATAGAATCAATTTCATGGTTCATGATTAGTTCATCAAACGATAAAATAGTTCGAAAATACGCGTACCTGATTAGTTATATAAGTAGATGCCATTGATAATCTTAACTTTATATTCCGTTAAATGGGTAGTTAATTAATGTCAAAGAGAGAACGATTATAAATCAATGATTTTGAGTTGGTTCAATTGATTGATTGATTAATTAATGATGTACTAAAAATAAAATTCAAACTGTTATTTTTTAAAAATTATAGGGGTCGTTTGACAACGGAAATTGGAGTTTCACTAAGTTCTCGTGAATAGTTTGAATTGATAGATTAGTTCATGGCGTGCTTAGATAAAGTGAAATTTGATGAGAAGAAATAAGGTAGATGATGTGATAGGAAAAAAATATATGTGATTGATTAATTTTTTGTGGGTTTTAAAATAAAAATTAATATTATAAATATAAAAATAAAATATTATTAACAAATAAAAACAAAGGTAAAGTTTAAAATTTTTGTTTTAAAAAATTTGTTTAAATATATTATTTAAATATAAAAAATCATATTTTTAATAAATTAAATGTAGTAGAATATTAAAGTTTTTAATGAAATAATAAGTAAGAAATAATATTATATTAATATGTTATAATAAATAATTTATATTTAATAATTAAATTATTTTATAACATACATGTGTGTGAGAGAGAAAATAAAGAAAGAAAAAAATAAATGAAATTGAAAAAAATGTCAAACCCATCAACTAAAAAAAATGTGACTGCAACAATACTTAGTTCCAAAAAAAAAATCATGTGATCCTCTTTTGAAACACGTTTCGCCTTTGGTTCCACCAAACATCACGTGGAACTGACTGGAACAACGTCTAGTTTCAATTATCAAACATGCCTAGAAGAAGTCCATGTAATGATATAATTGAGATTAAGTGATAAAAAATTTATCATCACTTAACTAGTTCTTAATTTTAATTTCCTAAATATGCAAGCCGGCATCGAAAAAAAAATCAGTAAACTTGCCACGATAAAAGGATAAATTATAACATAAATCATTATTATAAAATGTAAAACAATGCATGGACATTTTAGTTACATCTTAGTTGTATGCCCTTTTTAAGTGAGAAAGTGACTCGCTCTTAGACCCGCTTAATGTTATTTTGAATGAACTTAATTGACTTGTCTACTTGCCGATCAAATCGAATTAATGAGGGCCACATATGTGAAGAAAACCGTAGAACAGTTAATTAATTCTGATAGATTAATGCATAACTCGACAAGTTATATTGTCAATGAAAGGAGGAGGTTACAACTTGTAGGCAGTCATTCAAGTTATATTTACAGTATCATCATGCATTATTATCATTGGAAGAGAGAATTAATGATCAAGAGTTTCTGATTTTTTGCTCTTTCACATATCTTTTATCCAAATGATAATTAAGATATCGCCGTGTTTCCTTTACATTACATATCCGTTAAATCCTACTCATGGAATTTTAAAATTAATTACTTACTCTAACGTCAAATAATAAAATAAGACAACTAACTTAAATATGTAATTCCGATATTAGATATATTTTACGATAATTTTTCTTTGCCAAAGCTACCATATGTTTGATAGTCCCTTGGGTATCTTCTTGGTCATATGAGAATCGTTAATGTTGCTTGATTCAAATGTTAAAATTAACCCCCTAATTATCCAAAGGTCACAGTTTAATTAGTCAACGGCCAATATGATTAATATACTGACAAAATATTCGGTGCGTAATTTTTTAAGCACATACAACTAATAATGCCTAATTAGTTTCTTTTTGCAATTCTAAAGAAGGTCATTGACTTAATAGAGAAAAAAGTTAAAAATAATTTATGTCTTGCTCGAGATGTTGACTAATCCCAGCTATTAATTTATAACAAGTCTATTTGTTGTATTGCGATGTGTCATAGCCTGGGTAGGCCTGCAAGGTTCAGACTATGACATTAATTACTAGATGCTTTTTTGCTTTTTTTTTCTAGAAAAAAATTGTGGACTTATTCATCATTGTCCTGTTCCTAATTCTCACCCACTGTGCATTATGTAATATTAAATAAAATAAAAAAAAATTGAGCATCACGCACAAGGAAACAAGCTAGCATACACATTTTAACAAATTTAAAACTCTGATCGATTAAAAAAAAACTCTGATCGATGAAAATTTGCTTAAAACAAATATTAAATACTCCGATGAATAGTTTAAGCAAATTAAAAGATGTAGATATCAAGTGGTAGATTTTAATATTTGATCCAATGACGCAAAGGAAACTGGCCATTGTGGATGAGGTTAGCCAGTTGTTCCAAATAAAAATGATATGTAATTATGAATGAATAGAATAAAAAAATTAAAATTAGTTGGTGCAGTTTGTTAGCGGTGATACTCTCAAGTGATTTGGCTAATGTTAATAGCATCAAAATTAATATCTTTGAAGTCGAATGCATATTCGTTCTTTTTATTTTAAATTAGTCAAATATTAGTAAGCTTGAAGATCAAAATCTCATATATCCGAATGGATATAAAAAATACAGAAAATAATAATACTCATTTCGATCATTAACTACATTACATGAGCATTGCAAATGCTCTTCATGTGTTGATTTTCTTATTCTCGCTCTTTCAGATTATTTAATCCTTTTTCTCAGCAACGTAAACAATATTGAGAACTAAGAGGTAAAATGATAAAAATGGTGACAAATATATTTTAAAAGTGAGATCCAATAATTATATTATGATTCGCCCTTTTCCTCATAATTTAAGCTCTTAAACACCTTAATACTTTCCCATCCCACCTAATAGTGCAATGCTATTTCTAGTCAAGGTTAAACACTTATTGTTTAATTAGCATATATCTCGACAAACGAAAAGCGAATAACTTTCTATAGAATTAAGAAAATTTTAGAGGAAACTCCGGATTGCTAACTTTCGACTAACCAATGTTTATTAACTGTGAGATCATCTTTCCTCATAATTTTTCTTATTCCATCTCCAATTTGGTGAGTCGTTCCACCATGAAAAAGTGTAGGTTTTAACGTACCCTCAAGTATCCAATCGTGTGGTAGTTCGAGTTTAGATTTGAAGAATCCAAGAACAGGTTGAGTTGAGGTCCTGATGACGTCGGCATGAAATGGACTCGTTGTCTACGAGTGACTTAATGCACATGCTACAAATTATTGCAGCTGCTACGAAATCAAAAATGGACAAACGGGGCAGTTGCTGGACGTATCGCAGCCCCTCTACGTCTCCTGTACATAAATATTTCACTACACGCTAATTTTTTTAAAAAAACAAAATCGAACCCGTCGATTAGCCATGGCCCATGTACGACCGAAAAGGCACGGGTAAATAAATAAATAAATATATATAATTTCATATTTCAGTAGTCTTTTTGGGAAGGAATGTGCGTGGTAATGAAAAACATAACTTTCTGCAGGAAAATAAAAAAATTATTCTAAAAAATTGAATTCATTTTTTTTGTTGCCACAAAGAATTTTAGGAAATGATGTCAACGAGTTAATCGGCGGAGCGCTAACTGTTATGCGCACTTGTCCACAATTAGAAATTGATTCATCATCGAGCTAAACTAATTCGATAAAATCGTATCGCGTCACATATCTTGCGGTAATTCCAACATTAATTTTTAAATTCAAACTCAATATGTTGAGATGAGCCGCGAGAACACTTGATATTCGAGGTGGTTGCACAAACATCGAATTTATTGCAAAAATCATACTCCACATCTCCAGAGCAATTACCAAGAAAGGAAGAAAATAATTGTACTACCTCGTATATCTAACATTCCTATAATTCATGATGAATTGAATTGAAAGAAGAAGTGTTTAATTAATAATTTACTATCCATCATCCATCTCTTATTGGAGTTTGCTAGGCTTGTTAACAGTTTCAGAGCAGTAAATTTCCGGTCAATCGATTCCGGGCGCCATCATCTTTGGTCGTATTGTGACCGACGTCTTTAACTGGTTGCCACATGGACAAGTTCCTACATGGCACAGTCGTCTTCATCTCCTTCGTGTGTCGTCACTTATTTGAAAAACAAAATATTTCTCTTTCGCACATGGCGATAAAATTCATTAACCTAAATCGAAAAAAAATCGACAAAATTGGTCAACACAAAAACATGTAAAGTGACTGCAATGCGATATTGTAAGACTCGATCCGAACGAATTAAATTGAACCGAGTCGAATAGAATGGTCGGATCAAATAATAAAAATTAATAAAAAATAAAATAATTCAAAGTGACTATTGTAATATTATTAATATGTAAAATATTATTTAGCAAAAACATAATAGAATAAAATAATTCAGATCAAATAATACAATAAAGTAAGTATAAATTAAATCATCAATTGAACATTTTCTAAATAAAAATATTTTGAGTAATTATAAAAAAATAAATATATCAATGAAATTTTATATATGTGATAAAAAAAATGTTGAAATATAAATTTCAAAGTATATATATATATATATATGATATTTTAAAATAATTTAATATTTTTTTGTACATTTTATTTTTTTTACATTTTACAATTTGACCTGATCGGGTCAGTCAAACTCATTGGTTTGTGGGTTAACCGGTTGAACTAAGGTTTTAATCGGATTTGACCGGATCAAAATA
The DNA here is from genome assembly GCA_030549335.1 of Pontederia crassipes. Lineage (NCBI taxonomy): Eukaryota > Viridiplantae > Streptophyta > Magnoliopsida > Commelinales > Pontederiaceae > Pontederia > Pontederia crassipes. Next base: position 19,536,404 of record CM060188.1, on the reverse strand, counting down.
TGTTAACTCCATGGTCAGGTTTTGAATGATCTACGGATCGTTTTAGTGCCCGGACACCGGTTCAATATTTTCGAGGAAAACAGATAAATTTGGATAACCAAAAAATTCACTCTTCCTGAGGGATCTGAGGGATCAAGATTCGAGCTTAAAGAGAGTTAAATTACGACATCATAAAATAAGATAGAACGTTCGCTGAGTAATCGTGAAAAGGATAAATAAACTTGGAACAATTTACGAACTTTGAACCTCGGTTATATCAGGATGACAGCCATGTTTATCAATCACAATTTACGAACTTTGAACCTCGGTTATATCAGGAATGTATGCCATTTTTTTTTTTTTCTTTTTGAGAGAAGCTCAGCACGACTACAATACTGCCTTGTTGACCATCCTTGGATCTTCTCAAGTCCTGCAACTCAAGCTTTGGGTAGATGGCAGGCAAAATGGCATCTCACTTTATGCTGCTTTTGTAAAATACTAAAGAACAACCTCATTTAATATGCGGTTGTAACAAATTGCCAAAAGGAATAGCAAGGTTTACTTGATTCTCTGTGGCCAAGCCTAAATATGAGACGCCATATTACCCCTCTGTCTGTGCATGAATACTCTGCCTGAAGAAACAAACTCCACATTTTTCCTCTTAGCATTGGTCATGGCAGCTATCATGAACCAGCAAGCCTTAGATTCTTTAAATCCTATGTGGATAAGGCAACAGTTTAATCTCTGCAAAAGTTTCTAAACAAAGGCTGAGAAAGATGGTGGTGAAAACCTTAATATTTCCAAGGAAAAAAAAGGTTTTTGAGCTAAAATTATCAAAGACATAGAACATTGGTTGGGAATATGTGTTAACTAGTAAACAGGTTGGAATATGAAAATTCATAAAGTGAAGAGCAAACATTGTAATATGGAAGATTAGGTTGCATCACAAAGTATTAGAAAAAAAACACTTCCACTTGGAAGAATGTCAATATACAGGCCATATTGAACGCATAGATTATCCTTTTTACAGAAGGATATGACTTGCCTTTGAAAACATAGTTTCGATCTCTAGGAAGATCCATAGTTCTTTTTTGGCTTATAAGATTGCAGCTAATATCTATCAATTCATCATTCATAGAGTACAGTATGCAGAAGTCATGAACTCCAAGTTCAGGCACTTTCAGCTAACTACGTCCAACTTCAAGTTTTCTGTTCTGCATGAACACAAAGCAATAATTAATTTGTGTGGCTTAAGCCCCTTTATTTGCCCAAATGAAAAACAACGAAAAAGAATTCAAAGACAAATTGGAGGGTCGAGTAAGTCAGAAGGCAGAAGGATATGAAGCAAATATGTGACAAGGCGGTGCTCTGACCAATTGAAGTATTGAACTACAATCCCAGTGAAGTGCATTGCATATATATTCTTAATGATTTCAGAAAAATATTCTATTAATCGTGTAATCTTCTAGTTTCTTGGAACGTAAGCCATGTGTGATATGCCTCTTGTTTAAGCAGTGCAGAAGAGATATACTTTTATTTGTTATTGTATATGAACTAAATAATTGAAAATTGATATTGATCACATATGGAGGCATACCACTAATCTGTGAACAGATTGAGTAACAATTTTTTTTTTTAAAAAAAAAAACTTCATAAAATAATTTGTCTACACTGAAGTAATAAAATTATGGATGACATAAGCTCGTGCACAGTACCCAAATATAAGAAGTGATAACTCCCTAAATAAGAGGACAATGATAAAGAAATAATGCCCTTAGTCTATTATGATCTCTGTGTGTGCTCAACTAATTCTTACCTTGCACATTGTGAACCTCTATCTAAGCATGACAATGAAACAACTTTATTGAATAACCATAATCTAATGATTCCTGCTAGGTCCGAGGCTATATGGTAGAGTGCCCCCAAACTTTTGTAAGACATAATGGCTTTAAATGATCCAAAGCAGGTTGCGTTATCTCACACACAGGTACAGAGTGTCTCTTGAACTCATGTACTGTTACGATTTCACAGTAGCATGTCAAGAAACCTGGGTTCTCCAATATCTCAGTAGATCTATCTGATAAATGTCATAAACTTTGTGTCTTAGTAATTATTGAAACTAAAAAAATTGATTTTTGCCGTAAAAACATGAAATTGCGCAGTTAATTAACACGAAACGTTCATAATTCAAGGGAACGAGGCAATTCTAATGCAATATACCAGGAACACCTGATGGCACCTACAACAATCTAATTCCAATAAAGGATTTTAGAGGCCTAATAATTGCGCGAACGATCCACACTCCTGAGTTCAACGATCGTCACATTAAACAAATCAATATGCACAATAAGAAAGCAGATATAAGGGGGGGCCTTGTACCTCAGCGCCTCGCTCTCGCGCTCAAGCTGCGGCCTTGCTGCGGCCCTCGCAATCGGGACTATCGCCGAAGTTTCTGGATGGGTACTTAGCGGAAGCAACACCGACCTCAAAGACGAGGTCATCGCCAGAGGAGCGAATTCCGGTGATGGACCACCAGCGGAAAAAAGCCCGGACGCGTATGCCGTCTAGGTCAGAAATACGGCGGTCGGCGAGGCGGCCGTTGATGCGGGGGGAGTATGCGGCTAGGTAGTTGTCTGGGGGGAGGAGGACGCGGCAGTGGTCATCGAGGCGGACGGAGAACTCGCCGGAGGTGCGGTTCAGGGAGTACTCGAGAACGTTGGTGGGGAGGAGGCCGACGGGGAAGCCGCTGTTCCTGAGCTCCTCGTACGCCGAACTGGGCTTTGGGATCTGCGATCGCGACGGCAGGATGAAGAGGAGGAGAAAGATGAGGAAGACGACGACGCGCAGGCGGAAGAGGAGAAGAAGGGGGTTCGACATTGTTGACGCCTTACGCGGTGGAATGGACGACAAAACTGCTTTTTTTATTTCTGTGTATTATTATAGCAGGTACAATAATATTCAATGAACAAGATGCCCTCAATGCGCCGATTTTATTAGATTTAATATACAATTTTAATCAACAATTCACATAAATGGCACACTTAAGAAATAAAATTTAATTTCTTTTGATATGAATCGTTGATAAAAAATTAACGAATAAAACATGCCCAAGTATACCTCCAACACACAAGATCCCTATTCCCTAGAGTTAAAAAGAGTGTTTGGAGAAGTATTTAACAATTCAAACGTTATTTTTTTTAGTAAAATACATAATCAAGTAGATATTATTAATATTTTGAATGAAAATATTAAAAAATTATTCTATTAATTTTGTGTTTAGCCTTTAGATGTTTATATTCCTTTTTTATTTTATTCTTATTCAAATGTATTATTTTTTATATATCCTATTATTTTATTATTTTAATTATAAAACTATTCAACAATATTTCTTTTATATTCATTTTTAATTAATTACAAAATATTTATTTATTAAAAATGTATATAAAAATTAATTTAATAATTAATTTTTCATATCATGTATGAACTATATAAAATTTATTGTAAATATAAATATATATTAATAAAAATACTTATGAAATTTTATTTTATTTTATTTAGTTTTTTATTATTTATTTATTTATTAAGTTATAAAATTTATAAAGTAATTGAATTGAATAATTTATTATATATTTAATTATATCATTTTATATTATCAGTTAATTTTATCTTTAAATTTATCAAACGTTTATTTATTAATATCCTAAATAAAATAAAATACTAATCATTAATTATCTACTATTCACTATTTAAGTCGTCATCTGATATCAAACCATTAATAATAAACAAGCCTAAATATGTTATTTATTAATCTCAGACAATAAGTTATAAAATAAAATAATTGAACAAATGACAAAAATTAGTCTTCAGCGAGTGTCACGGCGTGAAGGCAAGATGCCAGTGACCGTTAACGGTCTATGACCATAACAGTCATAACACACTTACCATAACGATCGTAACAAGAATCTTATTATTTGAAGTCTAAAAGTTACGTATTAATGATTATTGATTATATGTCACACTTAAATAAATGAAATGCACGTTCAACTATAATTAGATGAAAAAATGTGAGATGTAAAATATTTGTTATTTGCTAAAGAATAATGAACGAGTTGAAGTTAATAATTGTAAGAATAATTTTTTGTCATTCATAAAAAAGTGAAATTGCATAATAAAGTTCTTGTACCTTTATATGTATGTATTTTCAAATAACACAGACAAAAGGAAGCATTATGTCTTTTGGATCTAGTTAATTTAAATGGTGATAATGACTTGCTGTCTTGCTTCTTTAACTAAATTATGATTAAATATTTTATAAAATAAAGTAATATCAAATGTGAAGTTTAATTTCCATCGGTCTCATGACAAAAGAAATAAAATTACAAACAATTACAAAGCAACCATGTGAAAAGCTCAAGATATAAAGATGATGGATATGTACTCATATTTTTATGATGACAGATGAATGATGTTATTCCATGTTTATGATATATTCTTTTTATGCTAAGAAAATATTCATGACGATGTATATGATAAGTTATATTTGATTTTGCTTAGGTCATATTTAAAGCATTGTACATTATATATATATATATATATATATATATATATATATATATATGAAAATGCATGAATATATTATGTAATATCTTATTTAGGATTGTTGCATGCATCATCTTTATACATACTTTATTTCAAAAATTTTGCTTCTTGTATCCGTGCGACAACGAAGAATGAATCATGACAAAAAGTTACATTAATACTTGAGTCTAATAAATCATTTATGTCAAGAAAAATGTATGAATAATTAATGTTAATTGATATTTTGTAAATTCAATTTGCATAAGTCTTCATTCAGTGGAAAGTTACGTTGAATAATGTTATATATTGTCTTCCGTTGCAATATAAGTCAAAATAAATTATATGATTATTCACCGAAAAAAATTATATGATTATGTGATGGAAAATGTAATAGTACAATTGTTCTGATATCACAGGAGTGTTACATCTTCAATACTTTTATGTTATTTCAAATTCTTCTGGAAATGATAAATATATCACTCGTGCACCAGAATTTCACAGTACGACGTCTCATTTTCTTTCTTTCAAAATTCGATATCGGATAGAGGATTATTTTCATAAATTATTCCTAAACTATTATGATTTTTCACATTTAACTCTAAATTATGAATTTATTTTTTATTCTTAAACTATTGTAATTTTTTCATTTTTTTAAAATCCTACCAATTCATTTTTGTTACATTTTCTATTAGGTTTAGTTTTTCTTGTTTATGAAAAAACTAATTATCCCTTCCTCCATAATATATTAAATAATAAATATAAAAAATATTTCTTGTGCCGACCCCTCTAATCTGATTCTAAAATTAAGTGTTTCAATATTTTTTATTTATTATTTGATGTATTATGAAAGAATGAGTAATTTAGTCTTTTCATAAATAAAAGAAAAATAAAAACTAACAAAAAATATAATAATAGATGGAAGAATTAAAATGATAAACTCGTCATACTTTATAACCCTATTTGGTATCAATATAAAATAAGAATTAGAATCTGTTGTAGAACAATTGTCCAAACACCTTTTTTTTTATACGTGGGTTCCACTTGATGACAAAAATAATAAAAAAAAAACGAGAGCAAATGAGTCTAGAACAAAGATGAGGAACATTATCAGGATCAAAGCAAAAATAATATGGGACAACTCATTTTCACCAAAACAATCTCAATGGATTTAAAAAATTAAGTTTGTAATTTAAAGATTAAATGTAAATTTTTTTTGATATTTAGAGATAATTTATGAAAATAATCATAGATCTTAACATCCATTTACTGATTTACAAGCTGACGTGTCAACTTCAAGACTACAAAATACGCAAGATTTTTTTACAGAATATGTGAAACTCGTAATTTTTTAAAGAATTATAATATTTTTAAAATAAGAAATCAGAGATAACAATTATATTTATATTTTGACAATGAAATGTTATGTACGTATCTGTATTGGATAATTTGTTATATTATTTATTCATCCCCTGGATGCACTCAGATAAGTTCAAAGATAAGTGAGTAGTGTGTAAAGAAAATCTGTCTAATAAATATCAAATCAGTTAGAATAATAAAAAATAATGTTTTTCTGTATTTAATATTATCAAGCATTATATATATGATAAGGTTTAATGATCATATACGGATATCAATAGCAAGAAATATGCATATATATATTTTTACTATTTCTTTTATAATAACAGTTTAAATGGTCAACACAATAATTATACAAAATTATATTCATTATAAAAATAATAATAGCTATTTTTTATAGTTAAATTTTTAATAAATGTTTTTATATTTTTTAGTGACTCAAACTCAAGAAGGATCCCCCTTGCCATTTCACCTTAACGGCTTAACCTTACCCTATCCGTTTCTAAAATTGATCTTGTTTTAATTGCAACGCCTCGGGTGCTACGTTTTGTGTGGTCCTTGGAACAGGGACATGTGGACGAGAGGGACGGGTGTCATGCGGGCGTACGCAAAGCTGTCCATGTCTTCGACACTGCTCTATTACTTTGACGTCTTCCAAGTTCCATCGCCATTAAATTAAAATGTCCCTGTTACGTGTAGTTACAAAATAGAGGGGAAAAAAAATCTCATATTTCACAACGTGGCCTCCGGGCCATCACTGACGGGTGTACTGAACAGATCTTGGGCTTTTATTCTGGACAACATTTTGGGCTTAGATTCTGGTGGTGCACTTAAAATCGGATACGGACCTGCTTTTATTCTGGACAACATTTTGGGCTTTTGGGCTTAGATTCTGGTGGTGCACTTAAAATCGGATACGGATCAGAGGGAGATGTTGGATTCGACCCAGGTTTCATAACTCGATGATTATCCCTGAAAACCAAAATGAATCGGATTTAGACCTGTTTGATTAAACTTATACATATTTTATAATATTTTTTTTAAAAAGTCATTTATTGTATCATAACTAATTAATTATTATTAATATAAATATTTTTATCCAAATGTGAAATTATTTATTTTTAAAAATAAATTTCAGTCAATAAAATATCTATAAAAGTCTTGGATATTTTTTCCTAAAAGTCTTATTAATTCGTTTTCTTATTAATTTCTTTTGCTTTATGTAGTATATATATATATATATATATATATATATATATATATATATATATATATGTGCTTCCTATATACTTGTGATAAGTGATGACCAAAAACTTTAATTTCACGTACGCACCAAGTGTAACATTATTTATTAATCTATTACGTCCCGATTCGTTCGGGTTTTGTTTCCACCTTAATAAATCACTCGTCAATTTGATCAAAACCCATGTGCACCAACGTGCGACACTTGCGGAACCCATCACACACTTTTATTTTCTATATGGATGGTGGCAATCCAAACGGCGGGCATACACAGGAAGGGTTTGTAAAGTGATTTTAAACATATATTTATTTATTATTTTTGACATTTTTTATTGATAATTTAGAGGATCATTGTGGATAATAAATATATAATTTAAATCATTAATAATATTTTTTTTTATTTTTTAAATTTTGACGAGCTTCTATATATTATTTTTCATCATAATAGATATAATCATTTTATATAACTTCTAATCTTATAAAACTATTTTTTATCATCATGAATGATACTTTAAATTATTAATAAAGAAAGACATCGAAAAAATAAATAAAAGTATGTTTAAAATCGTTTTATATGCGCTTTAGAAGTCCATTTTTCCAAGTAAATATTCAAATCTTACACGTCCATAAAATATTTCCAAAGTGAAACATATGCCACCACACTTGGCCAAAAATAAAAATGTGCACTATAAAATCTGAAGCTCGAAATTAGGTTGTGACCACATATTAATAATTATCATGATATGTATATTGTTCAAGTTTGACACCGAAATTATTGCTCGCTTGAGGAGGTCCATGGTGCATTTATGTCGACAGCTCATAATTGAAGCAAGAGCAATAAAGAAACGGACCTTTAGAATTGGCATGGTTTGTCATGGCCAGAGAACAGACGACAAGCCTTGTCTTCTTGAGACTTCGAAGCTTAAAAATTTACCCTACAGAACGATTTCTAAATTCCACTCCATTAATGAATGAGAATTTTATACTGTCTCTAAACTCATGAACTCTGCATCTTCTGTAGAAGATAATGGAAACTATATATCCAACAATAATCCAACTATTATAGCTAAAGCAGCAACAACAATGTCCCATACCCTCAAATTCTACGATTAAGAATGGAGGAGAACTCTGAACACTAAATGAAACCCTGATAAATGGTGCAGACTCACACGAACAGGGTAACAGATATGATTTCCATTGCAGTTTTGTTCTACTGTAAATGTTTTCTTCTTCAGACGACACGATTTTTTTTTTCAAGAAAAATGTGGTAAAATAAGAAGGTTTCCATATGCAGACATTAAGGTCCCAACAAGAGTTCTGCAAATTTAATCTTCGATACGCTCTCCAATACTTCAAAAGGGGTTATATCCCCAATGACCACCACCTTCTTGTTCTCCAAGTCCACCTCAAACGAGGTCACGCCTGCAATGGGAGAATGAGTTTGTCAAATTTGCTACGCAGATAAGATCAGGATTTTTTTTTTCATTTTTTTGGTTGAGAGTTTAAGACAAGTTGAAGAAAAAAAACATATATTCGGTGGTATTTTTAGGAAGTAATAAATGGTGTCAAAAAGTGAGAAGGGAAAACAGGAACCAAAATGCAGGGCTTAGTTAGCTGAAGCAATAGCAAAACAACATTTATTATATAATTTTTTTTCTCTTAGTAATTCTCCGTTAATGAGCAATACGATGGATTAGTGAAACTTACAACAGAATTCACGTACAGTTATTTTTACTTTTAGTGCTGAGTTTCTCAGTTTGATGAAAGAGTTAAAAGACAAATGCGGCACTGTTCTAAGCTGCATTAAGTACTGGGCTACTGGCACATGAAGATTATACTCCATGGTCTCAGAGAGAGAGAGAGAGAGAGGGAGAGGGAATTTCCGTATGTAGTAAAGGGAAAATTGTACCTTCCATCTTGGAGATGTGCTTCTCAACTTTCCTAGCGCATCCATTGCAGTGCATAGACACCCTCAAGACCACAGTCTGCACAACTCGCTCACCAAGATCATGTGTGATGATTAACACTTGTGGTTATATATACGTACAGGTATAAAAAGACTCCTGATTAATGGATTGAATAATTTTGCTCAAAACAATTTAACACAGAGGAAACATCAAAGTGAACACGTCTGATTTATCAGGACTCCTAGTCCTCACCATATTTGGTGAAGAATTAGACAAGATCAGTACGTTAAGAATGTTTATTGACAAACCTTGGGTTGGAGATGGAAAGCCAGCGTCTTGTTGCCGTCAAAAATGTCCCTGAGCTTTAGAATCTGATCGAAATGGCTCTGCAACAACGCCTTCCGTTCCTGAACAGCTTCCTCGCCTTCCTCCTCCGGAGTCCTAATGCAGACACAAGAACACGGAGAGCAGACGGAGAGAGCGAAGCACTCCAGTACCCTCTCCAGTCCCAATCTCCTCCCCATTCTGAAGGCTACGAGAGAGAGAGAGAGAGAGAGAGAGAGAGAGAGAGAGAACGGAGAGCAATTAGCACCTCACGACGCCAGTCGCCACCTTTCTTGACATCTCAGACGACAGAGAACATTCCTAATGAGTCAAGAAGGGTGCACACTGAGAGTCAATATCCTGGAGGACTGGCAGAGGTCAAGAGGGTGCAACCTCATGTGAGCAGGTACTGCTGTCTCAGTTAGTTACTGCCTACTGGGTTGAATTAAGATTGTCAAAACATATCTCGTAATAATTAACTAGTTCACATTTAGTATTATCTTAATCCATTAACATGTTTTTTACGTGAACAAATAGGATGACATTATCATTTAATTGTAAAACTTTTTTAAATATCCCCGTCAAACTTTTTGGATATTCAGAATTATTAGTATAGGACTAATTCACAATTGAAAGATCAAGTCATTTTGAATTGTAAAACTTTTGTAATCTTTTTTTTCTCTTTTGTATCAGGTAGAGTCCTGATTCTAGAGTGGATGGTGAGTTGAAAACTATAAAAAAAAATTTGTTGAGCAGTCAAAAGATGAACCGTAAAGGAAAAAGAAAGAAGAGGATGGAAAGTGGCACATTTCCTTTATATTTTACCATATTCCATAAACTTTGATGCTAACATTTGATATGTAAATATTTTAGTAACTTTGTTTACGGTTAACGCCTCATCGAGTTTATCGTAAGAGATTAATAATAAAGTCTTTAGACAAAATATATTCGTCTATATATATTATCACTAATAGTCCATGCATTTTCTTGTTCACTTAGGGCCGTTTGGTCATATAATATCTTTAGAGAATAAGAAAATTTATTCAGAATAAGAAAATTTATTCTCCTCTTTATTTGATTCAATCTGAATAAATTTTAAATATAATATATTTTATTATAAATTATTGACATTTAATTATTATTATTATTACAAAAATAATAGTATAATAATATGTGATTAAATTATAAAAAAATAAAAGAAATGATAAAACGTTGAAAAGGTGAGAATATATATATTCCGTCATTTAGATGGAATAAAAAATTTACTGTTTGAAGGAATATAATGATGGTATCGTAATTTTCAAGGTAGTTTTATCAAAAATGTGTTTTCATTAATATAATCTTATTCTCTTGTGTGTTTGACAATATTCATCTTAATAAGCATTTATTCTGCAACCAAACTACCCATTGACGTCTGACAAAATTTAATCCTTCATCTTTAGTTGCGTTGCCTTTCCCTGGAATTCATTAATTGTTGGCAAATAGATGCGAGGAGCAGCAGATTGTGGATAAGTTAATTTGATACAACGCATATGACGCGGTGCTGCCTGCCAAAAGGAGAATACGAGGCTTCCACATGAACTTGATGTTGGAATTGGAATCGATTGGTCGATGGCGTGCATGTGGATCGTGGTCGCGGGGGGAAACTGACATTAACATGGTGGCTTCAATTCCGGATAGGAATGCTCTCGATCGGTGGCCCCACCAACTCATAATAGCTCATCTCATCTGTTAGCGATGGAGGTCCTAATCTTGATGGCTTTCTTTTACATTATAGAAAGAGTTTACTGGTACAGTAAAATTTAGAAAAAAGTTAAAGTTCATTAAAGGAAAAAAAAGAAAAAAAGAAATGTATAGTTCGAGGCCTTGTGTCGAAAGATGAATTCACATTTATATTATGCTAAAGTAAAAAAAAAAGGAAATACTAATACAAGAGGATTTAGGCGCAACACATCTTCATATGTTTTAATAAAATAATAATACCATAAATATTTAAGGAATCATATTAAATTTGGTTTCGAAATTAACATATTTATATTCATATATATTAAAAGATTCAAAAGTTCGAAGGGTTATACGTGGGTCCGTCTCTTACTACAAACAAAGTAATTGATGAATTTTGAGAGTTTAAATAATGGAAAAAAAATACTTTCTTGTCGGACCTTTTTTTCTCTTTTGTGCATTCATGTGTTGGGCAATACACGTGAGACAGTATATATTTTTCTTTTGCTCAAATTACGGAAGTAAACAAATATTTGTTTTTGTCCCTTTTTTTTTAATTCACCGTAAATGCGATGAGTCACTGTAGTAGATCGGCAGGTACTGGTTACTCGCCTCACTGGTTTCTACTTGGACAAAGCACATGGAATGTGAGAACAAGCAGATGGGTTTTCGTGTAATATGGCATATGGTTGCAATTAATTATCGTCATATTCGCAGGACAACCTGAACAGTAAACGATTTGGAAAAAGCTCCAAGAATTGTTCGCACAGAATAAATCTGGAAAGAAGAACGAAAAAAGGACAACCTAACCAGAAGATGAGGTTGCCAATCGTTGCTCCAATAGACCGAATTTTGACAATCAGAACTTGACCAAATTAAACTAATTTCGATGATTCTGCCCTACATTAGAATATGGACTTAAAAAAATCACGATTGCAAAACTAATCTGAGAACAATCGGAGGTTCTTAAGGGGCGTTTACTGCATGAATTATCACTTTATATACTATTAGACAATCTAGATGTTCCAAATAATTTAACTTCAGAGTACTAATAATCTAAAAAGATTAGAAAAATACGCCCTTGGTTCTGTGAGTTCCATCCACCTGTATTTTCTCTACTTCAGTCTTTTTTTTTTCTTCCATGCGGTCTCTCCCCTTGATTCTTATAATAAATCTTATTTCTATCCAAACATCATTAATCCATTTTTTTTTATTCTACTTCTATTTAAACACACCGCCATAAGTAATCTATCAAACTAAATAAAAGTTAACTGTTTTATTTTACAAATTAGAAAAGTCGCATAATATTTAAACACGAGAGACAGTATTATTTACTTTTATCTAAACACATCGCCATAACTAATCTATTAAATTAAAGGAGTTTCAGTTTTTATTTTATTTTATCTAATCTTCGACTTCCATCGTCAAACTTACGATATAAATCCTGACCAATTCTGAGTACTCCAAGAATAACACTCCAACCAAACGCAGGAGCGCTGTAGTCAGCATCCCTACCCACGCTACCAGTGGCAGAGAAACGTGTGATGATCAGGCAACACATTGCAGCTTTTCAACTTTTTGAATTTTTTTTGTATCATTCAACTTTTTTTCAGCTCAAACAATTGTTTCCTTTTATTGTATACAATCAGACAAAAAAAATATCTTGAGAGGAAGAAAGAAAAAGATTCCAAATGCAGCTGTTTATTTGGAACAACACCGAAAGTCGGAAAAAACATAGCACTGGGTAGTTGCCTAACCTTATCCATCGTTCTAAGTTCCGAAGTGAGAATCGCATTTTCCAAGATAATAGAATTATTAAACATGAAGAGCTAACTGGAAAACATGCTATGAACAACTTTCTATGGTATTTCAAGAGGGCATCTTTTTTCTAGCCCACGAAAAAGTCCAAACTAAAAGACATTAGGAACGTTAAGCAAGCAAAAACCACACTCCGTTGCAAAAAAAGTTGCATCTAAAGCCTAGACAACGAACAACTAAAAGCCTAGCACTTGAGACAGCAATGCGATCGACCATGATAGCCCCATAAATCACACACAAAAACAAGCCAACCTAACTACCCAACAGCACCTTTATTTCTCAAACCTTACTTTTCTTTAAAAATCTCCTAAAAGGAAGGGTCCTTTTTTCGCAAGTTGGGCCACAACTATGCACACCTGCACAGCGATGAATAGAAAGGTGAAACACATTGAAACTCGTGAAACTAAGGTTCCATAGACAGATTGAATACAATATCTCACCACAGATCAAGCACATCGATGCTACCCAACCCTGCTGCGAAATGGTCTTCATTGTTCACAGCAAGAATAGGCGTTACAACAACTGCAGGAAACACAAAATATTTTACATAACAAAGATGATGTAAAGCACACTTACAGAAGATAATATTACAATGTATTTTTTTTTTCGAGTGTATTACCATGTAATAATAATACGCAGAGGATGACAACGACAGATTTTTGTGACTGCCTACTTCATATAATAGTATACTAAAAGCTTAATATGATGCCTTACAAGATGCCAAACACAATCCATACTCTGGCTAGGATCCCGGAAAACAGGCATTCCATAATCCTACCAACTTCCGAGTGGAACCATGCGTAAGAGCAAATAAAAAATAAATCAATAATCAAAGGATAAACCAGATAAGTAGATCTATCGCTTTGTAATTCTAAAATCAGCTTCATTAAATTTGGAAAATGAAAATGATCATTTTTACCCAATTTAACTCTTCACAGGATCTACAGCATATACAAGTCAACCAAGTTTAATCCAATGGACGAATCATGAATGTACTACTAGAACTGCAAACATGACAGGATGAAATTGGCTGGATATGATATACACTGATATCTGAATCAGAAGTTATTCCCACAGTACACGTTTAGGGAGATTCCAAAAAGGATTTCTCTAAAGAATGGCAACTAAACACATGAACTTATGTAATACGCAGAAGCCCAACAAGTACTAGGACCATGAGGAGAGTATTTTTGACAGAAACATCTCAGTTACTGACAATCTCTTTGCCCAAGTATTTTTACTTCACAAGTTTCCTAATAAAGTTCTTCAAACAAAGTTTCCTACTAATAATTTCCTTGGAAATGGGGGAAGCTTGTGAATGCTGAGACAAATCCTTTGATTTATCTATTCCAGTGTTATTAGGACAGGACCGGACCGACCGGTCAGACTGGTCCGACCGTCAATTGGCCACCAACCCGGCCTGGTATAAGTCCTAAAACCAGATCCCTAGTTGAACCGGGTTGAACCGGTCAAAACCGGTCAAAAACTGGTGAAATTCAGAAAAAAACAGGTTGAACCGCAAATTTGAAAAATATCCAAAAATGGACTTTCTCCATAAAGAATCACAACTACTCACTAGTGTCCTTTATTTATAGTTGTCCACTTACTCTTGTGTTGCTAATATTATAAATGTGGGACTATGTTTGTACACATTACTTGCTCTTTTTTTCTTCATTTAGTCTAGAATTTACTAAGCTTTGAACTTTAACTTATGAATTATTATTTTATTCAAAATTTTAATATCATAAATGTATATTATAATATAAGTTAATTATATATTTATTATATTATTTGTTATATTAGAAAAAATATTTATAAAAAATTTAAAGAATAAAAAATTTATATATAATAATGAGATTCATTAAGATTTTCATTTATTAAGTGTGTAATAATTTTAACATCAAATCTTAAATTTAAAATTTATGATTTATGATTGTTGTTTTTTTTGTATAATTACATTTTGACATAGGTATATATTCAAAATATAATAGCTTAATTTAATATATCATATTAAATATAATATTTTATTACAATCTAGTCCGACCGATCGGAAACGGACACCTATCCGGGTCGTTGTCCGGTCCGATCCTAACAACATTAATTTATTCACCTTCTTTATGACTTGGATCAAATAACATTGGACTTTTAAGAATATAAGCATATTTCATCTAAAGTGACTCGTCCCTTTGATTCTTGCTTTCTGATACGCACATTCTTTTATAATACTTTTCTTTCCACAAAATAAAGCTAAGCAATTGTTTGGTAACAGCATTCCTATCCAACTTGAAGACAGCAAAAAGTTATTGCTGTTCCAATCTTAAATGCTAAATGAATCCTGCAGTATATGGGTTTTCACTTTTATCACTAAAAGCAGGAGAAAAAAATCATAGAATGCAATTGTGAAATTCAGGTTAGTAGAAGTAACAGCACATACATAGCAATAGTATCTCTCAATAAACGTCTGTTTGAATCAGAAAATTGAAGATCACACAGGCATCTGATTGGGTCTGGAAAACAAACATTCTAGCGTCAGTGGCATAATCAACTGATTAAGTAGGAGATGTTCAGCAAAAACAAGAAAGCCAAGTACCAACTGACCTAGCTGCTTATTCAAGTAGATTTCCCAAATCTGTCCTTCACTGACCAAAGTTCATCTTTGAATACCTGTTCATTGATAACATTGCAAAAACCCATTTAAATATGAACAAGAAAGAACCATAATTGTAGGTATAGCGTGTTGGAAATTGAGAACAAAGTGATGACTTGCCTACGTGGTTTGTTTTGGCGTTGCGCAAATTCTTCATTCCCAATCTCTGGATAAAACAAATAATGAGAAGTGATGACAACTAGCTAACCCACTATGTATACCAAAAGGGAATGCAGTCCAGAAAATATGCTTACGAAAATAAAAGAGTCAATCAGATAAGTAAAAGTCTATCCGGTTGTGAAGGCTTTGGAGTAGTTTGTTTACTTGTAGTCGCATCTCTGAGCATGAGACGAACATTGAATTTTAGAAACAATACACCATAAATGTATAGTTGACATTTGGTTGACTAAAAAAAGCATTATGGTGGTAGGAAATATATAATAATAATAATAATAATAATAATAATAAAGTTTTTTAAAAAAGAAAATACAACAGTATTACTCATCAAAGTACTGAAGCAAACATAGAGATCAAACCCTCATTGCGTAGAATATTCAGATTGCTAAAATAAGAAGTGGCATGAATTTGGAGATAGTGCAACCTAAGCCAGGAGCTGCTTTCCAAGTATGCTTATAATAGCCTTCCAAGATGCCCTTTCAATTCTCTAGGTAACATCACCCACTGCCTACCCACAATATTTTTTCTTTTTTCGAGTGGTCACCCACATGATACACAGCTTTAACTTGGTTTTATCTAGCAGTACCTTTAATCTCAAAAGGAGTCTTAAATATTTTCCAATGCATGACATTCCACTGAAGGATCAAATAGGATATAATTAAATATTTTCATACGACACAACGCTCCTACACTCTATAGTAATCTAGAAACCATCTTTTGGAATAAAAAATTATCAAACTGCTAAAAAATGCACATGGCATCACATGATCAAATCATTCTATTCATTCCTGTTTGGAGGCATGAATTAAAAGAAATGCCAATGAACAATCTAGAGGAAAAAGTAATTAGATAAAAAAAATATGCTTTTCTATTATTTGTTGAGATTATAATGCAAAAAATAAAAAATTAGATAAAGTGTACCTTCCAAAAAAATTATATAAAAGAGCATAAACTAGAATGAGACCTTGCAGCAGTGGACGGTGAAGGTTGACCTGGTGGATGTGTATAAAAACTACCATCAAGTGTTATATATGGATACGATGACCCCAAAGGCCCAGCACCACCAGCCAGTACAGGAACCCTAAATCAACATGAAGATTTTTCCTCAAAAAACGCATCGTGAAGAAAAGAAGCTTAGTATGGCATGCAAGCGGACGAAACAGAAAATAATACTTCCAACTGTTAATGGTAAGTGTTAAAATAAAAAGAGTTCTTTACACTTCATTCTGGTAAGTGATCAACAATTACAAAAGTTTCAATAATAAAATCATTTTACAAGGATAATTGACACTCACTATTAACCCTCTAGCAAAATCATTTCATACAGTAATATCAACAGTTACAAAAAATTCAATAATAAAAGCACATTGAGCAATATTTTGTCAAACTTTAACTTTCCTTCATGTGTGTTGTTTACAATTAATAATGCAGATTCTAAAAATGCGACCATATTTATATGTAACTCAAACGTTCAATTTGGTGGATCATGAATCTTCCATGCAACTTGAATCGGTGAAGGAACATATTCTCTACTGAAGAATATAGAAGTGAAGAGGGTATGGACCAGAAAAATCACAAAAAAATTGTTGAAAAGCAATTGCAGGAAGGGACTAGAAGAAGATGGAGTTGAGTGCCAACTGGTTCTCAGCCCATTTCAAGAACATACAACAGAAAGTGTCTGCATAGCTGATGGAAAGCTGAAGGTGCAACAACTTGAAAACCAATAGTAACATGTCAGCAGTCTAATATACCAAGTCATCTCAGAATTGCCATAACCAATCTGCGGACGAGCAACATAGCCAGGAAGAGCCATGCCCATGGCAGGAACCCCAAGACCTCCAGGATGTTGGCCCCCGAATTGCATGACTACATAAATAGTAAACACTTTGTCATAGATCGCTGTGGAATTTTAACAAATGATTTCATAAATTATATCTCAATCAAAACAACAGAATATAATATTTAAATTGAAGAGGTAATATAAAATCCTAGCACTAACCTATTTTGCCAGAATAAAGAAATGTAGAGAAACATGGTTGAGTTTGTTTAGAGGTGTCATAATCAAAGCAATGCTAACGTAACCAAGAAAAGAGTGAAGAAATAAAAAACATAAGGGAACGTTATATGGAACCTGGTAAGAGAGCAGGGGTGCCAGGAAAGTTTTGATCACCATGGGTAAGACCCATAGCACCAGTTGCTCCAATAACTTGGGGTCCACCATATAGAAAGGTGCCCCTTCCAGACCCAGTTCCTTGGCTAGCTTTTCCCTTGGTAACCAATGAATCCATCGATTCAGACAGCGACCCAGTCTCCACAGGTTCAGGCGGGGATGAAGCTTGGTTTCCACCACCAGGATGCTGCACCAATTGCTGTGTGGAAATCAGCAGTGCAGATTGCACGGGAGTGTGAATCGGTCTTTGTTGTCCCAAAGGATTCTGACCTTGGATGGAAGTCCCAGAACTTCTTCCAACTTGGTTAAGTGATGACGTAAGTTGATTGCCTGTCGAAGCATTGACATTTATGCCCCTTCCATGAACCCTGGAACCAGAGGGCTGGCAAGGGCTTGTGGATGATGATGAAAGACTTGAGGAATGTGGATAAGAGCTCGACAAACTTTTGCCAGAGGCATATCTAAGAGGATCAACCATATATGACATGTCATTACCAACTGAATCAATAACTGATTTTCCTCTCGTCAAAGAAGTAGACTGTGGTACCATAGAATTGTCATCCATTTGCATGGAATAAGACAGACTCTTACTCGTGTTCACAAGGCGTGAGTCCTTTTTCTGGGTCAAGATATCTTGATTGGATGACCCCGATGGGTAAAATGGAGGCGAGGCAGAATTCAAGCTTGATGCAAAAACATGTTTCCGTTGCACTTTGGAATCTGGTTGCGAATTTGCAGCTTGAGATGACTGCCTTCCTGTACTATCATTTGATGTAATTTCCTGTGGTTTGGGAAATGATCTGAACAAACAAAATAATAAAATTAAATTGACAAGTAGTTTATGGTTGTACATATATAAAACTTAGTAGTACTGAGAACTTATATCACTAACTGCTTCTGCTGGGTTCCACAGATCTCTCTGATTTTCTTTGTAACTGAATCATAACGTGTAGGCCCCCGGCCTTTAACAGTTATCGGGGCATCATTTTGCTTGTTACGATCATCATAAAACTTGTGAGGTAGAGTTCCTCTAGCATAGCCACGACCCCCACCGCGGTATTTGCCTCTGCCACGACCTCTGAACCGGCCTCTGGATCTTCTTCTTTCCTAAAGTATAGATGGCCAACCATTTCCACAATATATCATAAGAAATATAATTGAATTCTCTTAAAAAAACTATAACTGAATGTATGAAAGATTGAAAAATCATCAGAATTGTGTACCTCATCATCATGCATGTTCATTTCCTCAAATCTATCATGGACCCAGGCAGATTCATCTTTAGAATCCCACAGCTTACGCCCACCGAACATGTGCCTAGATAGTTATTTGTCATTGATAAGTATACAGTTAAAGGACAAAGGTTTCAGGCTGCGCAAGTAATTGGTGAATTATGCTAGAAAATAGTAAACTTTGAATAAAAGATTCAAATCTGTGCAGTGTGAAATTGAACATTATGGTGTCAGACGTTTTTGTCTTCCTCTTGAATTACTTTCTCCTAGTGTCCTAGACATTAATGTTTCCTCCAAAAAAAAAAAGGAAGAAGCATTCAATAGCAAAGCCTTAACGTCCATTTAAATTATTTTAGCAGATTACGTTTATTATTTATTCTGAGTTATTTCGGCATCAAAATTGTGCAATGTGAAAATTGAATATTATGGTGCAAAATTTTCGTCTTCCTCTTGCATTATTTTCTCCTGGTGACCTAAACATTAACGAAACAACTGACATGGACAAATTTGTTGAACAGTGATAATTAGAAAATTCATGGTCATTTGGTAACAGAAAAAAGGGGCCACCGCAAAACTTGTTAACGAAATTATTAAGACAATCATGACCTTTGGTCTAATTATTGAAACAAAGGAACCACAGTTACGATGCCAAAGGATGATCACCTGCGGCGGCCCCTGCCGCTCTCCTGGAAGCGATCGTCGTGCATGTAGAACGCCCCAGCTGTCGGAACTGCATACGCCTCCTTTTCCTTCTTCTCCTGCGATTCGCCTTGATTCTCTTCGTGTTCTGCCGCATCTCCATCAGATCTTTCGTCAGCAGCTTCGGAATTCATCGACTTCTCGGCAGCCTTCTTGGGGCTCCCACCCTTTCCCTCCGCAGCATTGCGACCGTCTACACCTTCCGTCCCCTCCAATAAATCGTCATCTGCTTCTTCTTCGTACAGCTCGTCGTCCTCCTCGTCGTAGTACACCTCATGCTCCTCATCGTCATCGTAGACCTGTGCAGCGCCCTGATAATCCGTTTCCTCCTCGGATCCAAGCTCCTTCCTCACGGGCCTCCGCCCCCCATCGGAACCCCCTTCGCCGTCCTCGTCGTCGCTGGCCTCCCGCCGACGCATCGAAGGCAGCGGCACATCCTCCGGATCGCTCTCGTACTCCCCTGCCTCCACCTCCGGCCCCTGTTCCCCCTGTTGTATGGCCATGGATCGAACGATCTGCTGCCCCCGAAACCCTAGCCCGATCGTTAACGCCGTATCCTAATCCTAAATTGGACAGAGAGATCCAAAGAACTCCATAGAAATGGATGGATGGACTGATGGGATTTGAAACTGGAGCGAAGATGGGACGATTAGGCGGCCTTTCTTATGTGGAGACGACAAAGAAATTAAAAAAAAACGTGCTGCGTTCAAAGGGGAAATAGAATAATGTTTCTTTTCCTCTCCGTACGTGGTCTTTACCCCTTTTTTTCTCCGTCATAACTTATTAGTCCTAAATGCACGGATGATAGATATTATAAAAAATTAGTTTAACTCCATAGCGCTTTGCGCAATTTAAATATATTTTAACAAATAAGTTTAAATACATAAATAAAATAGCTCTCCGGCATTTGCTTCGTGGCCCACATCGCCGTCGCCGTCACCTCCGGCGTCGGGCAAGCACTCGGATTCCTCTCACTTTTCCTCCGGCCCCCTCAGGTTGCTGGACTCGCCCAGAAGCTCTAGGGAGCAGAGGCTGCTGATGAGGGTCAAGGAAGGCATGTTGGTGGCCATGATCGTCGTGCAGTCCGCGGTGCTAGCATCGGCCTGCCTCGTGCAGCGGCGATGGGTGAGGGAGTACGGCGTTGGGCAGGCGCTCGGATTCCTCGTCTATGGTGTCAGATCTCGGCTCTCACCATCCTCCTCTTCCTTGCGTTGTCCTGCTTCGTCCCCATCTTCCTCCTCCTGTCATTCCTCGTCGGCTTCTACTCCAAGCTGCTCTCCAACATCTCCTTCGCAGCCCACGTCTCCATCGCCGCCGCCTTCGACGTTGGACAGGGGCTCAGATTCCTAGATGAAGCATTGGAGGACCTCCGAGCTCTGCGCCGGGGATGCCGGCCATCGTATACTGCGACTCTGATGTGGCCTTCCCTAGTTGGACATGCACCGCCTGCCACTCCCTCGACGACGGCGCACCCCTCGTCTCCGGTGCAAGATCTCGGTTGTCACCATCCTCCTGCTTCATCGCCCCTCGTCTCCGGTGCAAGATCTCGTCTGTCACCGTCCTCTTGCTTCGACCCATCTTCCTCCTCCGGCCGACCACCTACGGGTGGGCTCCGTTCACGGTCTCCTAGACCACCCTCCTGTCGTCCCTCGTCGGCTTCTCTGCAGCATCTGCTTCGAGACCCACGTCGTCGTCGTCGTCACCGCCGCCAGTGTCGAGTAGGCGCTCGGATACCTCTTACTCTTCCTCTAGCCGGACTACAGCCTAAGGCTACTGGACTCGCCCAGAAGCCCTAGGGAGCAGAGGCTGTTGATGAGGGTCGAGGAAGGCATGCTGGTAGCCATGCTCGTCGTGCAGTCCACGGTGCTGGCATCGGCCTGCCTCGTGAAGCGGTGGTGAGAGAGGGAGTACGGCAACGGGCAGGCGCTCGAATTCCTCTCACTCTTCCTCCAGCCGGACTACAGCCTCAAGCTGCTGGACTCACCCAGAAGCCCCAAGGAGCAAAGGCTGCTAATGAGGGTCGAGGAAGATATGCTGGTGACCATGCTCGTTGTGTAGTCCGCGGCGCTGGCTTCGGCCTGCCTCGTGCAGAGGTGGTGGGCGAGGGAGTACGTGGAGGTCCATGCTCGTCGTATAGTCCACGGCGCTGGCGTCAGCCTGCCTCATGCAGAGGCCGTAGGCGAGGGAGTACGTAGTGGCCGAGAGGGAGAAGTCGGCGAGGAAGAGGAGAGTGAGTGACAAAGATGAGCTACTCACCCCATATATGTGCCTGCGAGAAGACCTCTCTAAGCTGAGTGGTCCAGTCGCCTCTGGTGCGAATGTAGGCGCTGAGGTAGTTGTTCTTGGGAGCCGAAGTGATGGAGAAGGGATGCCCGCAACAGGGTAAACCAGTAAAAGAAAAAAGCTTGTTCTATGAGTAGAAAGGCAAAAATGACAGAGTTAATTATGATACCATTCGAATGTTGAAATCGCTGCACAGTTGATGAAGATGTATTATCCCCTCCTGTACTTTGAAATCGTTGCCATGTGACTTCGTCATATGAAGAACCACGAAATTTCCTGGGTAAATTGGCACTTGAATGCACAGTAGTGGAATAAATAAAGGTTAGCGCGCATGATTGCTCTGCAAGGGATTCAATAAAAGTTGGCATGCATTGTTGCTCTATCAAGCGCGCGTTTGGTTGGGAATATTTTACGAAAAAATATTTTTAAAATATTCTCGTCACGTAACTTTGACAAGAACATCTTTGCCAAAGACAAGAATTTGTTTTCTTTTTTTTTTCTTCATGTTTGGTCAATCGCAACTTTTGTCGTTTGACCTTTTTTTTTCTTTCATCCATTTTTTAATTATTATTTAATATAAGTATATATAATTTAGTTATTTATTAATATAATTAGTAATCTTATTAAATAAATGTTTAAATGTAATTAATTAAAAGTTTACGTTATAATAATTCTAAAATATCTTATAATAAAAATGTTCAATTATTTTAATAAAAAATTTATATTATATTTGGATATTTAGAATTACTATAATATTTAAAATTACAATATTAATGATATTTAAAATATTTAACCAAATAAATAATAATATAATAATTATCCAAACATCTACTAAAACTTATCCAAATAAATAATAATAATAATAATAAAATATATTTTTAATTCTTACTTTTTATCCAAACATCTACTAAAACTTATCTATTAAATCAACTTTTTAAATTTTTAATATTATACTTTTTCATCCAAACATCAATCTAAATTTTTTTATCACATCAATTAGTTTTCGAGAATAAAAATTCTCTTAATATTTTCGTACCAAACACCTACCAAGGAATTCATGACATAAAAGTGGAAAAAATGACATATAAAATGAATTGTCTTACAAAATTGACTTTATGTATTATATGGTCATCATTTCAATACAAAGAGAAGACAGAGAAGATGGCAATGATGAAGAGAGCACATGAACATGAAGGCATGGATCACCTTTTGTATCCTCACAATTTTGTAGCCCGACCTCAAGGACCGGAGGCCCCTATCGCAAGCTTACACTGGGGCAAGTATCGCCAGGGACATCCATGTCTGCAAGTATACAATGTTGAAGTCAGCACCGACTTAATTAACCATTTCTGGAAAATTCTAGCGGATGCAAAATATGGACAAATCTAGCAAATACACAGAGTCTAGATAATTTATAAAACAAAAAATATTGTGGCTAGCAGTACTTTAGTCGTCGACATTATGATTGCGTTTGATTGGTAACACGAGAACATCACGAAATATTCACAAACAATCATTATGATAGGAACATTAAATGTTTTCGTCACGTGACTTTCGTCAAAAGTTTTTATCGAAGGCAAAAAATATTTTTTTCAACTGTACCGTCGCATTCTTTGATTTTTTTAATTTTTTTTAATTTTTAATTGTTTTATAATGTATGCATATATAATTTAGAATAAATTAATACATTATTAGGGATATTATAACATAATTTATTAAATGTTATTAATTAAAAATTATAAAATAATTAGTTCTAGTAATTAATAAATATTTTATTAATTAAACTATTCAATTATTTTAAAAAAATATATTATATTTGGATATTAAAAAATGATATTAATTGTATGTAAATTATAATATTAATAATATTTAAAAGATTTAATCAAAATAAATAAAAATAATATTAATAATATAATGATTTACTTAAAATATAATATTAATAACATATTCTTATTTATTATACTTTATATCTAATAAAATAATAAATTATATTACTAGTTCTCCTTTTTTATCCAATCACCCACTAAAATTTATTCATCACATCAACTTTTTAAATTCTCGTCATTACACTTTTTCATCCAAACATCAACTCAAATTTTTTTATCAAATTAATTAATTCTCGAGAACTAATGTTCTCTTAATATTCTCGTACCACACATAGCCTATAAATCTATAAATGAGCATGACTCTCATTTGATCACCTCGGCAGTAGCAAAGAGTCCTCCATGTATGAGAGTGTTATGGTGTGAAAGTAGTGGGTAGTTGTATGCTCGAGTGAGTTGTGTGCTATCGACTGTTTGGTTGAGTGTGCAAGGCGAACTTGTGTGAGACAGCAGTTTAAGTAGTGGCCATGCTCCAAAGTACGTGTGCATGTAGCGAGTGTACTTGAAATGTTGGTAGTGCCAAGTTGAGTACGGGAATTACAAAAGTGAAGTGTAATGAGATTATAGAAGAGCGTAGTATAATGAATAGTGAGAGAATCTATCTTGTACTAATTATATTTTAGTGATATTCTCTTGTAAGAGTGTCTACATGCAATAGCCAAGGAGTAAGGCTAGTCCGCCATGAGAATGTACTAACAAATCAAGGTGGCCTTGGGTTGGACTTTTTTTTGGTAGCTTTGACTTTGATTGATCTCAAGCAAAATGCACAGTCTTGTTGTACCAGGTCCTGATGAGGTAGAGGCAAATGCCATGGACAGATGTAGAGCGTGTAGACAATGACAAAGAGGTGGTCCGCAGGGGTTCGTCGGGCTCAGGCCGTTGTGTCGGAATCACGGCTGCGCGAGGACGTACGCGACGACCATGAGCACTGATGTTGTCGTTGAAGGCGACGACGCCACCGAGCCTGGTCCTGCTCCTGAGCCACGTTATGGTGTTGCGGCAGACGGGGAAGAGGATGAGGGCCATGTTGAACTCGAGAGTCTCTGTAATGATCCGCCTTTCTACAATTCAAAATTTAAAAAAAAATGGAATTAAAAAAATATATGGGACGAGAGAATCGATCTCACGACAGATTCTCCCTCCCTCTCACACCACTCCCTCCACTACTCTCTCCTTCACGAGAGAGTGTGGCCAAGGAGTATAAGGGAGGGAGTAAGGTGGACTCCCTCCCCCTTTCGCCATAGCCGCACCTCCTCTCTTCTTCTTCTTCTTCTTCTCCTCTCCCTCATCGTCTATTCTTTTTGGCGATCCACGAACCAGCGGAGGACGACCGACGATCAGCAGACGAATGAACCACACGAGCGAACGACGCACGTAGGATAATCCAACACACCGTGACCTCCCGCGAATTGTGCGTGCGCTATCCCGTCAGCTAGGACAACCAGCGACCGACAAATCGCCGACGACAATCGCAGCAGTCGGAAAATCAACAAGAAAAGAGGTACCATAATTGTAAAATCTCCTAGGCGAAGAAATGTAGATCAAACATTATTAATTTCGATTTCATTATAGCCTAGAGATGATTAGAAATGTTTTTCGTATTATGAGTATCGAGATCGGACGATCGGAGGTCGGTCGGAAATGGAATTTTCGAGCGGCGACTCTATTCTACCCAAAGAATCAGTCGACCGATTACCTTGTATCGGTCGACCGATCCTCGATTTATGAAGTCACAACTCAGGGCCGATCGATCGATCCAGAGTGTCGGTCGATCGATCCGGCGAAAGCCGCCGAGCCCGATCGCATGAGATCGGTCGACCAATTCCAGAAGGGTCGACCGATCCTGCGACAATGACCGGCCGACCGATCCCAAAAAGGTTGATCGATCCTGCAATAATGACCGGCCGACCGATTCAAGTCGAACGGTTGACCGAATCCCTAAGAGAACCGATTCGACTGAGAACAGTATCGGTCGACCGGCCCCTTGGATGGTCAACCGACTCGGCCATAACAGTCTACCGGTCCATTAGGACGGTCGACCGATCCAGAGAAGGAAATCATGAACTTTAAAGTAAAATGACCAAAATGCCCTTGAGGGGCCAAAGCACTTGTGAATGGACTAAAATGCCCTTGAAGGGCCAGAGCCATTGTAATGAATCATCAACCTTCGACTGGCTAATATAGGCCATGTCCAATGTAGTGAAATAAGTAACGGACTCTTCGTCAACAAGAAGGGGATTAGACTTTACCTCCTTCTCTGAATCATAATTTTAAACCCCACATTGTGAAGAAGATAAGTAAGCAAAGATAAATGAATAGGATAGCTATGTGTTATTCAAGGTCAAGGTCAAAGCATTGTACAATGGAGGGGCATGTAGCTACATTGAGGAGACTGTACCTACTGGTTTAACTACCACTGCTCCTGGACCACAAATCCTCTCTCACCTGTGCTCCGAATAAGAGTGGCGCAGTGAACGCACTCTTCTCCCACGGGGGCATATGTGAATTTCATTGTTATGCCAGAGAGACAGGTAGCTTAGGTGAGGAGACAGTGAACTTACGGAGTCCGTAACGATCACTGTTCCTGGGATGCAGGCCTTCTCCCACCTGCATTCCGAAAAGATTGTGCCTGAGTGTACACATTCCCTTTCATGGGCACTTTGGCAACATTCAGTGCAGAGACACATCTAGCTTCTCAACTAATTAAAGTCGAGCTCATATAGGATAACGAACATCAAGGATCTGATAGTAATGTAAAAGACGTAGTCCTACACAGAGCATAACAGAACATGATAATGAATAACAGAGCATGGTCATGGATAACAGAGCATGGTAATAGATAATAGAATATGGTAATGGACAACAGAGGATGGTAATGAATCACAGAGCATAGCATTGTATTAAGCATTGTTAAAGTAATGAATAAAGTATTTGATCATTGATTATCATTTCATCGTTTATAACTCTATGAGTACTAGGTGTTAGCTCACGGACATTTCATGCCCCTGTTTTAGAATTTTGCAAGTGAGAACCCTGCGTAGAGCTCCAGGATGGTGGCACATAACTTGCAACGACCACAGCTTTTTGCCATTTTTATTCTGCATTTGAATTATCTGATGTTGTAATTATGAAACACTTGAATTTCTCTTTTTAGCCTTGTTTTTGTTGATATTCTCATAACTATTTGAACTATCCTTGTTTCCTTATTTCTTTTGGATTATATCATGTTATGTGACATTTGTTGATTCAGAATGATATCTCTTCCGCATTTTTATATCATTATAAATTTTCTATCATTTTTATTGCCACATGAGTCATTTGTTGACTAGTCAAAGTCAAGTAGTATAGGCAGTGGTAGCGCTCCCTTTGTCAGTCTGACTGTCAGCGTGGCAGGAGAGCGGATTTTGAGGACGTTACAGTTTGGTATCAGAGGCTAAGTTCTTGGCTCCCATTATTCATAGTAGGGTATAGGCCAGTGTCATTGTCATTCATAATAGAGTATAGTCATTGCATTTTCCTCATTAACCATTGGTCTCATAGTCAAAGTAAAGTCATGTGCAAGCCTCCTGAGCAACTGCGACTCCACTCCTCAAGTAAGTAATAGTGAATTATTCAGATGGATTATTTTATATTGAGATAACATGCTTTTATATATGCCTTCCCGTCGCATAACTTCGAGGGTAGTACGTACCAATAGCAAGGTCTTCTGGGTGGCTGAAGCTGCTATGCATCCTCCGACACCAGCAACTTCAGAGCAGAGGCGAGCACGAGCACAGGGCCGCAGACGTGGTTGTGACATCTCGACCCCACCACCGCCAGCTCAAGAGGTTCAAGAGGAATCTGATTTGGAAAGTGTGGGCAGCAACTACCCTGTAATGTCGCCCACATCATCTGAAGCATCGGAAGGGACAAGCCCAAGCAGCCCTCCAAGTCCGCCCTACTTCATCGTCTACGCGCAATACGGGCACTACCTCGGAGGTTGCCCGAAATGGGCCGAATATAAAAGGAGCTTCAAGGATAAATCTCGGGAGACTTCCGATGCGATGAGTAGCGTGGGATCAAGGGCACTCTAGACGCTTAGTTTGCTTTCTTTTCTTTGAAATAAGACTTCACTATGAGGGTTTTGTCATCGTGTGAAGCACATTTGTCCATTGGTTTAGCAAAAGTAATAAAGGAATGAAAGTTATTTGAATTTAAAGCACAGCTTCCAGTATAACTTATCACCGATCGTGTTGTCTCTCAGAGATCCTCCCTCCAAGCAAGATGTAGGGCTGAGCAAACCTGGGACCAGGTCTCAGCGGACCCGGTCCCGACCCGAATTATACCAGGTCAAAATTGTTTTTATCTAGTACCGGACCCAAACCCGGCCGGATCTGATTCCGGGTCAGACTCAGCAATACGAGAAAATCACCGGGTTTGCGGCCGAGAATGAGTCGGCTCATCATGCCCGACGCTCGGATCGGCCGCTAGTGCCCAAATCCGGCGTTGGCGGCCGGATCAAGTGCTTGGTGGCCGGATTTGGCCAATGACGACCGAATTTGGCCACTGGCGGTCGTCAAGCGGTCGATTAGGCCAGATCAGATGGCTGGCGGCCGAATCGGCCGCCAGCTGCCAGATCTGACCGCCAAGCGATCGGATCTAGTAGCCGGGCGACTGGATCGGTCGCCAGGCGCCGGATGTGGCCACTGGCGGCCGCCAGGCGTCGGATGTGGCCGCTAGCTATCGATCCGACTGCCAGCGGCTGAATCAGCCGCCAACTGTCAGATCCGATGCCTGACGACCGAATCTGGCGGCCACGCGGCCGATTCGACCGCTAGGCGTCGGATCTGGCCGCCTGGCAACCGAAGGAGAGAGAGAGGGACGGCTACCGGTGGAGAGACGTTCGTCGGAGTTGTCGCCGCCGTCGTGAGAGAGAGAGGGAGAGGGTGTCGAGTCGAGTGAGGCATGAGACGAGAGATGGGAGAGAGAAAGTCGCGTGTGAAATGAAAGAAAAGAAGGCCGGCGAGTTTATATAATGAATAACAAATTGGGTCGGGTATTTGTACTCCAAACTCGGTCCTGACCCGAAATCCGCCGAATTTTTCACCCATTAGACCCGGGCCCGGACCGAATCTTGTCCGGGCTGAGTTTTTTACCCGATTTTTCGGATCGGTGCGGTCCGGGTCGACCCGGACTGTGCTCAGCCCTAGCAAGATGCAACAACCGAGTGACGAGGTCAAGGGCCGCAACGAAGAAGGGATCCAGAATCCCCCACCTCAGCCAGAACGTCAGGAACGACCACCGCCTCCGCCTCCCTCATGCACCATACAAGAGTTTTGGAGGTTGAAGCCGCCTACCTATAGCGGCGAAGGAGACATAGATGTGGCAGAAGAGTGGATTGATACCATGGAGAACAAATTCGAATTCCTAGACTGTCCGAAGAACAAACGAGTGATATTCGCCGCCAACACCCTCACCAAGGCCACGAAAGATTGGTGGAAGGTGACTAAGGCGATCGAATTTACGGGCGTTAAAGTGGAGGGCTGACTTTCGACGCCTGTTTGAAGTTCCCTTCTTCCCTGCCTTCCAGAAAAAATTAAAACAGCAAGAGTTTCTCAACTTGACTCAAATGACGATGACGGTGGCCCAGTACCAAGCCAAGTTTGTCCGCCTCCAGAAATACACCAAGTTGATCATGGACGAGCTGGAGAAGGCCAATACTTTCATTGAAGGATTGTGTCCGAGTCTGAGAGCTCAAACCCTACCAAGCAATTGTAAAACTTTTACCAGCTGGCCACTCTGATGGAAAGATACCAGCAAGCACTATAATAGGCCGGGAGAGGGCAACAAGAAGTGGGACAGGTGTCCCAACCTCAACAGTTTAGGAGGAACAATCACCACCAACGATGGGACCAGCGATGAGATAACCGTCCCTGACCATACCCTGTCCCACAACAAACCGAACGGCCTCGTTACGAGCAGCAGCCTCGACCAACTCTACCCACCACCTCGTCAACCTCAGCAAGCACCAGCGCAATAACCACCCCAGTAGAGACAACCCCAGCAGCCGGCAAGGCGACCAGCGCAATAGAGGCCCCAACAACCCAGTGCTCCTCAGGCACAAACAGTGCAAGGTGAGAAGCTTCTGTATAACACTTGTGGCAGGACTCATGCTGGAGTATGCCGCATGAACACCGACGCTTGCTATCATTGTGGCGTGATGGGCCACATTTCCCGGAATTGTCCACAGCGCAAGCCCCTAGTGCAAGGGAGACTCTTCAACCTGGAAGAGGATACGCAGCAGAATGACGATGGCGTCATTCAAGGTACGCTTTGTATTGCCAAGCTACCTACTACTGTTTTATTTGATTCTGGAGCCACTCATTCTTTCATATCTGAAGAGTGTGCTATCACTTTGGGCTTATCTGCTATGAATCTATAACCTAGCATGAAAATCTTTACCCCACAAGGAACATTACGAGCCACTAGATACTTAGCCGAGGTATCAGTATAAATTGATAAAAAGGGCTTTCCTACTAACCTGATCATAATACTCGTGAGGGATTATGATGTCGTACTGGGCATGAACTGACTAGCTCGTCATAACGCTACCATCATGTGCAAGCAAAAGAAGGTGGTGATAGGAGCAAACATTAAAGAGAAAGTCACAGTTAGATGTATACACCGGAAGGAACCCAAAGTCATAGTGTCAGCAATGAAGGCTCAAAAATGCTCAAGCAAGGTTGTAGAGGATTTCTGGCGAGCGTGACAAAGGTGGAAGCTCCTACCAAAACCCCTCGAGACATAGATGTCGTGAAGGAATTTCTGTACATGTTCTCTGAGGATGTCAGCGGTCTACCGCCGAAGAGAGATATTGACTTTCACATTGAGCTAGTACCAGGCACATCACCAATTTCCAAGACTCCGTACCGCATGGTCCCTGCGGAGATGAAAGAATTGAAGACACAAATTCAGGAATTATTGGACAAAGGCTTCATCAGGCCCAACGTCTCGGCATAGGGCGCTCCAGTCCTTTTCGTCAAGAAGAATGACGGATCAATGAGGCTGTGCATAATTATCGGATGCTCAACAAGGTCACGGTAAAGAGCAAGTATCCCCTTCCTCGCATTGACAACTTATTTGATCAGCTCGCCAATGCCAAAGTATTCTCCAAGATTGATCTGCGGAGCGGTTACCATCAGCTCAGAGTAGCAGAAGAAAATATCCCGAAGACGACATTCAGGTTACGGTATGGACACTACGAATTCTTAGTCATACCGTTTGGATTAACTAATGCTCCTGCAGCATTTATGGACCTGATGAATCGGACGTTCAACGAATATCTCGACAAATTCGTGATCATCTTTGTGGATGATATTCTCATCTATTCACCCGATGTGGAGCAACACAAGGAACATCTGAGGATCATTTTGGAAACATTGCGAGCAAAGAAGTTATATGCGAAGTTCTCCAAATGCGAATTTTGGATGGATCAAATGATGTTCCTTGGGCATATCGTTTCCAAAGATGGAATATCAGTGGACCTAGCTAAAGTCGAGGCAGTGTCAAATTGGACTCACATAGATCAGAAGTTTTCTCGATTTGGCAGGGTTTTATAGAAGATTCATCAAAGATTTTTCCAGATTAGCACTACCTTTGACCAAACTCACTAGAAAAAGCGAAAAATTTATTTGGTCCACAAAGTGTGAAGAAAGTTTCTAGGAGCTGAAGAGGCGGTTGACTTCCGCACCCATACTCACATTACCATTCAGTAGTGGTGGGTATGTAATCTACAGTGACGCCAGCGACACAGGACTGGGATGTGTCTTGATGCAACATGAAAAGATGGTAGCTTATGCATCAAGACAACTGAACAAACATCAAGATCGAACTCAGAAGGGACACGATGATATTTGGGTGGTAGTGGATCGACTCACCAAATCGGCCCACTTCCTACCCATTAAAGTGAAACAATCGTTGGATAGCTTAATGGACTTGTACGTGTAGGAGATCATCAGGCTCCATGGAATCCCCTCAGTTATCGTGTCCGATAGAGATCCAAGGTTCACCTCCAGATTTTGGAAAAGCTTACAGAATGCTTTGGGCACAAGGCTGCGTTATAGTACTGCATTTCATTCACAAACTGACGGACAATCAGAACGAACTATCCAAACAATGGAAGACATGCTTCGAGTATTTGCCTTGGACTGGCATGGTAACTGGGACAACCACTTGTCTCTTATCGAGTTCGCGTATAATAACAGTTATCATGCAAGCATAGAGATGTCCACGTTTGAAGCTCTGTACGGCATACCATGTCGTTCCCCAGCATGCTGGGGAGAAGTCGACGAAAGAAAGCTACTAAGCACTGAGCTCCGCAAGCAGACACAGGAATACACAGACCGAATTGAACTGATAAAGAAAAGAATGAAGTCTGCTCAAGACCCGCAGAAGGCCTACGCCGACAAGAAAAGACGAGAGCGCACGTTCAAGACCGATGAACAAGTCCTACTCAAAGTCTCACCAACCAAGGGTGTGATGGGATTTAGCAAGAAAGGGAAATTGAGCCCAAGGTATGTAGGTCCCTTTGAGATTTTGAATATGGTTGGTGATTCCGCATGCAGATTGGCGTTACCCTCAGAATATGCCAGAGTGCATAACGTCTTTCATGTCTCACTGCTCTGAAAATATAAACACGACTACGCCAATGTCATCAAAATTGAGGAGTCGAACCTCAAGGAGGATCTAACATACGAGGAGCAACCCACAGAGATATTAGAATACCAAGAGGTCCAAAAAGGAAAGAAGACAGTGACATTGGTCAAGGTGGCATGGAAGTACCATCAAGGCAAAGAGGCCATGTGGAAATTAGAGTCAGAAATGCGAGAGAAATTTTTCAGACTATTCGGTAAGCCTTGACTTTCATCTAAATTCGAAGATGAATTTCTTTTTAAGGAGGTAGTAATGTAATGACCTGCCTTTCCACAATTCAAAAGTTAAAAGAAAAATGGAATTAAAAAAAAAGAATATGGGACGAGAGAATCGGTCTTCCTCCCTCTCACACCACTCCCTCCCCCTTTCGCCATAGCCGCACCTCCTCTCTTCTTCTTCTTCTTCTCTCCCTCGTCGTCTGTTCTTTCCGGCGTTTCACGAACCAGCGGACGATGATCGACGATCAACAGACGAACGAATCACACGAGCGAACGACGCACGTAGGACAATCCAACACACCGTGACCTCCCGCGAATTGTGTGCGCGCTCTCCCGTCAGCTAGGACGACCAGCGACCGACAAATCGTCGACGACAATCGTAGCAGCCGAAAAATCAACGAGAAAAGAGGTACCATAGTTGTGAAATCCCCTTGGCGAAGAAATATAGATCAAACGTTGTTAATTCCGATTCTATTATAGCCTATAGATGATTAGAAATGTTTTTCGTATTATGAGTATCGAGATCGAACGATCGGAGGTCGATCGGAAATAGAATTTTCGACCGGCGATTCTGTTCTGCGCAAAGAATCGATCGACCGATTACCTTGTATCAGTAGACCGATCCTCGATTTATGAAG
This sequence comes from Pontederia crassipes, assembly GCA_030549335.1. Lineage (NCBI taxonomy): Eukaryota > Viridiplantae > Streptophyta > Magnoliopsida > Commelinales > Pontederiaceae > Pontederia > Pontederia crassipes. The sequence continues at coordinate 19,502,840 of CM060188.1, read as the reverse complement.
TCACAACTCAGGGCCAGTCGACCAATCCAGAGTGTCGGTCGACCGATCCGACGGAAGCCGTCGAGCCCGATCGCATGAGATCGGTCGACCAATTCCAGAAGAGTCGATCGATCGTGCGACAACGACCGCCGACCAATTCCAAAAAGGTCAACTGATCCTGCAACAATGACCGGTCGACCGATTCACGTCGAACGATCGACCGGATCCCCAAGAGAATTGATTCAGCTAACAGCAGTATCAATCGATCGACCTGGCCATAACGGTCGACCGGTCCATTAGGACGGTCACCCGGTCCAGAGAAGAAAATCATGAACTTTAAAGTGAAATGACCAAAATGCCCTTGAGGGGCCAGAGCACTTGTGAATGGAGTAAAATGCCCTTGAAGGGCCAGAGCCATTGTAATGAATCCTCAACCTTCGATTGGTGAATATAGGCCATGTCCAATGTAATGAAACAAGTAACGGACTCTTCGTCCACAGGAAGGGGATTAGACTTTACCCTCTTGTCTGAATCATGATTTTAAACCCCACATTGTAAAGAAGATAAGTAAGCAAAGAGAAATGAATGTGATAGCTATGTGTTATTCAAGGTCAAGATCAAGACATTGTACAGTGGAGGGGTAGGTAGCTGCACTGAGGAGATAGTGTACCTATTGGTTTAACTACCACTGCTCTTGGACCACGAGCCTTCTCCCACCTGTGCTCCGAATAAGAGTGACAGTGAACCTACGGGTCCGTAACGATCACTGTTCCTGGGATGCAGGCCTTCTTCCACCTGCATTTCGAAAAGGTTGTGCCTGAGTGTACACCTTTCCTTTCATGGGCACTTTGGCAATATTCAGTGCAGAGACACCTCTAGCTTCCTGACTAATTAAAGTCGAGCTCATATAGGATAACGAACATCAAGGATCTGATAGTAATGTAAAAGATGTAGTCCTACACAGAGCATAACAGAATATGGTAATGAATAACAGAGCATGATCACGGATAACAGAGCATGGTAATGGGCAACAGAGGATGGTAATGGGCAATAGAGGATGGTAATGAATCACAGACTCTATGAGTACTGGCGTTAGCTCATAGGCATTCCATGCCCCTGCTTTGGAATTTTGCAGGTGAGAACTCTGCTTAGGGAGGAGGTGGATAATGCAGAACTCCAGGATGGTGGCACATGACTTGCAACGACTACAGCTTTCCGCCATTTTTATTCTGCATTTGAATTATCTGATGTTGTAATTATGAAACACTTAAATTTCTCTTTTTAGTCTTGCTTTTGTTGATATTAACTATCCTTGTTTCCTAGTTATGTATTACTTTGTATTATTTAACTTTAATCTAAAACTTTATATGCAATGATCTATTACTAAAATCTATACCCATATGATATTATATTAAAAGGAGGACATTCCTATGAAATATGGCATGCTCTCAATTTTTATATATAAATAATTGCTTTTACACAAACCTGGGAAGAAAATATTTTTTTACAAACAAAAGTTTTTGGAATAATTATTAAACTACTATGAAAAATGAGTTATATGGATAAGTTTATTGGGAACTTTAATTATATATTATAATAATAATCTAATAATCAAGCATGGATAAAATAATAAATAGAAAATGCATAAATCTATCAAATATTCTCAAATAATAAAACTAAAACATTAATCTATCTATCATAATATTTTTAATGGTCGATTACTTATTAACTATCCATAAGATGGTTATTTAGTAAGTAGTAACCATCTCTTCTATGGGTTCTTAGATGTAATGCCTCCTTATAAACACTATAGAGGAAATCTTCATACACGTCTTTAGTTTCTTTTGGGAAGACTATTTCCTTTGATGCTTTTGCAATTGTAGTTTATCATATTATTGTTCTTTAGTTTTTATCTTTAGAAGTTATTTAGTTTTTATCTTTAGAAGTTATTAAGTTAATTTTTATATCATTAATATATAATCATAATGTTAGAAGTTTCATGTTTATTATATATTGAAAAAAATGCCAGGAAGTAAATAAATATTGAGCTATTTTGTATCCTCATTACTGTTTATTTTTAATAAGATTTTTATATGATTATATTAGAACATCTTTTTCTTAATGACTATATTTTATTTTCTATAAAATAATTCCTTTTAATTTATGGGAGAATTGGATTACTTATAGTTTATTTTACCATATTTACATTACTTTTTTATTTATATAGTTATGATCAAGGTTGTCAAGATCGAAATCTTATATAAGATCGGAGGGGGTTCATAAGATCGAAGATCGTAAGATCGGATCGAGGATCGTAACATCCTACCTATTAATAAAATAATATATTTTTAAAGTAATAAATATATTTTTAACAAAATTTTCGCATTGAAATCTTAAATGATACCTTACTAAGATATTTTTTAACGATTCTTAATTAAATTATATCAAAACTTATTAAAAATAAAAGAAAATATATATAACTTCATATAAATTAATTTTTATTATCATAAATATATTTTAAATTAATATTTAAATTATTATATTAATCATTTGAGATCGTATAGAATCGGATAAGATCGTAAGATCGTGTGATCAAAATTAAGATCGTATTAAGATCTTACACATAAGATCCTCAAGATAAGATCGAGATCGAAAGGAATCCGTAAGATCGTAAAATCGTAAGATCTTAAGATCTAAATCGAAATCTTGACAACCTTGGTTATGATTATATATATCAAGAAATAAAAAAAATAAGTAATTAAATACAAAGAATTTAAACTGACATAATATTTTTATAACTACATTCTAATAGCATTTTATGGAAATATGTTTTTCTATAACTAATTCTTTTTAAATTCTGTGTACATTAGTTTTCTTTTATTTTATTTTAGAACAATGTCATAATTGTTTAATTTGTGTTCATTATAAAGGATCATTAACTTGCTATTTAATTTCTGATTATAATTTTCTATAACCATATTTTATCAATATTTTTCACATGTGATAATTGGATTTATTTAAATTTGTTTTATAACATCATAATTATTTTTAAATTTTTATTCATTTATAAAAATATTATTTGCATTAAACATTATCATATTTGTTTACATAATTTTTATGTAATGGTGTTTCTCTTAAAATATTGTTCGTGAACAAATGCAATCATTTTTTAAGTATATTATTTACTTCTATATGGATAGTCCTCACTATAAGTTATGTAAACTTTTTATTACCATATATTCTATTTCAATAAATAATTATTTTTTATTTTGTGAGAATTGGATTTCTTTTAATTTGCTTTAGAGCATTGCCATTGTTGCTTATTTTTTGTTTACTTTAATATATATATATATATATATATATATCAAGAACAAATAAATTTTACACAATACTTTTGTGACCATATTCTATTATCATTATTTTATAAGACCATTTTTTTGTTCTATAAAGTAATTCCATTTAAATTCTAATATAATTATATTCCTTCTGATATATTTTAGAAAATTTTCATGACTGTTTAATTTATATTCATTATAAAGAGTATATCTTTATTTATCTTTTAGCATTATCGTATTCATTTATAGCATTTTTATATGATTGCACTCTTCTTAAAATATTGTTCATGTACAAAAGTAAATGCTTTTATAGTATATTATTTATTTCTAAAATAACAGCTCTCACTATGAGCTATTCTATTTGATTGTTTTACGAGTGTTTTATAAACGTTTCGAGATAATTAGAGTAGTAATAAAAATATATAATATATGATTATATGCGTCATAAAATTTATATAAATATGAAATATACTAACAAATCAATATCCCAAATTTAAATGAAAATATTATGTTTTAATAACAGAGAAAAATAAATGGGGCACAAAGAGAATTAAATAGACTATTATATTATTTTTTAATTTATAAGTATCATATTCTTTATGTAATATTAAAATATATCATACTAATATTTACTTATTTTATAAACATTCGATTCATCTAATTTCGCATTGTCCGGGCCATCACACTAGTTATCGTGTAACAAGTGAGTTAGCTTCTAAATAATTACTACAATTTATTAGGCATATTATTAAATATCATATCTAAACTTTTTAAAATATTTTTTCGTAATTTAATATATAGATACTGATATTGATAAATAGTCCAAAGTTGTTTGAAAACCTTATATTATATCAATATAGCCAACGAAATTGTTGTTATTTGGTTAGTTATGTGATTAAATTGATTTATACAATCAAAACAACTTGTAAGAAAATATATTTTCTCATACCTAAGTGAAGTTGAATTATAAAATCTTAAAATATATAAATAATGATATATTCCTTAAGGCAGATGATCATTATTGAATTTATATTCATAAATACTTACTTTGTTACCTAAAGTGCATACATATATTAAGTTGCTATTGAATTTTATTAATTGCACATGATGGCATGAATTATGACATACCTTGAACATATATTTAAGTCAATTATTAAATTGTTTATTATTAATATTTCACAACATACTAATAAAACATATGTCATTATATGTGTAACAAAAGTCTTTTCTAACAAATACTAGGTATATTGTATAACTTTATTTTGTATTATTTTAAATATCTCGACTACTATTACGATTCCAAGCTCGGAGACTGAGCAGCGCGCGGCAGACATTTAGCGTAGTCTCCTCTGCCGTTTTGTCAGTCCTCGTGTGGAGACGATTTGCCTTCAATCGGAGTTGCCGACACTATGGAGCCTTCAGAGTCCTATGCGTGTGATCTATCTGGGTAACAATTATTATATCTGTTGTTTTGATGATCTAGATGAGCATTTACAGGTGCTTTCGCAGAGTCCCTGGAATTTCAAGGGACACATACTTCACCTGACGGTGGCGAAGCCCCTGTTTCGGCCTATGGATGACGCTCTGACAGCGTTCCCGACTTGGATCCAGCTCCCGAGGCTCACTTATGAGATGATCAACCGGGAGTCTCTGGTCTGGATTGCGGCTACGTTTGGTACCCCTCTCGTCGTGGATGAACAATCGTTGGCAATCGGCATGGCTAGGGCTTGTGTCGAACTCTCTTACTCAGATCCTCTCAAGCAGGGAGTTTGGATCTTAAACCCCGATGGTACTAAGGTTTTCTAGCGTGTTCAAAGGCAATGAAGTTTTCAAGGAGGTGATGACATTTGGCACATTAATACAATGACATGTGTCATCTAGCATTTATAATTAATTAAAATCTTATGTAATCAATAATAATATTTTTTATTTTATGATTAGTTAGTAATTTGAATGATTAATTTATAACCTCTCAATTTCTTATGTATTGTCACATTTATTATTATGAAGGAGAAATCAAACCATTTTCATATGTTATATTAACTTAATTTACTTCCTTATTTTATTATTAAATTAATTTTAAACTTTACTCCTAAAGATTTTTTATGTTATATCTTATGCAATCATCATGTTATTTTTAGAATTATATCATATTTTTCGAGAAATATATTTATCATTTAAAGAATTTATAATATACTTAACATAAAATTTTAAAAAATTTAAATATTAATATATATGTACGAACCATCTACCAAATAAATAATTATGTAATTGATAAAGAAATATATTTGTTGAAGATTAATACAAAATGTCGACCATCGGTATGCAATAAAAATGCCATAACAAAATTGACTAAGAATAATAGTAATATTTATACTATACTAAAGTACTTCTTTAAAAAATTAATACTTTTTAAATTGACTGAGGAAATAATAATATCTATACCATGCACATTGTCACAAGATATTTAATATATGGACAATTATTTTTTAAGCAATTTATAAAATATCATAATTATAAAACAATTTATAAAATCAATGTGTGCACTAAGTGGAAAGTTATTTTGTAATTAAAAAAATTAGTAATATTTGTACTCTAATTGGAAAGTTATTAACAAATTAGTAATTAAAGAAATCAATGTATGCGCTAATTGGAAAGTTATTTGCAATGTTTTTAGAATCCGACCAACGATCGAACCGGATTCTTTACCGGGTTACGGTTGGACCGGTCCGATCGGGTTTGACCGGATTGAACCGAATTTTATTAAAATAATATTATTTATAATAATTATAGAGATATAATATAAGTTATATGATGTAGTACATTAATATTATACTAATAACCTATTAATAATATTAAAAATTAATATAACATAATTTTAATTTGTTAAAAGTTTTAATAATTATAAATAATAATAATTAACATTTAAATATAAATAGATTATTATTAATTTAATATCTATTATTTAATGATATAAATGCTATATTAATAAAGTTTATCTTAAATTATTTTTATTTCTTTTTTCTTTAACACTTTCCTTTTTATTTCCTTTATTTATTTTTTTTAATACTTTTCTATTTTAATACTAAGCAATTTCAAATACTTACCTTTTTTTATTTCCATCCCTATTTAATGTTATACCTATCATATTCATTCCTCTTTTACATTTCTTTTATTTCTTTCTTTTTTTCCTTTTTAACTTTCATATTTTTGTCATTATTTTAATTCTTTTTTTCAAAATTTAAATTGAACCGATTCAACTGGCCCGGTTCAATATCAAAATTGATTTTGTACTTTGACTGGACCGGATCATCGGCCGGTTCGCGATTGAACCGGCCAGTCCAGTTCGGTTTTTAAAACATTGGTTATTTGGTAATTAAGAAACTTAGTAATATTTGTAATTCTTTTAAGTTAATTAAAAAACTTATAACAAGATTTTCTTTATATAATGACAATATCATAAATTAATTAAAATATCTACTCACTATCACTTTTTGAGTGGACAGTTAGTAAATAAAAAAAGGGGCCAGTTAATAAGTAATTATCTCCAACATTGTGTCTATAATTTATATTTTTTATTTTTATATTACAAAATAAATAAAATCTAAGTGAGATATTATAATCTTTCACGTATTAAAGCGGTTAGAATTAAGCGGTTATACGTCTATTATAGTAGTTAGAAATCATTCTCCACCTCTATTTCACCCTATAAATATGTGCAAAGATTGACAAAGGTGTAGACTGGTGTTGTGAACCGTTGTTGTGATGGTGGCTAACTTTTCCTTTTGTATATTTTTAACTTGATCACGTAGAAAATATGGAGTTAGTGGTGATATTAATGGTGCACTCATATTTTAGTATATTATTAGTTTATTTGTTACTGTAACTAATTATTTATTCAGTTTTTTTCTTATATTAATGGTTAGCAAATGCATTTCGTTATATATATTTTTTAAATATTTCTAAGCTTAAAATGGAAAATTATTTTGGAGTTTTTAACACTTTAAATTTATTTTTAAAGCTTATTTAAAAATATTTTGAATTTAAGTCTAATGAAAACTAACGTGCATGTGAGTCTTTCAGGATGGACATTGCAACATAACAAATGAAAACAAGTGGTAAAGCTTTTTTCTCTTTTAACATGGTTTCATGGTGTATATATATTAATTGTTTTAAATAAATGAATTTTTATTGATATTTTTTTATGAAATTTATCACTGCTCATGCAATACATTATGACAACGAATTCTTAATATTATAATATAAATTAATTAGCGTCATTTTAAACTGTACTAAATTGTGGCAAAATTTATCTTCTACGAAATGTATATTCTCTTACTCTTATAAGTCGTGACTTCTTTTTAACTATTTTTTTTATTTCTTTCTCATGTTTATACTAATTGGGATGATGCCTACAAATATTAACATTTTTAATAAAATGATTAATATTTTATCACAATTATGCACGTGCCAATTTTTTTTAGTTTGTAAAGTGGACTACATGAAAATCTTTTAGGGTCGTTTGAAAACAGAATCGTGATTCCTTTTAAGTTTCTCGTGCATAATTGAATTGACAGATTAGTTCGGGGTGTGTTTGGTTGGAATGAAATTTGATGATGAGGAATAAGGTGGTTGTTGTAATGGGAAAAAATAGATATGATTGATAAATTTTGGGTGGATTTTGAATTAAAAATAATTATTATAATAATGAAGTATAATTTTATATTAATTAAAATAAAATTGTAAAATAAAAAATTTTTATGGGAAAAAGTTTGTTAAAAATTATATTATTTAAATATAAAAAAATTATTTTTAAAATTAATGAAATATTAAAAATTTTTAATGAAAAAGATAATAAATAATATTATATTAAACACTTATTAAAATTATTTTATATCTATTAAATATTTTATTTTAGTGAAGAGAGTGTGTGAAGAGAAAAGAAAAAAAAGAAAATAAACTTTGAAAAAAAACATATGTCACGTCAACACTAAAACAAAAAAAACGAGGCAACCTCCGGTAACCGGAGTGATGAAATTGGGATCACGTGACCCCGATTCCACCGGCTCTATTTCCGTCCCAAAATCGAATTTCGATGTGGTGTTTGGTGGAACCGGGCGGAACAAAGCCGCGGTTTCCGTCTGGTTCCCAATCAAATGACCCCTTAATGCATGTGTACAAGTCTTGTGCAATATGTGAGTAGGTCAAGGTTCCATGTTTTTGTGTCTGCAAATCATTAATTTGAAATTAAGAAATATCAATCATATATTACGTATAATATATATACCAATTATGCTAATTAGGTGTAAATGTCTTAAAATGATATTTCTGTTAATTTAATTCATTTGAGTTATTTTTGTTATAAAATTATAATTTTTTTATAATCAATTTCTATATCTTTATATACCTTCATAGGATTTTTACTCCACTAATGAATCTTATATCACATTATTTTAACCATATAGTTATTATATTTAAATTCAATAATATATATATGTACACTGTGTATGTATAAACACCATATTAAAATGAGAGTAGCCTCTTGCCCCATGAGTGTCCTCAATTTTTACTTTTTTTCTTACTCTTACTCATAAAACCTTATGTAGTAATATAATATTTAACTAAAATTTAAATAATTTATTGCTAAATTATTACATCTGTACTATATAAATGTTCAAAGGAAATAAATTATTTTGATTTCTTTTAATATATATATATATATATATAAACATTTGTTGATACTTTACTTTTTTAATATTATTTTTCAATTTAAAAAATAGAGATCAAAGTGATAAATTTTCATTGAAAAATATATTAATTAATTTTTGAATAATATTACTTTATTTCGTTCTCTGTGCATCGCACGGGCACCACACTAGTATATATATAATGAGAGATAAATACACGAGGAGATGACAAGTGGCATAATATAATATCGACACATGTCATTTAAATATTTTAAGTTAATAATGATAATAATTTATCCTAAATTTAATTCTAATCATAACAACATATTTTATATAGTACATTGGGTAGAATCCTAACCGTGTATATATATATATATATATTAGTATAGAACTAAGTATGACTTAAGAGCTCCATATAATATTATCTTTCTTAATATATATTATGACTAAAATTAGGATTACTAAGTTCAACAACGACAATAATAATAATAAGATCCCAATACATTTATTTTATTTAATACTTTTCATTGTATTACATTATGCCACGAGACATGTGTCATCCAACGAAAAATTAATATTAGTTAAACATATTATCCAACTCCGAGACGATTTTTTGGAACATAACATAGGTGACAAGTGACGTAATGCACAGATGACATGTCATCTGTATACGTTTTTTATTTTGTATTGGATGAGAGACACAACTTCGATAGGATAAAAAATCAAATATATAAAATTATTTTTTAACAAATTCTTATTCTAATTCTAATATATTTACATGAAAATATTATAATGACAATTATTATAATAATAAATAAATACCATATATAATCCTAATACGTATCGATATATATCTATACAAATATAATTCTAACTAACTAATATTAGCACTTTGTTTAATTTTATTTTCAGACTTCTATGTCACTACAATAAAATTAGCATTCAGAATGGTTAAACGATTAATTTACCGTGCTTGGAAGTACTGCTTGAGCTCTTAATCAAGTCTTCAAGTATGTGTTGCAGAAACAAATTACATAAGATTTGTGGATAGAGGGGTAATATGAAATTTTGTGGATGACACTTCTAATATTTTTTAAACATTACTTTTGTAATGAATTAAGGAGGAATATGAAATTTTGCGGCCGAAATCCTTTTTGCATCTTAATTTTTATTGTCTAATGTCCGTAAATTTAGAAATTCATAAATTGACTACTAGTACATTGTTGGAGATAAATATATATGAGGATCAGCATGTTGATCTTTATAAATATGTTATTAGGGACCAATATCTAGGTTCATAAAAGTATATTATTAGGAACCAAATTTTTGATGTCAATTACTTGATTTTTTGTTGCCAAAACTATTTTGATTTGAGACCAAAAGTAGTTATTAGATACCATTGCATAATTTTATAGGGACCAATAGATTAGTGTCTAAAAATGATATTTTTGATATCCAACACAAATTTTTTGTTCCCAAAATTTTTAAAGATCAGCTTTTAGAAATCAATGGGGGCCAAGAAAATTTTTGTTCCGAAAAGAAATAGGGACCAAAATTGATGAGTTTGGAATCAAATTTTTTTGTCCGAATAAACATATTTTGTTGTAGTGTGTGTTTTAATAAGTAAAATACAAATTAGACTAAAGAGAATTAGTTATGTTTAGGATTAGGATTAGATTAGTTTTATGTAATCTGAGCATATATTTTTATAGTAGTGCTAGGATTATTCTTAGTATTACAATTTGAAATAGGTTGGGACTATTAACGTCCAAAAATAAAAGAATAAAAAAAATAAATTATGATTACGTATTAGAAATTGAAATAAATTGGTATTAATATAATAATAATAATTTTTACAATAAAAATTATAATCATATATTTTTTACAATAAAAATTATAATCATAATAATATACTATATCATATTCGATAGAATCCTGCTCCTAAAAAACATCCTAACTAAATTATATATATCCATATATATACGAAATACTAGGATAAATCTAATGCATGATTTAAGAGTTATATATGTATAATAATATATTTTTTAACATGTATTAGGATTTAAATTATGATATGAAGTTTAATAATATCGGATAGTAAGGTCATAAGTCGTATCCTAATCATAATACGTATAATATGATATATAAAGATTTGTATCCTAACACTTAATGTTAGTATAAAATCAAATATCAACATCCTAATCTATTTTGAGCTTGATTGTAATTAAGATATTTGAGATAATAATGTTTTGACATGTTTTTAGAGTTTGATTGCGATTAAGATATTTGAGGCAATCCTTTTTTTTTTTGGTGAAAAGTTAAACTAGCCATATATATATATATATATATATATTTGTGAAAAGTTAAACTAGCCATTGATGAAAGATCTTTAACCCCCACCGGAGGAATCCGTTCAAAAAATGTCGCGTTCTTGACGGACGTGCAAAATGTGCAAAGTAATGAGCGGCTTTCCGATTACAATACGAGATTTTCTATTGAACATAGTAGAGTTTGATTACAATTAAGAATATTTAATTAATTTATTAAATTCAAAAAATTATTATAATTATTCTTCTATTCAGTTGCTACATATCAGTTTTATTTTTTTTCAGATGCTTATTTTCTAATTTATCAATAAATTTTGTAAATAAACATTTTGTATATTTTTTAGTCTGGAATTTTCTCTCTCTCTCTGAGAATTATAATATATTAAGAAAATGATATTTTTATATAAGTTAATATATATATATATATATATATCTAATTTAATTTTTTCAGGAAAACAATTGTCTTGCAATAGTTTGTTATATAAGGTAATAAAATAAAATATTATTAAATTTATAAACATATTTTGATTAGAAGCAGATTTTTTAGCATGGTTAAAATAAATAATATTTTCTTCTTAAAATATCTTTTTATTTTTTGAAATAATAAATAATTTGATTTGAGTGAAATTAAGATTAAGCTTTCTTTTTTTTATCAAATTGAGTATGATTAAAATACATAATATTTTCATTCCAAAAGATAATATGCAAGTAAATAATATTCTATTTATAAAATATTATTTGGAAATAAAAAATTAAAAATAAATAATTTAATTTGAGTCAAGTTAAGATAATCTTTCTCTTTTATCACTTCGAGTATGATGAAAATAAGAATATTTCTTTCTTAAATATGATGTATAAGCAAATAATAATTTTTTTAAAAAAATATAATTTATTATTATTGGAAATAAAAAATAATTTAAAAATAAAGAATTCAACTTGAGTCAACTTAAGACAAATTTTGCCTTTTTTTTTAATCAATTTGAGTATGAATAAAATAAATAATCTTCCCTTCTTAAAAGGTAATGCACAGAAGATAACAAAACAAATACTAGGTCCTTTCTAAAAGATAATATTTAATTTTTTAATTAAATAAATAATATTTCCTTTCTCAAAGGCAATGTACAAGTATAATAAAACATAATATTTCATTTTTAAAAGATACATGTATTATTTTTAAATTTATAACAGTAAAATTAATTGAGTTCAAATAATTTATAATAAATAATTCAATTTCCAATTAAGATTAGCCTTTCCTTATATTTTTCTTTTTTTAAAGATAATGAAGTAATATAATAATTATAAAAAAATAATCTTACAATGATTTGCTGTATAAGATAACAAAAATAAAAGAAGATTAAATAGCATAATTTAATTAGAAGCAGATTTTTTAGTATGATTAAAATAAATAAATTTTCTTTGTAAAAGATATTGTACAAGTAAATAATATTTCCTTTCTAAAAGATAAATTGTTATTTTGTAATTAAAAAAATATTTTAAATGAAGAATTCAATTTGAGTCCAATTAAGATGGAATTTTTATTCCTAAGAAATAATGGACAAGTAGAATAAAATAAATAATATTTTCCTTTTTAAAAATGTAGTATTTCATAAATTTAAAAATGAATTATTTAATTTGATTATAGTTTAAATAAATAATCCTTCCTTTCTCAAAGGCGTCCTAGCAGTATAATGAAATAAATAATATTTTTCAAAAGATAATGAGTTATTTTTTACATTAAAAATAAGTTAAATTCATGAAATTGAGACCGAAATAAGATTATTTATTCCCTTTTAAAAGATAATTGACAAGTACAATAAAAAAGTAATATTTCCTTGTTAAAAGATAATGTATTATTTCATAAAAAAACAAATATTCAATTTGACTATGATTAAAATAAATACTTTTTTCTTTCTAAAAGTAATGTACATGTGTGCTAAAATATTATACTATTTAATTTTTAGATGATGCTATTTTATTTCCAAAATTTAAAAATAATTTAAAACAAAGATTCAATTTTAGTCAATGAATATAAATAAAAATTATAAATCAGAAAACAAAGAATAATTTAAGTAGAAGTTGGGGTCTTAGTAGATATAAATTGATTTTTAAACTTTTCAAAATAGACTAATCCATTTATCACATTTTAATAATATTAAATTTTTTTGTAATTTTTATAAATTATAAAATCTTAATTACATACTATATATCTTATATCCTGTCGTATATATATATAAAGCTGATGTTTCATTGACAGTTTCAAACTCTTCTCATTACGTCTTTGCTATTTATCTTTTCTTTCATTTTTTCCTGTCTTATTTTTTAACTTTTGTTGAATCCACTGTTTAACTCTTGCAAAGTTATCTCTCATTTATTGTCGAAGGAATGCACCACTTCTTTTAACGTTCAACCTTTCATATTCCACCCTTTCCAATCCTCCACATTTTTAAGGAGGCCTCCAACGAGAAGTTTCAAGTTGTTCTGTTACCTAAGCAATTATTTTCTTCCAATTTATTTCACCTTCAAATGTGGGCCACGCTCCAAACGACTTCAGTTTTTCTTTCCCAAACGACTTCAGTTTTGACCTCCTCGGCAGCGTCCACCTCAACAACCACTTCATCGAGCAAAAGCATCATCCGTTGACATGCGCGAGTCCGTGGACGTCCGCCCACCGTCGGGCTTCTTGGAACCGATGCAGCGTCTACAAGAAGTTTGAAGGTGGGGTCCGGTCCTGGTATCGACGCAGCCAATGGCTGCCGAGGCCGACGTCGTCGTCTTCGTCTTCGTCGGGGGGGGGGGGGGGGGGGGGGGGGGGGGGGGACGTGCTTGCCCGGAAGAGGGGAATAATGGCGGCTGCGCTGGCCAAGGAGGAGCTACGCGACTTCTGGGAGCAGCTCTCCGATCAAAGCTTCGATGCCCGCCTTCAGACCTTCTTTGACATGTATGTATATATATCGAAGTCCCCAATCACACCTCCTTGATTCATGTTTGATCGAGTAGTTTTAAAGTTTTACTGTTACAACTGAAAACTCAATTGTAATGATAACAACTATCAATCATCCTGTCTGATTGTACTTAAAATTTTAAAGAGATTTAAACTCAACTCCATGCTCACAACTTGCAGAATTGATGTTGGCATCTCATTATCAGATTTAGCTTCATATGCTAATTTCTTAGCTAAATTCAAACATATGAATCTTCTTCTCAAAACAATTGCAACATATGAATTGAACTTGAACATCACATATATAGACTCTGTGATCCTGCAGATTCACAACCTGGAGATGTTACTGCTGCAGCCACAGGTCCATGCGACAAACTCTCTCATGAGTAAGCTCCTGAGCTAGAATCTGATCGCCACCAAGGAGACGAACCCGATCAGCCGCTGCATCCGGCGGTTCAACTACTTCATGGAGGACAACTGGAAGCGGGTGTGGGTGATGGCGCTGTGGATGTCCATCTGCACCGGTTTGTTCACGTGGAAGTTCATATAGTACAGGAACTGCACTGTGTTCAACATCTTGGGCTATAACGTCCCCAAAATTCACCCTCTCATCACGCTGACAGTCAGACTAACCAAGGAAGCACTATCATTGTCTATGACTACTTGACTGATCAACAAATGACCCATGTGACAATAGAAATGATAAAGAATTTATAATGATATAAAAATGCGGGAGAGATATGATTGCGAATCAACAAATGTCACATGCATAAGATAATAAAAAAAAGAACTTAATAAGATTTTATATTGTATAAATAGAAAATTTTTCATTTAAAAAATAATTACATTTTAAGATGGTGCTCTGCTCGGATAAGTTTTAGTGCATTCAAGATATATTGAAATTTTAGCATACATTCAAATTACTTGCCATAATAATCACTCGTGCATTCAAGTTACTTGATCGTTATATAATGGAACGCGTTAGAAAATGTTTGCATTCCTCCCATGCCATATAGTTTAAATGGAACATTTATGCATGCATAGCTTGAGATAAAGAATGTACGAAAATGGACGATATCTTTGATTTTTATAATTACATAATAATTTAAGAAATTTATTAATGCATGCATAACTTTATTTACTTCCTGGCATTTTTTTCAATATATAATAAACATGAAATTCTAACATTATGATTATATATTAATGATATAAAAGTTAACTTAATAACTTCTAAAGATAAAAACTAAATAACTTCTAAAGATAAAAACTAAGGAACGGTAATATGATAAACTACAATTGCAAAAGCATCAAAGGAAATAGTCTTCCCAAAAGAAACTAAAGACGTGTATGAAGATTTCCTCTATAGTGTTTATAAGGAGGCATTACATCTAAGAACCCATAGAAGAGATGGTTACTACTTACTAAATAACCATCTTATGGATAGTTAATAAGTAATCGACCATTAAAAATATTATGATAGATAGATTAATATTTTAGTTTTATTATTTGAGAATATTTGATAGATTTATGCATTTTCTATTTATTATTTTATCCATGCTTGATTATTAGATTATTATTATAATATATGATTAAAGTTCTCAATAAACTTAACCGTATAACTCGTTTTTCATAGTAGTTTAATAATTATTCCAAAAACTTTTGTTTGTAAAAAAATGATAGAATCGTTCATAACATATTATAGTTACTAACTAACTAATTATTCACTCAAAATTAGAATAGATTAATATTTTAATTAATAACTATTCACTTCAGTTGTTATAACTAATCTTTTCTTCCCACGTTTGTGTAAAAGTAATTATTTACATTAGTTTTTTTTTGAAAAATTGAGAGCATGTCATGGATTTATTCACTTCAATTGTTACTTATAACTAATCTTTTCTTCCCAGGTTTGTGTAAAAGTAATTATTTATATATCAAAATTGAGAGCATGCCATATTTCATAGGAATGTCCTCCTTTTAATATAATATCATATAGATATAGATTTTTAGTAATAGATCATTGTATATAAATTTTTAAATTAAAGTTAAATAATACAAAGTAATGCATAACTTTTTTTAGAAAAGAACGTAATAAGATTCTATATTGTATAAATAGAAATTTATTCATTTAAAAAATAAATACATTTTAAGATGTGTTCTCCTCGGATAAGTTTTAGTGCATTCAAGATATATTGAAATTTTAGCATACATTCAAATTACTTGCCATAATAATCACACGTGCATTCAAGTTACTTGATCGTTACATAATGGAACACGTTAGAAAATGTTTGCATTCCTCCTATGCCATATAGTTTAAATGGAACATTTATGCATGCATAGCTTGAGATAAAGAATGTATGAAAATGGACTATATCTTTGATTTTTATAATTACATAATAATTTAAGAAATTTATAAGAAAATGGCAAGAATGTAACAGTAAATAAATAAAAAAATGTACTACAAACATGCACAAAATAGTGCATTGAGAATAAAAAGTAAATTTATGAAGTAAACAAATTTTATGAATATACCATAGTGTTTAAGAAAAATAATTGATATGATCATAAAGAAAAAAATAACATAAACAACTTTACTTAGCGACATGGAATGACATATTCGAAAGGTAATACAGTAATTCGCTTATGAGAAATTAATGGCACAAATATAGTAGTAATTGAATAAATAATAAACGACATAAACTATTTCACTTATACATTAAAAATACTTTGAAGAAATAAAAATATATTAAAATAGTATATACACATGAAAATGCTCAAACAAAAAATAATAATATTTTCTTATGAGAAATGTATATATAAAAATTCCTTTTTTAGCATAATTATATTAAATAATAAAAAATTCAAGTACAAGAAAAAAAATCTGTCAAGACTTGCATGTGATCCACTTGGCACAACACACCATCACGTGATTATTTGTTCGTGCCTTGTGCATATTTATAGGATGAAACTGGATTATGGATCACAGGGGTGGTTGCTAAACTTTTGGTCACTGCTTTTATTTGTTATCCACTACTTTTTTAAATTTACTTTTTTTTCCTCATCCATCCTACTATGGGATTTCAGAAACATAGTCTTTTATATAGATATTTATAGTAGTAGTTATATTAACTAATATCTCCATGCACACGTAATTCTGCTAATAAAATTGACTTGCAAACTCACTCAAGAAAAAATGTTCTGGTTTGCAATTGCATATTTATTGTAGTTGAGTTCTGAAATAATTGTAAAAATATTTTTATAAATTAATTTTCTATGGTTATTTTTATTTACTTATTATTTTTGAAACCATCTAATAATTAGTATATTATTATAAACGAAGTTACTATAGATAGTTATTATAACCGTATATAAAAACTATATGGTTATATAATAGTTATCTTACTTTTGTAATCATATTATATATAAATTGTAATTATTTTTTTGGACACTTGTCAAAATAGTTTATGCAAGAAACTTCTTTGCTTTTCATAGAGTATAGATTATCTTATTATATATTGTAGTTACTATATAACATTTAACATATTAAAATTATATATTTATAGTATATTATACGATAGATTTGTTTTCTTCTTCATACAAACAATATAAGTCAACTTTTATGTATACTTATTATGGATAATTATTATCCACTATTCCAATGAGAGTATGTAATTATATAATTAATGAATCTTGTAATTAATCCTGATATTAATCATTAAAAATATTTTACATATTAATCTTGTAACTAACTCACGTATTGATTAAAAAACTTTCTACATAATTTTTTAGGACACTTGTCCACATTTGCTTATGCCAGATGTCAACTTCTCCTTGCATACTATCTTCCTTTTAATATAGTATAGATATTAATTTTAAAAATAAATATAATTTGTCTCCTCTTGTGACATGAAAAAAGTAGATTATTTAATAGCATATAGCATTTTGTTAGAATCAAAACGCCACTATAATCGTTTGCTAAATAATTTTTCATTAGCATTTAGAAATTTAAACACAAAACATTATAAGATGTTGGATCTAAGTTTAAATGACATATAAAATTATATTTTGATGATACAAACCTCGAATGATTAAAGTTAAAATGTTGAAAAAGTTTAAAAAAAAAGAGATAACTTTATGCATCACACTTTGATTAAATAATTGACACCAAAACTATTCTGGGTGAATCATGAATATCAAAGTTGTAGAAAATCTTATTAGCTATCCATAAAATCCAATGTTATCTAATTTGAATAACTGTACAAAAAGTTATGTTTAAAATAGTGCAGGACAGTTGAGTTGTCGACTGAACAATAAGTCGACCGGTCAGGAACACATGTCGATCAGTCCAGAACACAAATTGATCAGTCTAGAAAACAAGTCGATCGAACAATGCAGAAAATGTCTATTTTCAACATACAAAATGTCGAGACTATACTGGTCGAGGTACCAGTCGACCGGTTCAGAATACAGATCGACCGGACAGTGCAGAATTCACGAATGGTCATATTTTTCATAAAAGAAAGTGTACCAGTCGACCGGCCTCCGAGTCAAATGAACAGTAATGATAAAATTTAAAGGAAAAAAGTGTGAAATAATTTTTTGACGACTTTATCACTTGATGAAGCCTATAAAAGAAGTGTCAAAGCCAGAAGGAAGGACATTTCATCCAAGTATTGAAGCAAAACTTCAAGAAATCAAAAGAAGATCATTTCTCTTAAAATTATCATTTAGAATTTTTTTTCTTTCTCTCTTCTACTCTTGTGAGCATAGAATTGTAAATGAGAAAAACATTTTTGTTCAGAAAAAATAAAAAAAGCTCATGTATAAAAGAGGTTCTAAATCTTACCTCTTGAACGAAAGAAAAAAGATTATCTTCTTAGGAGGAGAGGTTGCCTTACCTTCCGAAGCGAAAAAAATGTGATTGATGTAAAGGACTTTCTTCCTTGCCCCATTTGAAACAAAGGAATGGATTAGTGGAATCTCCGACGATCTCAAGGTCGAGAAGTCGGAACGGGGACATAGGTCAAGGTGTGGCTGAATCTCGTAGTATTCAAAATAAAATGTTTTGAATTAAATTTTATATTATGATGTGTATAAAAAGATACACTACAAGAAAAAACTGTTTTAGCTACAAATACCTTGGTCGCAAATTTGTCGCTAACTTCTCACGATTTTAGTCTGCGACAATTTTGCAATGGATTTGCAACAAGGTTGATTTGTCGCTAAATTCTACTTGCCGTTTGCGACGAACAATTTTTGTCGCAAAATTGTCACAAACTAGTAGCCACTTTGTCGCCATCTGGTCGCTAAGTTGATGGAAAAATATTATATTTGTCATTATTCTCCTCGCGAAGTTGTCCACAGTTGTCGTAGATTTGTCGCTAAATGGATGCTAAATCCATCACTAATTTATCGCTAATTTGTTGCGAAAGTGTTGCTAATGGCGACAACATTTCCGTCATAATTTTGTCTCAAATTCGTCGCTAATATGAATTATTTTTAAAAAAATTAAAAACCCCATTTACAATCATAATTTTCAGAAATCTAAATATTGCATAGCATCACAAAAATTGAAAATGCATTGAGATATCAAACAAAAGTCTAAATACCATAAAATATCACTAGTCAAATACACAACAAACAAAACTACCACAATGTTAGCCTATTAAAAGATATAATCCCACCCAAATCAAAAGGTGATCTGTACCTATCATGACCACGCATATAACTCATTATTGCGTCAAACATTGGTTCCACATATTGTCATATTATATTCCTAACAATAGTGTCTAATTCATGCAAAGGAATTGTGGACGTGTCGCTCGAACTAGATGAAGGACCAGTAGAAGAAACACCCGCGATAGGAGACGGCAAAGGACTATACTATGAAGTCTCCCAATACTAGTAAGTCCGACAACTTGATGCGATACCTCTTCATCCAACTGAGGGGGCTGTGAATCTGCATACTTTTTTGCCAACAACATATCGTAACTATCCTAAAAATAATATTAATTGTAAAATTAGATACATAAAAGTGAACATTAAAAGTAATTCATTCAATATACAAAGAAGAGAAATGTTTGAATTATACGATAACATGTGCTTATGCAATGATAAATTCATTAGTCTTTTTTACTGATGTGCATCTCCTTACACACATATCAATAACTAACGACATCTTGAGTAGCTTTTTCCTATCAAGAATATTATAAATATTATGTATAAAACATTATAAACATTTCATCTCATAATAAAAGTAAATATTATCAACATTGTAATTAAAATGAGTAATCAAATTAACTAAACCTAAGAAATTACCATTCAAAGTTTATGCTCAACAAATCTCATGGATCCTGTTGCGTGTCTCGATGATTCTACCATAGCGGCTCTATTTTGTTTGCTTGCTACAGACCGCTTTTTCCACTTTCGTAATTCCTACAAATAAGAAATAATGTAATGCATTATTTTAAAACATAATATAAAAATCTTTAAATTTTATCTTTTACAACATACCAATGATCACAAAGAGAAGCCCAAACATCTTCGGCTATCCTTATGGGCACACTATTTTTCATTTTCAATATATTTTCATTTGTTGCTTTCTTTGCGGCTTCCCAAAAATTGTAGAGAACAACACTAAGCTGATGAGAAGCGATTGATGCGAAAATATTTTTTATGGTCAACTGATGAAGACCCTCTTGAAATTTATATCTTCCCTGTTCAACAAAAAAAATTAATATCTAATAAGAAGTCTAAATTCTTAATTTAAAATTATTAAAAAATATTACCCTAAAATCCTTATACATAACGTCTCTCAAACCAATTGGTATTTGCTTCAAAGGAGATGCACCTATGGGGAGACTACTGATGGCTATGTCACTAATAGTTCTAATAATGCTACCCAGTATAAAAGTTGTTTTGAAAAATAAAAAAATAGTTAGAAATGAAATGATATATTATAATTAATTAAATAATCCTTCAACTTACGGATTGATCATGTCATCAACTGTGATGCCACTAGGCAGAATCACTCCATATGACAAATTCTCGATACCAACAATTGTTGGTTGTTAATGAAGTCCCTATTATACAAGTTAATAGTAAAATAGTCAATTTAAAACAAAATATACAAAATTATAATTAATTACCAGCTGGTATACCAGGTGGGGTACTAGATCCGTCCAAATCAGGAGTCAAAGTGTCACCTATGCCTGCTTCACTAAGCTCAGGTGAGAAATATATGATGTGAGGTCAATTGAAAATTAAATAACATAAATTACAATTCATTACTTAATATCCTAGGTGAAGGAGAACCCGAACCGCCCAGACGGGTGGCAAAGAAGTGGTGCACGCTCTATCATGATGTCTACTGCGAGTAGCCATGATTTGAAAATGTAAAAACATGATTACATATAAATCTTAACATAAAATAACTATATATAAGATTAAAATGTGCTAAAAAAATCAAAGAATAAAAAAATTAATCAAAACATGTGCACATGGACAACGAATGCGACCATGAGGATCGGCTGCATGTTATTGTTCATATGAAAATCTTAAAAATTCATTAACTCCATTTTGGAAATCATTAGTTACATAACTGTGTTCGTCCTTCAACGCAAAATCCAACTTCGATCAGGTTTTATTGCAACTAATGAGTGAACAAATTAAAAATCAAGAATAGAACATTGGATAGGCAAAACAACAAAGTAAAGACACGAAGAAAATATAACATATTAAATTCACTTGTTATGGATAGAGCCTATTATGAGTTAAAATGCCAACTAAAGCATTCTTAGCCAAAGGTAGCGGCTTCCCACCATTTGCCTCTACAACTTTATTAGTCGACACCCTAATTAATGAAGAAATCATAATACTAGCAAAGAAAGAAAAAATGGCTAAAAAAGGAAGATGGAATAAGGAAATGGTTACATTATTGTTATGTTGGCATTATGTTGGCCTAATTAAGATTAATCTAGGGAAAAAAGCTGGTCTAAAGTCCATAGTTTGGATCACACATATAGTACAACAGTCATTGTAATTAAGTTATACTTATATCTCCTATTAATCTAAAGAGTAATCATACACATTACAAATTATTGCTAATCCAATCGAGTATCCTATTCATATCATTAGTTTACAATAATGTAATCAAGTTATACTACACAATTAAGAAGAGTAAGGGAGGAAGGGGTACCCTCAATGCACAGGGGCAGTGGCAGCGCGGCGGTAGGCAAACGACATACCACAGGCTCGAGGCAGCAACTACAGACAGAACACACAGGGGCAGGAAAGATGGATGGCAGATGGCAACAAACGATGGTGGACGACAGCGGGCGGCAAGCGGACTGCAGGCGGGAGCGGACGGCAGGCAGGCGACAGGGGACGACAGCGGGCGGCAAGCGGACTGCAGGCAGGAGCGGACAGCAGGCAGGCGGCAGGGGATGACATCGAGTGACAGGGGGTGGCATGGGACGGCAGCAGACCACAGGCGGAAGTGGACGACAGGGAAGGGCAACAATGAATGGCCGATAAATAAACAAAACCACTAAGAAAGAGGAAGGGAGGAGGAAGGGGGTACCGACAACACATAGGGGATAGCAGGCGGACGACAGACACAAGCGGCAGGTAGAGGAACAACAGAATAGCAAACGGACGCAAGCGGCGGAACGAATGAACGCAAGTGGCAGGCGGACGGAGGAACGCAGATGGTAGGCGGAGGAACGCAGGCGGCAGCGGATGTAGGCTTCAGGCGGAGGAACGCAGGCAGCAGGTAGCGGACATAGGCAAGTGGAGGAACGCAGGCGGCAGGTGGACAGATGTAGGCGGTGGAAAAACGGACTGAGGAACAGATGAACTAGGGCATGCTTTTATACTTTTTCGAGCGACAAAGTAGCGACAAAATATTTGTCGCTAATATACATTTTCCAAAATATTTAAAAAACAATTATAGCAACAAAATATATCGTAGCTATTTTGTCGCCCATTTGTCGTTAAAATTTGCCAAAAAAATTTCTCACGAATTTGTCGCTGATTTCATCATAATTTTTTTGTCACAAATCCATAGCAAAGTTATCGCAATTAGCGACGAAAATTTTGTTGCAAATTTTTGTCGCTAATTAGCAATTTTCCTGTAGTGATAATAAATTATATCTTATGTCTATTTTTGTACTTTATATAATATGCTAATTTAACCGTTATATTTATCAAATATATTTTATTTAATTTATAAATAAATATTTATCCACTATCTACTAATAATTAATTACTATACTCTAATCAAATCGCTATTCTCTATTCAAACCACTATTCAATAATCAAACTGATAGCAAACCACTATTCAATAATCAAACCTTAGCCAAATAGGACTTTAATATATACAAGTAGAGGTCAGTGATAACAAATTATGATGTCAGCCCCAGGATCTCATTCCCTATTCTAATGACAATATATATTATATTTTAAGGCAACATTTTATATTAACAATTAATAAAAAGCATCATCATATTACGCCTATATTTTAATAATATGTCATAACTAATCAAGACTTCTAAAGAATAATAGTATAGTCAATTTAATAATATTCATAAAAGATGATAAAAAAAGTTTTTTTTGTTAATTTTACATACGCATAGTTCAATATCTTCAAAACTTGTGAAAAATATTCCACTTTATCTCCATTTAGATATTAAATATACATATCTATATCCATATCTATACATTGTTCGTAAGAGAGATAGAAGATGACACTCCTCTCATGAATTCATATATATAAAAATTGACGTTCGAAGTTGTCGGCGAGCTCGATCGTACGTGCTCCGTAAGGTATGCACGGTATTGGGCTATCAAGATTTGTGAAGTTCTCAAACAAGAAAATAATAAGCTAAATAAAATGTCACAGCACGTCGACTGAGACATGGCTTTTCTTTTTAAAGAGAAGTCAATGTACAAAAAAAACATTCGAAGGATACAAACTTATATTTTGAAATGTATGTTGCTACAATAAAAAAAGTAAGAACAATTGATATACACAACTCTGCTAATTGCATTCATCGCCTGTATACGCAGTCGTTAACATTTTCCCACAAACTTGACAGGTGAGAACTCAAGGTACCAAGTTTGGACAAGAAGTATCATGTTATTTCTATTGAGAATTTAATCTCTCTTTTTATATGTGAATTAAATAATGTCAAGCACGATGCATAAAAAAATAATAATAAACAAAAGAGACATCAAATTTATATAAAAAAACTCTCCACTAAGAAGAGAAAAAAATCACAGACAATCATAGAGCAATATCATTAATTGAATAATAGAGTATAATATTTTTTGAATTTTGTCCAAATTTGAATAATAATTCACTAGGATAAATAATTATTCTCTGAAAAATATTGAAATAATAGTAGGAAGAATATCACATGATTATTATAATTCTAGTAACAGCAAAACCTTAGAGATCCTTACAATCTGACTCTTTTCTTAATTTTTTACTGTTCAAAAAGTAATATTATGTCTTCTTTTTCAGTCATCTTCTTTTCTCTGACTCTTCTTTTCTTTATCCGTTGATAAAAAAAATTCATTTTCTTTTTCAATCAACTCTAAACATAAGAAAAAAAACCTTCTTTTTCCTTCCAATAGCTCTCGGCGGCAAGGAGAAGAAGAAAAATTCCTTTCTTCACGTACGATGGCCACAATAATTTCAGAAGATATCTTTAGTTAATTAGATTTAATTAACTTAAATAACATTATTCTTTAATGGGTTGGATTAGCTCCAAAGGCCCTACAATCTTCCCCTCCAATTCATGAGAAGGAGATTTTCCATCAAGAATCATCCCTTGACCTTCATGCCGACCAATCTGGCACATCGTTCTGACTTTTTTTTTTGATTTATCTTTGACTCCCCCTCTACAGTAATCATTGAGTACTCAGAATTTAGATATCTAGTGGAAGTATGACGCTCTCTTGTAGATTTGTGAGATGGAGTAACATCTTGCTCCCTCTGCACAAAATCCTTCACATCTACATCATCTGTATCCACATCTGGCTCATTATTTTCAAGTTCATCTTGTACATAGTCACTGCTCTGCTTCTTTGATTTCCTGAAGTCTATCAAAGTTTTTAATTCATGAAAAATCACATCTTTATTTTTGATAATTTTCTTATTCTCTAGATCTTACAACTTATATTCAATATATGCATCTTCATAACATAGAAATATGCACTTTTGAGTCTTCTCATTCAATTTCTGTCCATGTTCCTTTCCCACTTGTGCAGAAACTCTACAATAAAAAACCTTCAACTGAGAGTAAGACACATTATTATTAGTCCACACTTTCTCAAGAGTATATGAATTCAAAGGAACATATGAAGATCTGTTAATCAGGTAGCACACAGTATTCATAGTTTCACTCCAAAAGATTTTCAATAGATTAGTCGTCCTCATCATACACCTAACTTTATCCAGAATGATTCTATTCATTCTTTCAGCAACACTATTGTGTTGTAGAGTCTTAGGTACTGACTTTTCATGTTTGATGCCATGTTCTGCGCAATAATCTTTAAATTTTTAAGACATATATTCATCACCATTGTCTGTGCGAAGACACTTTAAATGATTGCTTGTCTCCTTTTTCACCGTGACATGAAACTTCTGAAAAATCTGAAATACTTCATCTTTTGTCTTCATAAAATAAATCCATAATTTTTATGAAGCATCATCAATAAAAATAACAAAATATCTATTGTCACCTAAAGAATTTACCTCAATGGGACCACACACATCAGAATGCACCAAATCCAACTTATTTTCCTTCTACTTAAAATTGGACACAAATGACACCCTGCACTATTTACCAAATAGACAATCATCAGAAGTATTCAGAAATTTACCTTTGGTAATAGTGATGTGAGAATTCCTTACCAGAACCTGCATTGCTTTGTCACTCATGTGTCCTAATCTTTTGTGCCATAAATTTAGTGAAGCTTCTTCCTCTATTGCATTAATCGACTGTCCAATCAAATTCACTTGAATTTTATAGAAGACTCCTGATAGTTTTCCTTTAACAATAATTATGGATCATTTGATCAATTTCCACTTTATATCCCATTTGACTATAGTAGCATTCCTGATCCAAAAGCCGAGGAGAAATCAGATTGAGACGTAAATCTGATATGTGTCTGACATCCTTCATAATCAACTCACAACTAACATCTGTTCGAATACATACATCTCCAATTCCTGCAATTTTATACTCTATCTTATTGCCCATCTTCATTGTGCCAAAACCACCAGTCCTGTACACACTGAAGCATTCTTTTAATGGAGTTGCATGATGCGAAGCAACGAATCGATGATCCATTCAACTAAAGAGTAAATCACCAGTTTGTGACATTGCATTCTTCATTTTCTTCTCAAAAGTAATATAGATCCTCATCTGATGTCACTGTAGCAGTACTCTGATCATCAATATATTTCTGATTCTTCTCGTTCTGTTGATTTTTTCAGTGTCTACAATTTCTCTTGATATGTTCGTTTTTGCCACAGTGATAATATGTAAATTTTCTTCTTGACTGTGACCTATTGTTGCCACAGCCTTTTGATCCTCTGCTTTTGTCTTTACCTCTATCCTCTGTGATAAGAACATGTGTAGTATCTGTTCCCACTGTCTTCCTCTTTGTTTCTTCATTGAACAAACAATCTTTGACCATGGTGAGTGATACCACACAATTGAGAACAGAATTACTAAGTGCTATCATTAAAATTTTTATGAATCTAGCAAAGAACTCAGAAGCATTAATCCTTGTATCTCATCATCAATGATTATTTTCATTGCTCCCAACTTTACTATTTATTGAAATTCACTCAAGCGTTCAGCAATAGAATTTTCATCTTTAAACATCAAATTCATCAATTTTCTGATCATGAAAGCTTTATTCTCAGTTGTATTCCTTTTGTATAAATTTTGTAACTTCTTTCACAAAATTTGTGCATCTGTCTCTTGAGCAACATGATGAAAAACACTGACATCAATAAATTGTCTAATCATGTCCTTGCAGTAAAGAAAGTCCTCCATCCTGACTTTTCAAACTGAATAATTATTCGATATCAGTTTGATCATCCTGTTAAAATAGTTTTCCTCCATTTAATTCACACCAAAGAAATCTCAATTAACCTCGCTCTGATACTACTTGTTGGGAATTTAATTCCTCTTCTTATGTGTGAATTAAATAATACAAACAAGCATGATGCACAAGAAAATAATAATAGACAAAAGAGACACCAAATTTATGTGAAAAACCCTCCAACAAGAAGAGAAAAAAATCATAGAACAATCACAGAGTAATATCACTAATCGAAGAATAGAGTATAATATTTTTCGAGTTTTGCCCAAACCCAAATAATAATTCATTAGGATAAATAATTCTTCTATGAAAAATACTGAAATAATAGTACGAAAAATATCAGCTAATTATTACAATGCTCTGTGATTGTAGTAACGGCAAAACCTCAGATATCCTCTCAATCTAGCTCTATTCTTGATTCTTTGCTATTCAACAAGTAATCTTCTATATTCTTTTTCAGCCCTCTTATTTTCTCTAGCTCTTCTTTTCTTTATTCGTTGATAAAAAAAAATCTTTTTTCTTTTTCAAACAACTCTAAACACAAGAAAAGAAAAAAAATCTTTTCTTTTCTTTTCAAAAGCTCTTGGCGGCTTGACAAGAGAAGAAGAAAATTTCCTTTCTTCACGTACGACAGTCACAATAATTCAAGAAGACCTCTTTAGTTAATTGGGTTTAATTAACTTGGATAACATTATTCTCTAATGGGCTAGATTAGCTCCAAACAGTTTCATGCCCAATCCTTTTGTAAAGATGTCTCCTAACTATTGATTCGTGGAAATATGATAAGGCTTAATGAAACCATAAAGTATGTGCTCTCGAACATAATGGCAATCCACCTCGATGTGCTTAATGCGCTCGTGGAAGATCGGGTTGTTTGCAATATGCAAAGTTACTTTGTTATCACAAGCAATCGCAATTGGTTTCACGAGAGATCCTGAATTACCTAAATAATCCAACACTATCAAGGCTTCGATACTTTGATTCTGCAAAGGAATGAGAAACTTTTTCTTGCTTATTGGACTTCTAGGGCACAAGAGCTCCACCAAATTGAACACAGTAATCAATTACATATCTCTCATGAGATTACAGGCCGCCCAATATGCATCACAGAAGTCTTGTAGACAGTTATCATTATTTTTCGAAAAGAAATCCACCACTCATATCCTTCTTCAGATAATGTATAACTCGAATGACAACATCTGAATGTGATTGTTTTGACTCCTACATGAACTACTAAGATGATGCACTGCAAATGATAGATCAGGTCGAGAAATAGTCAAGTATATTAGTCTTCCTAGAAGTCATTGACAATGAACCGAGATCAGCATAAAAGGACCAGAATTGCCTTTGCCAAAATATTTATCAAACTCAATTGAAGTAAGCTTGACACTTTGATCTAAGGGAACCGGAGCAACCTTTCCTTGAGATATCCCTATGTCAATAATGAGAGCAAGTGCATATTTGCGTTGGTTCAGAGTAATTCCAGTTGGAGCAAGCAAAATTTCTAAATCCAAGAAGAACTTTAGATCACCCAAATCTTTAGTTTTAAACTTAGAGTTCAAGACTGACTTTGCTAATTGAATGAGAGCATTTGAGCTTCCAGAAATGATGATATCATCGACATATACGAGGAAAATTGCAATATCAACTGTGGATCTTTATGTAAACAATGAGTAATCCAATTTTCTTTGGACATAATCAACATTTACTAGAACTTGTAGGTTGATATTCCACATTTGAGATGCTTATTTTAGTCCATAAAAAGACTTCTTCAATCCACAAACTTTCTATTGATCACCACACTCCTTCGGTCGAGAAAATTCAGGAGGCAACTCCATGTAGACCAGGGATGGAGATACCTTGATGTTAGGGGGGGCCATGCCCCCCCCCCCCCCCCCCCCCCCCCCCTCCCCCCTCTCTCTTAACATTTTGAGATATTATAGATTATTATATAGATATTTCAAATGTATAATATGGCCCCCTTAATTTTTTTGAGCTTGACATAATTAAACTCCCTAACTTCTAGACATAATATATATATAGTAAGACCCTAATTTTGTGAATTTGAGATAATGATAGAATATAATTTATAAAAAAATTGTAATGTATGTATATGTGTGTGTATATATATATATAATAATAATAATAATACATGAATTTATGCAAATATAATGTATGTACTAATAATTTTGACTCATTTCTATAACTAATCAAATTAATTAATTAAGTCATAACAAAATTACTTACACGTATTTTTCTTTAACGCCATAGACACAAAAAGAAAAAAAATTTATGCATAGTGAATAATAAAAAGATACTCTACTTTAAATACAATAATGTTTATAATTGTAAGTTATTTTTTTCACATATATTGTTCGTAAAGCAAAATTCTTTCTTAATTTGATTAAAAATTTGATATACATATGCATTTTATTTTCTCACATACTATCTTTTGCCCCCCCCCCCCTTTAAATTATCATCTTGGCTCCGTCCCTAATGTAGACCTCCTAAAAAAGCTCACCATTGGAGAAAAAAGCCAAGATTGTTGAGTAGCCATAGCTAGCAGACAACAGATGGTTGACATTTTAGCAATTGGAGAAAAAAGTGTTCTTATAATCGATGTCTTCTAATTGAGTGAATCATTTAGCTACCAATCTAACGTTCAACAATACCATAAAAGGTTAATTTTACTTTTTAGACCCATTTGCATCCAATGCCCTTTTTATCCAATGGCAAGTCGATGACATCCCAAGTGTGATTTGCTTGCAGAGCATCCAATTCTTCTAGCATAGCTATGGTCCAATGTGAATTTGTCAGTTGACATTGAATCACTTTAATCTTCTTGTCAAACTGATTATTAGTCATGTGTATAAAACTTTTTAGATGAATACTTGCTTCATTTTTTAATCTCAAAGAATATACTTGTTTTGAGTAAAGTCATCTACAATAGTCAAGAAGAATAAAAAACCATAATGTGTTCCTTAATCATATGGTGTCACACCCAACTTCGTGACTAAGTTTTAATCTCAATTATCATAATTTTAATTATGTTTAACACTTTCAAAAATAAAAATGGTAAAATCTCTTCCCTTACTTATCTTGTGGTATTTGCCAACACACATACAAAAGACTCATATATTCATCAAAGTTTAATAAAAAGCTATAAGTTAGGACATTCGCATATTGTCATTATATTTTTTTTTCACAAGTCATCTCTCATATAATCCTACAGGATCAAGTCTTATACAACCTTATAAAAAGTTTCTCACAAACTTAATAACAACATCTAAGACTATCTATTACATGCATGCTTCCAAAAAATAAAAGTGAATGGGGATTAATGCTCCAGCGGCTCGACCTCTTCTATATATAGCAAAATCAAGCTCCAAGTCGACTCAACTTGAGAACTTACGAGTATCTGAAAAATTTAAAATGGATACTGTGAGCAACAATCATTTGCTCAGTGAGTGAAATAAATGTACAACATAGAAGAACAATACAAGTGCATATAATATTTAAATAATCATATTTCTTTCGTACGAGAAAATATTTAAAGCATAGCACATATAACATAACTTATCAAATCATATGAACTTTCATATAAGTAAAAGTAACTCAAGATATCATCATTTTCATATTTAAACTCCACACGTATTATTGCACATACAAATCATATGTCAATACGTATCCCTCTATGATTGTGTGTCATACAATTAAGCATAACTTCACAATCATGGATTCTCAGATACGCAGAGTAAATTATGAGTCAATACGTATCTACTCTCGGATACGCAGAGCATATCATACGAGATGGAGTACAATTTTCTATTCTTCTATCTATATTACATAACCAAACGGCCCCTAAATATTTTCCAATGAGAAAAAAATGGATGATTGGTCCAAAGAACCATGGCTGACGACAGTGTATTAGACTTTAGAACTATCGTTAAAAATAAAAGAAGTTTCACAATACATAAATAAAAAAACTCCCAAGTCTTCATGTCTCTCTCCCTACTGGCTACAGTGCTTACTAAATTTACTCAAGTTATATCTATATATAGAGTTAAAATGCACCTCCACAGCGACAATAATATGGAGGGATCTAGAGCAGATCATGACCGCTCATTTAGATCCAACGGTGGTGATCGAAATGACATATTCAAAGGTTTTCATTCGCGACCAAAATTGAAGAACAACCCTTCTTCTCTCTTTGTGAGCAACTGTTCGTTGGACCCTCCTTGTGCCATCTCATCGGACCCTCCGTATGTCATCATTCGCTGGACAAAGCAGCACCCTCCTTGCGCCATTGTTTGTCGGACTAATCGCCGCATTGCTGCAGTCGTTCGTCGTTCGCTATTAGACATCATTGTTCGTCGTTCGACACTTTCAAAGCGTCCTCTTAGCCAAAAAGATCGCGAGATGAGTCAAGTCAAGGAGATAGGCGCTCGGATCCCTCGTCAGCGCCCGTAATGAGGATGCTGTCGGAAGGGTAGGGGCAGGGGAAGTCGTTGGAGAAGAGTGGTGGGAGTCCGTTCGTTGTCATTGTTCGCCATTCTCCATTGTTCACCGAATATAATGCCCTTTTCATGCTATCGTTTGCCGAGTATAGCATCTCTTCGCGCCATCGTTCATCTGAGTGCTTAGGTCGTTCGTCCTTCCCTATCATTCATTTGTTGTTAGGTGGACAAAGCACTATAGTTGTTCGTCCTTCACGGGATGAACGAGGAACACAACGACTGAATGCCTCGTCGATGTCCACAACAAGGATGCTGCCAAAAGGGCAGGGGAAGGCATCAGATAAGAAGAATCGACGGTGGAGATGAAGGAGAGGATGTCGAAATGTGACTATAGCAGACGTCGTTCGTCCTTCGTTGGTGGATCGTGCTTTTCCCCTCGTAAACAGATCCGTTGTTAGGTCCTGAATGCTTCTGTTGTGTGTCCATCCATATTATTGTCGCTCTAGAGGCACATTTAACTCACACACTATATACATATATATATATGTATATATATATCGGTCAGAAGCTTTTATTTTGAAAGTTCATCAAAATTTGATAAGACATGTTTGGATGCCGCTTCATTTATTGGAATGGATTCATTTTCGTACATCTTTTAGAATTATTGGAAAAAAGTCAATCGATAATGTTTGAGTGTAATTAAAGTAGAAAAAATAATAAAAAAACTATTAATCCCTTAAGAAAAAATAATTAGGATCTCATTTTACTACTTTATTTTTCTATGATAAGTTCTTTTGCAGGTCCTATCTTCTATTTTCCCTTTCTATGCATCTTTGCAGGTCACACATAATTAAGTAGAATTTAACTTTTTGAATAAAAATATTGAAAATTTATTTCTACTAACGTTTAACTTTTAGCATTTAGAGGTTTATATTTTTTTCAATTTTATTCTTATTCAAATGTATTATTATTTTTTATTTATCTTAGTATTTTATCACCATTCAACTATATTTCTTTTATATTCATATTTATTTAATTACAAAATATTTATTTCTTAACATCAGATATAGAAACTAATATTTTCACATCATGTATGAACTATATAAAATGCATTATAAATATAATTTTTTTCTATATTTTAATAACAAATTTACTTGTAAAATTTTATTTTATTTCATTGAGATATTAATTAATTAATTATTAAATTTTAATAAAATTTGAATAGCGATTGAATTTAATAATTTATTATATGTTCAATTATGTCATTTTATATTCATCCGCTAATTTTATCATTAAATTTGTCAAAAGCTTATTTATTAATATCTTAAATGAATCATTAATCATAAATTATCAATCACTATCCATTATTTAAATTGCTATCCACTATCAAACCGTTAATAATGTAAAGTAGAACATAAACCTCTTATACTTTGCCTTCTACTTTAGCTAGAATTAAAGGTGGATAATCGTGCCGGTCGAATTGAGTCAGAACGTCTCATGGTGGCATGACACCAACTCATTTTGGGTTGCCGGACACTTGATTCCATTTTTTTGCCCTTTCAGTCAGGTTAGAGGTCTTTTGCTTTTTTGGTAATAATTTGTAAGAGTAGAAATTAAAATTTATGGATTTGTAGAGCCTATAATATCAATATTTTATATATAACAACTTGACTACTAATAATAATTAACATTTAAAATTTATATTAAGTAAATAAGTTAAATAATGTAATATTAGAAGTCTAGGTATTTGTAAAATGGATAATTATATTATACTTGATATTTGACACATAATATTAAATTGTTAATCTAGACGAGATTTCATCTCTAGTTGAGATTCAAACTTGGAAATTTGCTGTACTCTGCCTCTAGAAAAAAGTAGGGAGATGAGTTTGATCGGATTAAAGCCAATGATGAATTTGAAGTGATAATTTTAATGGTCTCACTTCAATCCAATCAATGTGATCGATTGGATCAAGCTAAATTTTTGAATAATTTTCAGCATATGCCAAATATATATATATATATATATATGTATATATATTGACAGTAAAGAAGATGTATTGATACAAAATGAGTTGGAGGTTATGAGATCAGTGACATCAGTCCAAATAGTGACATATGCCAAATAGTAAATCTAATGAATGTATGACAGACTGGGGAAGGGGGACTGATGCCAAATAGTAAGTCTAATGAGTGTATAACAGATCGGTCCCCTCTTTGGAAATAAAAAATTAGATGAAAATTGCTAAGCGAAAAGTTTTAAGAGGGTATTGCATTTCCGTATTTGGAAATAGCACCAAAGTTTAAATTTCTTTTACTAGAATCAGTTTCCATACATGCTTTTAATCTTATTTAGTGATGGCATCAGACTGAAATTAGGTATAAGCCTTGGTTTCAGTCTAATTTCTCAAACAAGATAAGATGGTCTCATTTCCGAGGTCGAATCTGATCACTTTTTTGAGGTGAAATTAAGATAATATGATCCTAATTCCACTCCATTAATTTCACCTTTTTGGTGGAACTACCTCGCTGGTGTCACTTTTTTTTCTTGATTTAATGCTTATTTCTTTTTTTAATATTTTTTTACAATTTTTATTTTACCTAAATAAAATAATTTATTTATTAAACACAAAAAATTATAATTAATTATTAATATAATAATATTTATTACTTATCATTTTATTATAAAAATTAATATTTTAAAATATAATTTTAAATTATTTTCATAAACTATCACGATTTTTCATATCTAATCTCAAACTACAAATTTATTTATTTATTGCTGGAATATTAAACTATTACAATTTTTTAATTCGATCGTTCCGTCGACTTCAATTAATTTTTTGTTATCTTCAATTTTTTTTTCATTTATTAGAAATCAAAATTATCCTTCATCCTCTTCTCCCTCCTTCATTTGCTATCGTCAATGAGGGCAAATGGAAGGGGGAATCACTCTCCACTTGTGTGCGAGGGAAAGAGGAGGGGCGGTCACCCCTTGTTGCGACAGGAGATGGCGTCGCAACAGGGGGCAACCCTCCCCCCTTTTCCTTGCGCATTGCGACGTGATCGACGACGATCGCAGAAGGGGGACAACATCCCCCTCTTTCCCCCTTCGCGCAAGTGCTGACACGCAAGGAGAAAGAGGGCGGCGGTCGCCCCCCTTTACACCTAGACCCCTCCCTTTCCCTGCGAGCAAACGTTGACGCGCGGGGAAAGAGGGGGTGGTCTCCCCCATACTACAATCGTCGTGCGTCGTAGGACAGGGACTATCAGCCCCCTCTATGATCGGCGACCTTGTGGGTCACATCGCAACAAGGAGGACGCCCCTTCCCCCTCGCAAGCGTCGACACGCGCATGGGGAAAGGGGTCCCCTGCCCCCCCCCCCCCCCCCCCTCCCCCCCTTTCCCCATACAAGCAAGCGTTGACACTTGCATGCGCGCAAGGGGAAAGAGGCGGGGTCGCCTCCCCCGTGCATCAACGCTTCGTTTCCAGCATTGCGATGCGACCATCGACGAAACTTATTATTTTTATTTTTTTATGTGTTGTCGATGGAGGAGAAATTTATGAAGTTAACAAAATATTTGACA
Source organism: Pontederia crassipes (assembly GCA_030549335.1). Lineage (NCBI taxonomy): Eukaryota > Viridiplantae > Streptophyta > Magnoliopsida > Commelinales > Pontederiaceae > Pontederia > Pontederia crassipes. The sequence goes on along the minus strand of CM060188.1, from coordinate 19,467,405 downwards.
ATAGACAAAATGATCAAATTAAAAAAATCACGATAATTTAGAAATTTTAAAAAATAAGTTCGTAATTTAGAATTAGATGTAAAAAATCACGATAATTTATGGATGATTTATGAAAATAAACCTATACTTTTTTAAAAAAATAAATTTTTATAATTAAATAATATATATTTTAGAAAAATTAAATTTATACTTTTTATTAATAATAAAATTATACTTTATATTTATAATATTTTTTTTAATTTAAAATTCACAAAAAATAATCCTTCACATCTATTTTTTTATCATATCAATCAACTTTATGCTTTCTCGCATTACATTTCACTCTTTGCAAATACATTCCATATTAAACTATGAATTTAATTATTCTCGATGGATTACGCACGCTAAGGCGTCAGTGAGTGTGGTTGACCAAGAGATGCAACATTGTTTGGTTGACCACTAAACCAAGTTTCCAAAAAGTGATGCAATTAACTTTTATTTATGGATATAGCTAACAAATTTAAATGTAGTCTTTCTAAATATCGAGTTAATTAAATATTAATGGCTTGAACAAGAAGCATAAAATTATGAGCAATAACAAAGATAAAGTTACATATTATTAAAAATTATGTGAGAAATATTTATTTTGAATACTTTTAATTAAATAATTAATTGGTAATGTTTCCTTTAGATTTTTGTTTTGTCGCAATTTATAATACGAAATTTAAAATTTGTATGCATGTATATAATTTCCTTTCTAAGGTTGTACGTATGTACAATATTCAAGGGTATTTTCTTACAAATAATTCCCTAAATCTAAAGAACCATTTTGTACGAGATAATTTATATAGATTGATTGAATATTTTATTTAAAATTTAGAGGACCTGCCATATTGTTATTGTAACGCCTGCATTCATCGTAAGGAAATCAATGGAAAAATCAAAATTATTAATGGAAATCAACTCAGAATTTAATTGAAATTCAAAACGAATTTGAAATAAAAAAAAAGAAAAGGAAATGTTGCAAACGGCAACGGCCGACAGGGGAGGTAAATCCTCCCCTGATTCACGCCCACGATTGGCCGGCCCTATGGCCTGCCGATGCTATAAAGAGGGCGAAGGGGAGCACCCTGCGACCCTCTTCGACACCCTAGCCAGTCGCCGCCATTTCCTCTTCATCTGCTACACCACCGGCGAACGACGCACGTTCGAGAGACAAAAACAGAGTCCAACGACGCGCAAGGCAGAGCACGTTAGCAACGACGGACAGCGATCTCCTCTGACCTTCGTGAGGACCAGACGAACTCCCCTCACAGAGCAGGAATGATCGGCGACTGCAGGATCATCGTACGACTCACCGACGAACTCGAATCATCGAAAATAGAGGTACCTTAGATTTAAATCCCCTAGACGAAGAAATTTAGATATATTGTTCTACATAAAGATATCTTAATGTTCGTAGATGTCATAGAATCATTTTTCATATTGTGACTTACTTGATTCGACGGTCGAAAGATCGTCGGAAATCTTGAAAAGTTTCGACGAAATTTTGCTCGTCAGGTACCCGACCCGAGTTAACCACAACTCGGCCCGGGTCTTGCTTAGTCGCAGTCCGGGTCCAGATAGATCCGGACCGAGCCATCTCATCGACGAATCGATGAAGGCACAATTTCAAAACTCGGCCCGAGTCCAAGTAGATCCGGACTGGGCTGCTTCGCCGACAATGTAGTGGAAGCGCGACCGGAAACTCAACATCGCCGAAGATAGAGAAGATAATCGGCGACGCGATGAAGTCACCATGTTCAGAACTCGGCCCAAGTTGGATATCAACCCGGCCCGGATCTTACCGAGTCGAATCGGATGCAAATCCGACTCGACATTGACCCATGTGATGTCAACGACCCGACTCGAGTCGGATGTCAACTCGGACCAGGTCCCTATTAACCCGGCTCGGGTTCTGTCAATCATAGTAACGACCTTTTTCCGTTAAATCCGATCCTTCGGAAATTAGGTTTCGCTTTTTATCAGAATTATCTGAAATCTTATCAGAGACTTTAAAGACCATAATGAACCTTATCTTGCCTTAAAGAAGATTCAGATCTTAGTAAAAAGTGATCCTTTCCTTTACTGATCCTAACTCTATTACAGATAATTAAAGAAAAGCAAAGTAAAGATAAAGATGGAGGATTGCTATGTGCCGCCACAGAGTATAGCGCAAAGACCAGAGTAAAGTATAGAGAGATGCATGTAGTTTGTTGAGGAGACAACAAAACTACTGATCTTTAATGACCACTGTTCCTGAAATTTCAGGTCCTCTCCCACCTGTATCTCGAATGAAGGGTGATGCAATGGTCACACTCCTTCCCCTCAGAGATTATAGTATTAAGCTAGAAGGACAAGTAGCTAGCTGAGGAGACAGTGAACCTACATGTTTCTTAATTGATCACTGTTCCTGGGGTGTAGGTTCTCTCCCACCTACATTCCGAAACGGGTGAGGTATTAACACCCACCACTTTTCTTTTTGGACTTACTGGCTTCAGAGATTCATAGAGACACCTCTAGCATCCTAACTTAATAAAGTCGAGCTCGCATAAGATAACTAACTTTAAGAATATCATAGTAATGTAAAAAGACGTAATATAACTCATAGTACAATAAATGCAAAGTAAAATATTATATAGTACGACAGAGGCATTGTAAAGTAAAGTATGGAACACAGTATTGTAAAGATAATGCATAGTACTATAAAGACAAAGTAAAGTTATAACAAAATATAAAGCACGGATATGGATAATGTTAAAGCATAATGTATGGCTCATTATAGTTAATGTATAGAGATCAAGGTCTATAATTGTTTATTATTGATATATTATTTCAATGATATTCACTGAATCTTATTTCATCGTCTATGTTTCTATTGTGTTGGGCATCTTTGCTCATGGGTATTCGATTTTCCTACATTGAGATTTTGCAGGTGAGAATGTTAATTGACTAGAGGGCGCAGAGCTTGGATAACGCTGCACATGACGCAAGCACTGAAACTTGCATTATATTTAGCATGTTATTTTCTATTGGCAGACATCATATTCTTTCCGCATATTTACAGACATCGTGTTCTTCCGTTTACTGAACCTCTCTTCCTATCGAATTGGTTAAAGACATGACTCTTCTGCATTTGTTTTTCCTATAAGCATTGATAATGTCTCTTGACATTCCGTCTTTTGAACTTCCACATTAAAGTTCTTTATTATATTTTATTATAATATTGATGCCACATGTGCACTTTGTTGAATGATCATGGTCAATAGAGTAGTAGGCAGTGCAGCGCTTCCGGAGTCAACCTGATTGCGTACGTCACAGGAAGGACGATTTTGGGGCGTTACAATTATATTTGATTGTAACATATTATAAAAAAATGAGACTTTCTGTTTTCAATATCACCTCACCGGTAATCAAAATAAAAGTCATGAGATGATAGGCGTTTTTAAATATTATTGATTCGACAAAAGAAACATTAAATCAAAATTATAAATTTTAATAAATAATATCACCCAACTTTATCTTTTTTTAATCTTATACGAATAACTCGTCACATTCACTAATCTTCTTTTATCCATCTTCACTTTTTTTTTAATTTTTGCTTTGTTTAGCTATAATAACAAGTGATAAAAAATTTAAGATAATACCCGGGCATTTTGGTTGTTTTGCTCGACTATTTGAATTATTATTTACATTTACATCATATATACTTATCAAATACAATAATATAACCTTATTGATAATTTAAATGGTGATATTTTTTTTCCTAGCAGCGATATAAGTTATTTATTAATTAAATAGGTAAGGTACCAAATAACCCTGCAGATATTTAATAGTCTAGGTCAGTTTCATTAATTTTGGAACTAATAATAGTTGACGAGTACAAATAAGGTTTTTAATAAATGGTTCTGTCAAAAGTTAGTTTTTGGTGCCTAGAGACAAAACCGTCGTATAGAAAAGCAACTTTGATTTTTTTTAATCAAACGCCGACTTATAAAAAGCAAGTCATCTATGGCTAAAGTGCATTACGAGAGCGTGACTATCTAGAATTATGGGCGTGATCGATGGACAAATTTGACTTACTTAAAACGAACGATGGTGAACATGAACGACATAGGAGTCCAAGAACGATCGTGATTGACACCTGTTTGAAAGTTTTCAATTGCTTTTTGTTTTCCGCTCTCGCCCTATGGCAAATTATACATAGTTGACAATTGACATTGTAAAATATTTAAAATGACAAAATAATAATAAAATATATCAAAATAAGAATGGATTAGTCATTGAATATGCATTTAACCGTTACAATTAAAAAAAACATAAATTACGCATGAAAAAATGTAAACAAATGGAGACAGTAGGTTGCTATATATGACTAATATGAATCGAAATAATTTTATTAAGACCTTAACTTTGCTTGAAAAAATTAATTAGGTTTTTAACTTATTGTTAAATAATTGATGTTTCCCAATTATTTTCAGTGGAGTGAATGAAACTTTGTTTTCTTTTTTTTTTTTGTTTAACTTTTTTTATTTTGTAATAGGTCTCGAGTAAGCAAGTGTTACATGTATCATTATTCATCACATTGTTTTTCGCTAAGGGTCTTTTGGGCTCAAAATCGGGCCGAGAGACTGTGTGCACAGCATAATGAGGCCCAATACGATGTGTCCCGATCCACGCCGAAACGCTTGTTGCCGTGTGGGTTCTCGACTAATGTCTCGAATCGCACTCGCGCCGGTGCCCATAGACAAAAGTTGTGAGGACGAGGTCTCACGCCTCGCGCCGTCACACGACGCTCTCGATAGCTCTCTAATTCCACGCTCGTTCCTGTCCTCCTCCTCCTCTTCCTCCCCATCTGAGATCGCCTCCACGCCATGCCCTCTGCGACGTCCAATAACAAACACATTGCGGCGCCACATTGTCGCCCACAAATCCGTCAGCTGCCTCCACGAGAGTCATCTCCATTCTTATGTTAAAATCCATCCTCCATGCATCCATCGTCGTCAGCCCGTCGTGCCTCCTACTCGGACCCAGCGCCCATCTCCTTCTCCGTCGATCGACCTCCCACGAGGTAAGACGGCCCTTCTGCGCCGCCGCCGGCCGCGTCGCCGACGTCCTTGAGATCTTGGCACCTTACCGCCATCTCTTCCAGCCCTCCGACGCGAAGCGCTACGTCAATCTGCTCAAGAAGTGCCTCAGGTCCGATGACCACCGAACCATCGCCCTGCTTCACGCGCGATTGGTCAAGCTTGGCTTCAAGGCGGACACCGTCGTTTCCAACGTTCTCCTCGACATGTACGGCAAGGTTGGGAATATTGAGGCCTGCGTCCAGCTATTTGACGAAATGCCCGAGCGGGATCTCGTCTCTTGGTGCACATTGATGTCCGGTTACGTGCGCCAGGTCTTGTTTTTGGACGCTATCGGCTCTTTCAGGCGAATGCTTTCGGCCGGATGGAAGCCAAACCATTTCGTGATATCTTCCATGCTCAATGGGTGCTCAGCGTCTGGCATTACTGATCTCGGTTGCCTCGTTCATGGACTTGCTGTTAAGGCTGGCCTGGAATTCGATAGGTTCGTGGAAGTTGGACTCGTTGGCATGTACGCTAAATGCGGGAAGTTGGATGATGCGCTCAAGGTGTTCTACCAAGTCCCGGTGAAGAGCGTGGTGGCTTGGAACTCTATAATATCTGGTCATTTTACGAACGGATTCCTTTTTGAGGCAGTGGAGCTCTGCCAGGATATGTGCCGTATTGGGTTTGTTATGGATATCGTTACCCTGAGAGTGGTCACTGCTGCTGCTTCTGCTCTGGAGTTATTTGAGATGTGCCAGAACATTCATGTCTACTCCATGAAAATTGGCTTGGATTTTGACAGCTTTGTGGTCGCTGAGCTTGTCAAATTGCTGACAAAGATTGGTGAAGTGGACTATATGCGAGAACTTTGCTGCAAAATTAGGAGGTTGGATGCTGCACTTTATGCCTTGCTTATGTCGGCATATGCAATTCACGGACACAGGGCAGATGCTATCAAACTCGCAGAAGAATTTCTCACTTCTTGCTCCAGTGCAAAGGAAGGAGCCTTAGTCAATGTGGCTAATCTGTGTCTTCACCAGGATGAAGGAAAGCAAATCCATGCACACTTCTTGAAAGCTGGACACCTTGGATCCCTCTGGGTTAGCAATTCAATGATTTCAATGTATTGCAGATGTGGTGATATGGTAGGTGCAAAGCTAACATTTGACAGCATGCAAGTACATGATGTGGTCTCATGGACAGCAATAATGACAGGCCTTATTTATAAATTCCAATTTTCTGAAGCTTTTGAGCATTTCTGTGCTTTTAAAAGAACTGGACTGCAGTTGGATCTGATCGCAACAGCAACGATTATGAGTGCCTGCATAGGTTTGCGAGATGTAGATAAGGGCAAGCAAATCCATTGTTTGGTATTAAAACTTGGATTTGATGTTTGTGACTTTATCCATGCATCTTTGCTTGATATGTATGCAAAATGTGGTTATGTAAGTAGTGCTGTTAGGGTCTTCTCTCATTTACCCTCACCACATCCTTGCATTCTAATAAATATCATGCTTGCTGGATATATCTGCAATTCTCAACCTGAGAAAGCTCTTCATCTCTTCGGAAGAGAGTACCACATGGGGCTCATTCCTGATCAGTTCAGTTACTCAACTATTCTCAGTGCTTGTGCGGATGTCAAATCATACAGGACAGGTCAGCAAATTCACTCTTGTATAACTAAAAGTGGCTTTGAGTCAGATGCAGTGATTTGCAATGGTATAGTAAATCTTTATGTCAAATTGGGGCGCATAGACAGTGCTTCAAAATTTTTCTATAGCGTGGAAATCTGGAATTCGACTTCTTATGCAACTCTAATGCTTGGGTACATAGAGAAGCAAGGAAGCGGTGAAGCTCTCTATCTATTCTATCAAATGCGACAAAGTGGTTTACATGCTAACCCAGTTTCTTTTGCTAGAATTCTGAAAGGCTGCATGGACACTGCAGCAGTTGATCTTGGAAGGCAAATCCATGCCTCTGTCGTTAAGATGGGGCTGGTTTCAGATGTACAGATTGAAAATGCATTGATAGGAATTTATGGAAAATCCCAGGAGAATGCTAAAGCATGCAAGATTGAGCATGAGACATCAGTAATAGAATATCTGATGTCTGATTCCAATTCAGAAAGGTTGGTGGAAGTTAGTAGAGAAAAAAAACTCAAAGATTTTGGAATCTTTAAACTGGAAAAAAGAGAAGCTGTCGGTCATCATGAACATCACTTGAATCTTTATGCAATTGCAAATTTCGCATTTGAGACGCATCATGCATCCTTGTTTCCTCATGTGATGCAAAAGGGTTCTGGATCTTCTATCTTAGATGTCTCTTGCAAAAAATGCAGAATGCCTAAAGTTTCAATAGATGCATTTGAGAAGGTACTGGAAAGAGAAGTTGTTTTACAAAGTTTCATTGATAATGCTCATGTGCAAAATAGAAACAGAAAGACCAAATTGAATGCAAAGATGGATGGAAATGTTTGGAACCATGGTGTCATAGTTGTCTTCTTAAGTAAAAGGCAGCTAAGTCTTTTGAATAAAGGATCCAGTTTGTGAATTCTGTCAAAGATGCTTGTCTGTTGACAATAAGTGAAGCATGATGCTTGCTGGATTGATCAAGAACCAACTTGGGAATTTTGAAGAAGAGCATGCGTGATATAGGTCTTTTAGCTCTTGGGAATTTCAATAGAATGTGATCCTCGATTTTGTGTCAACTTGGCATATAGTGATTAAATCATGAGGGTGAAGTGTGATGTCGTCCCTGCATAATCTTCAAGGATATGGCGTTTCTGCAAGAGATATGGATGTAGCTCTTAGTGAAGCTAAGCAATGAGGCAAGGAAAATATCCTATGCTTCTGCTGGTATGTTGCAAAGCTTGAACTGAAATAATTGTGAAACTACAGAAAGACATTTTTCTTAAGTTCGTATTGAGGTCTGTTGGCGTCAACCAAAAAAGCTTCTTTAGATGAGCTAACACAGGGCGTCAACCAAAAAAGCTTCTCGAGATGAGCTAACACAGGTGACTGTGTTCTGCATTTGTATGAGTAGAGTTACTTCCATATTATGAATTTCAAAAGCTGACTACATATCTTTCTCTTCTAATGTGCAGGACAAGCCCCCAGTGCATATTCTTATAGTTGTGCTTCAAATTCAGAACCTATCAACTGGAAGGTAAAATTAGTTTCTCTTTGATTTCAACTGCTTTGTGAATTGAACTTAGATACCTATGTTTTTTGTATGGGACTTAGATACCTATGTTATCTAAACTATCTTTGCAGTGGAAGAGTTTTGTTTCAAGACTTCCTTCCTGGTTTCTTGAGTACTTAAATTATAGTGCCTTATAGCTGAAAAAGAGAGATTGTATCTTCAGAAACAAAAGTAGTGATCCAAATTCATTAAATAATTGAGGCGCACTTAATTTCCTTTTTCCAGTGTATAAGCTTCGTCAACATTTCCTATTTTTTAAAAATATTGAAACTGCTTTTGTTGCACCTCACTAACTCCCTATATATTTTCGGAAGTGCAATTTTATTATGCTCTAACTTGATGGGTACATCCAAGGTACGCAGTAAGAGATTGGTCTGGCAAACTATCTATTTTCTTGCCTCCTCACCGGAAAAAAGTTTCTAACCTCTTTTACTTCAGTGTATCATGTATATATATATATATATATATATATACATACATATATAATTTAATTTTGATGACACCATTACTTTGTACGCCAAACTATATGCAGCTTGTTCTTTTCAGAAGGATATAGTAGTTTCCTTTATATATATGTTTAGACATTTTCTTTGGCCATGTGCTTTACTAATTGGCTAGAATAACAAAATTAATATAATGGGTCGAAGAGACAGGGTATAGCAACTTGTTCTTTTCACACTGGCCCTCTGCTCAAATCTTTCTAGGTTTGTAGCTGCTAAAATTAATGATTCCATTGCTTGGTGGCCTTTATGTGACTTCAGTGAGTTAACTTACAATTTACTCTTTTTTTTTTTTAAGAAATCTTATAATTGATATCGGATGTTCATTGATAATTCTACGTGATTGGCCTCTAAAAAAAATCTAAGTTGGAAAATGTGCTGAGTTTTTGGGCTGCTATTCCTGTTTTTTTTTTCCTTTGTAATATGGTTGTTGGGTTTCTTCTAACCTTTCTGCTTTAATCCTCTGTAATGTCTCACCAATATTAATGAAACTCTGGATAACCACCATCTTGCTGGTTGTCCTTTCCCGTTTCAAACAAAAATAATCTAAGTGATTGGAGATAAATTATCAAAGAAAAGTAAATTGGGTCTAGAAGATTTTGACTTCTTTTGAAATCCATGAGGATTGAATGCACAACCATCATCCACAGAGGTGAACTGCAAAACATCAAGAAATGTTTGGTTGATTGCTGTTAGCTTCTGTTAATCTGAACACCTTGTTGGTTTCCTGGAATTGTGGTCTTTGGTTGTAAACATACCAGTAAAAATTCAGGTTACTACCAGTTAGTGTTCTTATAGGCAGTGATATTTTCTACTACCTTAGAGGATCTATGCTTATTCGCCTTACTAAAAAATTAACCATTGTCAGCACACGTCTGCTTAAAAAGTTCTCCTTGTAGATCTGAATGTTATGGTGAGAAAATAATGAAGTATGTGGAACGAGGATTTGTGTTGTATTAGCTCAAGACAATATATTTTGATGTAGAAAAAAAATTGAGGAGAGCTCGTTAGAATGAAACAATCTGGATCATGAAGATGGCTGCTTAGTAACATCATTTAGTACACGAAGATGTGTGATTAATTTTATGTCAAAGTTTAGAATTCCAACCATCTACCACTTTTAAAAGGAAGTATTGATTTGTGCAACCTTATATGCGACATTTAAGACCAATCAAACATGGACCTACAGTAATCTGATTTTGCAAGATGCTTATCAAGTCTCATAAGAAAATTAAGTCTATTTGTTGTTTTGCAAGTTCAGTTTCTTGCAAGGATCATTATAGAAAGCTACAGTATAGAAGATTATCACAAGTGCAACAGTAATTCATCTTGGAACTTAATACCAAAAGAAGTGTCTTAAGTATGCATCAATGAATCATGTCTAAGATTTTGGTGAAAGATACTGGAGTGTTGCTACCATTTTCGACAAACTACTCTCTGGGAGTAATTCTTCCTGTTTTGTTCGATTTTTTTGGTGTGTATGTATGTATGGACGAGGAAATGGACAATGCAAAGGCAGCTGGTTCAGTTTCAAAACATTCATTGCCAAGGTCTTCGAACATTAAGCCTGATGAGGAGAGAGACTTGGATAGAATGCGTGAACCTAGAACAAGAAGCCGGTTAGTGCTGAACTTAGTTTCACTTTGCAGTAGAATACCTCTTGCTAATTTGATATACTATCTATAAACAAGTTTCTGTTTATATAAATGAGAATATTGTTTGACGTTTAAGTTGCCAGATAATGCCAGAACTTTTAACTTGAGTGTATTCGCTGGGACCTGAACTATTCAGAATATTTTGGCCCAAGACTAAAACCACATTGATGAAATACTGTTCACGTATCAAACTTTTTTTAATATTTAGGCTAGATTAATGTGTTAAATTACATCAACTGTGTTTGGATTAAGCTTGAAAATTATATCTTAGACTGTAAAATTGATTTTAGACTTTGGGTATTATTTTCATGGTCGTGATTCCAGTTTATCAAGTTGAAAAAATCATAATGCTTGAATAGTTACATATATTGGAATACAGAACCAACCCAATAAATATTCATTGATAGTTTAAAAGTGATTTTAGAAGTTGTTTTATTATTTCCCTAAAGAATGGCTTGTTATGCTTGACTTAGGATATTTAATTTTTTAGCTCATTTTATGAGTTAATGCAAGTTTTGTGCTTGTCAACGAAGATGGATCAGATGCTACTTTTGTGTGGTGGAGATGCTCTGTTATTGTTTTTTGTTGTTGGATTTAAAAAAAACCAAGAGTTCCTTGTTCTCTCTTTGAAAAAAGAAGGATGCAGAAGACACGTAAGGCTATAAAACTCCGCCTATGTTTTATAGCCGGTCCCAAGCCCGGATAAAGGAGGAGGGTTGTGTTAGGCCCCGACAGCCAGCGTAAAACCCTGTCGAATCTTATGAATATGGATCAACGAATATATGGCGTCGTATGATCCATGTAGCCGACCCCACCTAGTGGGATAAGGCATTGTTGTTGTTGTTGTTGTTTTGTTTTTACTTCATGGTAAGATCAAAGTAGATGATTGAAGAAATATACAAAAGCAAAGAGAAATTTTATTCCCAGGCGCTTAAGACGTATTTAACCTTTGAGTGACATGAATATTTTGTACTGTGGTCATGAACTTATCATTGAACCTTTTTTTTATGCTTGCTAACTACTGGAAGTGGCTAACTTTATCCTTTCATATGTACCTTATGTGTTATTGTCCCAAGAAAGCAGAATCTTAAAAGACTTCTTGTTGCGCAAAGATGTGATGACTCTGATTCTGATGGACATGAAACTTGCATGGATATAACATTTAACCTGTGTTTGTTTCCTTGAAAATAAGTTATGCAAAAATGGTTTATTTGGAAAATTTATTTTGCAGAAAAAACAATTTATGTTCCTTGTTTGATCGTGTATGTAGCAAAACATTTTAAACTATGAAATAATCATGCTTTATATATTCACATGAGAGACATGGTGAAACTGGGCTGCTCAAATAGACGGAAATATTTCCTTCAGAGTTGTATATAAGTTTTTTGTCAAACTAAAAATTTTCATTGAGAAGTTTTTTTAAGAAGTTAACTCTTTCAAGAAGATGAACACTTAAAAAATATAACTCTTTCAAGAAGTTGAACACTTAAAAAAAATAACTCTTTCAAGAAGTTGACTCTTTATTGGAAGGAAGATGAACAATAACAACCAAAAAGGATGTAGAGTTCAATGCAATCATGTTGATCTATTTATTAAATTCCTATTTCTATATTTTTGTCTTAGCACGTAAAATTAACTGGCTTAAATCTAAATCACTTATTGAGATGCCTCTTTCGCTTCTCGCAGAAAATGGAAATGGGTAAAGTTTCTACTATTTGGACTTACTTTCGCCTCTTTTTCAATCTCCACCCAGATATTGCATGCATAATACAGGACTGGTAATGCTAATAATGGTGCAATGTATGATGACAGGGAAGTGGAGCTGCATGGTCGAGCAATTACATCTGGCATACAGGGGTATATTTTAAGCTTGAATCATGTTCTCCTAGGAATTTTTAAGTCACGGTGGCCGTTTTCAAAACATGATCTCAATTCCTTGTAAGCTTATGCATGCTAAGTGCTCAGGTTAATTTGATTGCCTTTTCTGTCACCAGGTGATCTGGAAAGATCGTCAAATGCACATGCAGAGAACTAGAGCGGTCCAAAGAAACTGATGTGCAACTTCTCTGTGAAGATTCTAATGTCATACTTGTCATTCACAACTGAAACCACCTGCATGTGTCAGCGTGGTCCAAGGCTGTTTCTATGTGGAGATTCTGATTTCATATTAGTAGTTCACAACTGAAATCACCTACCTACATCCAATTTATGCTTTTGAGGTAAGCTTGCATTCTAATTGCAGGGAAAGAACAATACTTCACATGCCATGGAACTGCAGGGACACATCCCAGCCCAAAGTATGTACCTGTATATCATGACTGCTCTTTTTTTTTCTTTTGTATGTATATTTTGATATGGTGGATAGGAAGTAGTTCCTTCATCGACCAGTCCATGTGTGCCCTTTAGATGAATGTAGCCTCATTTCCATTTGAAGTTCCTCATGCACATGTTCTTCTCCATGAATACCAGGTTTCAGATGTGAAGTTATTCTTCTCCACCAAGCCATTCCATTTGTTCCGGATGCATGCCCTAATGCAGTATAAATATGCTTCTGCCTCTTGCAGGGTTGAGGGTGCATTTTCAACTGTTTTGTGAGGTCAAGATGGAGCCACCGCAGAGCAGCATTAGGGCAATCCTCGCTCTGAGCCTTCTCCTCCTCCTGCTGCTTTCTGGCCCAAGCTCTGCCAACCGCTGCTTCGATGAGTGCTGCCATTCTTGTCGGATCAAGCATTCCCCACGATGGTTTTGCAAGTTTTCGTGCTGGGTCTGCCTGATTCCCAAATTCCCCCCCAAGGTGGATCTGAACCTTTATTTGGCGTGTACCAAGTCCTCGTGCAGCCATCTTGATCAGGGTGATCTTATAGTCCCTCATGCACCCATGCCAGTTTTCTCTCTCCCATTTTTGTGCGTCATGGATTGCGTATTTTAACGGCACGATAGGCTATTAGTTTCCAACTGCATGCATGGAACAATTTGACTCTATAAGGTTGTTAATGATCGAAATCGCTTGTTGCAGATGGGAAGGAAATGAAAGCCTGCCTGGAATCCTGCTTAAAGAACCGCATGAGTACAACAAATTGACGGACGTAGCGACCGATGGGCGTTGGAAGGAGACAATGAACGTATTGTGTGGAGGCCTTTTGTTAACGCGTGATAATATGGCGTGTTTATACATAGCTCCTATAAAAATAAATTAATAATGTCTACGTCTTTCACTTAAAATTAATTTTGAAAATATAAAGTTCGTTTCTTATCCTTGGAAAATAAAATCGTATAAATAAAAACCACTACTTGATCAATATTTTGTGTGTGCTTGGACGCATAGTGTGCTTCATAAGCTGTGACCTCTCCAATAAGCACGCCCAATTTCATTCTTCCAATGAAATAGATTATTCCAAAAAAGAAAGAAATAATATAATTTCGAGGTTGTTTGCAGCTTGCTAACAAATGTTGCGGAGAATATAAAAAAAAAGTTGGTGGCATTGGCATGTGATGCACAATCAAGCTTGTTGATTTCGAAGGAAATTTACAATTGACAACAAAGTTATCTTCAGCGGAATTCTAGAAATTTGATCCTTCTTTTTAAAGAATAGATTGATTACATATATAGTGGTGCAATGCAACCGCGATCGATATCAGATATTTATGTTTAAGTTATGTTTTAAAACATATCATAGTCCTCATATAGTTTATGATTAGCAACCAGTTGCGACCATAACATTACATACTGCTTTTTAACGTTCGAAAATTGTATTAAAAGACTATACGGAAACATATCATTTGAACAGTCCAACTTTAAATAATTAGATTTTTAACCTTTGTTTTGTAGTATATTATATATGTCTTAATAGGCATCATCATATATTCATATTATTTTAAATTAAACAATATTTAAGTTAATGAACAAACAAAATATCTTTTGGGACGTTAACATAGAATGATATTTTACCACATTGTAAGGGCTAAAGTTTTAATCATTTTTCCTTCTAATACATATTTCTTTAAAAGTAACGACATGGAAAAGAGACAAAATGAGAACTGTAAAGTGGATGTGGTAAAAAAAAAATCTACAAACCAATTTTAATAGATTGCAAGAACAATTTAGAGAAAATATAAATACAAAAGCAAATGAAGAAATGTCTCATATTGCAAAAAAGCAACAGAGATTATGTTCAAAATTTGTTTCTTTTCTTCCCATTGTTTCAAGAAGAGACTTATTATTGTTCGCAAGCAAGCTGCATTCGTCCTTTTCTTTTCTATTTCACTCCAAGGAAAGGACCACACAATCAAGGCTTTGCAATTGTCTTACCTTTTTTTTTTCTTTCTCAACTCCAATGCTTTCTATAATTCCTACCAAAAACGTTATCAAGCCGATCAAGCCTCGCTGGCTAAGTTGGTTAAGAGGATTAAGTTCCAAACGTTTGTCGGGAGCTCGTAGTTCCAAGTTCGAACTTTGGAGCTGTCTCTTGATCAGAGAATTAATCTTCATGCTCTATTTTTTCGACTTCGAATTAGTCAAGTGCTAATAGCCTTGAACATTGAAGGCCTCCCGTAAATTCGGACCGACAAAAAAAAAACGATATCAAGCTTGTCCTCAGCCGTCAGCGCACCGGACGAGGGAAGGATTCTAATCACTAACAATAAAATTCTTTTATAATCCAAGAAAAAGGAGAAAAAAACTTAGTAAGCATCTTCATGTGTTAGTCTTAAACATTGTGGTTTTTCTAATGAATTCTCACGATGGAGCTCTATTAAAATTGTATCGCAGTAACGATTCGATTTAATTTCAAAATTGGCATGACCATCAAATCAGTAAAGATTCAATTGAACCAAAAAATTGGCAAATCAGTGAAAAATCGGGTCAACATGAATTTTGAAAAAAGAAGACAAATTAAAAAGTAAAGCACATTGAATAAACTGGAAAGAACAAAAATTAAAGAAGGCATGAATTACGGAATATACTAACATGATCAAAAGTAAACATGGAAATGCAAAAATAAATGTAGGAAGATAATTAACAAGTAGAAAAAAATGAAAGTGGAAAATTAAAGAAGGCATGGATTACCACAGGATGCATAAATATAGGAAGATGACCAATAGGTAAAAGAAAACAAATTTGAAAGTGAAAAAATAAAATATAATAAAATAATTGAGCAAGCATTAAGTTTTTTAATATAATAAATAATTTAAAAGGAAACATAATTCAAGTATAAAATTGAAAACAAAGGATGGAAGAAATGATAGGAAAAATGAAAATATAAAAAAATAAATATGGAAGGATATATAATTAGAATAAATGGAAATAAAATAGTGATGGAAATAAAAATAAATAAATGACTAAGAGAGGATAAATGACTATTCAATAAATAACAAAAGCAAGTTCTCCCTTCCTCCTCACACGCCGATGATCAAGGCGCCGGCACGAGGCACTCCGCGGCTGCAAATCTCCCTCCTCTCCTCCCAACTCTCAATCTGGCACAGCAAAAAAAATCCTGGTCGGATGTTTCTAGGGCTAATATGAAAGGATATATAATTATATATATTTTTATTTGATAAAAAAATAAAAAATCAAGATGGTATCTTTGAATAGCGTCATATGGGCAAAATACGGAAGTGATCAATCCCTTCATCTATAAAGATGTATTTTAAATTCGTACGGATCGAAAGTTCAAAATGAATAATATGTTGGTGACTTCTCTGACGATGACATGTACACATAGATATAGGGTTCCTCTGACGAATGACATGCATATAAAGTTCATTATTAAATAAATATAGATCTCATGAACCTAGACCGATGACATGTAGATATAATATAAATAATTTTTGTATATTGTAAAATTTATTATAAATGATGAGATAGTTTTCTGGATAGGTAAAAGAAAAGAAAAATCTCGGAACCTTAGAAACCATATCAATCCATGCATGTATTATTGTGACAGACACCAAGCTTGATTTCCATTTTGAGGTCATCATGCCCATGTTCCTCTCCGTTGACACCAGGTTCTCAGTGAAGTTATTTCTTCCCCATCAAGCTGCCATGCCGCTTGCACTACAAGAGAAATCACATCTAAGGATGCAAATTTATATTCTTATGGACACATTTTTTGCATTTTTAAACAGTACCTCGCGCTTTCAAAAGCGACCTTATTCTTGGTGTCAAAAATAATATTAGGACGTAACATTTTGTGTTGCTAATGTGTGTCTCAAATATTAAGATACTTTTCTATCTCTAATCGACATTGTTAAATTGTAGACGCTATTTTTGGCATCGTCCACTTGCGACTCAATTTTAACGATGCAATTATGAGTGTCGTCAGTGGACATCGGCAAGTTAAAGAAAGTTTAGTTTACATTGCTACTTTGCGCCGTTAATAAACTCACCTACACTTTTCAAAGTGTCCTTATTCTTAGTGTCAAAAATTTTGAGATGTTAATATTTGCATCGTTATCATGTGACACAAATGTAAAGACATTATTGTTTACGTTGTTAATTTGTGTTGTTAAATTGGATACGCTATTCGATTATATCGCTAGCGTCTCTAATGTAAGGATGTTATTATATGCATCGTCAAGTGTTGCCAATTAAGAATGCTATAACAAGTGTCAAAAATAAATGTTGTAAATTTAAGGACACTTTTATTTCAAAAATTTTAAAAACATTTTTAAAAACATTTTTAAAAATGCCACATTTAAAAATTGGCACATGTTAAGAAATGTCCTTCATTGTCTTTTAAAGATGCATAATTGTCGTCTTAAATTATATTATTATTTTATAAATATTAATTCAATATATCATTTAACATGCATATGGTACATATATATATTTATATATATGATTGTTTTGCAAACCAGACAAATATAATATAAGCAAAAAGTCAATTTAGATATCAAATTAAAAATTCTGAAGAATTTGTTACACGTATCACACACATCTCAAAAAAATAAAGAAAAATATGATAGATCTAAAAATCTCTAATAGAAAACACTTGAAGATTTATCATTCCCTTCAATCTTAGTAGTATACTTTTACATTATACAAATTGAAAAAAAGGAAGAGTGCCTACTTGTAAATGTGATCATTTATCTACATTTCCTCAATTAAAATGTCATACTAGTGATGTTATTGTGTCAATTTGAGCTTGCATAGTTGATATTTTTTGTCGATGATATTTGGGATCCTGTTGTGTGAGGAGCAAGTTGATGTGCACATGCTTTTTTACCTATCGCAAATATATTCTAACAAAGAACAAAAAATATAGGGGTGAGCAGAAGGGGGCGCACACCCCTCTCTGATAGCTGAAGAGCAGGGGCGCGCACACGATGACATGCGCCCCTGCGGCACCTGTTTGAGAGAAAAAAAAAATATTGAAGGAAGAAGAAAGTACTCAAGAAGTTGAAGAAAGGATAAGAACTTACCCAAGAAGGAAGAATCACGTCAAGAAGAAATCCATGCTCAAAAGATTTTAGTGAAACTAATTTTATCTAGTTTGTTGTTAAGTGTTAGATAAGATAACATAACAATATATGAATATTTTACTTAATAACATTACTTCTAAATATATAATTATAAAATTCGAAATTATTTAAATATATATTAATTTTTACACTTGATTAAATTAGATGAATAATATATATGACATAATTAGATATATATATATATGTCTTTTACACATGAATGAATGAACAAATTATTTATGATTGTAAATGGATACTTGATCATCGTTGATGTCAAAAAAATGAGTTTAGTTATATATCCAAAAAATAAAATATTGCTTTAAAATTTAAATGTATGATTTATAAAAAATAATGT
The DNA here is from genome assembly GCA_030549335.1 of Pontederia crassipes. NCBI lineage: Eukaryota > Viridiplantae > Streptophyta > Magnoliopsida > Commelinales > Pontederiaceae > Pontederia > Pontederia crassipes. The sequence continues at coordinate 19,449,146 of CM060188.1, read as the reverse complement.
GAAAGCAAAAATTCAGATGTTCCTAGTATCTAATATTATTGGAATGCATAATAAGTGGTGTCTCTATCATTCTAATATTATTGTGACACATAATAAGCAATGTCCCCATTATTAAATATTATTGGGACACATAATAAGTGATGTCTCTATTGTCAGATATTATTGGGACGCATAATAAAGACGTCTTTATTATCAAATATTTTTAGGACGCATAATAAGTGATGTCCCTATTATCGAATATTATTGAGACGCATAATAAGTGGTGTCTCTATTATCAGATATTATTAGGACACATAATAAGTGACGTCTTTATTATCGAATATTTTTAAAATACATAATAAATGGCGTCCCAATTGTCGAATATTATTGAGACGCATAATAAATAGCGTCCCCATTATCTAATTAATATCATTAAGACGTATAATAAGTGGTGTCCATACTATTTAATATTGTTGGGACACATAATAAATGGCATCCTTATTATTGAATATTATTGGGGCTGTTGTCAACTATTTTGAATTACATGTATTTTTTAGAGAAGAGTCACATGTATATTGTCATTGCATTGCACCCTGTTGTCCTGTTTCCTGATGGAGATGCATGAAGAAGAATGATAAATGTAACACGGCAACAATGACATCTAATCCTTTTTTGAAAAGGTTGAATTGTGTTATACCTGCCCTCTTCTCATTTTCATTTACTCTGTTTGGTAGTAAGTTTCATTTACTTTGAATATATCTTTTTGGGGAGCATTTTATTGACTCTGGCTTATTGCATTTCATGGATTCTGACTTATTCTTCACTCTTCTAAGCACGAGAAGCAATAGGTAGGATTTGATGACCTTCACCAATTTAGTCACCAGATACCCACGAATCCATTAATCGAAATGTGACATTAGTTTGGATTTGAAATAAGTTCCAAATAGCATGAGATGGTGAGTACTCAAATAATAAGTGACCATTGGTTTCTATGGCACAACTACAAAGAGCACAAGAAGAAACAAAATTGAGATTGAACTTAGAAAACATATGATTTGTACAATTATAGGCTAATTTCCACTTGAAAACATGCACCTTAAAAGGTTCATGGATGCTCCAGATTTTCTTCCAACGAGACCATCCTCCAAAGCTAGGTGGCACAAGGGGCTTACTAATGAAGTTATAAACTGACTTTGCAATTGGGATACCCAAATTGTTAAGGATCCAGATCCATATATCCTAACAAGAAGAAGCAGGCAATCTAATAGTAATAATTAAATCCACAAGATATGGTTAAAACAAATCCATTAGTAAAGCCAAGTTCCAAGTCGAATTTATAATCAGGTCTGAAACCATCGTAGAAGCCAACGGAGAATCCACATTCATATGTAAAGGCAAATAACACAGAGGTACATTAAACAATCAGGGACCATAAAAGACATGTGTAGAGACAACATTTTCAATCAGTTTACGAAAATCCAATTTAATGTTGTAAGCACCTGTAATAATTTTATTATTACTAACTACTAAGTATAGTTATAGTAATGTCAAATATTTGTCAGATATGAAACTTCATCTTCATCATCAAGTTTAAGATTAGGATAGTGATTATGTTTCAGAATCACAATCACAAATTTAAGATTTAATAGATAGATAAAAATTAGGATTGTGATTATGTTTCTAAATCACAATCACAAACATAAAAAGCCTTGATTAAATTCTGATTGGATATTCATTTTCATTTCATATGCATTATGTTCTCACATAAATAAAAGGGTTAGTTCTGATATCAGGTGCCTTTGGCAAGTGGAAGTTAAGTTCTATGAAGATTTGCTAGATTCTGATCTAGTTTTTAAGGTATTTGCATTAGATGGAACATAGAAGAACAAAAGAATGAGATCTAAACTAATCACGAATTTTTAAAATTATTTCTTTTATAACATATATACCAACAAAACAACTATTTAGGAGATATAAAAAATATTCACAAAATAAGTATTAGTAATTAATGTATTTAGATAAAATAAGATGTATTCCCATGCGCACAATTCCTACAAAAAGCAAGAGCCATTTCCTCGAAATCTCAAGCTACTCCGACAACAACTCGTGAAATTAGGCCGAATCCTAGCATTCATTTATCAAGAACAAATTATCTTGGGAGTTCACTCATGGTACTTTTCATATCATTTTTTAACATAATCTGATGTCATATTTTAATTCGATTCCATAACATGTTTCTTTAATATACTTTATAGTTATTATTTTAATATTTTTATTTAGAAACATCACGTTGTGTTTTCTAATATATATTAATTTGAAGAAGTTGTGGACAATTAACTCATATCTAATACAATACAAATCTATATATCTATATATATATATATATATATAAAGTTGGTGCATTGGGATCATCCTCAAGCTTCCACTATCATTTATCTTTTTCTTCCATTTTTTGAATTTTTATTCATTTTAAAGTCATATGTTAGAAATTAACCCATTAAACTTCTGCTCTTATTAGCCTAATTACTATCTAATTACATATATTGCCATTTATTGTAGCCTAATCATATTTTATTTATTGCTCTCTCTCTCAGCATTCTTTTTTGTTTTCACTAATAGTCGTTTGAAGAATTAATAACATTTTCGAATTTCTCTCTCGCATGCAAATTTTGTGCTCTCTCTCTCTTTGTTCGAAGAGTTAATAAGTTTTCAAAAAATGAATGCCATGTTGGGCTCTCTCTCACGAAAACTTTCATTTTGCTCTCTCTCTCTCACTCACTCATTACGCTTCTTCGTCTTCAGTTGACAGCCGTTTAATGTTTTCTTCAAATCTCTATTTATCTCTCACAAAAGACCTCCTTTATATACCCCTCCTCTCTACCTACTCATTCTCCAACCCACACATCGATTGATCCCATTCCTCTTCTTCCGTCCGCCATGGGTTTCATCCATCGCCGATGTCCATGTGGCATTGCCTTCCCCTTCGACACACATGTCTCACCGCTCTTCTCCCTCATGGCCTCGGCGCCAAACCCACCTTCACCTCCTCCAACTCCTGCCTCCGGCGAGGGGCCGCCTCTGAGGACGCATCGGTGAACCTCCGGATCTACGGCGTGGAGGACAGGTGTCACGGGCCGGCCCGACGGCGGCGTCACAAGACTTTCGAACTACACAATGGCGAATCAAAACAAAGGCAGTGAAAATTAAAGCATAAATCTGATGGACAAACAACCACCAAATGATAACATATTCATTATAGGATCCTGGACATATTCTAGGACAACCACATACATAATAATAAATGAACTTAAGCATTCAAGTTACATCCATGATTCAACATTTAGATGCATACCCCACAATGGGCAGCAAGATACATCAGGTGAAACAGGATTCTGAACAAATACATAAGGCCTACTAATTAGCCATGAACAACTAAATATAGTCCTAGACACGTCATGCCATGTGCAACTTCATTTATTCATGAGCAGCAGTCACATTTGCCTTAATTTTCTGCAGGATCCATTGCAGGAAAAATACATTTCATTAGAGTATGTAAGATCTAAATCATAATATGATCAACATGCATAATATGACATGAAGTACTATAATGGACAGCAATTAGCAATAAACAAAGCTATACAATTCCATTGATCATCTAGGTATTTCCTTAACCTAGATTATATTAATTTCATTCAATATATAGGCTCATCAATATTAAGCATGAAGAATACAATCAATATGACATTATCATGCCCAATGTGACCCATGGTCCAATAGTGCTCATGCTTAATCGATTAAAGTAATTATCTTATTTGTTATCATATGATAAGTGAAAGTTTGCACCAAAGCTTCCATTATTCGGTCTCCATATAGCCATCCCTTGTTTCTCATCATATGACAACCCAGTTAATCAATTCAATTCAATAACAATATGAGCCTTTAAACAATGGTCGGAGGGCTGAATCTTACCTTAGTCAATTAGTTAGCTAGACCATGGGGAATCTATCTGTTTCCCAAACAATGGGTGTCCCGAAGGACTAATAAACAATGTGGAGGCATCTACCTCCCAATGTGAAAGGCTCATCAGATAATTCCTCCGACGGGATTCATTCAATCAATCAATACATCATATCATTAACCATTCTATTTACGACTGAACATGCATATCGACATCATTAGATTATCAATCAAATATAATCTAAATAATATATGCTGGACCGATCGATCGATCACAGTACCGGTCGAGCCTTAACAAATTGAATGTTCAACATATGACCGATCAACCGGTCACACATGATCGGTCGACCGATACCATATGAACATCAGTCGACCGATCTGTCATCAATTCAACCAACCATTATGCAATCACCTGTCGACCGACCTCAATTATCAGTCGACCGATCATATCGTAGATTCTACGATATGAATACACTGTTACTACCGATCGATCAGCCATCCTCAGCGATCGACTGATATATATTGCAGAACAGGAAATTAGATATTTTTCTATGTTTTTCAAAGTGCAATACAACATACAATTTACCAAACAAATACAATAACATGACTGACTCTCAAACATGATTCAATTAGTCCAAATCTAGCATACATTGTCCTAGGTTTTATTGAATCTAAACATGCATCTAGTTTTGGTATCAAATCTAATATCTAACTACAAGATTACTTAGGGAAAATCTTATTGTTAGAATTAGAGACAATTAGGCTTAGATCTACCTTGGTTACCAAATTTTTGGCTTAAAAACTTCTACTTTCAATGCTGATTTCCTTCTCCCTCTCTTCTACTACTACTTCTTCTCCTCTCCCAACTAGGACCAATCTGTACTTGCTCTAAATCTCCTCCCGCTAGATGTTGTGTTGCTGTAGAAAATGGCAATCCACACTTCAATCTCGGATTCCAACAGAAGAGGTTCTAGGGCTTAGGGTAGAAGTGAAGAAATGAGGAGAAAAGGGTCAGAAATTGGACTGCTGGGGGTTTATATACCAGTGGACAGAATTTGTGAGTGCATTGAGGGGTAGAATGGGGCTTTGCCACGTGTCCTCTTCTCCCTCTCAGCTGGACATGTGTTACATTCTACTCCCCTTAAAAGAAAATTCGTACTCGAATTTAATTGAACTTAATGCTTATCGAAAAGATGTGAAAATTTCTCTCGCATTTCATCTTCGAGTTTCCAAGTTGCTTCTCGGCCTCGATGATGCACTACAAGAAAACATAACTACTGTGACAAAATTTTTGTGACAAAATAATTCTGTCACAATATTTGATAGATTTGTGAGAAATTTGTAACTGATACGAATTTGACATTTGAGTGACTGATATGTGACGATAATATTTGTCAGAAATTCGTCATATTTTTGTGATGCTTTTGTGATCCCTATTTTAATTAAAATATTTAGTGACTTAAAAGTGATAATTATAAAAATGTCACAATATATTTGTCACATTATGATCACATTTATTTATTTATTTATTTATTTTATCTTTGGTCACAATATTATCACAAATTTATTTTTCTTTAATCCACTAACTATTTTTATTATTATATAAAAAAATAACTGTATCTAATTCTTGTTAGGGCAAAGAATATCACATTTTCATCTTATTTTTTTTCTCTCCTCTCTCCATAGCAAGTGGCCGCTTGTTGCAGGTCTTGACACATTGTGTCAAGATGCGTCAGGGGCACAGAGGACTGCAGTGGCTGCAAACGCAGCACCCCTGCGCGCCTACTGCGTTTGCCCCTGGCGCGCAGGGCTGCAAGCGTTTGCAGCCCTGCGCCTGACGCAAGCCTACATCACGCAAATGCGTTTGCCCCTGTGTCCCTGACGCAGGCTTGCGTCAGACCGCCGCCTAACGCAGACGGCGTCCGAACTGCAAAGTCCTATTTTTATTTTTTATAATTTTTTTCATTGAAAAATAATAATAAAATAATTAACTGGATGTATATTTTTCAGGAGAAGAAATCAAGCTTAGGTTGGTGTTATTTCTTCGTTCTTATTTAATTATAGTAAATTTTTACTTGAATAATAAATTATTTATTAATTATTATTTTTAAATTTTATTTGAGGATTGTACAAATTTGTTGAAATGTAAGACATTATATTATTGTGCTTTGAATCAGAAATGCAATAATAATCATTTGTTATTATATATATTTTTTATTTGTTTAATAACTTTTTGCATGTTATATTATTTTATATTTTTAAGTAGCGTGATGCAACTAGCTTATATTTCATATTTATAACACTGAATTATGACAAGTTAATTCTTCACTATTGTACTATTTTTTAAAGTTTATACCTATATTTTACATTTGTACATCTAATGATTTATTTTTTTTATTTTATCAGGTAATTCCTTTCCTAATTTGATTACTCGGATTATTTTTTAAGTTGTGCACTATTTTCTAGTCATGTATTTTATTTTCTTTTTGTAGGCATAAAAGTTAGGCAGACAATCAACCGACTATGAAGTTTTTTAGTATTGTCATAAACGTCGATGTAAAAAAAAACTGGTGAATATGTTGATGGAAAATAAAAAAAAAAGTGTGTAAGTTTTCATACAAAAAAAATATTTATTCATCCACCTTATATATTCTTTTACTTTTTAAATATATTATGTTTGTACTGAATTCAAAAAAAAAATACAATGCATCTCTTAACACCAAATATGGTTCAGATGTTAACTTTTAACCAAGATTTGATGTTGCTATATGGATTGATGTGCTAGGAGCTCCAACACAAGAAATAGTATATGGATTTGGTGTTGGAAAATATGCTCAATCACTAGTAAATAATTTAAGTTATGGTATATTAAAGCACATAGGTGACTCTTCTTCAAATGTTGCTACCGAGGATGATTTGCAACATATAAGAGAAGAAGTGCGTGAAGAAGTGTGACAAGAATTGCAACAAGAATTAGTATATCACATTAAACGTGAATGCTGAAATGGACGAATGTGTTTGTGTACTTGTATTACAAATTACTAAACAAGAAAGTAGTCAATCACTTTCTGAATATTCTGTTTCACATTAGTGAGGTAATTTTATCTTATTTATATATTATTATCTTATGATGCTTCATTATTTTAATATTTCTTTATTTAAATAACTAGATCTTAACATTTTATGTATATATTTGATTACAGGTTTCAACTTTTTATATGGAGAGGTATCACAATTCATCAAGGAAAAGAGTGAATATGTTGTGTGGCTACAATTTACTTTAAGTTTCATTATTAAATTTGGATAATCAAAACCTATGTAGTGGATTTAACATATTGAACATTTTAATTATAAATGTTTGAATTATATGATCTTTGACATGTTTAGAAATGAATATCATGCATTGTATTATTTTTATTGTATAATTATTTATGTGTAGTAGTATATTTAGAAAATAAATTGTCACACCATTATCATAATGATTCATTGAATATCTTATAAATTTATCATATTAATTAATTACATAAAATTCTGTCACAACTTCATCAAAATAATAGATAGCGAATCATCACAATTTTGTCACAAAATATTAACATAAATTTTGTCATAAGTCTATCACAATCATAATCGTCACAAAATGATCACAATTAATCATCACAAATATGTTATAAAAAAGCGTCACAACATATATCTGTCACAAATTAATAGTCAGTAATCCGTAAAAAAATCATCACATTTGTGACGGAATACTAATTTTATTAATTACTTTGATCAAACTTTTGTGACAAAAACTTTTTAATCTTGTGACGATCCTAACCGTCACAATTATTTTTGTGACGAAAATACACCGTCACAACACAAGTTGTGGGTAAAAAATCAGTGACGGATGCAGATTGTCACAAGCCCATCATTGAAGAGTATCTGTGACGGAATATACTTATGTTGTGACAGAGTTATCCGTCACAAATATTTTATTTCCTTGTAGTGATGTTGCCATCTATCTTTACCATTGGCACAACATTGTTGCACAAATACTTTTCGTTGAATTCCAGTACTTCAATTGGATATTCTTCATAAGTCAAATCTTCTTTTAGATTTGGTTCTTCCACAATCAGCACGTTGCAAGAATCATGATTGTACTTTCGCAACATTGATACATAGAATACATTGTGAATACCCGCATAAGATGGCAGCAACGCCAATCTATATGTGTCCTCACCGATCCTATCCAATATCTCGAAAGGTTCAATGTATCTAGGACTTAGTTTTCCTTTCCGGCTGAATCTCATAACACCTCTAGTGGGTGAAGTATTCAAAAGAACATGTTCACCAATCTGAAATTTCAACTCTCTTATCTTCATGTCGACGTAGCTCTTTTGTCGACTTTGGGCAGCTTGCGTTCTTTCTTTCACTAACTTGACTTTTTCAACATATTATTCTACAATATCAAGTCCTAGGAGCGGTCATTCTCCCACTTCCGACCAACATATAGGCGATCTACATGGACGACCATACAAGGCCTCAAATGGTGTCATCTTAATTGTGGAATGATAACTATTATTGTATGCAAATTCCACCAATGTTATATGTTCATCCCATGAACCTTGCCAATCCAAAGCACATGCTCTCAACATGTCTTTCATAGTTTGGATTGTCCTTTCACTTTGGTCGTCCGATTACGGATGGAATGTCGTGCTATAGTTTAACTTTGTCCCAAATGCATTTTAGAATCATTTCCAAAATCTGCTAGTGAATCTTGGGTCTCTATCTGATACAATGGAGAACGGAATCCCATGAAGTCGGATAACTTCTTTGACATGGAGTGCCACTAAGTTGTCCAAAGATTGTCTTATCCTAATAGGCAAGAAGTGGACTGATTTTGTGAATCTGTCCACAATTACCCACACCGAGTCATTTCCATTCTTCGTCCTTGGCAAGCCAACCATGAAGCTCATAGTTATCTCCTCTCATTTTCACTCCGACAAATTCAAAGGATGAAGCAAATCGGATGGTCTTTGGTGCTCAACTTTCACTTGTTGGCATACTAAACACTTGGAGATGAACTCGACGATTTCCTTCTTAATATTATTCTGTCAAAAGCTTCTTTACACATCCTTGTACATTTTTGTGCTACCAAGGTGGATTGGAAATTCCGATTTGTGACATTCACTTGGAACCCAAAGCCTATTTCGGAATCGAATTGCACCATCACTTTCAAATCTGAATCTTGTGTGCTCTTTATAGCATAAAGCTGCCATGTGTTAAAACTCGAGGTCTTCTCTTTGTGCATGCATAATTCGATCAAAAAGATTAACCCGAATCCCATAGCACAGCTCGGCCACCAATTGGAGTGGGAATCCATTGTATGACATTTTCTATCATGTTCCATCTCTATACTTTCAAACATGCCATTTTTCTGTTCCATTTCCGGCTTAAGCCATCCGTCACCATGTTTGTCTTTCCCGGATGATATGTGATGCCGAATTCATAGTCTTTTAGAAATTTCAGTCATCGTCTTTGCTTCATATTCAACTCTCTTTGTGAGAAAATATACTTCAAACTTTTGTAATCCGAGTACACTTCAAATTCTTCTCCTTACAAATAGTGTCTCCATATTTTTAATGCAAACACTACTGCTGCCAACTCTAAATCATGTGTGGGATAATTCTTTTCGTGTTTCTTTAGTTGTCTAGATGCATAAGCAACTACATTCTCACGTTGCATAAGGACACATCATAGTACGGAGTCACATGCATCACCATAAACCACAAATCCACCATTGCTCGACGGAATTGTGAGTACCGGTGCCGAGGTAAGTCTTCTCTTCAACTTGAAAAAACTTTCTTTACATGCTTGGGTCCACACAAACTTTTCTCCTTTCTTTGTAAGCCTTGTCAAAGGAGCTGAAATATTTGAAAAGTCTTGTATGAACCTTCTATAATACCCCGCTAAATCGAGAAAGCTTCTAATCTGATCATCGTCGTTAGTTGTTCCCAATTAACTATTGCTTTCACCTTTGCTGGATCCACCGAAATGCCTTCACCTGAGATGATATGGCATATGAATACAACTTGATCAAGCCAAAACTCACACTTTGAAAATTTGGCAAATAATTGATGTTGTCTTAGAATTTTCAGCACTATTTGCAAGTGTTGCCGATGCTCCTCGGAACTAGATGAATACACCAAGATGTCGTCCACAAATACTATGACGAATCTGTCTAAGAATGGTTTGAAAATCCTGTTTATCAAGTCCATGAAAGCTGCAGGAGCATTCGTTAGTCCGAAAGGCATAACCAAAAATTTATAATGGTCATACCTCGACCTAAAGGCTATTTTAGACACATCATCCTCAGTTATACGCAGCTGATGATAATCGCTTCTCAAATCTATCTTTGAGAACACCGTTGCCGACGATAATTGATCAAACAAATCGTCAATTCGAGACAACGAATACTTGTTCTTGATTGTAGTCTTGTTGAGCATCCTATAATCGATGCACAACCTTAGAGAACCGTCTTTCTTCTTCACGAACAGCACCAGTGCGTCCCATGGAGATACACTTGGTCGAATAAAATCCTTGTCCAGCAATTCTTGCAATTGTGTCTTTAATTCATACATTTCGGCATGCGCCATTCTGTATTGAGATTTTGTGATAGGTTGTGTTTCCGGTGCTAATTCAATGCGGAATTCGATTTCTCTCTCCGGTGGCAATCCGGGCAGCTCCTCGGGAAACACATCCATGTAGTCTCGGCTACATCAATCCATTCCAAAGTTTGAGGTTGCAGTTCATTCATTGTGACACTTGCAAAAAATTCTCGATAACACTTTTTCAACAATTTATTAGCTTTAATTGCAGAAATCAGCATATTCTTTTCACCGGATGGAGTCCCTCAGATCTCTATTTGCTGTCCGTCTATAGTAGTAATCACTAATTTCTTTTCTCTACAAAAGACATGAACATCATAATAGAAAAGTCAATTCATGTCTAATATGACGTCATAATCTACCATTGGGATCACTACCAAATCAGTGGGCAAATTGTACCATTCAACTTGCACGGGCACGTTAGGAATATATCTTCTTGTTAATATATCCCCAACTGGAGTTAATATTCTTATTTTCCAATTCATTTTCTCCATCCTTACATTAAGTAACTTAGCAAAATCATAAGAAATGAATGAGTGCGTAGCACTCGTGTCAAATAATATGTTGGCGTGATGATTTGCTATGAGTAAGTTACCTTGGATAACCTCGTTCGAAGGTTGAGCCTCTTTGGCTTGTATCATATAGACGCTACCATGGGTCCTTGGTGAAGTGTGTTCCATTTTACCTTTGCCTTTTTTAAGATGATTCTCCTTCCTAATTAGGCAATTCTTCACCCAATGACCTTGCTATCCACAGTTTAAGCATGCTCTCGATTCGCGATAACACTTGCCGAAATGCTTTTTTTCCACAAGAAGGGCAGGTGTTAGCTTTTTCCTTGTTGTTGTCCTCCTTCTTTAGAGTGTAGCTTGTCTTTTTTAGGGGGTTTATTCTTACTGTACCCCTCTTCTTTTGCTGGTCCTTTCCCCTTGGAAGTTGTCCTTGATTCTTTTTGTATGTTGGTGGCTCTTGTAACAGTCTTCTTAAGAGTTTTTGGATGTTCCCCATACCTTACTTGTCTCCTCAATGTTGGATTCAGTCCATCCACAAACCTCATAGCCCTTATCTTCTCTTCCTTTAAGAAGGGACTATACTTCTCCAGGCTATTAAATTTCCTTACATATCCAGCAAGAGACACGCTGTCCTGTTGTAAATTAGCACATTCCTGTTGCTTCATTTCTCTTACTTGAGGTGGAAAGTATTCTTCTTCAAATGTCTTCACAAAGTCTTTCCAACTTATCTCTTCTTTCCCTTGAAGTTCAGTTTTTAATGCAATCTTCCACCATATCCTTGCTTGATCCACGAATTGGTGTGCAACCAACTCTACCTTGTATTTATCTTTGCAGTGGATAATACTCTACTTTTCATAAATGATATCCAACCATCTTAATGTCTTGTCGGGATCTCCTTCTCCATCAAATGTGGGTGGGTTGGTCTTCATGAATTTCTTATATGTGGATTGTCCTGAATTGCTAGACCTCCTACTCTAAGATTTGGCCAGCTTGCTAAGGGTTGTCATTAATTTCCCTTGATCTACCGGGCCTTCATCCCGACTGGGTTCCTTGCCTCTATCCCTCTTTGGTGCTCATGGCTCCTCTCATGGCTAGCCTTATGAGAAGAACTACCCGTATGACTTCTTTCACGGCTCCTCTCTTGATTGTAGTGGTAAGACGAATTGCCTTGTTCCATGATTTCGAAAATTAAAATCACAATATATCATTAGATCATTATAAATCAATATGCATATGAATGATGTCATATCAATATGCATTTCTTAATCTTCGGTGGCTGCTCATGACAATTGCACATGGACTTAACCTCTAGGACACTTAGACATATACCATGAGATAGAGCATTTCTTGGCTCTTCTATAAACTTAGGCTCTGATACCTAAGCTGTCACGACCCCGGGGTAGCGCCTTTGCGCCATCGAATCAATATTCGACGCGCGGCAGGACCAGCCTGACGGCGGCGTCACAAGGCTTTCGAACTACACAATGGCGAATCAAAACAAACGCAGCGAAAATTAAAACATAAATTTGATGGACAAACAACCACCAAATGATAACATATTCATAATAGGATCCTGGACATGTTCTAGGGCAGCCACATACATAATAATGAATGAACTTAAGCATTCAAGTTACATCCATAATTCAACATTTAGATGCATATCCCAGCATGGGCAGCATGATACATCAGGTGAAACAGGGTTCTAAACAAATACATAAGGCCTACTAATCGGCCATGAACAGTTAAACATAGTCCTAGACACGTCATGCCATGTGCAACTTCATTTATTCATGAGCAGCAGCGCCTTTGCCTTGATTTCCTGCATGATCCATTGCAGGAAAATACATTCCATTAGAGTATGTAAGATCTAAGCCTTAATATGATCAACATGCATAATATGACATGAAGTACTATAATGGACAGCAATTAGCAATAAAGCTATACAATTCCATTGATCATCTAGGTATTTCCTTAACCTAGATTATATCAATTTCATTCAATCTATAGACTCATCAATATTAAGTATGAACAATGCAATCAATATGGCATTGTCATGCCCAATGTGATCCATGATTCAATAGTGCTCATGCTTAATCAATGAAAATAATTATCTTATTTGTTATCATATGATGAGTGAAAGTTTGCACCAAAACTTCCATCATTCGGTCCCCATATAGCCATCCCTTTTTTCTCATCATATGACAACCCAATTAATCAATTCAATTCAATAACAATATGAGCCTTTAAACAATGGTCCGAGGGTGAATCTTGCCTTAGTCAAGTGGTTAGCTAGACCACGGAGAATCTATTCGTTCCCCAAACAATGAGTGTCCCGAATGATCAATAAACAATGTGGAAGCATCTACCTCCCAATGTGATAGGCTCATTAGATAATTCCTTCGACGAGATTCATTCAATTAATCAATACATCATATCATTAACCGGTTCTATTTACGATTGAACATGCATATCGACATCATTAGATTATCAATCAAATATAATCTAAATAATATATGCTGGACTGGTCGATCAGTCACAGTACCGATCGATCGGTCGAGCCTTAATAGACTGACCGTTCAACATATGATCGGTCGACCGATACCATATGAACATCGGTCGACCGATCTATCATCAGTTCGACCGTTCATTATGCAATCACCGGTCAACCGGTGATATCGTAAATTCTACGATATAAATACACGGTTACTATCGGTCGACCGGCCATCCTCAATGGTCGACCGATATATGTTGCAGAACAAGAAATTAGACATTTTCCTATGTTTTTCAAAGTGCAATACAACCTATAATTTGCCACACAAATACAATAACATGATGAACTCCCAAATATGATTTCTAACTATAAGATTACCTAGGGCAAATCTTAATGTTAGAATTAGAGACAATTAGACTTAGATCTACCTTGATCTATGGCCAAGGTGGGATCCACTTTACATACTAGATTTTTGGCTTAAAAACTTCTCCTTTCAATGCTGATTCCCTTCTTCCTCTCTTCTACTTTTTCTTCTTCTCCTCTCCAAGCTAGACCAGTCTATACTTGCTCTAAATCTCCTCTTGCTAGCTGCTATGTTGCTGTAAAAAATGGCAATCCACACTTCAATCTCGGATTTCAACAGAAGAGGTTCTAGGGCTTAGGGCAGAAGTGAAGAAATGAGAAGAAAAGAGTAAGAAATTGGACTGCTGGGGTTTATATACCAGTGGACAAAATTTGTGAATGAATTCAGGGGTGGAATGAGGCTTTGCCATGTCTCCTCTTCTCCCTCTCAGCTGGACAGGTGTTACAATAGGCGCTCGGAAGGGTACGACACAATGGCTCACCACCCGAGGATGAGGTGAAGCTTTTCTCACATCGGGGAACGTCAATGTCGCAAGGCAGCCGTCGCGGGGAAGGGTGGAAGGGGCAAGGCGATCAGCTGCGACTGCGTGGTCAGACGCCTTCCTGTGGTTCGCTGAAGGCCTGGCGGCAGACATAGGCGTGCCCTTGATTGCTCTGTGGATTGGCGCACCTCGACACCGACGTGCTGTGTCGCCATTTCCTTGTGGGTGGTGAAGGTAATGAATAATGATGCATGTAATGTAACATCCTCTCATGCATGCTTCCTACTTATTATCAAAAGTGTGTATTATTTTGTCTAATGAAATCCTACTTTCGTAATTCTAGACAATGGTTTCATAATCTAAATTTAGTCAGAAAAGTACATTAAGAACGAAAAATTTTAAAAACGATGAAAAGTGTTGTTTCGGATTTGAACAATAAAGAAATATTTTTTCTTTCTCACTTTAGAAAACTATTTGTCATTCTAATTAATATACATTTTTATATTTATACATCAAGTATTATTGTATTTTATGAGTTGACAAGATTATAATATTTATTTTTCAGTAAGTGAATTTTTTATTTTATTGCCATCTTTTTAGAACTTATTTGAAATATACTTATATAATTTTATACACATTATAAATGTTGAAAACATATAAATGTATATATGACTTATACCAATTGATTGTACGTAATTAGTGCTTCACCCGGTTCTTTGAGCAGATGGCAAAAAATAAATAAGGTGACTCTTTGAAGTCAATGTTGGCGGCGGTGATGGACTCAATGTAAGATGCGACAGGATCGATATGGGCCACGAGCATCGGGCGTCTAGCCATGCAAGTGGTGGTGGCGGACTCGCTTGACCATCTCCACCATGGATATGAGGTGGCCGGCATCGGGCATGGGCATGAACACGAGCTTGGCCTTTGCCATTGTTAAGCACTGAAGCTTATGCCTACTTTGTGGTGTTGATCAAATGCAAGTGTTTTTTGTGTTCATTGGTTTACCATATACAAAAAAACTTTGATGGGTTAAGGTTTCAAGGCGATAAGGTGGAAGGATGAAGACGGTGGTTTGCTATACAATTTTATTAACTCTAAATTGTGTTAATTGTCCAAGTAACCTGATGGTGCATATTATTAACGTAAACCTTTGTTTTACTATTAATATTTGCATGTTTGCAATTTGGTATGCCTATTTTACGTGATTTTTTTTACCCCAATAAAAGTAATAGAAATTTATCTGTATATGGTTAATATTAGTTTTACTATTTAAGGAAGAAATTAATTAGTAATAATATCTAAAAGTTCCGGAATTAGTATGGCAGATCAATTATAACAAGAAATGTAATGAATAAATCATTGTAGTGACAAGTCCAATTTTAGCTGTGTCTCAACTATACAGTCTAACTACTTCTTATACATCTTATATATATAATTCCTTGAACCAAGCCTATTTATCCTTTCTCTATTCTTCATTATCTTTTTTCTTCTTTTTTTAATTATTTTATATTTATCTTTGAGATTATTATAACTTAAGTCTATTAATTATTTTAAAATTTAAAAGTCATACATATTTTTATCTACTTAACTCCATTAATTGTTTTTTTATGAATATGAAGAGTTAATTATAATTATTTAAAATTTAAAAAATCACATATGTTAACATATGACATTTCATTTATGTTAATCATTTGTGTATTAAATTAATATCATGATTAAATGTTCACATATTACATATTGACTCTTTATATTATATTTTATTATTTATTTATAATAATCTATAAATGCATCCTTAATTAATATGTATGTAATTTAACATCATGATTAATTTTTCATAAAATAGAAGTTACACTATTTTTAATCATAAAAATAGTAATATATAAATGCACAATCCTTCATCCATTTTTCGTTTTTCTCTCTTTTTTTTAATTATTTTAATATTTCTTTTGACTTTATTCATTATGATAACTCAAGTATATCAATTCTGATAATTTAAGTCTATTAATTATTTCTTATATTTATAAATTGTGTATTAAAATTCAATATCATGATTAAATGTTCACATATTATATATTGACTCTTTACACTTCATTATTTTTTATTTATAATAACAAATAATAATTTGTAAATGCATCTTTAATTAATGTGTATTAAATTTAACATCATGATTAAATTTTCATAAATACAAGTTGAATTTTTTTATATTCCATTTATTTTTAATCATAAAAATACTAATATATAAATGTATCATCCTTCCTTTATACTTTTATTTTATTATTTCTCCTTTTTTGAGGTGTTTTATTATTTCTCTTTGACTTCATTCATTATGATAATTTAAGTATATTAATTATGATAACTTAAGTCCATTAATTATTTTTAAATTTTAAAAAATCATATATTTTTATCTACTTAACCTCATTTATTATTTTTTATTAGTATGAAGAGTCGTAATTATTTTGAATTTGAAAGATCACATATCTTAAACATATGACATTTGATTTATGTTAATCATTTATGCATTAAATGTTAATATCATAATTAAATGTTCGTATATTACATATTAATTCTTTATTTTACATTAAAAATTTATTTATAAATATTATATTCATGATAAATAATTAATATCATTGCATCTTTGTCAATTGCGTGAAGTGAAGCGCAAGGGGTTTCCCTAATTTATATATATTTGAAACCATTTTTATATTATAAACATATTGCCCGCCAGTCCAAAACCAGGGCCTGAATGTGACATCCAACGATTGGATCATTCCACTGGTTTGGGCCATATGGTGTTGGATTGGCATCATAAGATCACTAAAGGGCTGGACTCTGATGGGCCTCTGCTTTCACTTGAGCATCTTGGGTCAATCATTGTTATTTGCTTTCCAATTTCACCTACAGAATAGTTTCGAGTTGTTCATTATTAATTATCATTATTATTTGACCGATACCTTTTCTTTTTATGAGGTACGTTGGCAATAGTCAACCAAAGGAATTGCAAGCCATGGGAATATTTTCTTTGAAGATATTTTTAAGTTAGGGAAAACTTTGAATTACATGCATGTACGAAAGTTATCCTTAACGTTTGGTTGTGATAATTCTGTCGTGTATTATGAAGTTTTTCCAATAAAGAAAAAAAAAGAGAGTTTCAGGAGGATTCAGAAGATTTCAGATTCTTCACTGCCGCAGAGGATAGCTGACGGTCATGGAGCGTCATGGTGACGAACGTGGCTACGAAGCAATGGTCATTTAATTAATGCCTTTTTTTGAGTCGAATGTTAATTCGATTATTTTTCTTCTCGCAACCAAAAGCTGTTCCTCGTGTGACATGGGCATGCATGTATGGGTGGACTCGGTGTTCGGTGTGGACGTCGAAAGCTTTGACTGGCAGAAGTTAGGCACAGAGAAAGAGAGAGAGAGAGAGAGAGTCGCTATCTTTGTGGTAGGTAGGTATATTGTGACCAGTGGCACCACAAAATTAAGAACAAATGGTAGATGTTTTGGCCTTTTGGGAAGCAAATTAATCTTGCATGTTCTTCGTCTCGTTGGGGAGGTTACTTGACCAAATGTATCATCTGCTTCAATTCCCATTGCATATTGCCATGCTGCCATATGGATTCATCTGTTCATATTCTATGTTATATGTATTAATTAGCTAAATTAGTTTCCAATATAATTAAATTGTACACGTTTCTCTTACCGGGAAAAAATGTACATATGTTCGCGTCGTAATTTTTATCATGTATGCATGTTAAATTTGCTGTGAGAATATAACAATGCCTTCACTAATTAATTAATTAAGAGCTAGAGAATCTGATTAATCTTTGGTATATTATTGGAAGAACTTTTAAAATGTATAATGGGAATGCTGCCTCAATCCATCATCGTCCAATGTTCCCACTCTTTCCACATCTCAGGCGGCATCGTCGTCAATAATTTCTGCCCTATAATATCATATATGCATATTCTACTTAGCTAAAGTACGTGCGTATCAATGTCACATAACTAGCATGGAAACTTATCCATATATATTATATATATACGTATATGTATATATACACATACAAACAACTGATATGAAAGAGTTCAACTGATCAACGTCTAATTTTATATATCATTAATTGAAAAGTCGGTCTGATTAAATCAGAACCCTTGGCCTAATTAGCGTGCGTGACACAAATACGTATTTTATATATTCCGTGTCAAAAAAAATGCCTTAATTGCTCGGTCAATTATGATATGATATAATATATATGTTACCATCAAGCGAAATTAACAATTTGTGCAGGTAAAGAGGACAAAAAGAGTTGATGGTCCGATTGCTATCTTAATTTGCACAAGGATTAATCAAATTTTATTACGTGCTAATTGATTAATGAACTAATCGACTAAATTTCTGGAGGGCGCTGGTGAGCGATTGATTAGTTTTGGCTTTAATTTCCTTTTCTTCAAAAGGGAAATCTTGACGATTCACTTCACGGAAAGAGATCCAAATGAGATAAATATCCATCAGAAAACAAAAACCTCATTGCGACGATTTGTCGCAGGGGAGCAGAAAATATGCAGCACGGAGTCGACTCAAATAAAATAAAAAAGTTGAGAAGATTCTGGAAGTAAAGTCCTGGTAGCAGAATTCTTTCTGCAGGTAATTGATTGGTGATTTTGAATTCCCTTTTGATGTAGAGTCCCGTGATCTCATGAGAGTTAGATCCATTTTTACATTCTTCATATATTTTAGATTGACGTGGTTATCAATTTTTCTAAAAACTTAACTAAGTAATATTATTTATTTTATATTCTTAACATTCTCTTTTTCAGGTATGAACTAATGATAATTTTAGTCTAATCCAATTATTACGTGGACAACAAATGAAAAAAAATATTATTTTAATAAAAACTTAACGAGATTTAAATCATATTAAATTACTAATTAATTTTTTTAAAAAATAAATTATTAAGAAGAGCAACATCGTTTATTTTATATTCTTAACATGATCCTATGTTTATCAACAGAATTAATAAAACTAATTGATTTTGTTGGTGAGATGTGCTGAAGTAATTTTCTTATATGATAAAATTAAAATTTATTATAATATTTTTAATTATTTTAACCCAAATAAATTTTCAAAACATATTGGAAGTAATATTTCAATTTCCGTCTCGTGGACTTTGGTTTCTTTTTCCTTTTGAATGTTGTGCGTCAATGGAATTATTTTAATGTGGAATTATCCACTGGGGGTGAAAGTGGTTAGGCAAAAATTGATATTTAAATTTTGGGTAGTTTTTTTAGAACGTAAAAGATTATCTTAAATTTTTTCGGTGAAAAAAATTGACGTAGATGAACTCAATTTTTTTTCAGTCAAAGACCTACTTAAAATAACATTTTTTTAAAAAAATAATAGACATTAAATTCATCACAAATTATGTTTAAAAATTAATATTTAACTCTAAGTTCATAAAAAAACTAAACTATCACATTACAATTTAAAATGTTATAGTCATTTTTTATACAAATTTTATTAAAATAGATTAATAACTTGATGCTATTCAAAATATGGATAAAAATGTAAAACTATGAAATATTATTTAAAAGTTGAGATAATATTTTAATTATAATATTTTATAAGATATATTTGGTTCGAGTTTCTAATTTAAATGGATGATTTTAATTATTCTAAAAAAACTAATTTAATTTTTAATCGGAGTTCGAATTTATGAGTTTTTTAATCGATTTTTTAGGTTTGGTAAGTTTTTTTTTTCTTAGCCCCCTAGCCCCCACCATATCAAATAGATTAATTTCAAGTTTAGATACTATCATTACGTTAGTTTAAGTGCATTAATTTCGTATTGTTGTTAATTATTTAAATCTTAATCTTTTATAATTAATTATAGCTTGGTCCATTTGGTAATATTCTCTAGGTGACACTACGATGTGGTAAAACCTGCTAATACTTTTGTACTCCAACTTCATCCCCTTAGTAAAAAAAATAGTTTTCGCAAAACAATTTTGGGAATAATGTTTATGCTTCACATAAAAAAATGTTGCTTCATCGGAGAAAATAGTTTTCTCAAATAGGGCATATTCGTTTAGTTCAAAGTGATGAAAACATGGAAATTTTTTTTATAACAATGATATATATATATACTTGCTGTTACCAGTGTATATGGCAATCATGATAAAAGAAAACGCAAAAGTTGCTAAAGGAATCATTTCAATTAAGTCAAGCAAATACACAATTTCATATTCGACTTCTCGAATTCGATTACCCAAAATTATTAATTTGATAAAGAAAAACTCTTTCTCCCATACACTAAATTAATCTTAAAAAAGAGTCAAGCAAATTGCCATTACTCCATTTATTTATTTTCTTACTGAATTACTTGTTTATTATTGTGTCTCCAACTCTCAATGATTTAATTAATGAAGTCTTGCAATTTGATCATTAATTTCAAAATTTTCACGATTGCATCGATCAGCATGTGGTAATAATGATGCCATAATATAAGCAAATTTATTCCAACTGTCTCGGAGCCTTCAATTTTATTTCTTTTATTATTTCTTATTAAATTAAATTGATTGCAGTCGACTGTGGATATATATCGAACCCCATTAATGTATAGTTATTTATTACGTGCGCCAGTAGATAAACGTCGTGTTACATTTAATTATTGTATTGATGTAATCGAATCGTTAGGCGGAATCCAATTACCCAAACTTGGCATGCAGACTGGAAAAAACCACTCGCTATATCTTCGAAAAATATTTACATACGACAGGAAAGCGATAACAAGGTTGGAACTGGTGTAGTGACAAAGTTTTGATTTTTGTATATCTAGCGTCTCTTTATTTTCTCTTTCAAATCAAAATTTGTGTATTAAACAAAATAAATTGAAGAAGATAATTAATCGTAATATCGTAGTAGAAACTAATTTGATTCAATTTTACCAACTAAATAACTAATATGATTTTTTAAGCATCTCGTCTTCCTACTCAGTTGGTCAATAAATTAGTTAGAATATCGAGTTCGAGAAAAAGTAATTTAATAATTAGGTATTCAACTTTTACAATTGCCAATTGCCAATTCTTAATTGCCAAACGTGGTATATAAACAATTGCAGATTACTAATTTATCGCCCTTTTTCATTTAATATGGCTGACTCGGTACTACATCGTTCTCTTCGGATCTCTCACTCCTCTACACTTCGACTTGATTTGTCAACATGACGAAGGCCAATAACTACAAACATAGATCACAAATAAATAAATAAATTTATTTATTTATTGTGTCTTTTTTTATTTTTGTGTACTTATCTTTTCATGCGTTGCACACTTGCACCAAGTCCACTGGCCGCTATTATAATAGCAAGAAGATACATCACCACCTACATCCACCAAATAATTGAGCTGCCTGCATGCGCGCTAAATCTTTGTTTGAACAGTGAGCACTATATATATACACGTCCGATGTGAAGAAGCGTCCACCTGCAGCAAGCAGCACGAGATCAACGACATATACATAGATCATGACGATTTTCTGCGTTACCAAGTCGGCGCCGGAGCTCGTGCGGCCGAGCGAGCCGACGCCGAGCGGCACCCTCGCGCTCTCCTTCATGGATCGCGTCCCGGGGCTGCGCGTGCTCATCGCGTGCATGTTCGTGTACAGGCACGGTGGCGAGCTCGCCGCGGGGGTCATCAGGGAGGCCCTGTCCAGGGCCCTCGTCCACTACTACCCCATCGCCGGCCGGATCGTCGAGTCCGAGGAGGACGGCGAGCCGGAGGTCGCCTGCACCGGCGACGGCGCGTGGTTCGTCGAGGCGTCGGCGGACTGCCGCCTCGAGGACGTCAACTTCCTGCAGCTCCCGCTGATGATCCCCAAGGAGGAGCTCCTCCCTTTTCCTCCGCCGAAAGTGAACGAGAAGGATTTGATCTTGCTGTTGCAGGTTACAACTTTTTTTCCGATCGATTTGGAAGATTATGTGATCTAGTTGCATGCATGCATACGTGGTACGTGCATGATACGTAGCATATATCGTTGACTCCTTTTCGATTTCAGGTGACAAAGTTCACTTGCGGCGGATTTGCGGTCGGCCTGCGATCTTGCCACACTGTGTTCGACGGAGTGGGACAAGCGCAGCTCCTTAAAGCAGTGGGAGAACTCGCCAGGGGCCTCGACCGTCCCCTCGTCCAGCCGATTTGGTGCCGGGAGGCCATCCCGAGCCCTCCGAAATCGCTCATAATACCGCCGCCGCCGGCTGCCTTGACGGCAGTGAACTATAATTTCAAGAGCTCCATATTGGATGTCCCTCTGGAATATATCAACCGGATCAAGAATCGGTTCATGGAAGAGACGGGGCAGAGGTGCTCGACCTTCGATATTATGGCCGCCAAGACGTGGCAGTGCCGGACGCGGGTCATGGCCACGGAGCTCCGCGAGGAGCACGTCCACCTCGCCTTCGCCGTCAACATGCGCCACCTCATGGAGCGGTACTTCTCCAAGGTCGGGGGGGCCGGCGGGGGGTACTACGGGAACTGCGTCCACAACATGTCCCTGTCCGCGCCGAGCCAAAGGATCGTGTGCGCGCCGCTGGTCGAGGTGATCCGCCTGGTGAAGGACGCCAAGCGTAGGGCCGCCAGCGAGTTCGTCCAGTGGGTGGAAGGGCGGATTCGGGAGCAGAAGACGCTGCCGCTGGGGCGGGGCACGATGTGCGTGCTGGACTGGAGTCGAGTGGGTTTTCTGGAGGTGGACTACGGCTGGGGGGAGCCGATGCACGGCGCCCCCTTGAACGATCACCACTTCATGGCCTGGTGCATATTCTTGAGGCCTCTGCCGCCGGCGCAGGGCGGCAGAGTGGTCGTGAACTGCGTGGAGCAGGAGCGCTCGGCCGCCTTCCGACATCAGATGATGAGCCTGGACTGAAAACTATTTTAATCTATAAGTAATGAAGATAAAGAAAGATATGATGACGTGAACCCAAAAATGGAAAAGAAATAATATTCCATTCTTTGAGGTGTATGCATCATAAAGCAAAATATTTTTTTTTTCTCTTTTTCTCTTTATTTTTAAATATTATTAAGATATAAATTATATCCCCAATATTTTTTATGAATGCTCTGTATTTGATATCCCTTGCATGAATTCTTTTGGTAGTAATAATTGGAAAACATGCATAGAAAATCGAAAGAACATTAAGATATTGCATAATAGGTGAAAATGGATATATATATATATTCATTAAAAATCATTGATGTGCTACATTATGTGTATTATTTCTAAGAATTTAAATATTTTGGAGTATTAATATCTCATCTAATTTAATATAATATCACAACAAAGTCGAAGTTCTGAACTAGATAAAAGTTGTCCGGATGTGAAAATTATACGTGTAACCTGAGCTTCTAAGAATTTATACACAAATTGTTATAAAGAAGGTGTACACGCCAAGTATACGTAGAATCTTGATTTGATGGAGAAGAATGACAATAAAAAAGAATGATTAGTTTATTAAATTTATAGCACAATCCTGATAATATATAAAACTGAATTATTGAATTCTGATAATATATAGGAGCCATCTTTACGGTGTGGTTGAACAGGGGAAGGAAAATGAATGAATTTATGTGCACTCGTTCACCTGTTACATGTTGAAGTGACACCTGAATTGAAGTGACACCTGAAAAGGAAAATATATAATCACCCTTGAATTGAACGCTCAACCAGTATAAATGAGGTTCTAAAAATTATTTGCATATAACAGTTGTTAGAGATTAATGAGTATTTAAAGCACCTCATTTTATATCTCGATTATTTATTTTTTATTATTTAATTAATTTGATGATTATAAGTTAGGATTAAATTGATTATATATTTTTTTAAAAAATAAAATAATATGCATGTGATAATTTGATAATAAAAATATATCATCTAAACTTAAATAAATTATAATTTGACAATATGTATTTAAATAATCTTAATTTTAATTAATAAGTAGCATTAATGTTTTACACCCGTGTCATATATTTTCCTCTTTACTCTACTCCGACCTCGATTGTTGAAATCGTTTCTTTATTGATATACTTTTTTTATCAATCGTACTATTCATCTTCTCTCTATTTTTTTTTTAAAATCAAATACACTCGAATACAATGAACCCTCTGAGAGTTGGTGTTAATTTTGAATCGACAGGATTTATATAATGTTAGAAAAAACACAAGAAAAAAAAATAGTGCACACGCCGGTTGGGTTTGGAATGGTAAAGGCTCCATATGTGATATGTATAAGAAAATAAAATTAGGTGGCGCGCAGATTAGAAGAACAACAAAACAAATGACTTGTGTTAATTAAATTCTCAACTTCGATTTATTTAAGTGGACTTCAAAGCTCAAGCAAAACGATTTGTCCGGCAGGGCTTCACCGAACGGCTTTCCACCAAACTCCTCCTACTCCCCTCTTTATCCTTAATTTTTTTTTATTTAATTTATATGAAACAAGTACAGGAGACGTCATCCCATCGTGTGCCCGACATATATAGGGTCAATCAAATCAGTTAAGGTTAAAATCTGGATTGTGGTCGTAACTTGCCGATTAGCTAAGAAGACATGGTTCCTAGCAAATTATTTTTGTTAAGACCCGAGTAATTAAATTGACATATTATACGCGAGTAATTAAATTGACATATTAATTTAAACGTGTGAATATGCGAAGTATTCAGTGAATGAGATTTAAAAATTGGTATGATAAATTTATTTTAATGGATATTTAAATGAAATTCTTTATAAATAAGAATTGTGAATATAAAATATAATTTTGATAATTAATAATTATTAGGCATAAATTAAAATATTATGTTAACAAATATATTGTTGAAATATAATAAATTATATTTAACAAAATATTTAAAAATTATATGAAATGATCAATAATATCAGATTAATTTTTATAATTAATAAATTATTTTTTGTGAAAAATGCATGAGATAAAATAAAGGAAGAAAAAAATAAATGTCACATAAAAATGTTTTGAAAAGAAAAAGAAGAAAACTCATGTTTCCACCTGCCAGATGGGAATCGTGATCCTCACTCAGTTCTACCTCGAATTTTTGCTGTTCCACTAAATATCAAGACGAAAGAGATCAAAAGTTGATTCCAACATGATTTCCATTGCTCGCCTAAGAATTGAAGCACACAAAGTGAGATAAAATCTCAGAGACTTTGGACAAATTCTATTTTCTGCCATTCTCGTCCTTTTATTTATAATGTGTCCGTTTATCATCATTTACATTTAAATCGTTTAATTAACGCATATTTTACTTTTAGTCATCTTTGACTTTATTTATAGTGCGACTATGTGTCACAGCAATTTCTTAAAAAGGTCGACATTTTCAGAGGGGTACGTTTCCACAGTCAGTTGGCAGGTAAGACGAATGTTACAACAAATTCTCTATTTAAGGGATGTCGACCGTCATCTTAGTTTTTTTTTTTTCTTCTTCTTTTTTATATTTTCCTGACGTTGACTTTAGATCTACAAGGTCACTAGCATATAATTGATTGGGTTCCAAGGTCATAGCGTACGCCTGTAATCAACCACTTCTCTCATTATTTATCTTAGGGCATGCAGTTGAGTCCACGTAATATATAGTTCGAAGTATTGATGAGTTAGAATGGATGTACATAATGCATGGATGGTGACAATTTTCAATTTCAATAAACAGAATTTTTATTACAAATAAAGCTTACAAGTGATCCGTGAGTTTTTTTTTTGAAATTTATTGATTGGATAAAAAATGTATGACATGGTTATCAAAACTACGATATGTCCCATCGGTTACTGGGGGCAAGTTGGGGCTTGGGAGGACGTTAACTTCGTGAAAGGACGATTAGGCAATGAAACATGAATCAAATACAAGAGAAATTATTGTTAATGCATTAAATTTAAATTTGATTATAATTTTAAATGTATTTAATTAGGTGTTTCAGTAATAAAGCGGTGCCTGTTCCATATCGAGATCACTATTTTCTATTTTATATTTTTGTATAATCAACATTCCATATCAAAAAGAGTCGTTGTACGATTTCTTTCCCTTCTTTTCTAACAAAAATATTAATATATATACAAATATATGAGATTTATGGTGTTGGGTCAGAAAAAAACAATTGGCTCATATAAACATTACATAAGTAACAGATGTCTCAGCATCGTTTGAAACTATTTCAAATTTGGGTCTAATCCCAAATCTGTATTGGGTCTAATCCCAAATCGTTTGAAACTGTCTGCTTGGTTTTCACATGATGGTTCTTAATGGACTTAATCTCCGCCCATTAACCCATACTAGAGTTCTTTTTCTTCTGAGCTTCACATTTAAATATATTTCGAATTTGGACCTAATCACAAATTTGTATTGGATTTATTAATGGACTTAATCTCAACCCATTAAGCCATACTATAAGTTCCATAAAAAAAAAGTTCTACTTCTTCTATTTCAAATTTGGGCCTACTGAATTCATCAATGGGCTTAATCTCAGCCCATTAAGCCATATTTTCATACATCCTTCATTTGACCCAAAAATTTATCATCTAAACCGAAACTTTAGCATCAAAATAAAGGCCTGTCATCCTTCAAATCCACATGAACATATCTAGGGGCTTGAAGGTATTTTAGAAAAAACCAAGACAAATATTCATGCACATACTCTAGTTATAATCATAATCATAAAGTATAATTAGTTTTTATCATTAACCATTTGATATGAACATTTAATTTTAATTAAAGAATAACATTTCAGAAGTCAAAAGAAATCTTAGTACCCATAAAAAATATTCATGACTTAAATATTATTAATCACATGTATTATTATTATTATTATTATTATTATTATTATTATTATTATTATTATTATTATTATTATTATTATTATTATTGGATCGTTCTTTCATTTTTTTTTTCCAATTTTGTGATCTTTCCTTGCCTCCTTTCCTTCTCTTATTCCTTTGGTCTCCTGTAACGCCCCGAGACCCACGTGACTTTCACGTGCTCAGAGTTGTCCCAAAAGCGCTATTCAATTTTCTATAAAATATTTTTGCGGAATATAAACAATAAATGCGGAAGACTTTTTCAATAATAACAGCTAATAATCCATTATATTCAAAATAATTAAAATATTAATAAGTTCACAATTCTAATAAATGCGGAAATAATAAAAACTAGACAACTGAATCTAGAACATGTGCAACATCTGTCTATCACTGAGCATAGCCACATGCAGGATCATCCTCTATCAAAGTACTCTCACATGCACGGATCTAGGTACATGGAAATATCCATGAGTATAAAAATACTCAGTACGTAGGGTCTACTAAATAATCAATATGCTCAATCGAAAATAAGATATAATCAATGATGAGTCAATTGAGCAATAATACAATAATCAATTTATAATATAACGATTTATCAACATGAGCAACTATATCAAGTTATGATCAAAAGACCAATCAATAAAGATAGCAATTAATAATTGCCTAATCAATTGGATCGATGATTCAATATAACAATAGGAAAATAAAGTCATAAATCAATAGGAAGGATCAGAAAAAGATCAGATGATCGATCAATATTGATTTAGCAATTAAATGTCTGATCACTATGACACTATTCAATTTAAAAATTTTCAATTCAATATCAATGGTCATTGGTCAATAACAATTTCATTCGATTCAATAGGCGAAGGCAATGCCAGTCAACGCTAGTATCCAAATGACCATAATCTATTCAATTCAATTCGATTTCAATCCAATTCAATTCGATTCGATTTTAATTTAATTCAATTCAATTTATAATGTTCGGAGTTATCCAATTCAATGAGGAGCGCTCGGTCAATTAAGAAAACTTCATATCTCTTTCTTGTAGGCCGGTGGGGGATCAGTGCCACGGCAAGCCACCCAACAATATAGCGCTAATAATTATTCGTGAATGGCGGGGGACCATGACCAAACACAGGACAGCCATAGTTTCTCTAAAGGTTGATGACGTCTCAAACCTTTAGGTCCATTATCTGTCTCATTCAATTCAATTCAATTCAATAACAATATGGCCCGGGGGCTTGGAGACAATCAGAGAATATGGAGATCCAGCAGCTTTCAGCTTTTATCTTGTTTACCTAAGACGTCTATCTTTTAGCAATTTAATTTAGGTGAAACAAGACCCAATCAGAAAGACTACTGGATCAGTATTATAATCAATGATCAAATTGGATATGATAACAAAATATAATCAAATATGATGATGATATGATCTGATATGATGATTAGATATGGTAACAATATAATCAGGAATGATAACATTATGATCAAGACAATCAATAAATAATACAATCAATATGTAATATTCAAATAATAATAATAACAATAAAATCAATATTTTTCTAATAAACACAATATTAATACCACTCTCGGTCATTTTTCTTTATAAGTTTTTTTTCTATTTTATCCCTTTTTTCTCGACTTCAGAAGGAAAATTCAATAAAACTTTCCTTTCATATTTTTATACTTTTCTTTTCTTGCTACTCGGCTCTGCTATAAAGAAATCTAATAACTTCTTATCTTTCTCTCTACCCCTTATGCTATTCTCTCTCCACCTTTTATGCCCTCACCTCTTCTCTCAATTTTTTCTCTCTCCTAAATTTTCTCCGCGTCATTTGCATAATGTTTAGATCCTCTCTCTCCACCCCTTTTATCTCTACCTCTTTTTCGTTTTTTTTTCTTCCTACACAATAAACTTCTCTCTATGTTTGCCAGTAAAAATCATGAGCGCCATAATTTTCCAATTACTTCCCTGCATGACGTCCGCACGAGCAAAAATGCCATTGTCTTCTACAATTTGCACCTCTTTCGTAATTCCATTTTTTTTTCCGATGTAATATTTTATATTTTTCTTTTCTCTCAATCATTAAGAAAAAAAATTGAGCGCACTATGCGGACAAATCAACTCTGACGCATCAATCAATTTAAATAAAAAAAATCTTATCATGCATTAAACCTACGGATCCCCCTACGTACCTCGTAGTCGTTCGACGTTGAATCATGCCTTGTCATGCCTCTGCCGTCGGACACCAAAAATCAAAGAGAATAAAATTTCTTTGACGGCTGGCCCTCAAGGTTTATTTATAGGGACATATTTTCCAATCCTATCTATAACTTCCCATCCCAATCAAATTTTATCTTTTAATTAATCTCTTTTAACAATTCTAATTTATTTTAATAATTAAATAATTCCGAATTTAATTAAATAATTCCATGATACATCTTATCCATAATTAAACTCCTTTTCTATTTTTCTTTATTTTCGGAATTATTAATTATAATAATATTAATGGCCATATTTTTTCAAAATAAAATGATAAAATATTCATTTATTATATCCTAAAAATCAGGTCGTTACATCATAACCTCCTAAAAATAAATTCGTCCTCGAATTTGCGTAAAGGAAACTATATCATCTATTTAACGAATATGAGAAATCCTTTCTCATCTCAACTGTTAGTCCTCAAAAAGCATCGTCATCTTTATGTGTCATACCTATGTCAGATCTCCATTTCGATTCGATTCTTATGATCTCACTATGTTAGCCTACTATTTCTGTCTCACATAGATTGCCTTCAACATTTTTTTGATGAGATAAATTTTATCAATATTCCTTCAATTATTTCTTTTTGTGACAATAACTACTATGCATCAACTTTGCTCCAACGTGGGTGACATGATCTTCTATATATAAATGTCTGCGACGGTGCTATGCCTAATGTCGGAGTGGTGACTATTGCCACATGCTAACTCTGATGCTTCACTTTCATTCGCCGACCTTTAATAGTAATTTCGATTGCATGTAAGATGTGTTGCTATCCTTGCACCATCACTGTTGGTCACTAGACTGATTTGGATGATACAATTGCTCAATGCTCATATTCTGTCGGCTCACCGCCAAATGAGCAAGTGACATTTCTGCTTAAGATATTCCCAACTGAGTTTGCTTTGATGAACTCGTAATCTTTCAATAATTTGATCCTTTTTTTTCGACAAATGTTCGGAAGTGTACCTCAACTTTGGTGGTTTGTGGAGAATTCAAACTCTTCACCCTACACATTGTGTCACCGATTCTTGGGGTAAAGACCACAATTGCTAATTCGATATCTAATCGTCTTAATGTGTTGGCAACTATCTTCTTCCTATATAGCATCAAAACTCATGCCATGCGGGGGTTGTATGCATAGTTGTGGGCGACATAACCTCGGCCTGAAGGTCTTTTCAAAAGAAGGACATCGTTGCCAATTTCTTCTCCAATTCTTAAAACATATTTTTAGCCTTTCATAAACCATTCAAATTTTTTTATATCTTTTTGTCCTTCTTGGTGAGGTTCGTCCATGGCAATACTATCGTATAGTAATCTGGTGCGACTCTCCGCTAATATTCTGCAAGTCTAATGTGACTGTTCAAAAATATCTTGCAAGTCTAAGGAAGTTTTTTTTCCTCTTTAGCACGTCCTTTGGTTGAATCCATTTGATTATAACATCCATCTTTTGATATTCCATCTATGCGATATTCCTGGAGAACATTATCTCATTCTGCCAAAATTTATATTTCGATACTTTGGCGCATACTTATTTCTCTTAATGTTTGCAGTGCAATATACAAATGTTTTACATGTTCCTCTAGGCTTGACGAATATATTAGAATATCATCGATCTTAGATTAACCAATGTAGTAATAACTATACTATAATTTTTCAACATACTTGGATGCTGTCCTTCTTCCATACCATTATGTGTGCACTTCATCACTTTTTCTATTGAGTTCGAGTGCTCGACTTTTTACGATAAATTATGAGCACCAACTAATCGATAACCTCCTTAGAAATATTGTTATATGAGTGCTTCCATTAAACACTCTACTTTTCAATGGTCATTTTTTTTTTATGAAAAGTAAACTATAAACTATATCATTCCATATAACACATGCTATTTGGATATACAAAATATCTAAAGACTAGTTGCAGTGGAGATTACAATTTCGACTTGATTAAGCTTCAAGTCATATGTCATAACATATCAATCTATTTGGGTGATTTCAGCACCATTCTTGGAGGTCTATTGTTGTCGTAGAGGTTCGACCCATTTTGATTCATCGCAATCTCTTGCGAAGTGACTCATCTTGTCACAATTTAGGCATGCACCCGTCGTCCAATAACATTCACCGAGATGCATTTTGTGACAGTAGTTACATGATTCTCTATGTGGTGGAGGATCGTTCCGTGTTGGATATGACCTTCCTCGGTTGTAGTTTTCTTGATGCCGCTTCTCTCTTCTTTGATGTCTTCTATCTTTACTCAAAATATGATTCTGATCATTATATATATCCTCTTGATTCGATTGAGTTGCGTTTGTTATGTCGTCATTTTCAAGCATGGTAGCGAACTCTTTCGCAACTTGAAGGGTCTGATAGTTACAACATTTTACCCGTCCTCGGAGGCTTGGCTTGAGACCTTCCACCCATTGCTTAACACGATTTCTCTCTGATTGACGTCGAGTACCATACTTCTTCAACTTTAAGAATTTGATCGTGCAGTCCTCTACTGTCATGGTATCCTATTATAGATCTCGATATTCTTTCCGTTTTCTCGCTCTTTGGGAAACAGGTAAATAGCAATCCATGAATATCTTTTTAAACTTTCTCAAAGGAATTAGGTCCTTTCCGGAGAATGTGCCAGCCTTTGTTGTGTTCCACCAATGCCTAGCGTCACCTGTTAAATGCCTCGTAGCACATATAGTCTTGCAGTTCTCACCGCAGTCAATCTTCACTAGAGTTTGGTCAATTTCTTCCA
Source organism: Pontederia crassipes (assembly GCA_030549335.1). Taxonomy (NCBI): domain Eukaryota; kingdom Viridiplantae; phylum Streptophyta; class Magnoliopsida; order Commelinales; family Pontederiaceae; genus Pontederia; species Pontederia crassipes. The sequence goes on along the minus strand of CM060188.1, from coordinate 19,416,847 downwards.
GCCAACTATAGGCTTTCTCGAAGTTGTCCTTCTCATCAAATTAGGGAGGTTGTACGTTGAGAAAACGTTTAACAATTTCTTTTCGATTATCGTGAAGTGGAACATCATGACTCTTAGTATTACTATAGTCTCTGTACATTGACGAGATTCATATGATGATGATCCATGGTTCGAACATTTCTTTTGATGTTCATTGATCCATTCATTATTTACTCGTGGGCCTTGGGCCGCTTGGCCATCCTCCTGTGCACCTTGAGAATTGGATCGTCGATATCTACTTCTCGGTCCACGATAAAATTGATGAGAGGTCATCAACTTGGGAGACATCTGTTCTCACCCAACAATAAATAATACAATACAATTTAATAAGTAAGAATTCAATATCAATATCACAATGAAAACTTACTTGACTATACTGGATGACTTCAGTGGTTGCTCGTGACAGTTGCACATGAATTCAATTCTATCTATTAGAGACAGCTAAGAAGTGCCTCTCCTTAGGCTCTGATACCTTCTGTAACGCCCCGAGACCCACATGACTTTTACGTGCTCAGAGTCGTCCCAAAGGCGCTACTCAATTTTCTATAAAATATTTTTGCGAAATATAAACAATAAATGCGAAAGACTTTTTCAATAATAACAGCTAATAATCCATTATATTCAAAATAATTAAAATATTAATACGTTCACAATTTTAATAAATGCGGAAATAATAAAAACTAGATAACTCAATCTAGAACATGTGCAACATCTGTCTATCACTGAGCATAGCCACCTGCAGGATCATCCTTTATCAAAGTACTCTCACCTGCACGGATCTAGGTACAGGAAAATATCCATGAGTATAAAAATATTCAGTACGTAGGGTCTACTAAACAATCAATATGCTCAATCGAAAATAAGATATAATCAATTATGAGTCAATTGAGCAATAATGTAATAATCAATTTACAATATAACGATTTATCAACATGAGCAACTATATCAAGTTATGGTCAAAAGACCAATCAATAGAGATAGCAATTAATAATTGCCTAATCAATTGGATCGATGATTCAATATAACAATAGGAAAATAAAGTCATAAATCAATAGGAAGGATCAGAAAAAGATCAGATGATCGATCAATATTGATTTAGCAATTAAATGTCTGATCACTATGACACTATTCAATTTAGCAATTTTCAATTCAATATCAATGGTCATTGGTCAATAACAATTCCATTCGATTCAATAGACGGAGGCAATGCCAGTCAACGCTAGTATCCAAATGACCATGATCTATTCAATTCAATTCGATTTCAATCCAATTCAATTCGATTCGATTTTAATTTAATTCAATTCAATTTATAATGTTCGGAGTTATCCAATTCAATGAGGAGCGCTCGGTCAATTAAGAAAACTCCATATCTCTTTCTTGTAGGCCGGTGGGGGATCAGTGCCACGGCAAGCCACCCAACAATATAGCGTTAACAATTATTCGTGAATGACGGGGGACCATGACCAAACACAGGACAGCCATAGTTTCTCTAAAGGATGATGGCGTCTCAAACCTTTAGGTCCACTATCTGCCCCATTCAATTCAATTCAATTCAATAATAATATGGCCCGGGGGCTTGGAGACAATCAGAGAACATGGAGATCCAGCAGCTTTCAGCTTTTATCTTGTTTACCTAAGACGTCTATCTTTTAGCAATTTAATTTAGGTGAAACAAGACCCAATCAGAAAGACTACTGGATCAGTATCATAATCAATGATCAAATTGGATATGATAACAAAATATAATCAAATATGATGATGATATGATTAGATATGATAACAATATAATCAGGAATGATAATATTATGATCAAGACAATCAATAAATAATACAATCAATATGTAATATTCAAATAATAATAATAGCAATAAAACCAATATTTTTCTAATAAACACAATATTAATACCACTCTCGGTCCTTTTTCTTTATAAGTTTTTTTTTCTATTTTATCCCTTTTTTCTCGACTTCAGAAGGAAAATTCAATAAAAATTTTCTTTCATATTTTTATACTTTTCTTTTCTTGCTACTTGGCTCTGCTATAAAGAAATCTAATAACTTCTTATCTTTCTCTCTACCCCTTATGCTATTCTCTCTCCACCTTTTATGCCCTCACCTCTTCTCTCAATCTTTTTCTCTCTCCTAAATTTTCTCCGCGTCATTTGCATAATGTTTAGATCCTCTCTCTCCACCCCTTTTATCTCTATCTCTTTTTCGTTTTTTTTTCTTCCTACATAATAAACTTCTCTCTATGTTGACCAGTAGAAATCATGAGCGCCATAATTTTCCAATTACTTCCCTGCATCCGCATGAGCAAAAATGCCATTGTCTTCTACAATTTGCACCTCTTTCGTAATCCATTTTTTTTATCCGATGTGATATTTTATATTTTTCTTTTCTCTCAATCATTAAGAAAAAAAATTGAGCGCACTATACGGAGAAATCAACTCTGAGGCATCAATCAATTTAAATAAAAAAATCTTATCATGCATTAAACTTACGGATCCCCCCTTACGTACCTCGTAGCCGTTCGACGGTGAATCATGCCTTGCCATGCCTCTGTCATCGGACACCAAGAACCAAAGAGAATAAAATTTCTTTGACGGCTGACCCTCAAAATTTATTTATAGGGACATATTTTCCAATCCTATCTATAACTTCCAATCCCAATCAAATTTTATCTTTTAATTAATCTCTTTTAACAATTCTAATTTATTTTAATAATTAAATAATTCCGAATTTAATTAAATAATTCCATAATACATCTTATCCATAATTAAACTCCTTTTCTATTTTTCTTTATTTTCGGAATTATTAATTATAATAATATTAATGGCCATATTTTTTCAAAATAAAATAATAAAATATTCATTTATTATATCTTAAAAATCAGGTCGTTACATCTCCAATATCACCTACTTGACCCTCTGTAACAGTCTTTTTTACTGCAAAGGGAGACTCGAAGGGAGAAAGGGTTGGAAGAATAAAAAGAGAAGAAGAAATATTTGACAAATATAAAGAAAAACTCATAAATAAATTGGTACCCAAGGGACAAAAATGGAAGTGAGCACAAGTTTTCAACTGTTGGTGGAAGCTGGAGGAGGAAGTGAAGTTGGTACCCAAGAACCGAATGTTTGAACCATTTTTGTCGTTTTTTTTATTTTGTACAGAGAAAACGCGACAACCAAACGATTTATTTTTGCTTAGATACGACCCGCTGAGCTTAAAACCCATTTTTTAATATCTTTTGCATATATTTAAAATCTTAAAACTCGAGGAACATAAGTTAGAACTCAAGTCAAATTTTATTAAACAGTCGACCCTTCTCATATGGGGTCGTTTGGTGGACGGAACCAAGTGAAACCAAACGCTCATTCCATTTGGTTCCATCAAACATTCTTTACGATTTTAAACTAGTTATGTGATCCTAGTTCATAGATGTCGATTCCATCCGACTGTCACACCTTTTTTTGTTTTTGATTTTTTTTTGGAAATGACATTTTGGCTTTTTTCAAACTTTTTTCCGTTATTATTTTATTTTATAACATTTCTTATATAAGTTAATTTATTTATTATACATAAAATATAAATAATATAATATTATTTATTATTTATTATAAAGTTTTAATATTTCATTAAATGTAAATTATTAAAAAATAATTTTATATTTAAATAATATATTTTTAAACAAAATTGTTGACATAAATTTTTTAATATATATTATGTATTTTAGTTTTTTTATAATTTTATAATATATATTTAAAATACATATTTTAAATTCAATCACATTTACTTTTTTTTATCACATCAATTACATTATTCCTCATTATCAAATTTCACTCCATCCAAACACAACCCGAACTATTTATGAGAACTTGATGAAACTTCAATTTCTGTTGTCAAAGAACCTCATAACCTTCGAAACTCAAATTGAGTGTCTCAAAAATTCGAGTTGGATCGTCATGGTCGATCATTGAATGTCCAAATTATTTTTTTTCTTTTCAAGTTCGAAACCTAAGCCGGAATATGATCGAGATGGGACAGGTGGATGAAATCAAATTCCGAATGCTCGAAACCTCCTATACAAACTCTAATTCGGAACAAGGATTGAGTTTTACGGCACGTGAGTCAGGTCATCAAATAAAACACCTAACGATCAAAATTTCATTCTCACTTTTATAGGGAACCTAGGCCAGTAGACATCCAATCAGGGTTGAATCCAATGTCATCGAAATCGTGTTAGAAAAATCAATGCTATAGAACATGACATGGCTATCGGAATGTCCAATCAAGTCGAACCGATTGGACTGAAATAACCGAACGATCGGAAGAGATCGAATCAAACGATTAGATCGAAAATATAAGTTGATAATAAAAAGAATAAAATATGTTAAATATATTTTTATCGTATTAATTAAAATATAATAAAGTAAAAAATAGTTTAATAGATCAAATAATATAATAAAGTGAGTATCAATTAAATGATCATTACATAAAAGATGAATTTTTCTTAATTAAAAATCAAAGAAATAACAATATTATGTGATAGAAAATAGGAAAAAAACTCTAAGTAATGTAGGGGTGTTCAACTTGTCGAATTTGATCTGATTCGTGAACGAACCTGACTTGGCACGAATTTGACCCTTGTTGTTTGTGAATGAACCCAACCCGACCCGACCTGTGTCGGATCGATTTAAGTCGAGTTGAGTGGTCAAGTTATCTAATCACTATTTTTAAGTTTTCTTTTATATTTTATATAAAAAATACATTTATATATTATTTTAAATACAAAATTATTTCTTTGAATATCTAAATAGTTTATATATTTTTTAAAGACTTTTGTATTTTTAAAAATGATATAAAATACTTAAATTAAGTAAAGGGACATGTAAAATAAAAAATCTGGATCATCAGTTTGGATCTCGGACCGAATCTTTGGGTTCACAGGGTCTATCCTAAAGTAATGTATTCTAAAATATTTTTTTGAAATAATTATTTTTTCACTTTGATTCAATCGGGTCACCCACACTTATCAAGTTGGCCGACTAAACTTGAATTTTGACCGAGTTTGACTGGGTCAACCTCAAAGATGAATTTGAGGTGAACCATGAGCATCGTTTATACAAGTGTTTTTAAAAGCGGAATGAATAATCGAAAAACCAGTTCAAACCACTTATTTTCAAATCAATAAAAAATAAGTTATTTTATGAAAAAAATATAAAATAAGGAAGGTATAATAATGAAATAAATGTTGAAAATAGAAAATATAAGAAATTAGGAAAGATTAAATTATGGAGTATGAATTAAAAAAGGAAATTAATTATAGGGAAATTATATTTGAAATTTGTGGGAAAAATAGAAAATATAAAATTTAGGAAAGTAATAACAAGTAAGCTATATTTGAAATTTGTAAATAAAAAGAAAAAAAATAAAATATATAAAAAATATTCACAAAATTATATAAAACATTTTATAATAAAGAAAACATTTTATTAAAATTATTATAATAAATATATGTTTCAAAGCTTTTTAATTAATGTTTAATTATTTTAAAGTAATCACTAAACAAGATTATGTTATTATTTTATATTTTCATACTTTTACTTGTACTATATTTTTTAAAAAAATATAAATATTATTATTTTAATAAAAATACGATTGCTTGATCGATCGAACCAATAGAATCATGACCCAATTGCTTGACCAATCGGAACCATGACACAATTGCTTGACCGGTTTGATGTTCCATCCGATTTTAAAAATATTGGTTTATACCGTGGAACACTACTGAACTCAGGTCGAGTTTTGACACGAACTTTTATTTCAAATGTAGAAAAGAGGTGATTCGAGAGAGATTCATGCCATCTTATTTATATAAAAGAGTTCTTAAATTTCTAATATAATGAAACTTCTTAATCATATATTTTAAGCATACTTTATTCTTTATTTTCTCATTTTTTAATTAAATAATTAAATAATATCATTATTTCTTTTTTCTCATATTAAAAATATTTTTAACTTATAAACCCTATTTTAAGTTTATCCTAATCCAATTTACTTCTAACTTAATTTCTAACCACTTTTGATTATTTTTTTCTTTATTATATCCCTCTTAAAACTTAATTATCCTTTTATTTTTATAATTTTTAGTTTTATTCTAAATATTTTTAACGTAAAACACATATTTAAAATTTCATTGAAAGTCCTAAAGTCCTTTATAAATTAACATCATGACTATATTCAAAATTACAATTGAACTGATCTCTAATTTTAATTCAACTAACAATTGATATTTATCATTTTTTCTTTTCTCCATTTCTTATCTCACTATATTTTTATTACTTTTCAAATTTTATTGTAATGACATATAATAAATAATAAATAATAAATCTAATTATAAAAAATTATAGGTTTTTTTTCGCTGACTCTTGAACTATGAACTTTTTTCGCGTCTATCCCATCTTTTGAATATTCCGCTGACACCCTTTCTATACCTCCTTTTTCACTTAAGTCCATCAGTCGACCTCCTTAATTTTTTTGTTAATTTTAATTTTTTTAATTTACGAAATGATCAAATTACCCTCAGAACTTAAAATAATATAAATAGTAAATATAAAAGGGGGGCGTGTTGCCCCTTTGACGCCCCTACGAAGTAAATTTTTTTTTGTTTTTATAATATATTATTTTTTTAATACTAGTGGGAAGGATAATTGTCATTTCTTAAATAAAAAAATAAAATTAATGAAAAAGTTGACACAGATGAAATTAAGTGAAAAAGGCGGTATAGTTCAAGGGGTCAGCAGAATATTCGAAAGACGTGAGTAAATGCAAAAAAAAGTTCATAGTTCAGGGGATCAGCATAAAAAAAAGGTTTTACGATCGTCCTCCTAAAAAATATTTTAATACTCATATTCATAGTATCCTTAAAAATTGATAAAATTATTATGCATGCATGGATGCATGGACCAGTAGTCAATGCATGCTAGAGATGACAAAATGGGCTATGTCATGTGTTCCAGTGTCGGTCAATTCGTATTTGATCGTGCTGGGGGCCGTATCATGCTAGAAATAAAATTATCCATCCCAGCACGATCTGCATCCGACCTGGGCCAAGTCGTGTCGGGTCGGATGACCCATTTTACTTATTTTTTTCTTTAAAGTTCAAACTTTTAACTTTTTTATTTACTTTTTTATATAATATAATTAATATTATTTTATAATCTACCATATATGGCTTTAGTTTCTACTTTAATTATTGATAGTTCAAATTTCAAATACATTAATTCATAATTATTAAGACTTAAGTAAACAAAATTACTATACACTAAGTTATAAGATGGATTACTGACCTTGTGTTGGAGTATCTGTATCAAGCCAACTTATAAGAATCTATAATGAAATGCATGAACTATGATTTTCAAGTGTCCACTAGCATTCATCGAAAACATAAGTTCATGCATTTCATGAAAGTATTCTCAATTCGAGCGAAAAGACTGTATCTTTGACATTGTACAATTATATATAAAAATGAGATTATGAGAGACGAAGAGAGAGATGTGAGAGTTTGAGTATTCAATAAATATAGTAAATAATATATAGTAATACATTATATATAATTTATTATATAACGCATAAGTAAGTAGTATAGGTCATTAGGTACTTAGGTAGTATCGATAGTTAAGTACTAATTTATTATATAGTAAAACTAGCAATGAACACCGAGATTAACGTGGTTTGATTATTTTAGCCTACATTCACAAGAGTTTTAATGTCTTATTATTATTGATTACTATGAAATAATCAATAAATGCAAATTTACAAAGAATTAAAAATTACATCTCCTACAATAATTATTTTATGAACAATTATTTTATAGGTAGAGAAGACATTTGTTTTATCGTCATCTTTCATGTATGGTAATATGAATTCTGACCTTGTGTTCGAGTATCTTCATCGAACCAATCTCTTAATAATATACAAATCTCCATCGACCTAGTGTTCATTCTATTTCTTCTCTCATCCAAAATCTTAGAGCATATAGAAAAATATTGTTCTAATTCCACTATAAACATTAAAATAACTAAAAGATCTCGAGCTAAGACAAAGAGAATTGAATGCGTACGTTCATTTAATCTTCACCAGGTGAAGACATCGATTTTACAATCGTGGACAGATTAAGGGCCAACCCACCAAAGCAGTGGCTTGAGACCTCCCCAAGATCTAAGGCCCCTAATTTTTAAGAGTAATTTGAATTTGATGGTTGCAAGGCAAAATTTAAGTAAAAAAATATTATTTGGTTATTATCTTTACTTCTGATGCTAATCATTTTAAATATCGAGAACTCGATTTGAGCTAATATAAATGTACATGTTATTTTATTATCAATTAATCTTATTCTTATTATCTTTCCTTAATTATATATTTTAATACTAATTTAAAATTGAGTGTATTGTACAAGATTTGATTAGTTGTTTTACATTTAAAAAATATAAACTGATATATTTTAAAAAAATTAGGGTTATTTTCATAAACCTCTCCTAAATTATCATGATTTTCTACATCTAACCTCAAACTACGAACTTATTTTTTGGAATCCTAAACTATCGAAATTTTTTCACTTTAGTCCTCCCGTACACTTCTATTACGTTTTTCATTACTTTTACTTTTTTCATTTTTGAAAAGACTAAATTACTCCTTCTTCCAGAAAAATATGAAATAACAAATATAAAAAATAAAAAAATCATTGGAAGGATTAAAGTGGTAAAAAATTGTCATTTATGAAAAAGACTAAATTACCGTCCGATTATTTTTATTTTTTTATTTTTAGTATTTATTATTTGATGTGTTATGGAGGGAGGGCTAATTTAGTTTTTTCATAAATGGAAAAAAAATCAAAAGCAATGAAAAACGTAACGGAAGTAGACGGAAGGACTAAAGTGAAAAATCATGATAGTTTAGAAATAGAAAAAAATAAGTTCGTAGTTTGGGGTTAAATGCGGAAAATCATGATAGTTTAGGGAGGTTTATGAAAATAATCCAAAAAATTATATTAAAATATTTATGCAATTTGCTTTAGGCCTCCCAATACTTTGAGGCGGCCTTGTTTACTGTCACATTCATTTGAACGTGATAAGTAATCTTGTAGTTCATTATACAAAGGGGAAATTGAATTGCATGAACCTTCCTCTTGATGTGCCCCTCTAATAGAAGAGATGAATCTACAAAATGATCTATTATTGAAAGGTTTTGGTGCTTCTGGTGGACGTGATGAAGACCCTTGCTTTTTACGCACACCAAATTTTACTTCATAAATATTATATAAGACATTTATTATATTTTCTTTAAGCATAAACTAGATTAAGAAAATTGCCAGTTTGCAATTTTAGATGACTTTTTATATATTTTTTAGGAAAATAATTTTTAATTCCTCTTGTGTATCATTTAGGACCAGATCCCTTAAATTTAAGATCTATCATCATTGCTAAAATTACTATGAGATGTAAATTATTTCAATATTCTAAAACATTTGATTCCATCAAGCAAATTATTTCAAAAAATTCATTTGATAATTCATATTTTTCATTAAATAAACTTGTCATTTCATGAAATTCATTAATTATTAAATGTGAAGTAGGAGAATAAATTATAGATAACTCCAAAGTATCATTATAAAAATCTTGCAACAATTCTATAATAGCGTTAACAACATTCCATTTCGAATCAGTAATTCAAGCTGTTGAAAACTGCATCATAGTTAAAATATAATTATCGAGTGCGTGTATAAATTGAATACATAATTTAAGTATGTCATAAGTACTATTTTATCTTGTAAACACGCCATTGTTGAATTTCTTATAAGGAATATTATAACGATGACAAATTTCTTTAAATATTTATCTCCTAGGTCCACATAGATTTACAATTACTGATCTAAGATTTTCAAGTATTCTAACAACTATTTTTAATCCTTTTTCAACACACAAATTAATAATATGACATGCACATCTTCGATGAAAAATAATTCTATTTAAAGAAGGATTTAATCTTTGAATTAAAAATTGTACAGCTAAATTATTAGCACTTGCATTATTAAGAGTAGGACATAGAATTTTATCTTTAAGACCATATTTGTTAACTGCTTTTTTCTATCATGTTGGCAATTTGCAAACCATTTTGAGGATGTTCAATTTTTTTAAATGTGATAATTCTTTTTTGCATTACATAATTTGTATCAATCCAATGAACTATAACATATAAGAAACCATCACCAATTTCATATGTCACTAATCGAACTATACATGAATTTAGAATCTAAAAAAATAATTAATTAGTTTAATTTCTTCTTGTGATATAATTTAATCAAATTTCTTTAATAATTTTTCTACTAACATTTCTAAAGCCACTTGTACGTAATTTTGTTGATAATTTAAAAAAATTTCTTCTTTAGTAAATGCGTAAGTCATTTTTGCATGTATAACATATTTTGTTAAACCTTCACGCATATTTTCTTAATTATAAGAAAATAAATAGCTTTTGATATTACTTAGATCAGGTGCAACTAGTTGAATTTGTTGTGGTAATTGCCTCGCTCAAAATTGTCCCGTTGTCATTATAGATGTGATTCTAAATGTCATTTTAAACTACCTGTGGTCGAAAAAGATGCGACAACATAACTAGCCTTGCAAATTTTACAAATAAATTTTTGGTGTTAGATCTGAGGTTTAGTTCGCCACTGAAATGTTGCTTCGCGAGTTCCTAGGGTTTTCGGATCAGTCACCGGACACGCGTTTACTGCCCTCTATTTCCAAATCTGCTCTGTAGGGTCCGAAATGGGATCTAGGGCTCAGGGGTGAAGGGATCTTTATCAGTCTTCAAAATCTTGTCTGCCCAATGACACGTCTTTTCCTTCTTCGTATACTGAGTATTTTTTTATTTTGAAAGATTGTGAAATCCATCGTCGTTGCCCGAACGGGCATTTCTGAACTTTCATTTTTTCTTTCCATTTAACAGTTCTTCTCTGTCGGCCAAAGGTTTGACCGGATTATCCCCAGCCACCACACGCGGATTTCGCTCGACAAGAACTTGCAGTTTCTCCGAATACACAATCGTAGATCCAGCGTCAAGTGATTTCGATCATTGAACTCACATTTTCCTTATCTCGAATTTGAATGGTGCATTACTCGACTTCATAGTGATACACTATTTTGTAATGTATTTTTTTAGGTCACGCTGATCGATCGATTGATCTTGCATTTCGCTTCCACGACGACATCATTGTTAACAATGTCCGGAGAGGTAAGACAATTTATTCATCGCTCATGCATTCTGTGATAGTGATATCGTATGGGAACCTGTGAAACCTAATTTGCTATCTCTAGAATCTTTGTGGTGATAATGATAACAAGTTACAGACTCTCTTCCCTAAACTGTCTCTGTATTGTGTTTACGATTGGAATTATTTGTAGATGGCATGTCTTTACCATGTATTACTCATTACTATGCGAATGTGGACATCAGTTAGGATTTGCTATGTACGCTCTAAGATACTCCAACTTAACCCACTTCTAAGTGATCTTGCATTGTAGAGTTTGTTATGTGTGGTATGTTGAATGCATTGTCCTTTCTATGCTGTAATTTGGTCTGGGGTGCCAATTGGCTAAAACCTTATTCTATTTTGGAATTTGTCCATTGATGCGAAGTAGTTGGAAGTGAAGTACAATATGCTTTCTTTCTTGTTATTAGTCGAGTCTTGTTATTAGTCGAGTCTTACGATGGAAATGCGTGCCAGAACCACCAGAAGAGGGAATGTAGGATGAGGTGATTGCGATGAGTACCAATTCATAAAAGTGTCCCCGCCCATCCGTTGCTTTCAGCATTTGCTGACATTTCTATTTTATTGTCCTAGGGAAACAAAGACTACCTGAGGGTGAAAAATAAACGGTTTCAACATTATGACAACTTCATATTCCTGTTTGCTAAGAACACTGCCACGGGGAAGGGGACCTGCACGACCACGAAGCTAGTAGATCTTAAGAAGGAACAAGATAGCTCTGACGATAATATTATTGATATGACCATAGTCGAAACGGAAGGCCCACAGAACGATGAGCCTAGCCCATGGGATAACTTAGCGTAACCACCTTCCCTTGGAATCACATCTTTTGAAAAGAGAACGAGATTTGGTTCCACACCAGTGACCTCGAAGAAGAAGAAGAAATCTGCTATGGACGTGAATTGGGTGGCACAGGAGATTGCCATAAAGAAGTTACATCTAATGGAGAAAATGATTGCTATACAAGATAATAAGTATGCAACTGCAGATGCTTGTTGGGCGAAATTGGTGGAGAGGCTGCCCAATCTTCCTCCACATGTCAAGATCATGGTCTCTGATGCGTTCAAGGATGATAAGGAATTATGGACTTTTATGCAATGCGATGATCAAATGCTAGAATGTTGAATAACAAGAAAAGTGTTTGAATACTACCGTCTACCCGCTCCTCCTCCCCCGACAGTGGGCTTGAATCCTTTTAGCACGCCCCCAAGTCTCCATGTTCCCTATGTCCGTGCATTTTTCCCCGGAGCAAGTCTGATAAAAAATATGTTTCCTGCATTTCCAAGTGTGACATCTCCCCTCAATGCCTCCAACCCATACTTCAGTCCGAGCAAACTAGTAAGGTCCGCGAATCCACATCCTGCAGTTCCTTCCCATCGTTTTGATCCTGGTAGATCCAGTGGGGCTGGGGCTTCCTCGAGCGACACGGAGTAGTACCTTCTGGTTCATGTTGTAGTCATTTGTGTGTCTGTTCGTGTACTTTTTTTGCACCGAGAGTGCAGTGTCAGGTGTCTGAACAAGAACTATTGTAATTCAGAACTTTATCTATTGTCATGTATGTGTAACTTTGGTATGCTATGTATTTCCGGTTTGCCTGTTGTGACAATTTGATGTATTCCAATACTTTTTGAATTCTTTATTTTCACGTACTTCATATTTGCTATGTTAGATGAATTTTGAAGAAATGTGGTGGTTTTTGGTTGAGGGTGAATTATTCGAGGATGACACAACTTCTTTCCCACTAGGTCACACGCTGTGCGATAATGCCTCGACGACCTCTCGCAGCATTCTGAGGATGCCGTGTAGGACACGGCCGTTCACGGGAGATCAGGCAGTTAACGAAATGTTGAATGGAGACCCGAAAAGAGGGTACCACCATTTCGGGCTGCAAAATACATCGTTTCTTATGTTGGAAGAGCTGCTTGTCTCCCGAGGGCTTATTGCATCGACAAAGCATATTAGCGCCAGGGAACAATTGGCCATATTTTTATTTGCAGTTCGCCAGGATGAGACAAATAGAGATATGCAGGAGGAATTTTAGCACTCTGGAGAAACGATATCGCGACACTTCCGTAATGTCCTAAAAGCTCTTTGTTCACTAAGCGAGGAGTTCATTGTACTACCCAGTGTAGATGTCGGCGTCCATCCACGAGTGCGGGACTCTCGCAGATTCTTTCCATACTTTATGGTAAGTCTTGTTTGGTACGCGCAAGGTTGATAATCTTATTTATTAATGCATTTAGTTGGTGTGTCATTGTAGAATGCACTAGGTGTCGTCGACGGAACCCACATCCCGGCTCACGTGTAAAAGTCAAAAGCAGTACCCTATCGGAATCGCAAAGGCTTCCTTTCACAGAACTGATGGCGGCAACATCTTTCGATCATACCTTTCTCTTTGTATGTGCCGGTTGGGAGGGCTCGGCGGACGATATGAAGATCTTGCGATGGTGCCTGGAGAGGAATGACTTTCCTGTGCACGATAGTATGATTTGGATTCCCTTTTCGTCAAATTACTTCATCTTCTTCACTAATTTGTTGATCTAATTTTGTTTAATAAATTCAACTTAGAAAAGTACTACCTTGTGGATTCCGGTTATGCCAATTTCGATAAATTCATAGCACCATATCACGATGGGAGGTATCATATGGGGCCTTCACAGAAAACACCCCAGCAAGGTGGTATCGCGATGCGAAAGATATTTTTAATCATAAACATGCGCAGCTGCGAAACTGTGTGAAGAAGTCATTCGGGATTTTGAAAAAAAGATTTAGGTTGCTTCATAGCCCCATTCAATATCCTTTGAAGTTACAGAAGTATATCATAATAGCGTGTTGCATCATACACAACTTCATCAGACATCATGCCAAAGACGACAAATACTTCAACATGTCTATTCTGTCTGAACCCGAAGCGATAGGTACGGGTGACCTGCAACCTTCTATGCCCGCATCTACGACTGAGAAAACCAAGGGGGACGTGTTGCGGGATGGGATAGCTTCTAGGATATGGACTGACCATCGCAGGCGTAGAAGTAAGACTTTTGTTCGGCTGCGCGTTTCCTTACAAATCTGTATTTGCAACTTTAATTACATATGTTTCTCCATATTTGAACTATGAACACTGCCATGATTTGCTTTGAAATCTGCATTTGCAATTTTAATTATGTATGTTTCTCCATAATCAACTAGGAACACTGTCATGCTTTCATTACAAATTTGTATTTGCAACTTTAATTCTGTATGTTTCTCCATATCTCAACTATGAACACTGCCATGGTTTCCTTACAAATATGTACATGCAACTTTAATTATGTATGTTTATCCATAATTAGTAATATCGCTGCTAAGCATATATCAAATTTCAGCAACTACAAGATAGCTACCCGAATGTAGGCATCCATCGGTTATGCAAGGAGATCAAACATTTGTAATTTACACTTTTGACAAATTATTGTATTGAAACTGCTGGTCCATATACCTTGTTCAAATTTGCACACACATTTTAACACTTCTCTCCATGACATTTCAGAACTTATCAATTTGTTATTTATCACTTTTCTTACCGCGACATGTGAACAGATTGATATTGCTTATTATTACAGGAGTTGAGGACACCGAGAGTTAGAATGACAATAAGAAAATATTATGCTATCTACGAAGGTCATAATACCGGAGTATTTGACACGTGGGCAGACTGCCAAGTGCAAGTGCTGGGTTATCGTGGCTGTGCGTATAAGAAATTTGATAACTATGATGCCGCCTCCTCTTCATTGCATAGTTACTTTAGTATGCATTGTTCTGAACCATAGTTACTTTAGTGTCTACGAAGCCTGCAGAGCCCGCGGTTACTGAAGTCGAAGACAGCGTCTCTTATGTCAAGTGTCGATGCAAATATAGGGTTAATGTCTTGATGCTACTTCTTAGTGCTGTAATTTCGTTCGTACTTGGTTTCATAGTAGGTAAGTATTGTAGGGATGTTTGAGCAAATGTTGTAAGACTTTCTTATTTTGTTGGTGAACCGAACTCCTCTATGTGTTGTGGGATGTATGTTGTAAGACTTTCTTATTTTGTTATCTGCCTGTTTGGAGAAATTTATTAGCGCAAGTGTTGGATTGCCTTGAAGATGTATTTGCCTAATGTTATGTGTAATTAGTGAGTACTACCTGTCTACGGTGTTATGTGCAATGTATAGTGCAATTAGTTCCATAATGTTGTCTATCGGACAAATGTTGATCTTGGTCCAGCCATTCGCACAATTTTGTTTTCACGGGGCAACGAGTATGGAATGGCGGTGTATAGTGCAAATAGTTCGTTCAACAGTTGAGCGGTTGTTTTCTCCCGCGCCGAATTACACGAACTATCACCAAATGGCCCCGAGAACTTGGCCGAATTCAGCTATCAAATCAATGTCCAAGTTCTCGCATAAGTGCAGAACATTGCCAAACTGGTTAAGCTGACATTAATGTCAAATCCAAGAGTTCGTGAGAACTTCAAATCCAATGTTCTACCGCTGCCAAATGCAGCCATTATCTCACATTGCGCGAGAGCATCTGAGCTTGACGAATCTATGGATGTCGCAGTTGCACAATCTCCTTCGAAACCTGCAGAACTTAAAGCAATATTAAGATTATGAATGACAAGAAAATTAACATATGTAGTTGTAGTAATTGAGTAATTAGTTGATGGCGCCATGATTTTCATATAACCCGATGAATCATCTCTTAGCTGCGCTGATAATGAATTAGAATCATCACTACTATTAGTATTACTAGTATAAGGCCCAGTGCGATGCACGGGAGCATAACAAATTGTTCATATAAAAGGTTTAAAACTGATATCAATGGTACAAAAAAGTCATGCAACTATAAACAAAAAACATAATAAATGAATAAACAACATTATAATGTCTCAAGATATATTTCAATCTTTTTGTATAATGTACTTATGACCTCATTTGCTATTTGTCTATCATCATCATAGCACAAAATTTTAAGACATTTTTTATTTTGTTACCTGTCCATGTGTAAACACTTGTTTTTTTAGAAATAATCTCACTTGAGATAATGAACGCGGCCTCCTTACAAAATGAAAAAAGTAGACCAAAATTTATACATTTTAAAATGTAATTTTATATTTTTAATATAATAATACATTTCTATTGACACCTTTTCATTTTCTAATATCATTTCGTTGGAGTGCATATTGTTCAGATTATGTTAATTGAGAACATTGTACAATTTAATCACACAAACTTTGATATTTCATTACATCTTAATTAGATTTAAGAGATGAAGTCAATGTGGCAACTCGTCATCTTTTTTTTCAATTTAACAGTAAAAAATTTGCATGTATACTTATATAAAAAATGCTCTATTAGTTTATTAACATTGTATGCATTTAATACTATGCCACAAAAAATATTTTACGAAAAAATTTAATATAAGATACCTTATTTAATGAGATAGAAATTATTTATATCCTAGTTTTATTTATTGACAATTGTTATCAACGAAAGAAAATAAAAATGAAAAAGTCACTACTAAAAAAATCATAAATAAGTTATTAGAAAATACTCGTTTGAGATTCAAATATAGAAAATTGTGACTAAAGTTGTAAAAACACAAGTGAAAATAATAATTACCAGTGAGAGCAATGTCAAAAATATGATTTCAAAGATGATGTAGAAAAATTATCGATAACTATTGTTCCATAAAAAAAATAAAGATGTATAAATTAAGTAAAAAAATACTAACATGTATGACAATGTTTCTTTATATTATCCTTTTGGCCATATTTTTTTTTGTTAGAGCTAATAACAATTATTAAGATTTTTATATATCAGGTAGATAATGATAGTTTTTTTCATTTATAGTAGTTGAATAATTTGTTACAAAAAATCTTTCATTTAAAGTAGTTAAATAATTTATTATTAGTTCATTAGAATATCTTAATTAATTAATAAATTGTTAGTACAAATAACAAAATATTTAAGTTTATTTGAATACTTTATTATTAACTGATTACATATTAATTTATAACGAACTATCTAATAATAACAAAATTATCATGAAACCTAGTTATTTGATATTCTAAAATGATTGATGTATTAAGTCTTCTATTTCCTTGATATAATAATAAACAACTATATACAACTAATAATTGTTATAAAAAATAATATATATGTATTATTAGAATTTAAATATATCATTTATTTCATTTATAGTAGTTTAAAGGTTTGGTATTAGCTTATTATATAATAAAAGATTACGAATCTTAATTGTTTGATATTATAAAATTGTTGATATACATGAGTTTCTATCTTCTTAATTTTTATAAAATAACAACTAGATAACAACTAAAAAATAAATATACACAACTAAAAAATCTTGCCATAAATAATATATGTTTATAAATAATATTAGCACAAAATATATAATTTATTTTATATAGTTGTCAAGATCGCTTTCCGATGTAGGATCGGAAGGGGTCCGGAGGATCGATGATCGTAAGATCCTACTTAGGATCGTAAGATCCTATCTTATGAATAAAAAATATATTTTTTAAATAATAATATAATGATGATGATTATGATGATAATAACTATTTAATATTCTACTCTCAATATTTACATTATACTTAGACTTCTAACTTTCATAGGATACATAACAATATAGAAAGTTAAAAGTTAAAAAAAACTAATTATGATAATTCACAATGGTAAATCAATTTTCTCATCTGAATTATGAAAAAACAAATATTTTTTTGTTTCTTAAATATATTTTTTTCACATAAGTTAATTAATTTACTCTAGATCATTCATAAAAAAATGAAAAGAGAAATTGAGAGGAGAGAATGGAGAGAATTTAACCTAATTCATTGCCAATTTTTATTCTTAATACTCTATTTTTTAATTTTTTCCCAATTTTAAAAAATAAAAAATTAACTAAATAAAATCATAAGAATGATATGATAGACAAAGAAAGTTACCTCCTCTCTTGCCAATTTTTAAATTTAATATTTTATTTTTTAGTTTTCTCAATAAAAAATAATTTTAAAAATATTAAAAAAATAAATACATAGGATCGGTAGGATCCTACTACGATCTTATGTTTCCGATCTCCAAAGTGAGATCGAGATCGCTTTCCTAGTCTTGGATCGTAGGATCTTACGATCCGGAAAGCGATCCTGACAACCATGTTATTGAGTATCATAGTACTGTTTCTAAAAAAAATCTTTCATTTTTAGGATTTAAACATTTTATTATTAGTTCATTAGAATATTTTAATCAATTAACAAACTATTAATAATAATAACATAATGAGTAAATTTCATTGAATATTTTTTTATTAGTTGATTACATATCATATATTGGTTTATAACGACATATCCAATAACAAAGTGATTACGAATCTAAGTTGTTTAATATTTTAAAATGGTTCATATAGTTAAGTCTTTTACCATCACGACTTGACAACAATAAAATATAATTGTATACAATTAAAAATTGTTAGCATAAATAATATATGTTTATAAATATTATTAGCACAAAATTATATCATCTACTTCACATAGTATTGGTTACATAAACAAATTTATTTATAGTAATTTAATATTTTTTTAACTTATACTTATATATATTATCATAAAGAGATATATATTAATAAAACAAAATGATTAAATTTTGTTGATTATTTTATTGTTAACTGGTTAATCCTATATTGATTTATAATGAATTATGACATATAGATATGCATATAATAATAAATGAATAAATTGCTAGTAATAATAAAATAATTAAATTTGATTGATTTATAATGAATTATGACATATAGATATGCATATAATAATAAATGAATAAATTGCTAGTAATAATAAAATAATTAAATTTGGTTGATTATTTTGTTATCAGCTGATTAGGTATCATGTATTGATTATAATTAACTATTCAATAATAATAAAATATTTACAAATTATCGTTGTTTTGATATTGTACGATGATTGATATATGTAAGTCTTCTACCATAAAATAACAACATAATAGCAATAAAAAATACTATATACAGTTAAAATTTATTAGTATACATAATATATAAGTATAAATATTAGCACAAAAGGTATATAATTTATTCATATATTATTTGTTACAGAAAAAATATTTCATTTATATTAATTGAATAATTTGTTTAACCTCTTACTTATTTATAGATATGAATATATCGATAAATAAGTTGTAAATGGATATATGTTATCATAAATATTATATTTAAAAATTTTGTTATATTTATATTAATCATCAATAGATATTATCATTAGAGTATAAAATATATGTCTTTAACTCGAGGCGCAGATCATAACATAATATTTTTAGTCTTTCCTTATATATATATATAAATTATAATATTTGATATTTTTTTATACGAAGAGAAATTATATATGAGTAATTTTTTATCATATGCAAATCAATATTTGTAGGTCTGCATACACTCATTATTTTCAAAGAGGACGCTGAGTATGCAAATAAAAAATGAAAGCCTCTTATAATATTTAATATTTTTTATTAGATAAAAATAAGTATTTTTCTTTACCACATTTAATATTTTTATTAGACAAAAAAATTATATATAATTTTTTTTATTGTCCACAAATTTATATTTGTAGGTTCGCACTTAATCTTCGTCTTCAAAAAGGACGTGGAATATGCAATTGAAAACTGAAAGCCCCTCTATTTATAGTTACAAATATGAAATTTAAAAACATAAATAAATAAAATTATATGTACTTAATAACTAACTTTGAGAAAGTGAAAGCCCCTATGGAATTTTAAAATATGAATAAATAAAATTTTATATACTTAATAACTAACTTAAAAAATGGAAAAAACTAAAATTATGTTTATTTATAGTTACAAACGTAGAATTTAAAAACATAAATAAATATACTTAAATAATTTAAATAACTAACTTTTGAGTATGTATGGTTATATAATTAAGATTATCATTTTATACATTCAAATTGTGAGAGCTCAACACGTGGCACTTTCTACCTCTGCTTATATATATATATATATATATATATATATATATATATATATATATGTATGTATGTATATATGTATGTATGTATAAGGTGTATCATATGGATATGTAGGTAATGGTCTAATGGTCCATAAGGTGAATAAGAAGCAAAATCACCATATAGATTATAGGCAAAACAAATCTCGCGAGTCCCTCATGTAGTTATATATAAGAAATTAAAAATGAGAGAATGTAAATATAATAATAATATAAAATACTATTTAATAAATATTATAATATATATTATGTAATTATAATATTAAAAATATGAATATCAAAATACAATGATTGATATATGTAAGTCTTCTACCATAGAATAACAATATAATAGCAACAAACTAGGTCACGCCTTTTAAATAGAGGAATGCAATAAAAATAATCTGACACGATCCACGTTATACTAAATATGGTCCATGTTGAACCCTTTGACCACGTCCATGATTATCTATGACTCGTGTTCATATTGTCAAATCGCGTTGAAATCATACCATTGTTCTTTTCTGACGTGGACCATGTTAAAGGTCATACGGATTGTGTTAATCTTAGATATGTCATTAGGGACGCGTTCCGTCATCGATGATGCACGGATCATTCTAGTATTGCACGATCAGTGTTGGTGCACAAAAAAAAACTCATGTCAAAATGGATCATGTCATGTCGGGTTCGTGTTCATGATGCACGAGTCATGACATGGCCACAGTGCGGATGGACGAGTCATGACACGGAATGACACAGACATGACACATTTTCACGCGCAAATCATGTCTGTGCTTCGCCGGGCCGATACGAATTTTAGCTGGCTGACGACATTACTGGGTCGTGTGGCCTACGTGAAATTCCATCTTTATTGCATGTAGAGCATTTACAGCATACGCTACGGAACTTCGAGGTACTGGTCGCGCATGGATCGCCACACAAATCAAAAATCGACGCGTCATAAATAATTTGAAGATCGTTGACACTATGCAATAAATGAGAATAAGAGTTAAAGGCATTCACTCAAAATGAACATTTTTTAATGTAAAAGAAGTGCAATACTATAAAATTAAAAATAACTATAGTTAACTATACTTTTATTTTAACGTTAAATAAATAAGATGTTATATTCAAATAGTTCGGTTACACATTTATTGTACTTTTCTCATATTTAAGAGAGCTTCCATTATACATAACAATCGAACTTGAAAACATTGCATGTTTCTGCCTCATTAGCGAATTTTATTTGAAAGTTTCAACAATTCATTTTCCACGTAAAACCTTCTCTCAACGTTTGACTGCAGGTCTTATGATTAATTAGCATGTTCATTTTATAATATTCTCAACCAATCAATTCGTGATGTATGCTTAATTCTATTCACGTGAACATAGCTTATTTCGAACCATAGAAAAACACTTATAAAATATATTTCTAAAAGCTTGTAATTTGTTTTCATGTGATATGACATATGTCCTTATAAAAGATGAGGATTCTGTATTCGATTAATAGTAAGAAAAGAGAAAAGGTATTAAGGTAAAGGAACCTGCGTAATTTTGTACTATAATTGATAGTATTAACTAATGTATTGAATTTTTTTAATATAAAAGTATTATATTGTGTATATACATATATATACACACAATTACACAGAGCATTACTACGTAGTTTGGGATCCGTATGTAATATAATATACTGTGCAGTGACCGTGTAAGAACAAATAAGGTGCACAATTTGCCTTGTAACGTCCCGGGAAGCACTTATATGGAAGTTGTCAGGATCAAAAATTTTGTTGTCTTGCAACCTAATTATAAATAGGCAACAATTATTAGAACACGATATAATACAAACGGAAGACAAATAATTTAAACTATTATTCAAAAGGTTACAACACTTAACTTTTACTTAACCGTGGACATGTGCAAGCACCATTCATCATGAGCATTATTTATGATTGTTTCATTTATTAATACCTTCGATTATGATCACTTGCAAGATACGTATCCATCCCATAAGTTTACGCCTAATATGTAAGTCATGATAATTCGGATGATACATATCATCCATAAATGCACTTATTAACAATAATCATATGAATGAAATAGCAATGCCTATATGCAATAATAACATTAAAGGGATACGATCAATCAATTTCAATAATGATTCAATATGTTGATATATGAGTCATTATTCTAACATTACCTAAAATAATAAGAGGCATTCAATAAATAAAATCCGATAACAACTTGATCAAATTCAATACATTAATTCTATTACTAGGTAAAACATTAACCTAGTTTCATTTCAATTATCAATTCTTTAAGCAATAAAAGATAATTCAATAACAATATAAGTATTTCTTTAATCTAGATTCATTCAAATTATTCAATCTCTAGGCTCATCAATATTAAGCATTGGT
Source organism: Pontederia crassipes (assembly GCA_030549335.1). Taxonomy (NCBI): domain Eukaryota; kingdom Viridiplantae; phylum Streptophyta; class Magnoliopsida; order Commelinales; family Pontederiaceae; genus Pontederia; species Pontederia crassipes. The sequence continues at coordinate 19,394,012 of CM060188.1, read as the reverse complement.
TGATATATTCAAGATAATTACATATTTACAAAATACCGTCTCAATTCATCCTATTTCATCAGATCCAGGATGTGATATGGTTCTGAAGGATGAACCGAATATGGACAGTTCCAATAAGATTTCATTCTTCAACAAAAATTCATTTTTTGATTTATTTCATCTATTCCATGATCGGAACAAAAGGGGATACACGTTACACCATGATTTTGAATCAGAAGAGAAATTTCAAGAAATGGAAAATCTATTCACTCTATCAATAACTGAGCCAGATTTAGTGTATCATAGGGGATTTGCCTTTTCTATTGATTCCTACGGGTTGGATCAAAAAAAATTCTTGAATGAGAACTCCAGAGATGAGTTGAAAAAGAAATCTTTATTGGTTCTACCTCCTCTTTTTTATGAAGAGAATGAATCTTTTTATCGAATGATCAGAAAAAAAATCGGTCCAGATCTACTGCGGGAATGCTTTGGAAGATCCAAAATTAAAAACAACGGCATTTGTTAGCAACAACATAATGGAGGCAGTCAATCAATATAGATTGATCCGAAATCTGATTCAAATCCAATATAGCACCTATGGGTACATAAGAAATGTATCGAATCAATTTTTTTTAATGACTAGATCCGATCGCAACTTCAAATATGGAATTCAAGGGGATCAAATAGGAAATGATACTCTGAATCATATAACTATAATGAAATATACGATCAATCAACATTTATCGAATTTGAAAATGAGTCAGAAGAAATGGTTTGATCCTCTTATTTCTCAAATTGAGAGATCCATGAATCGGGATCCTGATGTATATAGATACAAATGGTCCAATGGGAGCACGAATTTTCAGGAACATTTGGAACATTTTGTTTCAGATACAGAAGAACCGGTTTCAAGTATTGTTCGATCGATTACGTATTAATCAATATTCGATTGATTGGTCCGAGGCTATCGACAAACAAGATTTGTCTAAGTCACTTCATTTTTTTTGTCCAAGTCACTTCTCTTTTTGTCCAAGTCACTTCCCTTTTTGTCCAAGTCACTTCCCCTTTTCTTTGTGAGTATCGGGAATATCCCCATTTGTAGGTCCAAGATCCACAACTACAATATAACATCATCGTGCCCAATATGATCCAAGGTCCAATAACGTTCATACTTAATCATTTAAGATTATTATCTTATTTGTTATCACTTAATGAGTGGAAGTTTGCACCAAGACTTTCCTAGTTCGGTTCTATATAGCTACTCTTATTTCTCATCAAGTGACAACTCCAATTTCAATTCAATCAATTAGCAATCAATATGCGAGTCTTTAACAATAGGTCGGAGGTCTAAATCTTGTCTTAGTCACAATAATGTGGCTAGCTAGATCATAGGGAATCTATTCATTCCCTAAACAATATGTGCCACGAATGGTCAATCAATCAATGTGGAGGCATCTACCTTCCAATATGATAAACTCATCAGATAATTCCTCCGATGAGGTTCATTCAATCAATTAATATATCAATACATTAACAATTTCTACTTATGACTTAGCATGCATTTCAGAAACATCTAAGTTATCAATCAAATCAATTTAAAACGATAAAAAAATCTATGCACTAGAGTGGTCGATCGGACATTTCCAGCGATCGACCGATCTTGTGTCAAACTTAGACCGACATGGACGCGACATTGACATCAGTCGACTGATTTTATATACAAAATCGACCAACATAATCACAACATGTGCACCAGTCGACCGATCATCATCAACGGTCGACCGAGCATCATCAACGGTCGATCGGTCCATAACGGCAATATGACCCTATGTGTTTTTCACTATATTTTTATTTTTAAAGTAACATACAATATTCCACTCATCACAAATCATGATAGACTCTCAATCAGGACCAAAACATGGTTCAATAATCAATTCCTAGCATGCAAAGATTTTAGGCTTTTTGAACATAATATCATTTTTAAAACAAGAAGCAAGCATGCATTTATGCATCATGAATATTTAAAGAAAACACACTCACGATCCCTCCTTTGAAAATTCTAATATATAACATTAACTTTCAATCATATGAATAACATTTTCCAAAGCACTAGATCATAATTTTGGATAGATTCAACATGTTGGTGGTTCAAAATTTGTCACTTTATTTACGGAAGTGATATTCAATTCATTCCAATTTTATTTAAAAGTAGACATTAACAAATCATAAAGATAAATTTCTCAGAATTTAACTCCATATGATGTGCTCTCAGACAATCTTGCTATGTTTAAACAGTTTGACAACCGTGTGTCTTTCTTCACAGAGATCCAAAATGTGTAAATCTAGGTTCATATAAAAGATATTTTAAGCATCTATCTGCATATAAAATCATGGAATTACATCGTCTTCACAATTTTGTGTGGAATTAACAAGTCAACTCAAATAATTTTTGGAATAGTTTGACAGCAATTCAATCTTTGAACCATAACTCAAATAATGCATCTCAATTTGAGATGATTCCAATTGTGAAAAATAGACTTCTACATGTCCATATACCATTTGTGATTTTTGGAGCACTATAACCTATCTTACATAGTAATGCAAATGAGTATAACAATCTGAAATTTCGGATCAACATGACAGGGAACTACTTATTGGGTCATAACTTTATCTATATAGTTGGATTGCCATTATTCTTGTCCCTACATAAACTATACTTCAACATTTCTATACATATATCATGTGTCATTTTTAGACACACATATCCTATTCAAAAACGTGTCCAAACATAGGCTACAGAATCTGAACAGATTCTTATTTTCACTTTTATTATTAGAAACTTATGATTATCACCATAAGTTCATGACTCCTTATGTGTAAAATAATAACATGATTATCAATCCATCTGATCAAATAAGAATCAAAATGAGAGGAATTGATATCCCTTTACTTCATTCTTTTGCTCTAGCTTCATTGTTTTCTTTTCTTCTAAGTTTTTTTCTTGAAGTCTCCTTCTTCTTCGTCGTCATGTGTTATTCTTTCTTCCAGTAGCATCAGCAATAATCACCACCATTAATCTCTTCATCCTCTGTTAAGATTATAAGCCAAAGAAGCAGAAAAGGGGATCAGCGGATTTTACAAAAAGGGAAAAAATAAATGACTAGAAAAGTTATTTTCTGATTTGGTGGTCTTTTAAGCACGAGTTAGTGGGTTTGAATTAGTGAGAATGAGAGGTTTATTAGTGAATTGGTCATCATCCACCTTAAAAACATAATATTATTATTCTATTTTTTTCGTCAGCTGTTGCACGCCTTCCACCTAAGCAATCAATTCGCAAGGCACCACCACCTTTCACATCATTTTCCCATATAATGCCCAATTTTGCATCATTTCACCATCGGCTTGCTGTGCCACCTCTTCGCAATATCACATTTTCTGCCTGGGCCTGCTGCCCGCGGTCGGCAAATGGCGACGAAGAAGAGTTGGTCCGTGAGGAAGTCACCGCCGGTGCTGGTGGCTCCATGCTCGCAGACGCCGCTGGGCACCCTCCCGCTGTCGTCCATAGATCGCATGGAGGCCGTCAGGGTCTTCGTGGACTTCCTCACAGTGTTCGACGGCCGCAGCGTCGGTGGCGTCCAGAAACCAATGCTGTCGGCGCCGGAGGCACTCAAGGCCGCGCTCTCCGAGGCGCTAGTCACCTACCACCCCATCGCCGGCCGGCTCGTCCGGTCGGAGCAGGGCGACCTGGAAGTGGCGTGCACCGGGGACGGAGTCTGGTTCGTGGAGGCTTCCTCGGACTGCACGCTCGACGAAGTGAACGGCTTTGAACCGCCGCTCGCAGTGGCGAAAGACGACCTGCTGCCGCATCCTCCGCCCGAAGTGAAGCAGGACGAGTTGGTCTTCATGATGCAGGTAATTCACTCACACGTAGATATTTATGATCTTCCTTCGTTCTTACTTTCTAGCTACACACGTAGATATTATATATATATATATATATATATATATATATATATATATATATATATATAGGAATTAATGGGGTGTAACTCCTCTAAGGTGAAACCTAGTGTAACCCCTAAATCCTAATCGTCCATTTCAATGGATGGCTCGGATCTCTCTCAATCTCTCTCTCTCGGCGGCCATAGGGTGCGGCGGCGGCAAACGAGGGCATCGGGGGCGGCGAACGAGGGGGATGGTCATGGTGGACAATGCAGCAGGGTTAGCGGCGGCGGACTGCGGTCGACGGCACAACAGGTGCGACGGTCGACATTCGGCGGACCTAGTGGTGATCGACACGCAGATTTGCAGGGTGTCGGAGACATGCCATCGAGATCCGTGCTCGATGGCGGCGGCGATCGACCGATTTCCTTCATCGTCCGCCGTCCTGCCTACGAGCGAGCGCCGATCTGTGTCGACCTGCCTGCAAGCGAGCGAACGGTGGTCGATTTGAGCGCTGGATCGACAAATCGGCAGGGGTTGCAGATTGGCGGTGCGGGGGTCACAAATAGGCGACGGCGAGATATCGTGCTCGACGGCAGCGGGATCTCACGCTCGACGGCAGCGAGATCTCATGCTCAACGGTAGTGATATGAGGGATCTGACGCTCAATGGGATCTCGTGCTCGAAGGGCTTCATCGACGACGACGCTCATGGGCGGCGGGCTCGAAGGAAGGGACCGGCGGTGGGTGTTGGTGGTGGAAGGGACTGGCGGTGGGAGTTGGTGGTGGAAGGGACCGGCGGTGGGCGCTCGGTCATGGTGGCAGGTGATGAGGAGAGGATTGGGGAGGAAAATCACAATCGTTGGATTGGACCCATATGATTTGATCTGGACCATTAGATTAGGGGTTACACTAGGTTTCGCCTAAGAGGGGTTACGCCCCCAATAATCCCATATATATATATATATATAGGGTTTAATGTATATACGGAGCACTGAAATTTCGTATGCATGCGGAGCAATTTAGAGCCGTTAATCTTGTTATCAATGGTTGATAGGGCGCGTGTTCTTTTTAGAACGATTCAACTACAATGGTGGTCCGCCGTCCGCAACTGACGAGCATGTGGAAGGGAGGGACGGAGGAGAGAGCGCAATGGCGGCTTGCAGTTGATGTCGAAAAGAGAAGATAGTGGCGCTTCCATTTGATGGAGAGAGAGCAGGCTTGCAACTCATGTCCAGACTCCAGAGGGAGAGAGAGAAGGCTTGCAACTGATGTCCAGAGAGATAGAGAACAGCGGCTGCTTGTAGGTGGTGTCGAAGAGAGAAGAGAGAGAGAGCAGTCATGGCTTGCAAATGAAATCTAGAGAGAGAGCAGTGGTGGACTTCAAGTGATGGAGAGAGAGAGAGCGCCATGGCAGCCTGTAGATTTGATGAGAGTGAGATGCTGCAGCCTTAGTAGTTTCCTTCCATATTGGATCGACGTGTTGAGATTGTGTGTGAAAAGAGAGAGGATTCATGCCATCAACTATCAGCTCTCTCTCTCTCTCATCATCAAGTGGTCGGCGGCCTCTGCTCCATTTTCTCTTCTATCTTCAACATCAACTCGCACCAGTCAATTGCCACTATTCATTCTCTCTTGGGCATCGAATCATCCTAAAGAGAATACCCGCTCCATCAAATCTTGATAGCAAGATCAACGGCTCTAAATTGCTCCGCATGCATACGAAATTTCAATGCTCCATATATACATTAAATTCATATATATATATATATATATATATATATATATCAAATCGGAACGGATAGCTCGTGAGATTTTTACATGTTCTTCACTCATACAAACATGTATCTCCTTTTCCCTTCTACATTTCTTTCCTCCCCCTTTCGATTGCGAGACTGTAACGTCCTCAAAATCAGTCCTCCTACCATGTTGGCAGTCAGATTGATCAAAAGAGCGCTACATTGCCTACTACTATTTTGACTTTGACCGATCAACATACGACACACGTGACAATAGAAATGATAGAGAAATAACGAATGAAAAGAGTTTGCGGAAGAAATATCATTGGGAAAACAAATAATGTCACATTTAATGGGATAGTTCATGAAAAAAGAAAATGCAGATAATTTGGATAGTTAAGGAAATATCAACATATGCAAGGCTAAAAAGGAAAATTCAAGTATCTCATATGTACAAAGTCAGTTAATTCAAATGCAGATTGAAAAGGCAAAAAGCTTGTGGGTTCTCTGTAGTCATGTGCTGCTATCCCAGAGCTCTGCCTTATCCACTTCCTCTCTATGCAAGGTTCTCACCTGCAAAATCCCAAAGCAAGGACATGAAATGCCCGTGAGCTAACGCCCAGTACACATAGATACATAGACGATGAAATAATAATATGATAAAGTCAGTACTAATAAAAAAGAATCAGTGATAAGTTACTTTATTCATAAGTTCCAATACCTTAGGCTATGGACCATATATATACGGTTCTGTACTTTATTCTTTACTTTAACAATACCTTATACAATACCATACCTTACCCTACTTTACCATGTTCTTTACTTTACTCTGTTATTCATTATCATACTCTGTTATGCTCTGTGTGGTACTACATCTTTTACATTGCTATGAGGTTCTTGATGTTCGTTATCATATGCGAGCTCGACTTTAATTAAGTGGAAAGCTAGAGGTGTCTCTATACCATATGTTGTCAGGATGCTCATGAAAGGAAAGGTGTATATTCAGGCATAATCTTTTCGAAATACATGTGGGAGAGGACCTGCACCCCAGGAACAGCGGTCGTTGCGGACCTGTAGGTTCACTGTCTCCTCAGCTGAGCTACCTATCCCTCTGACATAAAATAATATAATCCATATATGCCCCGGTGGGGAAAGAGTGCATTAATACGTCACTCTTATTCGGAGCACAGGTGGGAGAGGGTCTGTGGTCCAGGAACATCGGTAATTGATATCAGTAGGTACAATATCTCCTCAGTGTAACTACCTACCCCTCACTATACCATACCTTAATTTGTACCTTGAACGACATATAGCTATCACATTCTTTTATCTTTACTTCACTTATCTTCTTTAACACGTGTGGAGTTTGGAATCAATATTCAGAAAAGGGGATAAAGTCTAGTCCTCTTCCTGTGGAAAAGGCCCATTACACATCTTACGATGTGGGACCAGGCCTTAATGGGCCAGTCGAGATTTGAGCCAAATTATAGTAGTTCTGGCCACTCAAGGGTATTTTAGTCATTTCCATTAAGTCTGAAATTACTTCTGTAAAAGGACCGGTCAACCGATAACATTGGACCGGTCGACCGATATCATTGGATCGTCGATCAATCGAGATTTGTCAGTCCGTTCACCTTACGCCAAACTGGTCGACCATCCTCTGAGAATCGGTCGGTCGATCGCTACGCATCGGGAGGTCACGGGATCGGTCGACCAGTCCTTGGGGATCGGTCGACCGACTTTGTGACCGTCTCTGCAGGATCAATTGACCGATCATGTTGAATCGGTCGACCGATGATGTGGCTAGTGTTATCGGGTGGGTCGGTCGACCGACTAGCAGAATCGGTCGACCGATTCTCTGGTTAAAACAGAGTCGCCGGCCTTCGTTCTCGATTTCGGCCGACCTCCGATCATCAGATCATGATGCAAATAATATGAAATACATTTCTACATATCTCTAGATCATAATGGAATCAAAGTTTACGACGTTTGATCTACATTTCTTCATCTAGAGACTTCTACGTCTATGGTACCTTTTTCGTTTGTTTTCTGGTCGCTGGCGGTGTGTTCATCGTTTGATCGGTCGCCGAATGTTCTCGGCCGGCGAGGGTACGCATTTAATCCCCGTGGAGGTGTCGAGGGAGGTCGGGGTCGTGTTGTTCGTCTCGGTCGTGCTCATTCATCCGTCCGTGGGTGTGCTCGTCGTTCGTCCGCCGTCCGTTCGTTTGCCGAAGGTGGAGAAGAAGAGAGAGCAGAGGAGAGAGGCAGCCGAGGGGAGTCTACAAAAACATGGTGTGGGAGTAGGGGTGTTCACGGGTCGGGTTTGACCTAACCCGGCCCCGGATCCGATCCGACCCGATCAATTTTGATCGGGTCGGGTCGGGTCGGGTTCTATGTTTTCGGATCATCAAACCCGAACCGACCCGACACTAAACGGGTCGGGTCGGGTCGGGTCGGGTTCGCGGGTTACCCGGTTTTTTTTTTCAATGAGCTAATAAGCTAATAAAGTAATAAGTTCAATAACATTTAACATCCTAATACATAGAAATAGTATCTAAAAAATATTAACATAATTAAGGTTGACACAAAGCAAAAACATGTTTCAGACTCAAAAGATAAAAGTCTTCAACTTGATCAAAATTTACATAATTCATCAGTAAAAAAAATGGCCGAAGCAGTTTCCAGTTTGTATAATTGTCGAACAGTTTCTTCGTCATCTCATCCACTGCACGTTCATCCAACTGCTCATCACAAGATAAAAAATGACAGAAATCAGAGAACAATGAAGTGCCAAGATGATTAGATGACCCACTTGCAACTTGTTAATTACTGTAACACAGGATAGAAAAAAAAGTTCAAGGAAAAGAAAAATGTACCTGATCAGATCCCTCAGCAAGCTTTGGACTCTGACGTATGTGTACATTTGCAAGCTGCAAAATCAAATGTTCCCTTTGATTAGCCACACTATCCTCCTGCAGAAAAGTACATATACGGGTGCAATCATTTGCTAACTCATCAATTTTCTTTTCTGCAGGAAATTGACGGGAGGACTGAGGAGATCTCTGAATTTCCTCATCACCTGAAACCCAAATGTAACCTTGAGCCAGTCCAGAATATCCTCATTAGGCTTCTCTTCATGATCTTCAATCCATGGGAGTCCTTTTGTATCACCAAGGGCATGAATGATAGCCTGAATATGCACACAATGAAGCAGAAAGCTGTTTAAGTACCACAGATATGTTTGAGGATCTTAAGAATGTTGGCCAAATCACATGTAGTTCGGAATCAACATTAAAGCAATTCAGCCACAAAAACCTTGGGGATTTGTGCTATAGCTTGGTTCGAAGCACTATCAGGATCAAGAGGGATAATGTTGTAAGGTCTAACATGCATCTTGGTCTCCTTCTCTAACTCATTGTGATTGGTTTCAGGCATTTGTTCGGAATTATATTCAGAAATAAGCTCGAAGGAAAATTCTAATAGTCAGCCTCCGATCACTAACCGACGACACAGCTACATTTGCTTAAGCAAGGGACGGATCGCGGCAGCAGCTGCTTACCTGCCTCAATCGACATTGCGCATAGGCGGAGCCGTTCCAGCGTGGCAGCGCGTTGGGAGTAGGAGAGAAAGAGCATCAGGATGAGGACGAGGGAGGCGCAGACTTCGGACGTCGGCCCTGCTACAGGCCCACAGCTGCTCGAAGGCTTCGGAAGATCGGCCGGCGAGAGGCTTCGAGTTCAAGCCTTCGGGTTTTTATGAGGCAGCAACGCCAGTAGGCCGTGACACGGCGCTGGGACTGCGCTTGCGAGTGAGAGAGGACGAGAGCCGAGAGTTGCCGCCTTGCCGGCTTGCTGCTGCCGCTTTCTACCTTGCGTGCAGTCGACGGCGACGCTGTGCAGGCCGCAGGGCACAGCGCAGGGGCACAGCGCAGGGGCACAGACCTCTGAACTAGGGCAAACGGGCGTCGAGACAACGAGACTCGAGTCGTCGAATGTCGAACACGGAGCAGTTGAGCACCCAAATCCCAAATTCCCAATGGACTAATAGATCCGGCCCGGGTCTATTGGTTCGGGTCGGATCAATCCGGGTCGGAAATGCCAAACCTGAAACCGACCCGAACCACGTCGGGTTCAGTTCGGTTCGGGTCGGGTTCGACCCGACCTCGAATCCGAACCGACCCAAACACTAATGGGTCGGTTCGGATTACCGAGTTCACCGGGTCGATCCGACCCGGTGAACACCCCTATGTGGGAGTCTACCCCTGCCCCCCTTTTATACTCTCTGCCCCCCTCTTCTTGGGGAGCAAGTATGAGGGTAGTGGGGGAGAGAATTGGGGGATTGACCGATTCTCTCATTCCACTTTATTTTTTTAATTGGGGAGGCTGTTACAGAGACGGCGAGGGAAGCTATAGTGACGACGAGGGTGCGAATCGGGAGGCCACGACGCTGAGGTCATTGGCGAGGGTACGGTTCATTGTGGTGTAGATGATCGGCGACGAAGACAACCAATTACGAGGGATCCAACGAGGCGAGGGTCACGACGATCAGCAAGGCAAGGTGAGGACCGCGACCCCGATCGACGAGGCGAGGTGTAGCGCCTCGAAATTTTTTTCTTTCTCTACCCAGAAGGTTATCTTGTGACGTCGCTCAATTTATACTTTGATTTTGGTCAGTCCAACACACGTCGATAACAATAATGCATATTGATAAGCGATATTGATAAGCGATATCAATATTATCATACAAATGCAATCTTTATCAATATGTATTATCCATCAGTCGTAAGGATCGATTGACTAGAATCAATAATTCTATTATCATTTATCATCAACCACGAAGGTTGACGGTAACAATTCTATTAATAATAGCATCAACAATATAGGCCGCAATCAATTATCTTAACAGTTAATCTATCTTTACTTTACTTTACTTTACTTCAATCAAAGAGGTTGTAATTCAATATCTTTAACTTCAACCATAAAGATTGTAATTATCTTTTTATCTTTAACTTCAACCATAAAGGCTGCTTCAACTACAAGGGTTGCATTATACTTCAATCATAAAGGCTACTTCAACCATAAGGATTGCATTATACTTCATCTATAAAGGTTACTTCAACCACAAAGGTTGCTTATTACTTATTCTTATCTTTGGAGCTATCATTCAACCACAAGGGTTGTTTCAACTATATAGGCTGCTTTGATAGCTCTCCCAATTTTAAGTACCTTACATTTTTTATCTTGATTAATCAATGACGTTTATCTTTGCTTTCATTTAAACTTCCTTTCCAATCTTTAGATGTAGAAGACATCAATCAATATATCATAGTAAATCAATGTTATAATGAGGTCAATATCATAATAATATGATCAAATATAATTAATTATATAAACATCACAATTACCTATACTTTAATAACTTTAAAACTACTTTTCTATCTTCATACCATGGTCGGGTGGGGTGAAACCGGGCCGGTTCCTATAATAATTAGACCCATCTTTCTTATAGAACTTGGGCTGGGTAGGATAAAATCCGAGACAGTTTGCCTGATTTCAATTCGTAATCTCCATCTTCGGCGAAACCCAGGTCGAGTCCTATGAAATCCTAGTCGAGCCGATTCCATTCAATCCGATAACATATTCTTCATTGAATTCCAGTCGGGCTATCTGCAATTTCGTCCGGATACTACTTAATTTTCATCCATTCATTAACATCAACGAAACCCAAGCCAAGCTAATCGAAATCGAGTTCGAATTCTTCACAATTTCATTATGTCACTCTCGAGCTACTAAACTCGAGCCGTGTACCTTTAAGCCCAAGCCGAGTCCATACAAACTCGGTCCGGATCAATTCAACTGTCACCCGAATTCCAAGAAATCCGAGTGGGGCTGTGTAGAAATTTGGTCAAGTTCTGCCGCCGTCGGGAATTGGTCCTTTCGGTGCAACTTTCAGCCATATTTTCTATGCAATAAATGATGCAATTCAATTCACAATTCATCCATACAATAATACATACTTAGGACAAGGGTCATGAGAATTTATACCTTACGAAAATTCGTCGATATAAGGATTCCTGCATACCTTCAGTTGGTTGAAAAATCAATTAGGAATCTTTTAATTTGTTGGTTGCACGTATGTCGATAGTTTAGTCGATGATTTCTCCGTGATGAGACTTTGAAACTAGTGTCTACCACTTAGATCTTGTTCTCCTATGTCGAAACTTTGAAATGATACGGTGACAGTGCTCTCAGTTGTTCGATTTGTGAGAAAATGGAGTAGAAAGAGGGGCTCTGGTGCAGAATTCTTTGGAGGCTAATCATTTCTTCTAGACACCCTTTAGGTCATATTTATAGCTCTTAGAGTATGTTTGACTAAGGTTATAAGTCATTTAAAATGACTTATAAGCATTTTTTTAAGATATCTACCTCTGGTAACTGACAAAAAGAACTAATAAACACTTTTTAACTGCTTATAAGTTAGAAAAAAATAAGCTGAGGGATCCAACTTATTTTGTATGAAAAAAATTGATCCGTTTGATGAATGAATGTACTATTTTACCCTTATAATATATATAACTTTCTTCATATATTTCATCCATCATAATACTAAGGGTTTTTTGGTCATTTTACTAAAATAATAACTTATAAGTTTTCTTATTACCAAATATGTAAATACTTATTTTTTTAAATCAGTTTCAGCCATTAAACTACTTATCAACACTTTAATTTATCAATTATTTTATATTAGCTAAGTCAAACGAGCTCTTAATTAGGATTTTTGACTCATATTGGGCCTTAAACTAATTCTCCATCAGTCATGATCATCCATCGTAATGTCAAATATTTATATTTAAATAAATAAATTTCACTAATTATTTCATAATCATACTTATAAAAAATATATCTCTCCTCTAATTTCTTTTTATCTCTTCCATAACTTCTTTCAATCAAACTCTACTTCCACCTTTTCCTTTTATTTCATTCTTTTCTCTATTTTTGAAATTATTTAATTCCATAGTATTTATCATCTAATTTTTGAATTAAAATAATAATAAATATAATTTTAATGGTTGAAATATTTTTAAACCATAAAATTCCCAATCCTCTTCTATATAGGAGTCCTATGTCCATTAAACATTATTTTGAAACTCAAATAAAATTGAAATCACTAATCCCACTCTAATTATAATTCCTACTCCAAGTAGCATTTAATCTTTCTTCGACAATTGAACTTATATCAAATTACTTTATTGCCTCTATTGAAATATTGGGGTGTTACACAAGGTTCATGACGGCGATCGGCGAGGCAAGGGCTGCGATGACAATCGGATTGGCGAGGATATGATCGGCGAAGCGAGAGCCACAATGGCCTATCAAATCGGATTGGCGAGGCCAGGGCGATCTCTCTCCCTCTCTCGATCTTCAGCAAGACGAATGCGAGGGCGACCGGATAGTGTTATATTGATATCTTTATATAAAATAGCTTATTCAAGTACTTGAGGTTATCCTCTTAAAATTATATTAACAAAAAGCTAATTTTGGTAAAAATAAATGCATGGGCCATTAAACACGGAATGTACGTTGTCAATCCCGTTCATTGAAGTGGTAGATGATATGATGATGATGATGTATAGATCTCTTTAGCCAGCGGAAAGAAACTTGGACACTACAAGAAAATCACCTATTTCCCACGGCTCTGACCGTCGAAAATAATCCAAAAACCGTCATAAATTTAGTTTTGTGATGGTTATTTCGACGATAGAGAATCATGGAAAAATTTCTAGTCGCAAATAATTTTCCACGGCTCTATAATAGCCATGGCTAGTTCCCATGGCCTCAGTCGTGAAAAAAGTTTTTCCATGGCTCTGACCATGGGAACCAGGGGCGGACCCAGGTTAAAGATGAGGGCGGCCCTGGCCTCCCTCAACATTTTAAAATCTTACTTATATATATTAATATATGATTAAAAATATATTAAGCTTTTTGTAAGTAAATTTAGTATAAAAATGTTTATCTAATGTAGTTTATTATGGTGGTTCTCCACTTTGGAGAGGATTGTAGAGGTCCAAGGTTCAAACTTGACTCCCCACACAATTTCCTACCTTTTTTTTTATTTTGACCCCGCTGTAATTTTACTCTGGGTCCGCCCCCGGTGGGAACATTCCCACGGCCGCAGTCGTGGGAACTTTCCACGGTTTGGGCTATGGAAAAAGTTTTCCACGGTTGTGGTCATAGAAAACTTTTTCTACGGCTCGAGCTGTGAGAAAGTTCCCATGGTCTCAGTCGTGAATAATGCTTCAACATGGGAACGTTCCCACGGTCTGAGTCATGGACAATTTTTTTCCACGGCTGAAGAGGTCCAAGGTCCAAACTTGGCTCCCCTCATAATTTCCTATCTTTTTTTTTTACCCCCGTTGTAATTTTACTCTGGGTTCGCCCATGGTGGGAACGTTTCCACTGTCGCAGCCGATGGAACTTTCCACGTTGTGGGCTATGGAAAAAGTTTCTCATGGCTCGGACCAGTTGTGGCCATAGAAAACCTTTTCTACGGCTTGAGCCGTGGGAACTTCGTGGGAAAGTTCCCACGGTGTGAGCCGTGGGAATGTTCCCACGGTCTGGGTCGTGAACAATTTTTTCCATGACTGAAGATGTCTAAGGTTCAAACCTGGCTCCCCTCATAATTCCCTATCTTATTTCTTTTATTTTGTCCCTTGCTATAATTTTACTCTAGGTCCGCCCCTGGTGGGAATGATCCCATTGCCGTAGCCGTGGGAACTTTCCACGGTGTGGGCTATGGAAAAAGTTTCCCACGATTGTGGCTGTAGAAAATCTTTTCTACGGCTCGATCCGTGGGAAAGTTCCCACGGTGTCGTGGATAATGCTTCAACTGTAGGAACATTCCCACGGTCTGAATCATGGACAATTTTTTCCATGGCTTCAGCCATGGGAACTTTTCACGGTGTGGGCTAAGGAAAAAGTTTTCCATGGCTCATAGCATCCCACAGTTGTGGTCATAGAAAACCTTTTCTATGGCTCGAGCCATGGGAAAGTTTCCATGGTCTGAGCCATGGATAATGCTTCAGCCGTGGAAACGTTCCCACGGTCTGAGTCGTGGACAATTTTTTCCATGGCTGAAGAGGTCCAAGGTTCAAACTTGGCTCCCCTCACAATTTCCTATCTTATTTTGTTTATTTTGGTCCCCCGTCGTAATTTTACTCTGGGTCCACCCCTGGTGGGAACAATCCCACAGCCGCAGCCATGGGAACTTTCCAAGTTGTGGGCCATCAAAAAAGTTTCCCATGGCTCGGACCGTGGGAACATCCCACGATTGTGGCCGTAGAAAACCTTTTCTATGGCTTGAGCTGTGGAAAAGTTCTCACGGTCTGAGTCATGGATAATGCTTCAGCTGTGGGAATGTTCCCACGGTCTGAGTCGTGGATAATTTTTTTTCACGGCTTCAGCCATGGGAATGTTCCCATGGCTTGGGCCTATTGGAAACTTTTCCAATGGATAGAGTCATGGGAAAGTTCCTACGGCCCAAGCCTTGAAAAAAATCTTGGCGAAGGCTACAACCATTGCAAATCTTATTTGTATTATTTAAAAAATGCCACACGTCCCGCAGCTAGATCGGTCGTGGGAGGTGAGATTCGGATGTCGAGCAGCCAGATACGGTTGCAGGAGGCCACATTTGGCCTCCCGCTGTCAGATCAGCCGTCGAGCGGCCAATTAAATCGTGGGAGGCCAGATCCGGTCGCCCGTAGTCAGATGGACCTCCGGGCGGTTAGTTCCGACCGCGGGAGGTCAAATCCGACCGTTGCCCGCAGACAGATCGGCCATCGAGCTGGCGACCGCAGCTAGATTGGTCATCGGGCGACTAGTTCAATCGTCGGAGGCCAGATCTGATCGCACGCAACCAGATCGGCAATTGAATGGCCAGATCCAACCGCCCGCATTCAGATCGGCCATCGAGGGGTGGTCGGATCTAGCTGCAGACTGTCGGATCCGACTGACACTAGCGAGGTCAGCTGTCGGGCGAACGGGAGAGGGAGTCGGCGTCGTAGGGAGAGACCGCCGTCAGAGGAAGAGTGGGCCGTAGGAGAGAGACCATCGCCGGAGAGAGCGCCGCGAGGGAGAGAACACCGAGAGGGAGAGAGCTGCATGAGGGATGGTAGAACACCGATATATAGTGTTGTTGGGCAAGAGATGGATGCGAGAATGAAATTAGAATTTGCCACGGCTGAAACCTTGGGAAAGTTTCCTGTGACTTGCAGGAACTTCCCACGGCTCCAGCCATGAGAAATTGTCCTATGGCTCGTGCCATGGAAAATTCTATTTTATACAAAAATAGAATCCAAAAATAAAAATAAATAATAAAATCCATCAGTTGGAAATGAAAAAGGAAATTAAAATAAATTCTATTTTAGTGCATCAGTTTTCAATCCAAAAAAGGAAATTAAAAATCCATTAATCCAAATACGGTAACTATCATACAAATAAAATTAACCACAACACACTAATTTTCATCTTCATCTTTGTCATTGTCGTCTTGCTGCTGGCCACAAATCGCCTCACGAATCATTTTCCTCGTCTATCTTCATTGTCACGCTTCAAAAGCTTGTTTTTGCGCTTCAAATTTTTGGTGAACCTCTTATTGGACTTTCGTTAGTCGTTGTTTCCACATGTCTTCAAATAGTCGTCGTGCGTCTTATAACCGGAAATTGATTTTCGCCCATAATCAATATTGTACGATTAACATAAGGCTCGAGACCATATATGGGGCCCCTATTTACTCCAACATGATCCGTCGATAATTGTCGAGTCGTGGTGTCACTGTTTATAGTGTCACATCGGGCGAAAATAAAATTAAAGACTTAGAGGGAGATAACCTTCTGTTCCTCGTCATTTGTCGATCCATCCTCCCGACTATCCCATGAGATGGGTCATGAGAGGGACATATGCTGCATAGATATATTCACCTCATGATCCATAATGTTGTCTTCTCAACATATACAGCATATACATATACATATACACACATAGGAAAGAAATCTCTTTATAAGACATATTTAAGATATATAAGTTCAACTTTTAATCTCTTTATAATAATTCAAAGAGAATTAATAACTTATTGAAATAAAATTAATGAATGTTATAATTATTTTTGGTGGAGAAGAAACATAAAAGGATAAAGATTAATGGGTTATAACGTCAGCTGATAGTTAATGATATTTATAATGACATGAAAGAATGAAAACATTTAAAATATGAATTATACATTCTTAGAAAAAAAACACATGAATATGAATGGTGGATTTAGATTGAGTATGAAAAATTAGAATTATATGTATAAGATTATTACTTAACTTAAAGCTTGTTCCTTAAAGCATTAATTTCCCAGCTCGTTGTATTATAAAGTTATGCATTCATTTTGTGTTTCAATTACGAAAGAATGAAAAATAAAGATTAAAAATAAATAAGCATATAAGTGTTACTAGTGAAATTCGAACTCATAATCTCTAAATCTCCAAATCAAGAAACAACGTTGTTCCTCGTGCATTCGTAAGTTAGATACACATGATCATTTGGAGATGAAAGAATAAAATGTTAAGTCTGTTTTATTTGAAAAGGGACAAATGAATATTCTTTATCTGAAGTTTAAATTAATGTAAGTTTGATGAGATTACCATGGGTTCCGGAATGAAAAGAATGTGATACCTGTAGGGCTCCGTACCCTTTCCATGAGCAAACCCCTCGTTAGTTCCCATATTTAAAATTTTTACTATCATCCAAACACCCACCTTTGAGTGTCATTTTTTTCCAATTAACTTGATATTTTAAACTGTTTGAACTACCATTTATTGCTTTTTACTACCATATAATATTGATTACATTCTACCAGTTATAATAAATATTATCATCTCCTTAAAATTTTCAATAGTGCATATTATATTGTGAATAAATAATTATTCTAATGCATAGTTTGAAATACTATATTTTTTCATCATTTATTTTCTTTATCATTTTTTAATAAATTATATATATGTTGGATTATACATTAAATACTATAGTTATAAATATTTTCATGTTACAAAATCTATTGTCTGCAACTAATAGTGATATTAAATAATTATTTAGGAAACGATCATTTCCATCAATAGAATATATTTCATTGCAGGGAACAAGACCCTATTTTTTTATCATTTTTCATGTATTATATTAAATTATTTCATAATCGTTAATCATACTTACTTATACATGCGTATGCATGTAGGTGTATATGTATAATGTATTATATTAAATTATTCCATAAAATGTATATGCATATTTTAAATTAATTATTTATTTATTTATTTATTTTATATTCATATGCATGCATGTATGTATATGCGTGACTAAATTTCATAATTTTGGTTTTTTAGTTTATATTTTAGAAGAAAACATTTTTATACAAGCAATAAAATTAACGATGACAGAATATGTTTAATTATAAATGATAAACTAGTCAATCAACAGAATCTCCATTGCCAAAGCCTTGAGACTTCATCCAGTCTCATGTAGTAGTCGTCGCCTTTTTCTTGTCGTGATCTCTCAGGTTACACAGCTGCGATGCCGCGGGTTCGTAGTCGGCATCAGCTTCAACCACTCCGTCTTCGACGGCGTGGGGGCGGCACAGTTCCTGAAGGCCATTGCAGACATCGCCAGAGGCCATGGACGACCCACCACGAACCCCGTCTGGTGCAGAGACGCCATTCCGAACTCGCCCAAGTTCCCGCCGGGGCCGCTGCCCTCTTTCGCCGCATTCCCCTTCGAGACAGCCGTCTTCGACCTCGGCGCGGACGCCATCAACCGGGTCAAGAACCAGTACGTGAGGGAGACGGGGCAGAGGTGCAGCAGCTTCGATGTGGCGACCGCGCTGCTGTGGCAGTGCCGTACGCGAGCGATCGACGTCCCGCACGAGGCGGGCCCGGACGTGCGCCTCGGCTTCGCGGCGAACGCGCGCCACCTGCTGCAGGAGGTCCTCCCCGGAGGAGGAGACGGCTACTACGGGAACTGCGTGTTCCCGGTGGGAATCACGGCGCCCCGAGGCGACGTCAGCGACGCTTCCGTCGTCGAGGTCGTGAGCATGATTAGGGACGCCAAGGAGCGGCTAGCCGGAAAGTTCATGGCCTGGATGGCCAGAGAGACGGAGGAGGACCCTTACAGGGTGCCGTTGGACTACGGGACGTGCGTGGTCGCGGACTGGAACAGGGTGGGGTTCCTCGAGGTGGACTACGGATGGGGGCAGCCGATCCATGTCGCGCCTCTGAACGACGAGAGCAACTTGGTCGCGTCCTGCATCTTCCTCAGGCCTCCTGCGCCGAAACAAGGCGTCAGGCTGCTCGCACGGTGCGTGACGATGGAGCACCTGGACGCCTTGCATGAGCAAGCCAAGAAGCTCAACTTAATTCGATTAGTATGCTAAATAGTTATATCACGTGAGCTGGAAGTTAATTAAATAATTGGACTTACTTTCAAGTACTAATTAGTTGAAGCACTCTTATATGAGTTATGTAATCTTTTTTTTCCTCTCTCTCTCTCGTTTCCATGATGTGGATAAGAGAATTCAGAATCAATTCTAGCCAATTCAGAATAGCTCAGTTTGTCACTGTCAAGTGTCATCAACCAACATGACGTGACTGTGAGATGGATTATTAAAACGCAGAGTTTTGTGTTTAAATTTATTGAGTTCACCTTTTTTAGACACTTTAAAGTTTATGTATTATAATCTTAATGTTATTCTTCGTTCGTTATGATCTCTCGTAAACGTTCTATTATGGGTCATTTGGTTATGGAATAAATACGAAAATACATCGATATTTCGATAATATAGCCAAACAACTCACAGAATAAGATTATATCGGTCAAACTTCGAAAATTGTAAAATCATCTTGAAAAAAGGAAAATCGTCGTTTTTTATCTCATCTGAAGAATAAACTTATTCTTCTAAAATGAAAGAATATAGTTATTCTTAATTTTTTTCAAACGTATATTATTTTTTAAAAATTCAATCATATATTATTATATAAATATTCTTTTATTATTATAATATTAAATATAAGTTCTGTGTAATAAAATATTTTAAATATAAAATATTATATTTTTAAAATTTATTCTCTTCTAACCAAACAAGACGTAGAATAAGAATATATTTACTTTTACGAGAATACGCTATTACACTACTTTATTCTCTTCAATTTTATTCTATAACCAAACACCCCCTTGAGGTTTGAACTTATATAGTTATACTTATTTTATGGATAAAACTCCAATATTTTTTGGATAAAAGGAGTATACTCATCAAAATTGAGTTGCAATATAGAGCTTTTAACTTGAGCCGTTCAAAATCTTGATCAAAGCATACAAGAAGAAAATAAGCCCATATGTAAAAACTCAACTTCCTTCTCTCTTTTCTGTAAGCTTTTGAACAACGATTGGAGTTCCCTGGACGGCCTCTTCCACTATTTATAGGCGCATGCACCGTCCAGTCCACCCTCTTGAACCACGCCCCTTCCCGACGAACGGACGCACCATTTCGCCAGAGGTTGCCTCCGGCAACCTTCCAAGCGGTCGCGCCGCTTCGCCAGCGGTTGCTCCGGCAACCGCCTGTGACCAATATAGGTCACCATATAAATCTTCCACTTGACCGAATTGGTCACGTAATTCTGACACTTCCACTATTCGTGTAGTGCAATTTACGACTTCGATACTCCCACTATTCATGAAGTATGGAGATGATATTTCGAAGTTCATTATTCATGAAACTTCATTCTGACTCAATTATTCCTAAGTCACATTAAATCAACAAGTTTAATGAATGTTCCAGCTACAATTCCCTTGGTAAGATAATCAGCTAACATATCACTAGTAAGCATATAAGTTACGGTAACTTCTTTCTTTTTCACTATATCTTATATATAGTGATATTCGATCTCAATATATTTTTCTTTGGAACTATTTGCTCCACTGTGTATCAAGCTTATTGCAACTTGATTATCACAGTACATCCCCAATGGTCTACTGCATATATTGAGCCCAAATTTCATAAGGAAACGTTTGATCCATACCGCATGAGTGGTTGCTATACTGTAGGCTATATATTCAGCTTCTTGTGTACGTCTCGCCACACATCCTTGTTTCTTACTACCCCAAGAAACAGTTGCACCACCCAGCATAAATAAGTGACCCGATGTGAATTTTCGATCATCAATATCTCCACCAAAATCCGCATCTGAATAATCTATTGCCTCAAGTGTATCAGCTTGATATGTTAGTTTCAATTGTGTTGTGCCTTTCAGATATCGCATAATCCTCTTTATGACTTCCCAATGTGCCGTTCCGGAATTACTTTGAAATCTACTAACCAGGCTTACTGGATAAGTCAAATCAGGCCTTGTACACAATATAGCATACATCAAGCTCCCCACTGCTTGCACATATGGGACATCTAATGGTTTTTGTCCTGAATTAGGACACTGACTCTTACTGAGTCTTTTTCCTACAACGAGATGTGTTGGTGCTGGATTGCTATTCTGCATTCCAAATCTTACCAGTATCTTGTTCAGATATTGTTCTTGACTTAAGCTCAATGTCCTTGAGCTTCTATCTCGAGTAATTTGAATTCCAAGGACATACGAAGCTTCCCCATGTCCTTCATTTCAAATTCCTTACTCAACTTTTCTTTAACTTCATTAAGTATTGTGACATTATTCTCGACGAGTAAAATGTCATCGACATATAATGACATTATAACGAACTTGCTCCAACTATTCTTGATGTACACACAATGATCCAATATGTTTGCGACGAAACCAAATTCAATGACCGTCATATGAAACTTTTGGTGCCATTGACGCGATGATTGTTTTAAGTCATACAGTGACTTTTTCAGCTTATAAACCATATTCTCCTGACCTTCCACCTGAAAATCATCAGGTTATCGCATATATATGTCTTCACTCAACTCTCCATTGAGGAAGGCAATCTAAACATCCATCTGGAATAATTTCATATTCATATATGCCACTATCGCTAAGATGATCCTGATAGATGCAAACTTAGATACCGGATAATACGTTTCCTGAAAATCTATATTGGCTTGCTGAGTATAACCCTTGGCAACTAATCTCGCTTTGTACTTCTCAAGAGTACCATCTGCTCGGTACTTTTTCTTGAATACCCATTTGTACCATATGCATTACCGACCTTCTGGCAAATCACATAGTTCCCAAACTCCATTCTGATTAATAGAGTCAATTTCTTCTCCCATGGCGGCCGTCCATGATTCCGACTCAACCGAAGCCATCGTTTCATTATATGAAATAGGATCTATATAATCCTCTATATCTACATCCACGAAGTAACACGAAGCCTCGCATTCGTACAGAACATACTCATCAAAATGTGCGGGTCGTGTCCTGGGTCTCTTGTTGCCGATTATACCCGTGGGTTTTATGGGTCCACCAACTTCTTCCAAAGGATTTTCATCTTGTATAGAATCTTCTTCCATGATTGGCACCTTGAAGTCGATTTCATTATCCCCTCAGATAATTAGAGGTTCATTATCCTCTTCTACATGCACTTGTTCCTTTTCATTTTCAAGGAATGTTGCATCGCGACCCTCAATTAACCATTTTTCTTTGTGAAAGAATTTATACCCTTTGGATTGTTGACTATATCCAATGAACCTGCATGTCAACGTCCTAAAATCAAGTTTGTCCCTCAATTTATTAGGAACTAGAACATACGCTTTACATCCCCATTTCCGGAGATGGCTTATATCAGGCTTCCTGCCATTCCACAATTCATATGGCGTGGTTTCTACGAACTTTGTGAGAATTCTATTTTGTATGTAATTTGTAGTATTCTCGGGAGGTGTATTCCTCTCCTCTATCTGTCCTTAATGTTTTAATTGGTCTTCCCAATTTCTTCTCTACCTCCATCTTATATCTCTTGAATGTTTCAAAGGCATTCGACTTCTTATCCAAGAGATAAACATAGGAGAATTTTGAAAAATCATCAATGAATGTGATAAAGTACTCCTTATTCTTATGTGTCATGACAGTAAGAGGATCACAAATATCAGAATGAACCAATCCTAATAATTCTTTTGACCTTATTACCCCCGAAAATGGCTTTCGAGTCATTTTTCCGATCAAACAATGTTCACAAGGCAATGTTCTTGCACTTAAAATTCTTATGATTTGTTATGATTTGTTCACAAGGTTCATTCTTATGATTTGTTCCATCTTTGTTTTTTCTGGATGTCCTAATCGGTCATGTCAAAGATCATAATCAGAATATTCACATACAGAATAATCAGAAATGGCATCCACATTCATTGATATATTGTCAGTTACAACAAGTAGGCAAAATAAATCATGTCCAGTAACGAACCTCTCGACGGTAAGGACTTTCTTGTCCTTACCTATACTTATCCTACCATTATAAAACCTAACTTCAAAATTCTTTTTCAGAAGTATGGGAACAGATACGAGGTTCCGGCGGATACCGGGAGCATATAACACATCATTAAGATTCAAGATGCAATCTCCCAAATCCAGCCTATAATTCCCAACACGTTCCACGTCAAGGTAGGTGTTGTTGCCCATGTATATTCTTTGTTCCCCCTTATTCAATTCTTTGAAGTCGGTCATTCCATCCTTGGTCTTTGTGATATGACGGGTCGCCCCTGAATCGATCTACCATTCTATAGAGTCAGTACTTGCAGCGTTGCATTCAATGACGTTAGCAAATTCGGACTTCTTGCCTTTCTTATCTTGGCTTTGCCCTTTCTGCCCTTTTGTCTTGGTGCAATTCGATTTGAAATGTCCGAACTTTTCACAGGCATAACAGGCTCCATGATGATGAAGCGAGCAGCATTCGTCTTGTCATCGTCTTCTTCTACGTCGAAGACCTCACTTTTTCTTTTACAGTTGGTCAGATCTTGTTCAATGGCCAATTAGGCTGGCAAATCTGTCACCGACTTAATACATCCATTAAGTCGCAAAGTCGTGGTAGCCATGTCAAAACTAGGAGGAAGGCTATTTAGCATGGTGGCAACCTGTAAGGGTTCAGAAATCATTGTACCAGTTGTTGCTAAATCTTTACCCAGCACAATCATTCTATTGACATGATCTATCACATTTTTTACTCTTCCATTTTACAAGTGTTATACTTGTGTAATAACAACTGAATATTTACTTCAGTTTTAGAGTCATATTTGGCCTTTATAACAATCTATAGATCATGTGTTATTTTTTATGATTCGAACATCCTTATCAAATTATCTTTCATGTGCATCAACATGAAAGATCTTGCCTTCTTATCCTCTCTCTCCCACTTGTCATGTGCTTTCTCGTATGCCTCAATTTTTTCTGGTGTGGCATTCTCGGAAAGCACAGGACAATTATTTTCAATAACCTTATCAAAATTATCGTGCATAAGTCCATACTTGATCTTGCGGCTCCACATATCATAATTCACGACATTTAGGCATTCAAGTTTTGCCAACTCCATTGCAAATAACTTTGAAGTCATTTTCTAAAATTTGAAAGAAAAATGACAATTTTCATAAGAAATAATGTATCTGAGATTAAATAAATGCACAGATAACACTAAATGATTTATTAGGTAAAAATTGAAATAAGAATTATGACAAAATTTGAGTTCTAAATAAATATAATTAATTTTAAGGATATTAGAATGACTAAAAATGCGAATTCAACAAATAGAATGTAAGTCTCGAACATTAAAAAAAATACTGTAGAATAATTGAAACAGAAGTCAATTCAAATGAATTAATCCTATTTTAGATAGCTACTGTACAAAAAAAAATGAAACACGGGGGTAAGTTAGAATAGATAACTAATCTTATTATGGCTAACTATTCAAGACAAATTATGCTAAGTGATCAAATTATAAAATTATATGCGACAATGTGGAAAAAATAAATGAAATAACAGTGATTGCACTAAGTGTCAAAAAGAAATTATTTGTAGATCAACTATATTCAAATATATAAATATATGTATATATATATATCTGAATAATAAATAAATAAATGTTCGAATAACACAATTGATCTACCGGGTAAAGTGGAAATAGATATTATGGCAATATAAAAATAGCTCCCAAATAAATATAATTAACTTTAAGAAATGTAATTGATATATATAATATGACACTCGCATATAATCTTCAAATAAAGATATTATGCAAACTTAATCATGGGACAAAAAAATGTTTTCAGTTAATTACATATTCACAAAAAAAAATGATCTCAAATAATAGTGAAATTTTAATTGCGGAAAAATAACTTGAGTTGAATATGGAACAATATTGATTTAACGAATCTTAAACAATACAAAATTGGTAGATAAGTTAGATGTCCCTAATGACACAAATATGTTCCAAAAAAAATAGTAAATCAAATTATGTAGGGATCTGGGTGATTTGATCTATCAACCAAAAAAAAATTTGACGACCAAATAGCACCTTACAAATGAAATCTAACGGCTGGAAAAACTTAAGTATAAAAATAAGTATATCAACGACTAGAATCTATAACTTAAAGTATCAATCGCTAGGATTAATTGCTACAGTGCCTTTGCACTGTTCATCTTCTTCCCGGGGTGTTGCGTACCTGTTTGTCGACAAGGCTGAGCAGGCGTAACAGAGAAATTCAATTCTGACGATTTCGACGACGAGGGCCGCTGTATTTTGTGGGGAAAAATCGCCGGATGGAGACGGAGATGCTGAAGGAGACAATCGCTCAAACACTCGCGTGATTTGCTGGAAAAGGAAAAAAAATGCGTTTGCACAGGAAGATCGCTCGCTTTGATACCAATGTAAGCTTTTGAACAACGATTGAAGTTTTCTGAACGATCTCTTCCACTATTTATAGGCGCATGCACCATCCAGTCCACCCCTTTGAACCGCGCCCCTTCCCGACGAACGAACGCACCGTTCGCCAGAGGTTGCCTCCGGCAACCTTCCAAGCGGTCGCGCCGCTTCGCCGGCCTGTGACTAATATAGGTCACCATATAACATTTTCTGTCTCTCTCTCCCTTCATCTCTACACACACAGAGCTGCAACATGTGTCCGATTCTCAAGAACTCCTTACCCTTTCTCAGTTCTCAGGTAACATCCATTCACTTTGATTTTTATGATCTCGCTTGATTAACATAAGTTGATGAACTTTTTTTTTTTTCTTCTCATAGGTATAATTGCCGGACATATGCGGCCGCGACGGCGGAGTTGCCGCGAGCCCCAGCATTGGCTCCGACGATAACCACGTCGAAAGTGGCGGCAAGTGAGATCTGTATATGATCCTGGCGACAAGTTTTTGGGAAAGAAATAGAAACATGTAAAAAGTAATAACAAAGTAAAAAAAATGTGGCCTTCCATTTAAATTCAACGGTCTAAATCGGTACTGTATTTTACAGCTCAAAATCTGAGCTGTACATTCATTGACCCCATATTTTTTACGACCGCATATTTTTATGTGCGATTTTTGTTTTATATAATTAAATATATATACACATATTCATCTAAATAAGACTATCTTTTACTTTATCCAAATATAATTAATTATCCACTTATATTTTTTTCGTACTCTCTTTTCACTTAGCACCTTCATGAATCTCTAACCAAACATAAAATATGTTTTTAAAGCTTATTTTAAGAGCTTGTTTTATATAAAAAAAATTGGCGGTGATGGAGGATCATTTTTTATACTTTTTGAAAAAATTGAAGAACCACAATGAACTTCCAGCATTCGGAGTTATTATTAATAACTATAAAGGCGTAAGCTTTGTCCATAGTATATAGCTTGCTTTGATAAGAAAACATTTTTCAGTTTCCATAAAAATATCCAAAATAATCGAATGGAGATTCATATTTACTATTATCTAATTACTTTGGACGACTGTCCAACTCATATGTTGAGAAATTGGCTCATTATCGAATTCAACTAATTCAATAAAATCGACCTGAGTTACGTACACATTGAGAAATAAAGTTCTCAACCAAAATTGTCAAGATCTCGATTTAAATTTTAAGATCTTACGATTTTACGATCTTATATATTTCTTTCGATATCGATCTTATCTTGAGAATCTTATATATAAGATCTTAATATGATCTTAATTCATACGATCTTATCCGATCATATACGATCTCATATGATTAGTATAATTATTTAAATATTAATTAGAAATATATTTATGATAATAAGAATTAATTTATATGAAGTTAAATATATTTTTGTTCATTTTTAATATGTTTTGATATAAATTGACTCACGAATTCATAAAAAATATATTAATGAAGTATAATCTAATATTTCAATACAAAAAATTTGTCAAAAATATATTTATTATTTTAAAAATATAATATTTTATTAATAGGTAGGATGTTACGATTCTCGATCCGATCTTATGATTCCCTCCGATTTTATATAAGATTCCGATCTTGATAATCTTGTTCTCAATTAATATTTTCTACATTCACGTGAATTTAAATTTGATACCTTACTAAAGTGAAGAGAAGTCGCTTATGACTCCGTCCTAACTCGCATTGTACCTCTGTTTGATCGGTGAAAATATAAGCGAGCATAAGTTTCTCATCATGTAACCTCAAGTTTCATTGGTCAGCCAACTTTTTTTAGATTACGGATGCTTAGCATCTGCACTTACGGATTATAGTCGATCTATAAATTTATAATGATTACAAACCTTTTGTAAGATCACTTTAAAAAAAAATCTAAAAGTTACCATGGATCTATAAATGCACGATATTCTCTGGTCTCTTTGATTTTTTTTTGGATGAAATGCAGCCCACATACGACCTTATCCTTTGCCCTTATCCCACTATCAATCAAACCTGAACAATTGTGGTCTTGTAGGCTCTCTTTGACAAAATTAATATATTAATTAGTAATTAACAATTTGACTACGGAATAGTGATATAATATTTTCGAGGATAAAGCATGTTTTTTCATACATTTTCATGTTAAAGTTATTTGAAACTTTAAACTAAAAATCAAACTGAATTAATAGAAATAAACTCATAAATTAGTAGATTAAGGAGAAAAAGTGGATATTGGTCGGGTCATTCTTGTTCCAATCTACCAGATCCCTAACCGCGATATTTGATCAATTCTGACCACCAAATTCACTTTGGTCAATCAGAGCCGATGAGCACGAGAAGAACATGTATTCTATGGTCGCGACCTTGATTTTTGGAGATGAAAGAGATAAGTTTTCAAGAGAGGAGAAGGGTCGAAACACAGACTATAAGAAGAGAAAGCTGGAAATTAGACAGAATTAATTCACACACAATAGCACCTTTACAAACATGTTGTAACAAAATAGTTTATGCATGGGGTTTATTTTAAATAAAAATTAAAAAGAAATTAGTGTGCTAACAAAAAATATTAAAGAAGATATTAGTCACGGAAATGAGACATGGAAAGTGAAATATGGTCCAAAAGCTTGTTCAGTCCAAGAACAGAGCGATGCAGATTTTCTAAAACCAGTTGAGTGTCGTTATGAAATTTCAACTTAATTTGTAATATACTGCATCCGAGAAACAAAACGTATTGGAAGTACACGGGAAAAACTTGAAAAGTAAACCTCAAAACTTTCCAAGAGCGCTTTGCATTTAACATCAAGGTGATGCAAATTGTGACATAAGGCATCAAATACAAGTACGTCAGTTTGCTGCTTGGGCGACGAGATCTGCATACACATCAGAGACAAACGACTTTACTTTGAGCGCTTGTTTTTTACCTTCCTGACCAGAGGAAGAAAACCGATCACCGTGGCCAAACCTGACAATGATATCATCTTAATCGATAAGTTATCTTGTGGATTGATGCCTCAAAGCTTCAAATACCAAAACAGATTAACCAGAAAGAGAACAAGAATGTTAGATCTTTCAAAGAATCCGGATCAGACGCTTAAATTCATATAAGGATTTTCTTCAAGGGTGAGTATTATTTAAATGGATATTATTTTAGAGAAATATTCAATGAATAATTTACCGGCACTGGCTTAGATGATACTTGTTTGGGTTCCATTTTGGAGTATGTGAAGTAAAAATCCCGGCAAATACACAGATGTGAATGATGCTCTCTGCTCGAAACGAATGTTAGAAAAAAAGGCTCTGATGGATGATCTAAAATCCTAAAAGAAACTGTAGCCTATAAGAGGAGTCCAAATGACATACAAGCAACTCAGAATCTCATTATTTATGTTTTTTTAAGGCATCTCATTATCTATGTTCTGCCTGTATCAAGGGAATATTGGATTTTATGGAATCAGCTCGGTGATTTAGTTCATCAGTTCATAGACCTTTTGTACGAGTCAAGTGACTTCACTTTAATTTTTTAAACTAAAGTTGCTATTAACATTTTAAGCATAGGTGGGCGTGTAGGAGCTACAGATGATCAGTGGCAGTGCAATCATATTTAATATATGTATACAACAATATAGGTGGGGACATACACTTCGTCAAAAAAACTACATTAACCACTTAATTCAACCTGTAAAATGATGTTATTAACATCTAGATTCTTATATTTTTAATGAATTTTTTTTAAAAATAAAGAATGAATTTATTGAATGGGCAATGATTACTTACTCTCATGTATGTGGCCATATAAAAATCTTTCCCCGCGCCAAAACTCCAGAGGTTTTGATCTAATTCTTGTGCTTCGTCTAACACCACACTGCCATGTCAAACCATCACCTGAAAGTAGAAAACCAAGCCAACCATGCGATCAACAAATGCTTCAGAAATTGGTCATAGGTGATAAATTCTCTGTCCATTGTTTCAACATATATAAACCTGCAAGACTTTGCCTCTTTGATTTCAACTGTTCTTTAAACGGTTTCATTTCCTTCCTTTATTTTGAGAGAAACTCTAAGGTCTATGCACCTGATACAACAATTTTTCATACTTCATCATTCTTGAATTACTAGTGCTACAAATTACCCCCATCAAATGCATGAAAGAAGATATGTAGAAAAAGTTATCAGTATGCTTAGAGTTTTTTTTATTAAACAAGGTAAAATAATATAAATATTTGAAAGCGGAAAATAAGCAAACCTCATCATTTTCGCCATGCAAGATGCTTGTATTAACTGATGGCCCATCCGTTGATGGAGGCAATGAAGTAGATGGGTATGAGTAAACTGTAAAATGGATCAAACTTGGAATGAAGGTTATTACAGTTTCACCAAACAAAAATGTTGTCTCGGCTGAAGCAAGAGTGGTTTAACAGGATATGAAAGATTCAGACAGAACATGGTACTCTTTGACTAGAACAAAATGTTTACATAAATCAACAATGTTAAATTGTTCAGACTCGTTATGTCAAACAAAAACATGAGGGACCTCTCCAAAAGATAAATAACTGTGGGTAAGAGCGGAACCCAAGAAAAAATTTGCTTCTGCAGGATACAATCCCCAAATTTTGTAATGAGACTTCCAATAAACACCCCAAATGTATCCCATTAGCTTAGAGTCCAAAAGTCTCTACCAATATTGTTGTGCAGTTGCAGGCTTCTTACAGTCCGAACTTCAGCCACAAGTGGAACTTACCTATCTAGCAGATGATCATGCGCACCATATGCAGGTGCAAGCTTAAGGTGCCAAGATTTATTCAGTCAACATTAAAGAATTAGCAGTATAGAAAATTTTACCATGAAGTAACCTTTTTAGTCATACAGTAAGCAGGTGCAAATAACCATAAAACCTATTATAGATCACCAAAAGAAATAAGAATAGAAAAGTTTATTCAGGTAAAAGCTCAAGTAATAGTGCCAGGGAAATCCTTTATTAATAAGAAAGTAACAAGCTTTCACTGAAAAGAAAAAGAAAATAAAAGGCAAGAGGAAATCAAAGAAAGGAATTTCTGCTTTGGCATTCAGACCTGCTGGTGTTTCATCTTCCCCCATGACATTTAGCTGAAAGTATATCCTACAATAAGTGTGTTGTAATATTTAAATTTAAAATAGAAACATTCATTTTATCATTTCAAAAACAAAACCATTCACTTTATACTTGCCTCATCTTGCAAGTGACCGTGGCTTAAGCTAGCATCATCAACACTTCTCAAACTGCTATGATCAGCTGTAAATTGACGATCTGTGGTTGTTAAATTTTCCGTCATATTGATCTTGCAATGAGTAGAAGTTGGATACTCAATTTCAGGACATAAATCACTGGAGTTTACATTATGCATATCAAGGCATGAATTAGCATCAACATCACTTCTAATACTACTATCTTCTGTGCTTGTTAAATTTGTTGCCATATTGATCCGACAACAACCAGAAATCCGAAACTCAACTTCAGGACAAGAATCCTTAGAGATTGCATTATCCAGATGCATGTCATTGCCCTAAACGTAAAAAATGAAAAGTAATTTATATGTAAGATGCACATACGGAATTGACACCAAATTATGATTACTTGCCTCATCTTCTAGCTGATCAAAGACATTAGTGACATTGTCAACGAAGGTTTGACTCTTCTCTGT
This sequence comes from Pontederia crassipes, assembly GCA_030549335.1. Taxonomy (NCBI): domain Eukaryota; kingdom Viridiplantae; phylum Streptophyta; class Magnoliopsida; order Commelinales; family Pontederiaceae; genus Pontederia; species Pontederia crassipes. Next base: position 19,362,768 of record CM060188.1, on the reverse strand, counting down.
GTTCTTTTTGTTCAAGCAATGTGAATCATCGGTTAACTTTTCCACTGTTTCAGAATTACCACCAACAATTTCCTCAGCACCAGTATGTGGGGTCGACAACTTATCCAGTGGACTCGATATTTCATGATGGATATTTGTAAAATCGCAAGATAAAATAGTGTTTGTCATTGCTACCACTAGGGTCACATTCCAAATTATTAGGAGACAGGTGGTATAAATCTGGTGAATGATCTTTGAGTGAAATTTGCTTATATAAGGCTGAAATTGCAGCACGTGGACCTTTTGCTTGAGATGTTGAAGTTTGTGGTAGTCGGCACATGCTTAATCTATTTTGTTTTGTTTTGGTGTTTGATGCCTTAGGATCGATCAGTTTAGCTGTCAATTCTGGAAGATGTATCTTGCCCACATCAATTGACTTGATATGAAGACTCTTTCGCAACAAGGCTTCTTCTTCACCTTCACCCAATTCTTTGAATGAACACAATAAATTGTCTAGAAGGGCATTTACATCATTCTCCTTATTATCAAATGGATCCATGCAATGATAAACAACATATTCAGAAACCCATTGCAACAGTGAATAAACATTGCACCATATAAATCTAACCTCTTCTTTCTGTAGGGTCTACAGGTAGACCAGATGTATTGGTGGGTTGTTCAGCAGTATCATGGCATAAAATATCATTTGGCATCTTGACTGAACTAGATCCACTATCAGGAACTATTTCTTGTGATGTCTTACAGGAATCAGGAGCAGCTTCTGTAACTGAAAAACGATGCTTCTAGCTAGCAGTTTTTCTGACAGCAATGAAATTAATTTTCACAATAAAACTTCCATAGTGATGTGTCAGCTCAAAATGACTTCATTTTCAAACTAAAGATTCATATACGGAGAGGAAATCTTGGAAAAACTAAAACTTCTACCATGTTATCATTATCAAACTCTCATCTTTGTTTGTTTTGTAGCTTGAGTGCATGAAGAAAATATATTAAATTATTATCCGAACCTACCAAATGAACATGTCAACCAAATTAGCATCTATGGTGGAGGAACCAGAATTATCCGCATGTCCTTCCATTAGAAAATGCATACAGATCATAATTTCATGTCTTATAATTTGAATATTAATGTTTACTGACAATCAATAGATAAGGAATTTCTGATAGTAGCTAAGGGAACAAAAAGTTCAAAATGCTGGTGGCACTAGATTCATCCTCATGACTTTTTTACTTAATTCCAAGAGTGCACTACTGAGATATATTAAGGGTTTTACAAAGTTTTAGTATAGATCATGATTTTCAAAAGAGAAACTCGACAGTAGAACTATAACCCTGTAGCTGGTTATCTAGATGATGTTCAGAATATGTCCATCGACAAAATGGAATAACACTTTACATTACTATAATGAGATATAATTGCTGAGGATAGAACAGATACCCAAGAAGTCCAGGACGACGTTGAGGAATTTTCTTCTGATCATTCTGAACTGGATCTATTGGAATGTCACCCCTCAACTTCTTTAATTCTTTTTCAGCATCTATAATAAAACAACAACAACAAAGCCTTATCCCACTAGGTGGGGTCGGCTACATGGATCCGCTCTATTAGTAACCATGCATCTATAATAAAAGATGAAGAGAAAAACAACATGATGTGATAATCAAATTAAAGAACTATATGGAAAAAACAGTTTGCAGATAATATTGTGCACGAGGTTGAGTAGCCAAGTGGATGTGCAAGAACATACTCTCAAGTTGCTCAAAAACCAAAAAGTACTCCTCCGGATCTTCTATGTGCTCTATCTGAGAACTGAAAGCTACATCTGACGTCGAATCCCTACCTCCAATAATAACATATTTAGTAAGCACGATAGAAGATAATTCATCACCACTAAAAGAGTAGTATTTTACCAAAAATATAAACTTCCTGTTTTGTTGGTCAAACCAAATCAGAAACATCAAATTAACAGCAGGGGCACAAAGTAGCCACACACACCTTGGGGCCACAGATTTCAGAGAAAACTGAGCTCGTTTCCGGCCCAGCGCCGGCCTCCGTCCTTGCTGGCGATCCTTACCCTCGTCAAGGGCCACAACTTTGCCATTCTCCGGCAATCCATCACCGCACTGAAGGTTTTTGTCGATCGCCTTCGCCTGCTCCAGGATATCATTGGAGCTTTCCCCATCCTGCGCACCAAAATCGTAACGAAAACCCCATCAATGGCACACCCGAAAGCGTAATTATTAAATCCCGTTTAAATCAAAGTAACATCAACTAAGGTTTGGAAGATGGACCATGGACTTGAGGAAGCATTTAACTAATTCCACTTCATGCGCCTGAGACGATGGAGGGTGCTCGCGAAGCGGCGGCGCGCCTAGATTTTGGGGGAGGAGAGAAAGGACGGAGGCGCCGGTGAACGGGTCGTCGGACTGCCGGAGATCAACCTCCATTATCGGAGGACCTCGTAGAAACAGGAAGGAGATGAAGGACGGGCGGGTTTCCAAAAATTGAAGCGCAAGGTGACGACGGGAACGAAAGTGACCTCTCCAACATTGAAACCGTTAATGGGCTTTATAGGCTTTAATTAAAGGAGCCCGACAACTCGTTAGTAGGTGGATTAAAGAGATACTCATTCGAATAGAGCTAAATAAATACTAGGATTAATATTAGATAAGTTATGTACTATTCATAATGAGTGTTTAATTTTATCGATTAATTATTTTTTCATTTTTTTGTATTCTTTCGTTTCCATGGATTACAACGCAAATAATTCATTCAAATGCATGTTGGTTACAAGATCTTGACCATGGATTAAAATTTTGACATGCAAACGGCAGTACCTTACTGATCGAATCAGAGCCGTCGGTTAAGTACTTCAGAAATATACAGAAAACTCACGAAATAGGAATAAGTTTGTTAATTTTCATTTTTTTATAGTAATATACTTGTAAACTACAATCTCGCTTTTCTTATTTCACAATATTTTTGCCATTCAACGTATTATCAGCTTTTATTTTTAATCATGTTATATTTTTAGAATATATTCCGATATAAAAGGCTGAAAATCTATTAAACTCATTTGCTGAATAAATAAGCATCCTTCTTTTATCTCAAAAATTCTTTTTTTAGCTTCTAAAAAAATTGTTCAACATTCAGCCGCAAGAGTAATTGGGGAATATAAACTTTAGTGTCGTGTTTGGCCCGGGCGTGTCGGACCATGATAAGTCATGCGTTATTTTTTTTCTTTTTTGCTTAGCTAGTTAATAGTATAAATAAATTAGGATAATCAATTTATATATAAGTCAATTTTGGTAATATGTCAACTTTTATAGATAATGTGCACATACTGACGTTTTTTCAGTAAAGATGTATATGTATAACTTATGTTAGAAAATTGATTTGTATGTATTTATATAAATCTGTACCAACATTGAACTCATAGTATAGTACTATTTTAATGATAAAAGTAACTAAGTGAGCAAGTTACATGATAAATTAATAATTGCAAATATTGAGTTGTTTTCAATGTGGAACTCTGTAGCGCCTAGTGCTAAACGGCTACATAATGATATAAAAAACTATGCTGTATTGATTAAATATTTAGTTGTATCTATATTGAATTTAATGCATGTTTTATAGGAATCAATTCACTCATCAAACAATCCAAATTGTAAGTGATTAAGTAATTTTACTTAAATATATCATGTTGGATCATATCCAATATTAAGTTTAATATGAATGTAAATTATACAATTAATATATTGTCAAAATAAGTTAAGACCCAAATAAAAGTGATCAATATATATTGGACATAGTAATTAATATGTTATGATATGGAATATAATGTGAAGAGACCAAATGGTGCATTGAATTTTTATAATGGGTAGAAATTCAAATCACATGAAAAGGTGCATATTATAAATAGATGGTTTTGGTTCCCAAAACACACTTCTGAAAGAATTATTGAAAGGTTGTGTCTTCTTCTTAACTTTCCCCATCTAAGAAAAGAAGATATATTCTTGGTGTTATTAAGGAAGATCATTTCGTCAAGTTTTTCTTCACCGATAATTAACAATGGACAATTATAAATTGATGTATTTAAGTTTCTTAATGGTTTGACATGATCCAAATAGAATTTTATAATTCTGATTTCTTCAACTGATATTAGAGCCAACATGTTAATATATTAGGAAAATGTAATTTAAGATTCAAGTTTCGTCCGACATGCTTTGCGATCTTTTCTAAATTTTTTTTTATACTTCTATCACAATGCATGTTCATGCAAACATTCGGATGATGCAAGTATAATTTTTTGCATTTGTTTTCTTATGGAACATTTAACTTATTTTGACTGATTAAATATGCAAAGGGGATCCAGTATTTTATTTGAAGATATTTTGGTTTGACACGGAAATCATTATACTTAGTTCAAGTACTTCCATAATGGATTAACCATGTGATCTATTGGTAAATATCGCTTTATATTGGCTATTATATAGTTTAATAATGTTGCGGCATTTAACCTTTGCTCAATGATTTATCCATATAGTATTTTGGGAACACATGTTGCATGTTTAATGATTAATATGGAGTAAAGTGTTTTGTTACTCACTCACATTTTTTTACACACGTTCACTTTCTTTGTGTAATATCTTCGATGTGTCTATTATTGTTTAAACAAAGGGACATATTGCTTCATTCATGCGTCTTCTTTTGTTTTTTTTTTTGTTTTTTCTCTTACTTTTTCTTTTCTGTTTTTCGGACATTAAAGCATAGAAAGAAAAGATGAAGTAAAGTTTTTATTTTTTATTTTCCGTTTGATCAGTTTCAGGATCTACGTATATAAACCCACATCTATTTTCTTATAGAAAGTTTTGATTTATTCGAACACAGAATTTTATTTTGGGTTAAATCTTCAATCATTATATGAGATGTTGTACTTTAATTACATGTGCATACGGGGGCATACACTTTCATTTGTTCATAATGTTTACCTATACATGTGAGAGTACACAGTGCTATTTTCAATTATATGATAAAGTTAAGGAGACAGTATCTCTTATGTATTACTTTAGTCTTGTATTGATTATCATTATTTGATAATGATAAATTAGAAAATAAATATGGGTATGTTATATAATCTGAAATAAATTATTATTGCACAATATGTTATCAAAGTAGTCTTTTTTGTGCAGTTTAATTTAATTTAAAATATAAATAGTGGTCTATGTGTTACTAGTCAAACATTGAGTGGCCCAAAGGAAACTTAATATTTGAAAATGTGACGTATAGAATTGTGATAATATTTATGATAATTATTTGGTGTTACATGTAAGTAATAAATTGGCCCAAAGAAAATTTTATTATTTGACACGTTATTTTATTATCATTTTTTATCATTATTACCATGATTAAGATATCACTTGCAAGTTGATATTTCTGCCCAAAGACTAAATATTAATGTTGTATCGATATCTTATGATGGGGTTTTGTCCATATTTATATTTTGTTATTGTTTAATGTGGTACTTATGTTTATTTTGTTCTCTGTTCAATTTCTTCATCTGTTACTAATATCAATGCGAGCATCAACTCCATTCCAATGTTAAATGGCACCAATTTTAAGGCATGGCAAAAGAGTATTAATATTACTCTCGGAGTCATGAATTTGGACTATGCTTTGAGGATCACAAAACTCACAGAAATTACTGATGCGAGTACCCCTGATGAAATGAGGAGGATGGAAAGTGGGAGCGATCCAATCACATATGTACAATTCAGAGGCACTATGCCAGAAGATGTTGATACAGCCAAAGAATTTCTTAAGGCTCTTAAGAAAAGATTTGCTAAGAATGAAAATGCAGAAACTAGTACATTCTTAGCAAATTTAATCTCAATCAAATATCATGGCAAAGGAAATATTAGGAGTACATCATGAAGATGTCTCGTATTGCTACAAAATTAAAAGCACTCAAGTTAGATTTATATGAAGACTTGCTTGTGCATCTGGTTCTTTTATCTCTTCTTGTACAATTTGGTCAGTTTAAGGTGAGCTATAATTGTCAAAAAGACTCTTGATCCTTAAATGAGCTCATCTCTCATTGTGTTCAGGAAGAGAAAAGATTGAAGCAAGAAAAGACATAAATTGCTCACTTGGCTACCACTTTTAAAGAAAAGAAGAAGGGACTCAAAAGAAAAGTTCAGAAAGATGTTACGGACGCAACACCACAAAAGAAGCAACATAAAGAATAAAATAAGAATGAATGCTTCTTTTGTGGTGCAACAAGTCATCAAAAGAAGGAATGTACCAATTATCATGCTTGGCGTGTAAAGAAAGGTACATTTCTTAATTTGGTTTGTTATGAGGTTAATTTAGCTTTTGGTCTTAGGAGATGTAAGGAGGTTGGTCTCAATCGCGTTTGGCTGGAGAGTGACTCATCGAACCTCGTCGCAATCGTCAACGACGAATCTGCTTGCCCTTTGAGTATTTTGACTCATGCATGAGATTCAGCAAATCATTTTCCATTTTGAATATTTTAAATGTATACATTATTATAGGAAAACTAACAAAGTAGTTGATTATTTAGCATGCCACGGAAGAACGAATCTTTTGGACACATTTTGGGATGTAACTCCTCCTCCGGAGATTCTCAATTTCTTGTACTCGGACTCGTTGGAAGCATATATGAATAGATAACTTTTTCTTAAAAAAAAGATTAATTTAGCTTTAGTACCTACACACATTGTGGTTAGATTTCGGTATAACAACTCATATAAGTGTGTCTATGCAGGGTTGCCTGAATTACCGAAAGCCAAATGATGTTGAAAGATACATCTATGTCGGTGATGACAAGAATGTTGAAGTTGAAGTAATTGGAAATTTTAGATTATTGTTAAAGTATGTAACATATTTGGATTTACATGAAACTTTTGTTATACCGTCTTTTAGATAAAATTTAATTTCTATTTATGCATTGGACAAATTTGATTATTCTTCTTCATTTAGAAATGGAAAATTCAGTTTGTTTCATGATTCAAAATTAATTGATTCTGATTCTTTATCTTATTGTGATAATTTTTACTTACTTGATTCTATTACTTCATATCATGAAACTCTGCATACTACTCGAGGCATTAAGAGAAAGTTAACTAATGAGGATTCAGCTATGCTATGGCACAAGAGATTGTGTCACATCTCCAAAAGAATAATAGAAAAACTTGTCGAATGAAATTCTCAATTCCTTAGATTTTTTAGCATTCAACATTTTGTGTTGATTATATCAAAGGGAAACAAACCAATAAAAAGGGATTAGGAGCCAAAAAGACTACAGATCTTTTGGAACTTATACATACAAATATTTGTGGACCATTTCTTTCAGTTGCGTGTAATGGTCAATGATATTTTATAAGTTTCATAGACGACTATTCTAGATATGCTTATCTATATCTCATTCATGAAAAGTCATAATCACTGGACGTGTTCAAAAATTTTAAAGCTGAAGTTGATAATCAACTTGGCAAAATGATTAAAGCTGTCAGATCAGATCGTGGTGGTGAATACTATTGTCGATATGATGGTTCAGGAGAACAACGTTTGAGGCCTTTTGCTAAATTTCTAGAGGAACACGGTATCGTCCCACAATATACAATGCCAGGTTCGCCTAGCATGAACGGTATAGCTGAAAGACGAAATAGAACACTTAAAGATATGATGAGGAGCATGATTTGTCATTCTACCTTACCAAAATCACTCTGAGGAGAAGCACTTAAGACTGCAGCATATATTCTGAATAGAGTTCCAACAAAAGCAATAACAAAAACTCCATATGAGATTTGAACTAGTAAAAAGCCTAGTTTAAATCATTTTCATATATGGGGATGTGCAGCTAAGGCTAGGCCTTATACGTCAAATGAGAGAAAATTGGTTTCTAAATCAATCAATTGCTATTTTGTTAGATATTTCGAAAGGTCCAAGGGGTATAAGTTTTATGATCCCACAAGTAGATTAATTTTTTAGACGAGTAACGCCCAGTTATTTGAGAATGTTGAGTTTGAGGGAGGAGATAATGTTATTTCATAGAAACAAACTCTACAACCTCAAGAACAATTGCCATTAAGAAGATCCACTAGAGAGAGGAGAAATGCAGTGCCACGTGATTACATTGTGTATCTCCAAGAACATGAGTTTGATGGTGGTATAATGGAGGATGATTCATTCAACCTTCGTCAAGCTTTGGAAAGTTATAATTCTTAAAAGTGGATTGATGTCATAAATGAGGAAATGAAGTCTATGTATGACAATAAAGTTTGGGATCTCGTCCCATTGCCTGAAGGTACGAAACCATTGGTTTTAAATGGATATTTAAAATTAAAAGAATTCAAAGGACAATGTAGAAAAATATAAGGCGAAACTTGTCACACAAAGCTTTACACAAAAGGAAGACATCGATTATCAAGAGACCTTCTCTCTGGTTTCATCCAAGGACTCTTTAAGAACTACATTGACATTAGTGACTCACTTTGATCTTGAGTTACATTAGATGGCTGTAAAGACAACTTTCTTAATGGTGACATTGATAATATAGTGCAAGCAGAATATTTGCATATAGTAATGCAAAGTCTATGATTTGTAAATTAAAGAAATCCATCTATGGACTTAAATAGGCATCTCGACAATGGTATCATAAATTTCATGAAGTTATTATCTCATTTGGTTTTGAGATGAACTTAGCAGATAATTGTGTATATCATAAATTCTGTGTGAGTAAACATATTTTCTTGATTTTATATGTGGATGACATATTACTTGCCACAAATGATACAGGATTATTGCATGAAACCAAGAGTTTTTTTATAAGTCATTTTGAGATGAAAGATCTTGGTGATGCATCTTTTATATTGGGAATTCAGATATATCGAAATCGTGCTCGAGGTATCTTAGGATTATCCCAAAAATCTTATATCGAGAAAATCCTAAAGAGATGTGGTATGCAAGATTGCAAACCCGGTAGTACTCCTATGTCTAAATGAGACAAGTTTAGTTTCGAACAATATTCTAAGAATGATTTTGGAAAATTGAAAATGCAGAAGATTCCTTACGCATCAGCAGTAAGAAGTCTTATGTATGCTCAAATTTGTACGCGTCCGGATATTGTATACATTACTGGGGTATTAGGCAGATATCTAAGTAATACATGAATGGATCACTGGAAAGCAGTCAAAAGGGTCTTGCGATATTTACAGAGGACAAAAGACCACATGTTGACATATCGGAGAACAGATCAGTTTGAGATGATTGGATATTCAGACTCCGATTTTGCTAGATGCCAAGATAGCATGAAGTCCACATTGGACTACATTTACTTGCTTGTCGGGGGTGCTATATCATGGAAGAGTGTCAAACAAAATACTATTGCATCTTCCACCAAGCATGATTTATCATGTTATGAGGCATCTGATCATGGAATTTGGCTGCAAAATTTTGTCACGGAACTACGCATAATAGATGGTATTGAAAGACTATTGAAATTATTTTGTGACAATAAGTCGGCAATTGCATATTCCAACAACAACAAGAGCTCGTCAAAATCCCGGCACATCAATATCAAATTTCTTATTGTTAAAGAAAGAGTGAGGAAAAAGTTATTGTTTGTTGAGCATATTGGGACAAACTATATGATTGCGGATCCGCTTACAAAGGGATTGCCACTCAAGGTGTTTCTCGAGCACACCGTTAGTATGGGTGTCATTTTGGTTCAGGATGTTTAGTTTCAGTGGGAGTTTGTAATTATAAATGCTCATGTTGTGAACATTTTATTTTGTTGCTTTCAGCATATATACAATTTAGTTTTCTTTTATGTTCACTCTTTTATTTAAGTTTGATCTCAATTTAAGTGGACCAATTGAAAGTAGACATGTATGATCACATTGCATGTAACTTTTATGCTTCACATCCATATCATGATCTTATCATTGATCATATTGATATAAGTGATCATTGTCGAGTTAAGTTACGGTGATTGCGACAAATACTACTTTGATCCTATATTGATATATCGATGAATAAGATTATTTTTTTAATTATGATTTTGACAATAAAGCTGAGCTCACTTTGATACTTATGGTGTATAATTATATGGTTTCATATATAACCCAAGTGGGAGATTGTTGGATCATATCCAATATTGGGTTTAATATGAATGTAAATTATACAATTAATATATTGTCAAAATAAGTTAAGACCCAAATAAAAGTGATCAATATATTGGACATAGTAATTAATATGTTATGATATTAAATATAATGTGAATAGACCAAAGGGTGCATTGAATTTCTATAATGGATAGAAATTCAAATCACATGAAAGGGTGCCTGTTATAAATAGATGGTTATGATCCCCAAAATAAACTTATGAAATAATTAATGAAAGGTTGTCTTCTTCTTGGCTTTCCCCATCTGAGAAGAGAAGATAGATTCTTGGTATTGTTAAAGAAGATCATTCCATCAAGTTGTTCTTCACCGATAATTAGCAATGGACAATTGTAAATTGATGTAATTAAGTATTTAAGTTTCTTAATGGTTTGACATGATCCAAATAGAATTTTATAATTATAGTTTCTTCATATCACTTATATGAATTGTTGATGAAACAATCGACGCTTAGAAAGTAATAAATATCTCTCCAAATAGTACAATGCTTCGAAGACATGTAAATCCATGTATATTATAATTCATATCACATATGTATTAACTAATTATTCTAATAATGACTAATCTTATACTTATATAAATCCAATGCATAATAAGAAGTTTCAAATGATTATTCGTTCGGCATTGAGACTTATCTTTTTCTCAATTTTCTTATTTATCTTCTTTTTTTTTTCTTGAAATGTGAAATGGTGCATAAGGCTTATAGCATTTATCTTCAGTCGTTTATTTCTTAAATAAATTTGAAGTGGTACAAAAGGCATAAACGACCGCCGTTTTTTAGAACTAAAGTTTAAAAGAGGAACCGTCGATCCACGACCATATCTATATATTGTGTTGTGGTGTGTCTCCTCTCTGCAACTCTTCATGTTTCCTTCCATCCTTTTTTGCCGTTCTTGCAGCAGAACCGTGAGAGAGAGATGGGCAATTGCACCAAAAGAAGTCGAGTACGAGAACGCGAGTACACGACTGCCTCCGCGCACTGCAGTGTCGGGATCTACATCACCATCATCTAGTGATCGAGCCATCCGGCAAGTTAGTGATTGCCAGCCCCCCGGCGGCCGCCTTCGCGTACCGGAGCGTCGGCATCGATGTCGCCAGCGTGTGGCGATCGACGGACTCGGAGTCGCAGGGGTTGCCAACTTTTCCTTCTCCAGACGGGTTTGTTCTTGCCGAAGTCCTCACCTTGTGCTTAGGAACGATGCCAGATTGTTCTTTATGCGCTGCTTCAACTTGCTTCTTCTTCTACTCTCTCGTTGCCTCCTCAGAGATCTGGACGAAGTAACAACGTCCCTTCTTCTTCTTCTTTAGTCGACAACAACTATATGGCAGGCTATTCTAATCACGTCGTCTGCCACACAAATGATCTAACAGCGCTAAGGATCAAGGGGTGGTTGACCTCCCACGACGATCTGCGCTCCGCGAGCACAGTAGTTGGTTTGGTGTAACTTGTGTCGTGCCTATGTCACGGGGTCATTCTCGGACACTAGACCACGTGCGGCGACTAGGCGGATAAGCACCTAGCCAAGCCTGTTTTGAGTTTGCAGCGGAAGTTTTATGGTCGAGACGACTATGCCGAGAGTCGCTCTTATAGGCATTCAATCATGGACATGATTAGAGTGTTGGACTACTCGTCATGAGACTGTGGCATTAGCGCGTTGTGGCACTAATGTAGGCGCTTGGACGCTTAAAGTCCGAAGGAGCGACGAAGGGACTACGGGACGCCACGAAGGGACACCGATGTGGTTTGCCACTCCACGCTCAATGCCATGGCACTAGAATTAAAGAAAAGCTTACTTGTATTAAATAAGATAAAACATAACATACAATTGGGCATCGGAAGGTACTAGTGAACTCCTCATAGTGTACCGTAGGTATAAGAGTCTTATTACATATTGAAGATGCAAAAGACGTACTCTACGGGAATGTCACATACTTGGCCATTCATAAGGACGACCTTACAAGATAAGTGCCCTAAGGGCGAATAACTTGGTACTCCGCAATATTACGCAGTACGGGGCGGCTGCATGTGTTCCATATTTTCGACGTTGAGCGACCGAGGGCTATAAGTTGAGCGGCACTGGTGCCGCGAGGCTTCACGCTTCGTGTCATGGAAAATGCCCCGTGACATTCTCCCCCACCAAAGTCGGCGACGCCCCCCACGCCGTTGTCCGGGCTTCCTCGGGGTGTTCGTCTTGAGTCTTGACTTCGCTTGTCTCGTTCAATTCTGCATTCTTTGCTTTGACTTCGACTTCACCAGCATCACGCAGCGCCAAGAATGCCCGCTCCTTAGGGTCTCGTTGAGGACTCCTCCCTCAGGCCTGCTTCGCTCGCTGATCCTTCGTCCAATCCGAGGTCATCACTTGTGCAGCGCCAGTGGAGTCCGCCATGTGCGGTCTGACTTCATCAAGCAACTATCCATCCATCAAGTCTCTGTTGGCTTTACTTCTCTTTGACTTGCGCAGCGTCAACTTGTGTGGTTTGGCTTCTTTGGGAGTGAAACAACTCTTGAATGCTTCAATAATAGCTCAGAAATGAGTTGCTCCAAGGTCGTGCAGAACACGGTGAAGTCTCGCCATTCGACCTGCATGACTTGACTCGATGCCTTCATGTTACGGGTGGCCGCAACACAAGGTCTCCCTTCCGTCGAATGCAAAGTACGGGACCATCTCACCCTCGATGATCGTTCCTGAATTCCAACGGCTTGAAACAGCACAAGCTCTTTGATGATGACATTTGCAACTTGTCTGCTTCGGGTGCTTTGAATCGCTATGATGACCGACAAGAGTCTTCTCACGGATGCTTCGGGATGCTTCAGGTCTCTTTGTGGGCTTGACTCCCCCATCTCTATGTTGCAAGTGGTTGTAACGTAGAGTCTTCCATTCCTCTGCCAAGTGAAGAGTGCGGGACCACCTCCTCCTTGGTGATCACCTGATGCTTCGACAGTTCGGAGGTAGGACAATGTTCTTTGATGTAACAATTCATGCCTTGTCCGTTCATGTCGCCATAGTGGGCGACGAGAGTCTCCCCACGTTCCCTTGTGATTCAACTCACTATCTCCAAGTTGCATATGGCTGCAACGTTGGGTCCTTCGTCCGTCAAGTATTAAGAGCGGCTTCACCTTTCCCTTGGTGGACATGAGACATCTCGACGGTTTGAGATGGAGCAATGTTCTTTGATATAACATTCCGCACCTTGTCCACTCTCAGTCGCTATAGTGAGCGACGACGGGAGTCTCCCCACATGTGCTTGTGGTTCGACTCTGTTCTCCTGTTTTGATGGGCGATCATTGTTTGGCATAAGTAGCTTCCTCCTTGCGACTTGAGCTTCTCTCCTCCACCATTGCCCTTGCTCAAGGGCTTTGGTGGTATAACACTTGTCATGATCGACTTGACAGCGACGACTAGTGAGCGGAGGTTGGACGATCATGTCGTTCCAACTCCCTCCTAGTCCAAAGCTTCTAACCCTCTGCTTGAAGAGCACCAACATTGGGTCTTCATCCTCCTGGGAACACTGTAGGCGGAGCTCAGTGATTCCTTTCACTTCCTCCTTCAACATGCCCATCTGGCCGATGCTGAACAATGCGATATTGACCTCCAGTCCTAACTTGTCAGGATTTGCAAAATCGATGAGCTGTCACCTCTTCTGTCCCATGTTTCAATGGGATGCATGTTTGTCACATTCCACATTGTCGCGATGGTAACGCCATCCTGAGTTTGCCACATCTTGCAGGATTCTTGGGATATGCCTTCTTCCGATCCTGGGATCTCCTTTGGAGTTTAGGCAACATCCTTGGGGTATGGACGGAGCGAGATCGTTGTGTCGTTCACAAAGAGGATGCACCTTAGATGCTCGTCCGTCTGTAACTTGGACAAGGTAATGTCATTGCGCTTGTCGGCAGGGATCATGCGCATTTGACATACTTGTCCTTCGAGCGGCTGACCCTTGTGGAAGAATAACCGTTCCAGATCTTCAACGAACCATGAGGATGTTCGTGAAGATGCTCCGCTTGGGTAAGCGGATTGCGGTTGGTGAACTCATGGCATGAGCTCCCAACGTCATCTCCATTTCCATTCGAAGGAACGACATCGCCGATGTGTCCTTCGAAACATTTGGATTGCGACCCTTGGAGGCCGCTTCGATTGCTCGATGCGTTGTCCGAGAGGAAAAGGCACTTCTTCCTTCGGTTGGCAGCGGAACGCTTGACAGCAGCATGTCAAGGTTCGCTGATGCTCGACGCTCAGACCATTTGCCAAATTGGTCGCTGAGTTGAGGCGTCGATTTATGTTGGCGTGTATCAGGTTCGTCCCACTCCTCGATGGATGACATCGCGCCGCTTGCGGGGCGACACTTGACGAGGCAGGCAAGACTGACAGCTCGTCCGCGAGTGTTTGCAAGTAATCAACTCTTTGCTCCATTGTTGAAAGTCATCGTGGCGTGGCAGGCAATGCTGCGGCACAACAAGATGCTTCTGATTGATGCTCCTTAGCCGATACGAATGATAATCCTTAGCCGAAAAGGGACCATGAACCTTGATGTTTGTTCCTAAGCCAACTTTTCCCGTGAAGCGATTGTGCACTTCACGTTGTATGACTGTACATGCGATACGACGTCACAAAATATCGAGCAGCGCCAGATCGTCATAGTGTATGACCGACAGTCCCTGAATGTGACACGGGTCCTCCGAGTTACACGACGCTCGTGTAAGCGATCTCATGGTATGAGCAGCGCAAGACCATCATGCGGAGCATATGGCTACTTTTGACGCAGCGCGGCACTTCAAAATTTCTGACTGTATACATGGGGTGGTTGATCTTGCTCGAGTGAGCGACGCATGACCGTCCCGGTTAGGCGAGGCGATCAATCCGCCATCATGATGTATGACGGACATTCCTTGACATGACATTAGTGTATGAGGAACATGCTGCGGGGCACGACTGGGCGTGCGACGAGGAAGCTTGCCATGCATTCCTCGTTGGCGTCCACGATAAAAAATTATGGTACTAGTGCGCCTGGGCGTGATGGAGTATTTGAGCGGAAGCATATTTCCTACGCCAGGGCACGTTACGACGACACAAGCGAGTCATCGTCGCTGGGTAATTCGAGCAGAAAGAACTGCTCTGATGCCACTTGTCACGGGATCATTCTCGGACACTAGACCACGTGCAGCGACTAGGCGGATAAGCACATAGCCAAGCCTGTTTTGAGTTTGCAGTGGAAGTTTTATGGTCGAGACGACTATGTCGAGAGTCGCTCTTATAGGCATTCAATCACGGACATGATTAGAGTGTTGGACTACTCGTCATGAGACCGTGACATTAGCGCGTTGCGGCACTAATGTAGACGCTTGAGCGCTTAAAGTCCGAAGGGGCGACGAAGGGACTACGGGACGCCACGGAGGGACACCGATGTGGTTTGTCACTCCACGCTCAAGGTCATGACACTAGAATTAAAGAAAAGCTTACTTGTATTAAATATGATGAAACATAACATATAATTGGGCATCGGAAGGCACTAGTGAACTCCTCCTAGTGTACCGTAGGTATATGAGTCTTGTTACATATTTAATATGCAAAAGACGTATCGTACGGGAACGTCACCTACTTGATCATTCATAAGGACGGCCTTACAAGATAAGTGCCCTAAGGGCGGATAACTTGGTACTCCGTAATATTACGCAGTGTGGAGCGACTGCATGTATTCCATATTTTTGACGCTGAGCGGCCGAGGAATATAAGTTGAACGACACTGGTGCTGCGAGACTTCACGCTTCGTGTCACGGGAAACGTCCGGTGACACCTACACCCACTTCGCCTATATCTTCTGCCAATTCTAGCAGCTCAAGGGTGACTAGACTGGACAAAGCCTCGGAGGGGTGCTCTCGAGCTATGGACAAGCTCACATATCTCAATCACTCCGGCGATTCCCTGCAAGGTCCTATCCCAGTTGAGCTCTCCCGCTTACAGCTTGCGCTTGGGATGGGGCCGGACACGAATTTGATATCAACTCCTGCAAAACACTTATCAACGCTAGGGTTCCTATAGAATATGAACTCGCGCTCGCCGTCAGCTCTCAGCGTCACGAGCACTAGCGTCCGCCCGCGCCCACGTGTCGTACAACACGCCACCATCGTCGATGTCAGTTTCCCTGTGGATGCCCGAGGAACTGCATATGGAGGACGATGAGCAACACCCTGAAGAAGATCAACTCGTTGCTGGACAGCCCCGATGTGCATCCGGAGGCGAAGAGCCTGTTGAGAATGTGCACGGCCCTCTACGTCGAGATGAGGAGCCTGTTCGACGGCCCTGCCACGGTCCTACAGGCGAAGTCTTTGAAACGCGTGAGTGCCAAACTGAGCGATCGCTACCAACCCCCATAACTAGAACAACTTTCTCTTCGAAGGCGGAGAGCTCGAGTGCTGCAGAAGAACGACCTCAGAACAAGGGCATACCGCACACCAGACAGGATCTGTTCAGCAGCGGCTCCATAGATAGCATCGTCGCCATACAACAACTACAAGATGATCTTCTATGCGGACTTCGCAGCCATCATGGTGAAGATCGGGAAGGTTTACACTACTGTTAATTAGCTTGGTCAAGGTTCTGGGTCCATTTCCAACTTTTCCTCACTCTTCTTCCTTGCACCGTCCGGAGTCCGCTCGTCTGTGGTTTCTTGCAAGAGTAGTCGTTCTTCGACCTGCGTTCCTTCGGTGCACCCTGAGTCTGTCTTCATTAGGCAAGGATTTCTACGGCAGTAGATTGGTGCTGGGGGCGCGAAATGAGAAGAGGCCGCTGAACTAAAGGTGTTTCCGATAGGCGTAGTCAAAGTTTGTGTGTGTGTTTTTTGGAATTTCTTTCGCTATATTGCTTCTTGGTATGATTTAAGTGTTATTGATTTTTTTGCTGACTCAAGGAAGCTTCAAAATATATCTATTATTGCTGTTTTTTTAGCTTTCGATTTGTTCTCACTGGCATAGTTCAAAAATCTGATTTTTTTTAATTATTACCTCTACATCTCATTAATTATATTATTATTTAATTCTTTATAACCAAGTACATCTTATTTTTTATGTGTGTTTTTTTTAATTTATTTTATTTAATTCATATTTCTACATCTCATTAGTTGTATTATTTTATTCATTGTAACCAAGTACACGTGGTATTTTAATTATTAATTTGCATATGAAAATAACATGTTAGCTCTTTAAATCATGATTCGATTTTGATAAATTACATAACTCTTTAAATTCAATTATATTTTTGTTAATAAATAAAATATGTGAACTAATGGCCAATATCTCTTCATTTATATAATTAATTTTATTTGAAAATAAAATGAAAACAAAAGTAAATAGTGATGAAAAATTATTCCTATCTCATTAATATTTTATCCCATATGGTTTTTAAGATAATTATTAAATATTATATTTACTAAGACATATGACATTTAAATATATATATATGTGTGTTGGGAATAATGCATCGAAATCGATGAAACAATGAAGAAGAAAAAAATAAACAAATTTAATGTAGTAAAACTCTTTTGATCGAGAGAATTATCTACGGATAAAAAAGGTCACGGTAAGAAGAAATTTCACAATGAATAATAACGAGCAATAGAGAGTACATCATGATAAAATCATAACCCTAACGGCTTAAGTCCTTCGCTTCTATCACGTATCTTCATTTTTCGATTCTTATTTTTTTCTTTCACAATTTTAAGTACAAAATACAATTTCGAGTATATAATTCTAAGCACATTAACTATGTATATAATGGCATGTCATATTAAAATATTTGCATTTTATCACAAGCCGCACCAAATGTCAACGGTAAAGAGTTAATGTGTTTGTTTATTTTGCTTTCATGATTTAAGAATCGGTCTCGAGAGAAGCACTTTTGAATTATACGAATATCAAAATTAGAAAATATTTTGTAAAGACAAATATAATTTTTTCCCAAAATATATGATATTACTTTATATAAAATATTTATTAGTTACTATTTATCAATCAGTAGCAATTTTTTTATAATAAATTAAGTAAAATACATATTCTAATCTTATAAAAGACAAAATATTTTTTATAATAATTTTAAATATTATAAAATGTTAACTTAACCAACATATTATTTTACTTTCAAATCATAAAATATTTATAAATATGTTGTATTATATAAAAATAGTACTTAAAGTTTATATAAAAAATATAAAATTATATTTAAATTGCACGAAGCGCGAATGGATTACCTAGTTATAAATAATACATAAATATAAACATGCTCATATAGTATAATACTATTGTAATAATATACAAGTATTAGGTAATTAACTAATTAAATATGCACATACATTTTAACAAAAAAATTCTTCTTGCGCCATGTTTGTCTCAAGCTAGATCGTGAGTTTCTCATATGTTAGATCAACTTTGTCAACCTGAATCTTGTGCAAACATTTTATTGGGAAAACTCAGTCGGTCTTTCCTCCTTCAAACTAAATTAATCAAATATTAAAAAACTGTTAGGTTTTATTTGGCTAAACTTATAAATTAGTTTGTAAAACTTCGGTGTTTGGTAACTTTAGAAAATGACCGATAAGGAGATATGAAATCTACTTATAAGCAAAATAAAAGTAGATAGAGGATTGTTTATCTTTTTACTAGAGAAATAAGTCAGTTATATCATAACTAACTAATTATTATTAATATAAGTATTGTTATTCAAACATATAACTGTTTAATTCTAAAAATAAATTTCAGTGAATAGAGGTGTTCATCGGGTCCAACCCAACTCGATCACTTTTGGGCTAGGTCGGACCCGATCCGACCTGACCTAGGGTCGAGTTCGGGTTGAATTTGACCCAACCCAACCCGCCAACCTAAATTTTTATTTTTTAAAATTTTTAATTACTTTTTATTTAATTTAAGTGTTTTATACCATCTAAAATTAATATATATAATAATATATTTCAAATAGAAAATAATATATAGATATTTAAAACATTATTTTTTATGCTTAAAATACTTTATTTTGTATTTAAACTAAAATAGTAAAAACTTTGTGTATTAAAAAATTAAAAACCTGACCACCCGACCCGACCCGGGCTTCGGGTCCTATCTCAAAAAAAATTGAAACTCGATCCGACCAATCTCGATCGGGTTGGGTCGGATTTGTTCACGGGTCGAGTCAAACTCCACCTATGAAAATCCTATCAATCAATAAAATATTTATCGATACTTGAACTTATTAGTTATTTTATATCAGTTAAGCCAGACAAACCTTAGTCGTCATTTATTTATGGCACAATCGAGTATGTTGAGACAACAAATATAAAAACCATTGCTTATAGGCAAATTAATAGCTTATCTAGTTGAACATGGTTTTGTTACAAGTTTAAGTTTCGTTAAAATTCATATTAAACAAATATTACTTCAATTATTGATTTAGCATCGTAAAATGGGCTCTTTGAGGCTTTATAAGATGTCTTAATCGATGAATTTTAGTCGTAAAAGGGATATATAATTGGAGTTCTAAATATTGTGAATTGGGTGAACTTTTTTACATTTATTGAACGTTTATTTTGTTATTTCCAATTCTAGAAGGCTTATCTTGTTCGATTAAAATGAGGGTAGAGATGAAATTTAAGGCGGGTCGCACGGCCTAGCATGCACACGGCCCGCGCACGAAAAAATGAGTCCTGTCGTGCCATTCCGTGTCGGGTCGGCCATCCGCACTATTGGCACGACACGACTTTGGCACGATGAACACGGACTTGGCACGACACGACTTTGGCACGATGAACACGGACTTGGCACGACACAGCTTGTTTTGACATGAGTTATTTTTTTAATGCATGAACACGGACCGTGCAATCCCAGCTCGGCCGCACGCCGCAATGACGGAACGCGTCGGACGACGTATTTGAAATTAACACGGACCATGTGAACTTTAACATGGTCTGCGTTTAGAAGAGGACAATGGCATGCTTGATCATTTGAAACTTCAACACGGCCGCGCTGATCAAACACGGCTCATTTTTTATTTTTAAACGAGATTCACAATTTGACAACATGAACACGGAGCGTAGAGTCACAGACGCGATCAAAGTGTGTGACACGGACCGTATTAAGCACAACGTAGGCCGTGTCGAAGGCATTCATTTGCCTATAAAAGACGCGGCGGACCCTTCTTCGATTTTCATTCAAGCTCCCAAAGTGCTCTCTCTTTGCCTCTCTCACACAGTCTCTTTAAAATTCTCTTCTCTCCATTCGTGTTCTACTGTTCTCAAACTCTCTCGTTCTTAATTTTTATTTACATTATAATATTTATTCAGTAGTTATTTTATATTATTATTATATTTATATTATCTCATTCTTAATTTCTTATATATAACCGCATAATGTATAGCGAGATCCCTTTCGTCTATATGGTGATTTTGTTTTATGTACCACTACATGCATGTCCATATGATACACCATATAATACTAATAGTAGTGGTGATTCTACTTCATTATCATCACAGTTATGTGGCGATTCGTCAGGTTATATGGAAAATATTACGCCATCACCTAACTACCAAATTACTCCAATTACATATGTTAATCTTCATGTCATTCATAATCTTAATATTGCTTCAAGTTCTGCAGGTTTCAAAGGAGATTGTGCAACTGCAATTGCGATACCCACATGTTCGTCAATCTCATATGCTCTCGCGCAATGTGAGATAATAGGTAAAAAAAGAAGAACATTAATGTTAACTATAAATTATTTTGAAAAAATATATTAAAATAATCCAAAAAAATAAAGCTATTTGTAAATTTTTCGAACATAATTAGTTTAAAACGACATTTAGAATCACATCTTATAAAGACTAGAGAATAATTTTTAGTAAGTGAATTACCGCAACAAACAAACTAGTTACACAAGCAAATAATTAAGAAGATATGCGTGAAGATTTAGCAAGATATGTTGGTAAAAATACCTCACACATTTGTTGAATGTGAAGTTTTTTTATATTATCAACAAAATTATGTATAAGATGCCTTAAAAATGTTAGTAGAAAAAATGTTAAAGAAGATTAGATTAAATTATATTGTACGAAGAAAAACAAACCAATTAATTATTTTTTATATTCTAAATTCATGTATAGATTGACTAGTGACATATGAACTTATTTAAATTGTGCCGATTTCTTATGCGTTACAGTTAATTGGATTGATACAAATTGGATAGTGAAAATATATATATATATATATATATATCACATTTAAATAAATTGAACATCCTCACAATGGTTTGCAAATTACCAACGTGATAGAAAAAGTAATTAATGAATGTGATTTTAAAGATAAAATTTTATGTCTTATTCTTGATAATGCAAGTTCTAATAATTTCACGGCACAATTTTTTATTTAAAAATTAAATTATCCTTTAAATGTGAATTTTTTCATCTCAAATATGTGTGTCATATTATTAATTTGTGTGTTAAAAAAGATTAAAAGTAGTTGTTAGAGTACTTGAAACTCTTAGATCAGTAATTGTAAAATTATGTCACTCTGGACTTAGGAGACAAACATTTTAAAAAAATTGTCATCGTTATAATATTCCTTATAAAAATTAAATAGTACTTATGACATGCTAAATTTTGTTTTAATTGGGACGCAATATCCAACAGCTGGAATTACTCATTCTGAATGGAATGTTGCTAATGCAATTATTTAATTATTACAAGTTATTTATAATGCTACTTTAGAGTAATCTGTCATTTATTCTTCTACTTCACATTTAATAATTAATCAACTTCATAAAATGACAAGTTCATTTAATGAAAAACATAAACTATCAAATGAATTTTTTGAAATAATTTATTTGATGGAATCCAAAATTTTAGAATATTAAAGTAATTTGCCTCTCATATGAGTTTTAGCAATGACGATGGATCATAAATTTAAGGAATTCGATCCTAAATGGTACACAAGAGAAATTATGAATTGTTTTCCCGAACAATATATAAAAAGTCATACAGAATTACAAATTGATGGTTTTATTAATTTAGAATATGATTATAAAAATATAATAAATAACTTATATAATATTTATGAAGTAAAATTTAGTGTACGTGGAGAATAAGCATCTTGATCGCGTCCACCAATAGTACTTTCATGTCTTCTATTAGAGGGGGCATATCAAGAGGCTCGGGTGAAGGTTATCCAATTCAGTTGCCCCTTGTACAATGAACTGCAATATTACTTATCATGTCCAAATTAATGTGATAGTGAAATAGATTTTTGACCTGGTGGAGATTAAATGGTCGTACATATTTAATTCTTTCCATCTTAGCTCGATATCTTTTAGCTATTTTTTATGTTTACAGTGGCATCAGAATAATATTTTTTTGTAGGTTCAAAGATTTTGAACGAGAGAAGAAATAGAATGAACTTTAAGTCAATGGAGGTTTGATGCATATACTTGAAAAAAAGGACATGAATCCATATTACCATACATGGAAGATGATGTTGAAAATGAATGTCTCCTCAGCTTTTAATACTTCATAAAATAATTGTTGATAAAATATGTAAATCTTACTTGAATTTGTATTTATTGATTATTTTATAATAATCAATAATAATAATAATACATTAAAATTCATGTGGACGTAAGCTAAATTAGCCAAACCACATTAATCTCGATGTTCATTACTATTTTTGCTATATAATAACTTAATACTTAACTATCTATTCGACGTAAGTAACTAATTACCTATACTAGTTATGCATTGTACAATAAATTATACAATATAGTACTATATATTATATTCTCTCTCTCAAACTCACACTCTCTTTTTTGGCATTTTCATATCTTCTCTCGTGTCAAAGATGCAATCTTTTCAGTCGAAATGGATCTAAAGAGTGTCTATTTTGAGAATTATATCGTAGAACTTATGATTTTTGACAAATGCCATTGGGCGTTTGAAAATCATAGTTCATGCATTTTATTGTAGAATCTTATAATCTGATTTCAAGCAAATACTCAAAGTCTCCAACAAAATGTCGGTAATTCATCTTATAACAATATATAATAAATTTGTTTACTTATGTCTTAATAATTAAGAATTAATAATTTAATTTGTTTGAAATTTTAACTATAAATAATTAAAGTAGATACTAAAATCATATGTTGTAGATTATAGAATAATACTAATTATATTATATACTATATAATATACTAACTTAGTAAACACATACATCCTAATCGGTAACTTAGTATATACTATATAGTAACTTAGTTATAAGCTAGTTAAATACTAATTTACTTAGTATAACTTAGTAGACAGTAATTTAGAACTGAACTATCTATCTAGTATACTACTAATATATATTTATTAAATACTTACCAATTAATTTTATGTATAAGGTTATAACTTATAACTTATTAATTATTACTAAATTATTAATTTTACAAATTTATTTGCCTAATAATTATGAATTAATGACTTAATGCATTTGAAATGTTAACTATATAATTATTATAAGTCATGTATTATAGAATAATTAATAATACTAGTTATATTAAATAATAATTTAATAAGTAAATAAATAATTGGAAAAGTTCAAATTGTAAGGAAAAAATGGACCATCCAAGCTAACACGACTCGGCACGGTGGACCCGATCAGATGGGGCTCGGATTGAGTGGAAGTTAGAAACGAACCGTGTGGCACGACACGGCCTGCGGCACGATCAAATACGATTTGACCGGTACCAGCACGACCCGACACGGCCTTATTTTTTCATCTCTAAACGACGATAAGTGGTCGAAGTGGAGTTATTTTAGGAATATATTTTTATAGGTTTATTTTTTCATGTTCAGATAGATGAAAGTCAAACTTTGAAAGTAGACGTGTTTGGATAAATTAAAGTTATTTTCTATGTATTATTTACACATTATTTAATATTCTTTTATCAATTTAGACAATTTATTTAATATGACATTTACTGCATTACCTTTTCACATTATCTACCAATCTCTATTGTCTAACAAAAAGATTATCATTTATTAAATTACCAGCAAAGTGCATTATCTTGTTTATTATGTACAAGTAATATCTGTAGCAATTTTAATGACGCTATACTTTTTTTATTAAAATATCCTTTATTACTAATATTAAGTTAAATATTATATAATATAGCTAAAAACTCAATTCAAAATAAAAAATAAATTAAATAGATATTATTATAACCATTTTGAATAAATGAATATATATAATATTTTAAATAATAGCTAATAATAATATGAAATTCATGTGAATAATAATTATAAAATATTTTCAAATAAAATAATATTATAAAATATGATAATAATTATGATAATAATATTATTTACTATTGCTATATGAATTTTTATATTATTTTTGTCTAAGATTGGAAAGGACAAGAATGAAAAGAAAATAAAATTATATTGTTAATTGGGTGACAATATGGATGGACACCACTTCATAGACAATTTGCATTGCTATCGAGATTAACAATAAATTAAGACAAAGTAAACAAGATAATATAGTAGGCTCAAATAATTTAACTTTATATTACTAGTAATATAGAAATATTACTTGCTAAGTCTATGTTTCACACGAGGATTTTGAGTTTCCGTTAATTCACGAGAACTAATCGAATCGATAGAAAAATTTAGGTTGGTGTTTGGGTGAAAAATGTAATGATGAGAATTTTGAAAGTTAATTTGATAGATAAGTTTTAGTGAATGTTTGTATAAAAGTTAAGAAATAAGAAATTATTTTATGAGATATATAACTATAGTAAATAAAAATATTATACGTATTTATTTATTTAAAATAATAATTACTAATGCATAAAAATAGGTAATTATTTATTTAATTTTGTATTAAAAATAATTCTGTAGCAATATATTAATATTAATTTTGATTAAATCTTTTATGTTATTAATATTATAATTTACATAAATATTAAAATCCAAATCCAAATACAATATATTATTTCTAAAAATAAATGAAAATGTTAATTAATGAAATTATATTATATTAAATATAATATTATATATAAGATTTTTCATTAATTTGATTTAATTCATATTATAACATGATAAAGGTATTTGTAATATATTTTAGTTAATTAATATGATTTTTTATAATTTTATTATACAATACCAAGCAAAATATTTGAACTAATTAATAAAATAATTTTAATTTATTATCAATAAATAATTTATATTCAATAAGAATGAATAATTTAATTTATAAATTTAATAATAATGTATTAATAAATAAATAACATGTACATTGAAAATAATTAAAAGGAAAAAAGAAAAAGTAAAACTAAAAGGAATTAGTAAAAAGAAGAAAAAGGGAAGTTCTCGCTAGTTAAAATTTGCCAACCTAACACACCCTAATTGTTTTATATTTTACTTCGAATTACTACAATCTGACATTATGCTACTATTATTACTTTGTTATTATGTTACATTATTGTTTAATTTATCTACTGCTCGTCGACGTTTGTATGTATATTCTTTATTCGTTTTTTTAAGTGCGATGTGTGTATTATGTATATCATTTTAATTATACTACTCTAAATCCCGTGTGATGCACGGACGATATATATTATAAAAATATATAATATATAATTAAAATATTATAATTTATAATAATTATTAAAACTAATTTATTAGTATTTAAATGTCATAAATATGTTATTGTATTTTGAAATGCTTAAAATTTAATTTAAAATTACCAAGACCCAACATCTAGTTAAATTTTTTTCATAAATAATTAATTATTTTCAACTCAAATTGAATTCTCTAATTTAAATTATTTCGGACACAATTGAATTCATTGCTTAAAAGATGAAATTTCGTCGGTCAGGCACGTGACCCACACGAAATTCCTCGGGCTCGACCCAAACACATTTTCTTATTTTTTATACTACATATTTAAATATTTTTTACATATTATAACTATATTATATAAAAATTATTATATATCTAATAATCCTAAAATTATATATTATTATTAGTTTTTGTATCATCTATTATAATTTATTATTTTTTTTTATATTATTATTAATAGAAATAAATTTTGAGCAAGAAAATTAAAAATGAACCATCCAACTCGTCTGAGCTAGCTTTGTTGAACTATGCATGGACTGTGTCGGGTTGGCATAACGTCAATTCGACATGACACCTTTTATTTTTTAAAATAGACCTTGTCGGCACAACAAAGACGCGTCACAAGTAAAACAAATTGATCGATTCAAGCACGACACATTAAAGAAATTATTATTAAAATTATTTATTTAATCAAAGAACATTTTCTTAATTTAAATATTTGTAATAAAAAAATAACAAATTATGTTTCACAAAGTAAATATTATTTACTTATACATTATCTTTTAGAAATGGCAATTCATTTATTTTAATCATACTAAAAAATTGTTTATAACTAAATTGTGCTAATAAATTTAGCCTACTTTTATTTTTGTTACCTTATATAAAAATCACTATAAGATCACCTTTATTTTCTAAAATTATATTATTGTCCTTTATATTTTAAAAAGAAAATATAAGAAAGATTAATATTTATTAGACTCAAATTGAATTATTATTTTTAATTATTTGTACTCAATTGAAAACATTACTTTTGTTTATTTCGAAAACAAAACATTTATCTTTTAAAAATGAATTATTATTTGTTTTATGACACCTCTACAACACATTTTAAAAAGGAAATATTATTTATTTAATAAAAAAATAATACATTACTTTTTAGAACGGACGTATTATTTTTATTTTATTATATTTGCGCATTACATTTTAGAAAGAGCAGAACATTTATTTCAATCACACTCAAATTGATTAGAAAAAGTAAAAATTAATCTTAATATGACTCAAATTGAAATATCATTTTAAATTATTTTTTAATTTCAAAAATAATAAATTATCTTTTACAAAGAAATTATACCTGCACATTATCACTTATAAATAAAACATTATTTATTTTAATCATACTCAAATGGATGAAAAAGAAATTTTAATTTTAATTTTCATTCACATTGAATTATTTTTTAAAATCTTTTTTAATTCCGAATATGACATATTATCTTTTAAAAATGAATCATGATATTCTTGTATATTATATTTTATAAATAAAATATTACTTATTTTAATGTTAATGCAAGAAATCTGCTTGTTATCAAATTATGCTACTAAATTTAATCGTATTTTTTTTGTTAACTCGTATAACAAAATATTAGAAAATAATTTAAAATGAATTATTATTTTTATTACATTTGTACATTGTCTTTTTTAGAAAGAAATTATTATTTATTTTTATTATATTTTGTGCATTACCTTTGAGAAAGGGAAGATTATTTATTTTAATCATACTCAATTTTATAAAAAAGCAAAGATTAATCTTAATTTGACTTAAATAAAAATTTATATTTTAAATCATTTTTTAATTACGAAAATAACAAATTGTCTTTTAAAAAGAAATGATTATTTACTTGCACATTCTCTTTTTTAAGAAAATATTATTTATTTTAATCATACTCAAATGGATAAAAAGAAAATATTAATTTTAATTTCACTCAAATTAAATCATTTATTTTAAATCATTTTTAATTCCTAAAATGGCAAATTATCTTTTAAAAATGAACCATTATTAACCTACATTATCTTTTACAATCATAATGAAAGAAATCTGCTTGTTATCAAATTAAGAAATTGATACTAATAATATTACATTTCTAAAAGATAATTGGCAAGTATAATAAAATAAATAAGATTCAATATTTTAATAAAACTTCATATTTAATATATTTTTAAAAAATTATCTAACTAAGAGATTAATATAATTTTACCACCAAAGTCTTCTGTGACACATTATCAAGTAATTTGTGTTGGAATAACCAAGTAAAAGTTTATATTTAATATGATATTTCTAATCCTAATACGTAACAATCTATTAATCATAATCCTAATCCTAATAGAAGACAATAATTTAATCCATATTACGATTTGTATAGCAAAAAATTATATGTAATTGACTAAACTCAATATAATATTTCTACATAGACTTCTACCAAGATCCTTTCACATTGAATCCTAATCCTTATATAATACTTGCATATAATTTATTAGGACAAATAAAACTCAATTTATATGTTGATTTTTTATCAATATATTTGATACTAATAATATTTAAAATTTAATTATTTAATAAAAATAAGAAATAATTATATTTAGATAAATATCTTATAATAGAATATTATAGTAGGATTAGTTTTATGATATGTGATGTAGTATTAGGATATATACGTGTGGATAATATTATGATTAGGATTAATTTAAGTCCATATAGGATACCTATTATAAATTATAATTAGTTTAAATATTGTTAATAGACGACATGTTGGATATATCTTAATATTATTAATATTACTACATACGATTTTATAGAAGACTAGAGTATGTTTAAGTTTAGGATAGGATATATACGTATGTATAATATCATGATTAAATAGTTTAAGTTAATAAAGAATATGTAATATTAGTACTATAAATTATAATTATTATTAATTATTATTAATTATTATTAATTATTACCTCTACTTATATATATATATATATATATATATTCATAATAATTTATCCATTATTGAAACTTGAAAGAGAATATCGTATAGTGTACGAGGATTCTTTTATTTTGTCTTCAATTTTCTATTAGTGTTGCTGTACTTATTATCTTATTTATCATTTAAATTTAGAGGATGTTTACTACGTTACCTTCGTAATAATTTGTAGAAAGATTAACACATATACCTATTAGTGCTCTTTGTATTTAAAATTTAGAGTCATATATATATTTTTTATTACGTTAATCTATTCACTTTTGTGGTGCATTTTTACTACTTTACAATTATTTTATCATATTAATATGACAATATTTTCTTTATATCTACGAAATTAATTTTTATTGAAACTGTTTTTAATATTTTCATTGTAGAATATTTAATATTAAATTTTTTTATTTTTTGTAATTTTATTCAATAAAATTTATTTATTTTTTTATACTTTCATAATAACTAAGTAAAAGTTTATATTTAATATGATATTTCTAATCCTAATACGTAACAATCTATTAATCATAATCCTAATCCTAATAGAAGACAATAATTTAATCCATATTACGATTTGTATAGCAAAAAATTATATGTAATTGACTAAACTCAATATAATATTTCTACGTAGACTTCTACCAAGATCCTTTCACATTGAATCCTAATCCTTATATAATACTTGCATATAATTTATTAGGACAAATAAAACTCAATTTATATGTTGATTTTTTATCAATATATTTGATACTAATAATATTTAAAATTTAATTATTGAATAAAAATAAGAAATAATTATATTTAGATAAATATCTTATAATAGAATATTATAGTAGGATTAGTTTTATGATATGTGATGTAGTATTAGGATATATACGTGTGGATAATATTATGATTAGGATTAATTTAAGTCCATATAGGATACCTATTATAAATTATAATTAGTTTAAATATTGTTAATAGACGACATGTTGGATATATCTTAATATTATTAATATTACTACATACGATTTTATAGAAGACTAGAGTGTGTTTAAGTTTAGGATAGGATATATACGTATGTATAATATCATGATTAAATAGTTTAAGTTAATAAAGAATATGTAATATTAGTACTATAAATTATAATTATGATTAATTATTACCTCTACTTATATATATATATATTCATAATAATTTATCCATTATTGAAACTTGAAAGAGAATATTGTATAGTGTACGAGGATTCTTTTATTTTGTCTTCAATTTTCTATTAGTGTTGCTGTACTTATTATCTTATTTATCATTTAAATTTAGAGGATGTTTACTACGTTACCTTCGTAATAATTTGTAGAAAGATTAACACATATACCTATTAGTGCTCTTTGTATTTAAAATTTAGAGTCATATATATATTTTTTATTACGTTAATCTATTCACTTTTGTGGTGCATTTTTACTACTTTACAATTATTTTATCATATTAATATGACAATATTTTCTTTATATCTAAGAAATTAATTTTTATTGAAACTGTTTTTAATATTTTCATTGTAGAATATTTAATATTAAATTTTGTTATTTTTTGTAATTTTATTCAATAAAATTTATTTATTTTTTTTATACTTTCATAATATCTTAGATTATGATTGATTGATTTGTTTAAACTATTTCACTGCAAAGCTACCTATAGAACCATTCCCGATGCAGGACTCAAACCTGTTGACAACCAAACAAGACCAATTGACATTGCTGCATTTCCCTTCCGCACACCCAACCGAGATGTGAGGGATCGAGATGTGTCCCGAATCGCAAAGCAAATGGCTGAGAGCGTCTAATATTAACACGCCCGCACACGGCATGAATCCATTTCGTTCCTCTTCTATCGGGTCAAGCTGCTCGTGGGAAGAGAAAGAGGGGAGTAGGGTTGCAAGAAGCAGCAGCAGCAGCAGCGCCTCTACCAAAACCCTTCTCTCGACCGAGAGCTCTTCGCCTTCTTCCTCCTCCTCTTCTTCTCCTTCTCCTGCTCTCCTCTTCTTCTCCTTCTCCTGCTCTCCTCTTCTGGTCTCTTGATTTGCTGTTATCTTGACTCCAAGGATGGGGTCTTCGCTTCCGCCAAAGGAGGCCAATCTATTCAAGGTCATCGTGGTAAGACACCCTATCCACCATTGATGCCGCTTCTTCTTCCCCCTTTAATAACTGCGACGGAGTTCTATTATAACCGGAATCGGGGGAGTCAATCCCGGGACTTACTCCAGTAGATGCTTCGCTTTTAATGTGATGAGTGGAAACTTCGCCGCCGCTAAGGATTTGTTCAATCTCGGTGCTTTTGTGGTGCATTTGGGTGATTGCGCTGGTGCTTCTCTTATTTTCCGCCGTAGGACATTTTTGAGCTGATAAGGATAGTCTGATTGGGCAGGTTGACCTTTCGATTACATTGTACCATTTGCCAAGGCGGCCTTCTCGAAGGGCTTGCATGGTTATTGATGCTTCGTTGAATTGTGCATTGGGGTTGTAACAACCGGATCAAATTGTACTGGTGATGTTAGTTTCTGGGAAGAAACTGGAAACTAAATGTGTTTTAATGTTTAGTTGCCATGGAAAACTTGTGGAGGAGCACATAAATGATTCACTCCCCCTCGTTTGATATACACTTCCTTTGTATACACGTAGCATTCTGTTTGTATGATGCGTTACCTTCGTAGAAGAATTTGTTTTCGTCAAAGTTCTTTGAACCTGCATGTGAAATAGAACCAGAAGTGATTTCATTGTAAAATGTTTGCCTCTGTACTTGCCTGTTGATTTAAAGTTCCATTCTTCATCCTTATGCAAATTTTGTGTTTTTTCTATAAATGCAGAAATCATATGAGACCAAACAGTACAAGAAGGGTCTGAAGGCTGCTGAAGCTATATTAAAGAAATTTCCTGAGCATGGAGGTAACAAATAAGTTCTGAAGACATGCCTCAGATCAAAAGCTCGTGATTGATTTTGTTTGTCATTGCATTTTGTTCTTTTTTTTGTTGGACTTGATTTCTAGGATCAATGATGTGGGGATTTAAACTTTTAAAGTTTGACGGATATGTGGAGAAGTTAGATGTCTTTTTTCTAACAATCGGCATTTAATAAAAATAATGTAAATGGATAACCCTTGTGGAATCCTTGGCTTATGACATGATGACAGCTGAATGAAAGTTCAGGTTGTCGTATGCATGTTCGCAGTGGAAGCATAATTCCAATCTTGTTCAAATTTCGAGATGCACATATTCGACATTAATGTGCAGTCACCTAGTTTACATGTTGTATTGATTCAAATTCTTGTTTTGGTCTGATCCAACATCCTTTCTGTATGAAATGATGACATCTGCATGGTCAGTCCGCCTGAAACTTCAGGTGGTGCTGTTATTATGCATATGTATGTACTCAGTGGAATCATAGATCCAGTTTTGTTCAAATTTATTAATGCATGCAACATGGAGGATATAGATCACCTTTTCTTCAGCTGCCCAATAGCACGAAGGACATGGCAGGATTTTGGATGTGATTGGTTAGATGTGAGCTCTGTGATAGCATTCCGGTGATCATTTAGACAAGGCGGACATGGTACCAATTTGCAGGTATATGTATAAAAAAGACACTAAATCAAAACAATTGCAGTTTTATGGGCGATATGGCGACAACGCAATGATTGCATTTTCAAGGGAGAAAAGTGTTATGTTGATAACATTCTAATAGCAGCTAGAAACTTGGCGAGTGAGTGGGCGAGATTATAAGATATGTTGTAATAGATACAAGTTTTTATAATGAATAAAAAATGGATGTGAGCACCTGGTTCACATCCTTTATCTTCTCAAAAAAAAAATTTAATGCATGTGCACCTAACTCATATTTGTGTTGACTCAATTTTTTGCTTTGATCTTATTCAACATCATATTAGCATTCCCGTTCTGTATTTCTTATGCCCTCGGAATATCCTTAAAACTCTACATGTTATAGTTATATTTAATTCATTGTTAGGTGGTATTCAGATAGCAGTTTCTCTAATTCGTCCTCTGTAAAATTATGTTAATGCACCATTGTAATTCTTATTGTCTCTTGCTGCTAGAAACCTTGTCGATGAAGGGGCTGACATTGAATTGCATGGACCGAAAATCGGAAGCATATGACCTCGTTCGCCGAGGTCTTAAGGTATGATTTACTATGGATTTAGAATGATTCTTTGCAATATTTATCACAAAATATCTTATATGGTGACTCTTCTTTTCAGAATGATCTTAAAAGTCATGTATGTTGGCATGTCTATGGTCTTCTCTATCGGTCAGATAGAGACTATAGGGAAGCAATAAAATGCTATAGGAATGCATTGAGGATTGATCCAGACAATATTGAGATTTTACGGGACCTGTCTCTCTTACAGGTGGGTTCAATACCAGTTTGACTCATTACACTACTTTAGTTCTCATTTTGTTTATCTTTATCATTTTAATTGGATTAGATGTGAATAATTTTATAATACTTTAACAATTAAATTCTTGTGTGTATGCTATAAGACATTCTTCTTCTGTTGCCTAGTTTTTATTGTTCCCAGTTTGTTGGTCAATTTAATCATTCTAAACTAATAGATTTTTGGATTGTAGCACAATATTTTATCCTTAACATGCATGTTAAAGTTTTTGTACAAGTCATTTGATTTTGATTATAATATTTTTTTATCAAAAGGAGGAAGCATGAGTGAAGGGGCATGCCATAAATGAATGCATCACTATTTTTTTCACTTTTTTAGGGCATCTTTTTACATTTTTTGTGAAAGCTCTGATCAGACTAGCTGTGATATATTTCATATTTTTTTTGAAAGCGATATATTCTCTATTTCATATTTATTGATAAAATACTTGAATATCTTCTCTTCCTGTAGTAACCTTTTTCAGCTGTCGCTAGTTGTCTTTCTCGTTGAGCTATGTAGTTATTCAGGTTAACTAAAGTTGTGATCATAGAGTAGTATATACAAGTTTAGACTGTTTCTGATAAAATTCACATGAATCTCCACAGGCCCAAATGAGGGATCTGACGGGCTTTGTTGAGACAAGGCAACAACTTCTGTCGTTGAAGCCAAACCATAGCATGAACTGGATCGGCTTCGCAGTTGCTCACCATTTGAATTCTAAGTATGTATTAATTTATTGGAAAGCTCTAATGTTTTAACAAAGTTCTGTGAGATCAATATTTCCTGAAATGGGACGGGCTGCATTCATTTTTATGATCTTTTTTGCAAATCCAAATATGCTACCACAAAGTCATGGGTTGTGAAGATTCTGTATAGTTTTGGCTAGAATTGTTTTTTTTGCGAGGTCAATATTTCCCTAAAGCGGAGATGAGTTGGATTTATTTATGATGGTTTTGCAGATTTAAATATACTATTATCTCAAAAAAGAAAAAAAAATCAAATATACCAGCAGTGTTATGGATTGTGAAATTTTTGTAGTGTTGGGTAGAATTATTTGCTTTATTTGTTATAAATTTATCTCCCAAAAACTTCCTAAAAGATTTAGCTCCTAAAAGTTGATATGCTTCCTTAAAAAAAATCAGCTATCATGAATGCTTGCTTTCTTCCTTCCAGGGGTAAGGTAGCGGGAGCATTACTTGAAGCTTGTTAGAAGTAAAAAAAGAAAAACATTGTGTAAAAGGCATCTACATGAGGGTTGGGTTCTATTGAAATCTAATAACATTCTTATGGATACTTTGAATCTTCTCTGTTCTACCAACTATGCCTCACTCGTTTCGTCTACTTAGATCAATTAGTAATAAAATTTTTATAATTTCTTCTCACAACTTTCATTTGCAGCCTTTGATGCTCTGAAATAAATTGATTCATTCCTAATTTGAAATGGTGATGGTTTATCTGTTTTCTATCAATTTTCTTAGTTGCACTTAATCTTAATTTCTGTTTTAGTGGCTTAAAGGCAATTGAAGTCTTGGAGGCCTATGAAGGAACCCTAGGAGATGATTATCCTCCCGCAAATGAGCGTTATGAACATGGAGAAATGCTGTTGTATAAGGTTCATAATATTGTGACATATAGTTTCTATTTGCTTTATCCTTTTACATAATTTATTTGCATGCTATCTTGTAAATGGATCTTCCATGTGTTATCGTATATTTGGATTCCTCGCTTAGATTTTATTACTCCACCAAAAACCTGGCCCTCTGGCTCCTTGTATTGGAATATTACTGAATACAATAACCCCAGGAGTTCATTTTGGGTTCCTTTCATTTATTATTGACACATAATATAACCTTCTATTGTATTTTATTTCTCTTTGTGCCTAATTTTCTTTGAGGATATATGCAGATTACCCTTTTAGTGGAATGTGGGTTGCTTGATAGAGCTCTTGAAGAAATGCACAAGAAAGAATCTAAAATTGTAAGTGTGCTCAGTCCATGCTATATGTTTAGAATGTTGAATTCCAAAAAGAAGCTAATGATGGAAATGTGATGTTGAACGCCAAAAAAACTTCCGCCCTTTCACGCACCATAAGAGGAAATTATTATTTTTTAACTATACAGATCTAATTGGAATATGGTATTCCAGTTATAGTTATCTTGTTTCCTTTTTATATCTCATTAGGTCGACAGATTGG
The DNA here is from genome assembly GCA_030549335.1 of Pontederia crassipes. NCBI lineage: Eukaryota > Viridiplantae > Streptophyta > Magnoliopsida > Commelinales > Pontederiaceae > Pontederia > Pontederia crassipes. The sequence goes on along the minus strand of CM060188.1, from coordinate 19,327,310 downwards.
CATTCAAGGAACTAATGGCTTCACTTCTACTGCAACTTGGTCGTTTAGAACAAGGAGAAAAGCTATATAGGGCCTTGCTTTTTATGAATGCAGACAATTACAGGTATCTTGCTTATTTCTTTATAAATTTGGTTCTTGAATGGTATATCGAGTCTGGAACACTATTAACAGGATATAACTATTCTCTTTTCAGTGAAATACAACTAATATTTTCTTAAGTTAGCTTATTTCTACTAATATTGGAAATGCATCCATTAACTTGTGGTAGTTTTCAAATCTTTATTTTTCTGCATTTACTCTTTTCATCTTTTATATTAATAAAATAAATTCTCTTAGCTATGTTCCTTCTCCAAAAGAGAGAGCATGTTTTCTTGTCTTTCAGGATGTGCTAGTTCCAGGGAAAAAAATCCCTTTGGTCTTGTGTTTGACAAGCAGAAAATCTTGGTCAATTGAATTTTTTCGGTTGGCTAAGAAGTTTCTACAACTGTGCGAAAAATATTTTCCATCAGTTTGATCAGAAAATATGTTTCATCATGCACTGTCTCTGATGCTATATATATGAAAAATATTTTTCATCATTTTGATCGGAAAATATGTTTCATCATGTTCTGTCTCTGATGTTTATATGAAGTAAATAGTTTAGATTTTTAAAGGATGAAACCGTGTTCTCTCTCTTTAAAAAAAGGAAAGAAACGGTGAGCACAAATTATTTTCCTAGAAATAATTTCCCTACGACTTATTTTTTACGAAACAAATGCAACCTAGTCTCTCTTAAAAAAAAAATGCAGCCTTGATAATTTTTAAGTTTTATCAGCAACCTCTTCTCACCGTCAATTGTTGAAACATGTGTGAACATCTTGAATAAGCCTACGATGTACTCAAATGGCTCCAGCTCAAATGCTTGATCTTTGGGGAGGAGCAATGCTACATTGAGAATATTGTGATCATGTGGTCTTTTTCTTCAGAGAGTGGGGCAAGTTTATGAGTGTGCAGTGTGAAAGGCTCATATCTCTCGTGCCTTTTGTTTTCTTGTTTTGATAGATCAACTGGTACATTTTATAGCTTTTAATGGAAATCGGAAGCCTCGAAAAGCTTAGTACGCATTCATTCATGTTTCAATGGAAAGCGTCCCATGTATGCGTGCCTTAAAAATGTTCTAGCTTTATGTGCATAATGGGAGTGGCACATTTATTATTTTTAATCGTATTTCTTATAGCAAATTAACTTCAGATATTTAATCACCCAAAAACAAGCTTATCCCCTTCTGAATGCAATTGTGGATAATTCTAGATAGGATAAATTACAATCGATTACCTAAAAGGTAAACTATGCAAAAAAAAAAAAACATTTTGATGCAAGTTTTCTGCAAACGGATTGGAAATGGTGTTTTGCAAAGCGACAACTAAGTAACAATATGATAAAGGCAATTAATGTAGAGTTAAAAAGAAAGCAACCAAATGCCTTTATGAATGTAACTGTGTAAATTTCCAGCATTTACACTGCAACATTGGTCGTCCATTCTCGTTTAAAAAAAAATTAAAATGTAGTATCTTCTAAAAAACATTAATGTAGGACCATCTAATTTTGTTGACACTTCTTTGGTAACATTTTAGATATGCATGTTGTTGTCGGATGTATTTTGCTGCATCATGTGTGTGTGTGTATGTATATATCACACTGTCACCTCTGTGGCCAATAAGCGAGAAGTTATTTTGAGTTTTCATTTAATGATTATTTTGTTATCATTGATTAATCTCATATCTTACTTTAATCAGGTACTTCGAAGGCTTGCAGAAATGCCTTGGTCTATATTCTCGAAATGGTCAATATACAACTCATGAAATTGAAAGATTAGATGCTTTATACAATTCTCTTAAGGAGCAATATACTTGGTCAGTTGCAGCAAAGGTAAAGCATCCTTTGTCAATTTCCATGATTCTAGCCTGGCAATTCCATTCATGGTTTTTCTATGTTAAGAATTAAATGTTATATAAAAGCATGTGAATATTCTCATTTTCTGGTTTGTGACATTTTGTTCCTAAATACTTTCCTTGTGTATTTTCTTGGTGAATGTTGTGTAAAGAAATAATTCTGTTACCCCTAAAAAACTCTGTTTTAGGAAGAAAATTGATTTCATCCTTTAGAAGAATTTGGAATGTTAACCCGTTCCCAATGTCTAGTTTAGCAAGATGTTGGGGAGAAGATTGAGTTGGTCCATTAGAAGGATTTGAAATGCTATGGAATTCATTCCCATTTTCTAGTTTATCAAGAATGATTAAGTATTCCAGTGAAAGATAGGGAAATAGTTAAAAGTTACACAGAAGTTTTTAGTTACAAATGCTGTGTTCTATTTTCAAGGAGAATATTTTCTTGATTTTTGTGTTTGTCAACTAGAAGATTCCCTCTCATGCCATATGTATAAAAACTAAGTTTTTGTTTTTGCCGACATGGCAGAGTGGGAGATTTGTCCACATAGACGCGTTAACTGAAAGATAGGCAATAGTGGGTCAAGCTGATCATATTCGCAGGTGTTTAAAAGTTGGATGACCCCTTGCTTACAAATCAAAGTTAACTGACCGAGTTGGAAATGTGGATAAAGTTGGGCGAACGAGAAATTTATTCCCATATAAATTGGTTGAATTTTGCATGTGGACTATACAAGTCTCATGTCAGTAACAAGAAGGGAGGAATCACAAGATTGTTCATGTTTCTTTTCTTTTATCGAAGAGTCTTCCATTCCTCATATAGATGCCCTATATCCTATATTTTTTTTACGTAAAACCATTTAATTTTGCCTTTTTTGTGATTAAGTTGTCAGAATTCATAAGTGTTATATGTTGAACCAACTGTTATTATCTGGAAATATATTCCTAAAAAATTATCTGAAAATATAATCTACTTTGGTCGGTTGGTCAAGGAAACTCACTGTCAAAGTTTCAAGGCATTTGGTGAAGGAACACATTACATTTGACTAGTTTTCTGTTAACCATGGTTGTGTGACTTGTTTCCTTTTTCATTCTAAAAAAAACATGACACCTCAGATTGTATCTTAGTTTTTCTAAGATATTTCCTTGTGTCCTAAAAAAGAGATTTCCTTACGTTGCAGCCCCTTCATTTGTAGTTCATTACTTTTTTTCCTTTTTCTGTACACCTTTCTTCAGTTTATGATGTTTTCTAGTCAGTTTCTACTTACATCCCTTTTAGCTTGATGTAAATTGTTTCTGGCTTTCAGAGAATACCTCTAGACTTTCTACAAGGTGATAGATTTCGGGAGGCAGCCAATGATTACGTTAGGCCTCTCTTAACTAAGGTTGTTTCACAATATGTTCTTTTTATTGATCACTAAATTATTTTCTTTTTCTTATTTTTCTTCTGTTTTTTTGTTTGCTTAACATCAATTTTCTAACTGTTATCTCCAGGGTGTTCCATCTTTGTTCTCTGATCTTAAGCCCTTGTATGGCCAGACTGATAAGGTACATGGAACATTTAACACAATTTCTAACTTTCTTCCATTAGGGAGGCTTCAAGTTTCTCCATTTTATATGATTTTATTGTATAGGCCACCATTCTGGAAGAGTTATTTCTTCAGCTAGAGGACTCGGTCAGAACAACCGGATGCTTTCCAGGGAGGTAATCTTTAGCTTCTTTGTGATAACTGTGTTTCATTTGTATTCGATAAGAACTATTTGAATGAGGGTTTGAGCAGTGAGGGAAATTTACGGCACTTCAAATGTCATTGTTGGTAGTTTTGAATGAGAGATGTGAGGCATTTCAGTACATTCAGGAGTTCAAATGTGGGGATGCACGACTTCTATTCTGTAAAGCAAGATTAACATCTATGCAGCATGCATTGTGCCCGTAGATTGGCAAAATGATATCAAGCTATGCTGTGCAGCTATGTGCTGGTAGCAAACAAGTGGTCTTGACTCCTCAAGAACACAAAAAGATGACAGAAATAAAGTCACACGTCCTCATGCATATTTCAGAGTGTTGATATGATAAGTTTAAGAATTCTAGCTTATTGATTTTTTATGTGTCTTTTTTTTTGTTGTAGTTTGCAAAAGGAACCTCCTTCTAGTCTTATGTGGATCTTGTTTCTGGTATCCCAGGTTTGTCCCAATTTAACTTTTCATTTAAGATTGCACTGTTCCAACAATCTTGGTCAGGTTCATATATTCTGATTGTGATGCAGCATTATGATAGACGGAGCCGGCATGGTTTGGCTCTAGCTAAAATTGATGAAGCGATTGAACATACGCCAACTGTCACTGATTTATATTCGGTTAAGGTTTGTGTCATCTTTCCTGGCATTGCTTTTCTATCAACTGGGAAAAGGCATCTGTCTATTTCTCCTTGCATTGTTTCTGAGAGGAAGTCTCCTTGTATTATGCTGTGTCAATGTCATTACAAAACATTGATATATCCTAAAGGTTCTGCGATATTCATGTTCTGCAAGTTATTTTGTAACCTGATGATAAACATTTTTCTCTACGCATATTCAAATTTCAAAACATACAACATTTTCTTTCCTATCAGTGCATCTTTCCTTTTGGAGACATTCCTGTAAGTTCTTGGGATATGTACTGAACCTATATCATGAGAAAGAATATGTCCTCTTGTTGATCACAGGCTCGAATACTAAAGCATGCTGGTGACATGGTAGCAGCTGCTGCTTTGGCAGATGAAGCAAGGTCAATGGATCTTGCTGATCGTTATTTAAATAGCGGGTGTGTTATGCACATGCTAGAGGCTGACCAGGTATTTTGATTTTGAAAATTGCATTTTTCCACTGTAAACAATTTCTTCTTGGGCAGTTCTTTTCCTCATGACAATCACAGTTATTTTTTCCAATTATTTAATCGGTCAAGGTTGGACAAGCGGAGAAGACAGCTGCTTTGTTTACAAAAGATGGAGATCAACATAATAACCTTCATGACATGCAATGCATGTGGTAAGCACTTGGGGCCCCATCTCTCCGCAAATTTTATAATTTATATGGGATCCTTATAACTTCTGGTGTCTGGAAGGTATGAACTTGCATCTGGAGAAAGCTACTTCCGTCAAGATGATCTTGGGCGGGCATTGAAGAAATTCTTAGCTGTAGAAAAACATTATGCAGATATGACTGAGGATCAGTTTGATTTTCATTCTTATTGTCTACGGAAAATGACTTTGCGGGCCTATGTATCAATGCTAAAGTTTCAAGATAAACTTCACTCACACAAATATTTCCATAAAGCAGCAGCAGGAATTATAAGGTGATGTTTCTTCGAAATATATGCCGGTCTTACTATCTAAATTTCTTGAGATAGTTTGTCATCTTGACTTTTCGCTTCTAATTTCTCTTATCTCTGTTTCTATTTTGTATTTGGTTGGAGTAACATGTTTCATTTAACCTCTAACTATCTAAACTTCTTCAAGTAGTTTGTTATCTTGTCTTTTCATGTACTTATTTCTGTGATCTCTATTCTTATTCGGTTTTGATTGGATTAACATATCTCAGTACTTCTACTTGATCTGGTTTAACTTTGTAAATTTGAAACTTTATCCTTTCAAATTCTTTGAAGGATGTCTGTCAAAAAATTCTTTGAACGATGAACAGTCAGATGTTATTCCTAATTTTGACATAATGATTAGCTATTTGTTTAACGTTTGAATTTTGATAGTGTTGTAGTTTTTTTTAAATCTCAAATGCACTTCTATTTCAAATGTTTGTACATTTGGAATGTGACGGTATATTGTTTTGGTTGAAAATGATTCTCATTTGATTTTCTAAGATACTGTTATAGCAAGAAGGTATATGGAAGTTATCAACTAGGTGGTGTTTTGTATTGATGCATGGGTATTTACATCACAGATGCATGTATCAAGTTTTGTAAGAAAGAATTTTTAGTGTTAGATGTGATGTACCTGGCCAGTCAAATATGTTGGACTTAAGTTGTTTGATTTTGATCCATTCAATTTAGTTATTTGCTACTTCTTGCCTTCTATATTTGGCCTGTTATCCCTAGCCGACCACAACACTTAATGCAGTTTAACACAAGATAGCAGACCAGGGCTATTAACATAATGACTAAAGCGGGGTGGGGGTGGGGGGGTGGGGTGGGGATATGGCAGAGCAATACCAGCATAACAGCAGAGTGGAAGGGGGAAGAAATTTCTTGGCGAAAAAGTGGGTTGTCACGTTGAGGAGGCAAGTGGGAGGTAGTGGAGGAAGAATGGACGAGTTAGTGGACTTGTGGGATGAACTGTAGCATGCCCCTTCTGGTGCTGATAGGCAGAGGTCCTTATGGGACAAATCTTTGGGGCTGCAATGGTCTTTGTTGGGGTGGTGGTGGAGGGTGGCTGCAGAAGGTAGAAGCGGTTGTGAGTGGGCAGAGGAAGCTAACAATGGTAATCTTCCTCTGAAGGTGGGGTAGGAACCTGGAAATAATGTCAATTGTGGAAAGGGGAGTGTGGACGTGTGGTGTATATCAACAAATGCACGTTTAGAGAACAGCATTAATAATGCTGATGCAAGACTCTGCATCACTGCCACACATTTTTTAGTGCACAATCACACACCCCTTTAAGTAATTGTCTAAATTTTAGTAGCAAAATGCGTCACTTGGGTTCATGGTCATGTTACCTTATTTACTTATACAAAAGAGTGCATCTTATGTGTTCTTTTTTTCCCTGAATTTAGGTGCTATATTAAGTTGCATGATTCTCCATCAAAATCAGCAACTGAGGAGACTGGCGACATGTCAAAATTGGCCCCTTCTCAAAGGAAGAAAATAAGGCAAAAACAAAAGAAGGCTGAAGCCCGTGCAAAGAAAGTAAATGTTTCTAGAAGTTGGTGCCCTTAAGTTGTACTGCTGTTGGTGCATGCTAATGAATTCTCTTTGATCCTTTCTCTAGGAGGCTGAAGAAAAAGTTGAGGAGTCAACATCATCTGGCATGTCTAAATCTGGCAAACGTCAAAATGCTAGGGCAGTAGATTTGGACCCCCATGGAGAAAAGCTCTTGCAGGTTTTTTAATTGAGACCTTTCATTACCTTTCAAAAGAAAAAAAAGAGTCCTTTTATTGCTGTAAAAGTTAATTCATTTTGTGGTTCTAGATGGATTGCTCTATGTTTCTGGTTCATATCTGGCAGGCAATATACAGATTATAACATTGGACATTTGTACACTAATGCCTTTGTACCCACTATTGTTATTTGAATATTAGTTTCTAAAATAATCATTACATTCCTTCATATGTTCTTCAGTGGGGTTCCCCCTCAAAATAATGTTCTTCAGGGTCTTCATTTCTGTGGGCCTCTATAGATTAGAGGGGTTGTTTCTCAAAACCTCTTGTATGATTTGATATGGAGGTATTTTGTGGTATTGTGAGCACTGCTTCCACAGCAGCGGTTACGATATTTCTAACCATTTCTTATCATCTTTGAAGTAAGAGTATTTTCTTTGGAGGTTTCATGTTTGTTTTTTAGACCAGCAGTGTTATATGGTAGTGAATGTTGGGCTATGAAGGGACAACATGAACGTAAAGTGGGGGTAGCCGAATGAGGATGTTGAGATGGATGTGTGGTCATACAAGATTAGGAATGACCATATACGTGAACGAGTCGGAGTGGCTCCTATTAGTGAGAAAATGGTAGAGAATCGTTTGAGATGGTTTGGTCATGTTCAGAGAAGACCATTAGATGCGTCAGTAAGAAGAGTAGATCAAATAATCTGGAGTCCGATTAAAAGAGGGAGAGGGAGGCCAAGGCGGACACTTGGCGAACTAATAGAGCAAGATCTATTGGTGAATAATATACCGAAAGGTTTGGTTACTAATAGAGCGGAATGACGTCGTATAATCTATGTAGCCGACCCCACCTAGTGGGATAAGACTTTGTTGTTGTTGTTTCATGTTTGTTTTTTGTTATTCTGGCAAAATGCAAGAACATCATGAATAGGATGATTTCTTTTAGAGTATTATTATGATTCCATGCTTATAGTTCTTTAAGATCCAGATTGGTTTCTAGCTCAAAGCTTGAAAATGATCAGTTGATTAGCCTGTTGCATTCATGTAGTTATGGGTGGCATTTAACCTCCACAAATATGCAGGTTGAAAATCCATTATTGGAAGCTACAAGATATTTGAAATTGCTTCAGAGCAACTCATCTAACTCATTGGAAACACATATTCTCTCTTTTGAGCTAAACATGAGGAAGCAAAAGATTCTGTTGGCATTTCAGGTAACATCAAAACAAAAGGCCTTAATTTCCCGAACCTGTCCTATAACACAGTTCTTTATGTTACAATGATATATCTGAGGGCCGTACATTTTATTATTTGTTATTCATATAGCAAACTCCGCCTATGTTTTATAGCCGGTCCCAAGCCCGGATAAAGGAGGAGGGTTGTGTTAGGCCCCGACAGCCAGCGTAAAACCCTGTCGAATCTCATGAACATGGATCGACGAATTGGCGTCGTATGATCCATGTAGCCGACTCCACCTAGTGGGATAAGGCTTTGTTGTTGTTATTCATATAGCACAAGTTTTTCATCCAGCTGTAAACTTTGTTTTTTTACAGGCTGTCAAACAACTTCTTAAGTTGAATGCAAATGATCCAGATTCTCATAGGTGCTTGGTAAGTGACTCTTGCTACCAGACTTGGTCAAATTCTATACAAATAGATTTATCTTGAACTGAAGAGCACCACCATACCAGAAGTGGTTAGAGCTCAAATTTCTTATATATCTTTTTATGCCAAGAGAAAAGCTGACTCCATTGTGCTCTATTTAATCTATTGCCAAAACCTATGTTCCTAAAATGTGGTCAGTTTCTATATGGATAAGCTTCTAGACATGTTCCTGAAAAAAGGTGTACGTTTGATATTGGGCCAGGATCAAGATGTTCTTAATTTTTGACCTATCCCAATCTAGTTTGAAGCTGGTAGAGTAAAATTGGGCGCTGCCTCGTGTTAACCCTTGTTGGTACTTTCCTCAGAAATCCAAGCCGGGACAGCTGGATGTCCCTCTTATTCCTGCCCGTATGGGATCAGACTTTGTTATGTTTCAAGCCTGCTAAGGCTTGCCCGAAAAGCAAGGTTTTGTAATATTTGATTGACTAATTTACTGTATCTTCTACAGGTAAAATTTTTCCACGCTATCGGTAGCTTTTCTGCCCCTGAAACTGATTCTGAAAAACTAATTTGGAATGTTATAGAGGCAGAGCGGCCAGAAATAAGGTGCTTGCATTTTTCTGGAATACGGCCTCTTATTTGCAATTATTTCTTTATGAAGGAAAATAAGTATGTTTTTAGTTTGATAGTTGTAGTGGTTTTCTTTGCAGTCAGTTGAATGGAAAGTCACTTATTGAAGTGAACACATCTTTCCTTGAGACACACAAAGGTTTCTTTCTTTTCCCAGCAAACTTAAAAGAATAACTGCTTGTAGCGATCTCTAAACAAAGTTGCCTGTAGCAGTTGTTTTATCCTTTCTTCTTTGGACTTCTAGATTCGTTGATGCATAGAGCTGCAGCTGCTGAAATGTTGTATACCCTAGAACCTGATAAGAAGATAGAAGCAATCAAGTTAATTGAGGAATCTACAATCAATAATGCATCAGGGTAAGTGCTTTAAACTAGGTGTTCTCTTCATGATCCACAGTATCAAATGCTGTCTGCTTATGAAAGCAAACACTGATGTGTTTCTCATCTTCTACAAGCAGGATTGGGGCACTTGGTCCACAATGTGAACTTAAAGACTGCATTGCAGTCCATAAGTTACTTGAGACAGTCTTCATGAACCAAGATGCTGCATCTAGTAAGTACATCCGTTACAGTCGATCAAGTATTTTTATGTCTGTTTTTGTGTCATACACACAATTTAGGCACACGACTGTTCTGGAAATGTCCTATTCCTACAATATAATTTGTCATTTCCAGGATGGAAGGTACGGTGTGCAGAATATTTCCCGTACTCCACATACTTTGATGGTTGCAGAAGTTCTGCGGTTAGTAATAAAAATATGCAGAATTTAGCTGAGAATGGAGATGTTGCATGTCAAGTATCAGAAGATGCAGATTCGATAAGCGGAAAACTGAACCATTTCAGTGACCTAAAGATTCAGTAATTCTTTAGGATTTTGGTCTTTCCTTAATTGGTTTCCTGCGGGACATGGGAAATGTAGGAGTGAGCATTCCAAACATCAAACTCTGCTGCGGTCAGGTGTACGAAGCCGAATCATAATGAAGCACCAAAAACCCATCAGTGGTGCTTAAAGTTTGTGACTAACCTTACTGGATTATTAGGTTCAAACTTTAAAATTGATGGAAGCTCCCCCTTTCATCATACAATGAGCCATTTATTGTTGAGGCATTAGCTTATAGTACTATGCTTGAAAACGGTCAGGCAGCTTGTCGCCAGTTTTTTTTATTTTTGAGTGAATCAAGGATTTTGTAATGTTTGTATATTTCTCCCAGTGGACTGTATTTTTTGGGGTAAATCTTTGTTCCGAGGAAGCCTAAATTTTGACAAGAAAAAACAATGTACAACGTCATTCTGCCTTTAAAGACAATAATTCGATGCTGTGGGGTTATTTCATGTGACGAGCAGCATATCTCATCTCCGTGTTGGGTTCCGAGGTGCTACTTTTGTCATCTTTTTCTTTTTGACCAAAATGTGTTTTTGGCCTTGATTGTGTGCTCTTGGCAATCGCAAAATGTACTTTTTTTTTTCAATTTCAAAGGAAGGCGTAAGGCCTAATCCAAGGAAATAAATAAATTTAAAAATAAAGGATGCATGACTACTACATTTACGAGTGCCGCCGTTCTGTTTCTTTTGTGAATTTAATGCTACTGATTTTTATGTACGATATCAAATGTTTTTTTTCATCTTCAAACTTATTTTATAGAATATTCTTTCGATCAGGAATATTCAATTTTTCATGTGACGAGGACGTCGGAAAGAGGGAAAGTATTTTTTAAATATTTTTTTATTATTTTGCTGACGTTACGTGGCAGAAAGAGTGTATCATTACGTCAGCAGATCGATCGGAAAATCAGATATTTTCGATCGGGAGGATATTTTATGCAATAAATTTGAAGTCGTTATTACAAAGTGAAGTTGAAGGAATCATTGAACAAATATGAAAGTTGGAGGATGTAATTTACCTTGATGTATAATCATTCAATTTCCCCGGCCAAAGTTAAGATTGTGCTCACTTATTTTCGACCAATTTATGGTTGCCTTTTGCCCTGTTTTACGGAAGTTGAATTTTGGGGTAATCAGTCAGAAGCGGAATAAGCCATTATCATTTTAACTAATCTTGGTGAATGTTTTTTTGGTATTCTTTTAGCATATTCCTATTACCTTGGAGCTGCATCATTACATCTTGAAATGAAATTTGGATATGTAAAATCAATTACTCCTAGTTTATCTAGTAACTATAAACACTGTTGGTTTGAAAGAAAAAATAATGGGTCGGATTTAAGTTAGACTCGGAGCCAACATCTTTAGATTACGTATAAATATAAGTTTTTTTAGTGAACGTGAAATAAATACAAATTTAAAAATATATACCATCATATTGTTTAAACATTTGAACAAAAGTAAGCATAAATATTCGTTCAAAAATAAAATAAAAATTCTATGTAAAACAAACAAGAATTAAAATAAATAAGCATTCCCATTATATTGTATAAACTTGTTATTGATGCGATATTGTCATGTTAGGTTGGTTTATATATATATTTTTAAAAATATTGTGCTACTATATTTAAAAGAAGATTAATCAATTATCGTCCATTGCGATGATGGATAAAAGATATTTAGATGATTAATTTATTGACCATCATAATTTAATAATAACTAATGGTCGTTTATTTAATAATATTATCTCTGAAATAAATAGTACAGCTATTAGATCCATTTTTTTGAACCCATTAGCGGTTTAAAATATTTTGCATCCCGGTCGCGGTTTAATACAAATGGATCGACTCCGGTGGATCGGCCGAGTCAAACCCGTTCACACTATATTCTTGCTACAGTCAACAATTGTGGGCTTTTGACTTGGATTAGGCTCACATTTTCTAAGGGGCTTTCCCGTGGACTCATAAGCCTTGGAGTTGGGTCCATTATGTAGTGAGCCATGCCAATGGGATTTGAACACACACAAAATGTTGGATATTGCCACGCCCGTTTCCTGACCAATGCCCCCCTTTCTCTGCCCCTCGTCTACGCCCCCGCCGCCCTCCTGTCCATCGCGACCTCCAGGAACCGCACAAAGCCGAAGGGGGTCGGAATATCAACAGTCCTCTGCTCGCTGCCGCTGCTGGCGACTTCATCCCTTCCGACTTCACCGTCGGCAACAGTCTCCGCCGGCGATCTCATCTTATCGACTTTTACTTCGACGACCGCAATGTCACATCGAAGGCCGCGAGCCTATTTGCTTTTGCGGTCATGTTTCAGGTTTGCGAGCGTCAACGCTTCTCTTGCGAAGTACACGTAGTTTTTACCCTTTTCCTCGGTCGAAATCTGGAGCATAGTCCATGAATGATCATAGGGTGTTTGTTATTATGTGAAGCAACTCACAGTGGGGTTTAGACCCAAACCGCACTTTGTTAAACTGCTACAAACCAAAGGGGTGACCATCTTCTAGGTCTCCGACGACTCCATCATCCCCGTCTTTTTGGTAATTTTTTTGCGCTTTGCTACAGCCGTTTCCGCTTCTGCTGACCAAAAGCAACTTGTAGAACAAGCTGTGGTTGCAGAATGCAGAGAGACAGCGACTGTGACTGCAACTGTTCTTCCGGAGACTCGTTGGATTACTAACTGACGTTTATTTTGTTAGAAAGGATGTTGCTTTCCTAATATTGAAATGTGATGCGGCCGCTGGTCATTCTAACAAAAAAAGAAAGTTCTTTATTGGTTAGAGGGAAATGATGAGAAGGAAAAAAAAAGGGAATCCTTTCTCTTGGTTGAATTTAAGTCGAAAGGAGAATGCAGGGAAACCTTTTCCTTCCATTTTTCGTCAACATTTTATTTTTCTTCAAATCATGATGGAAATGAGTGAAAAGATATTAACATATATTTTCAAACATATAAATATACATATAAAAGATAAGATCATTTAAAATCATTCATTCCTTTTTCTTTTCTTTAATTATGTCAACTAAATAAGAGTAATTATTCACTTTCATTCTTTTTCATTTCCTTCTCCTTTACTTTTCCTTCCACTTACTTTTCTTTAAGATCTTAACTTGTTTGAATTGAGAGTTTTGAAAGAATGAGTCGAATGAGAAGTACATGTAATATTCTTATATTATTTATAAGTAGAGTGGAGTGGAGTGATCATAATTTTTGTTTCACCAAATTGGTGGAACGAGGAATACATAATTTTAGATTAAAGTTAACCTCTCTTTTTTAACTTTTTTTAAATTTTTTATCTCATATCAGTGTTACATTGATAATTTGATATAATATTTTTTAGTTTTACTATTTTAATTTATATTTATCTTTCATTTTTTATTTTTTAAATCTCTCTCTCATGTTAATGTTACATTTAAGTAATATTTTTTTGTTTGCATGTTGTTTTTAATTTATATTTATCTCTGATGTTTAAATTTTTTAAACAGACGAATAAAATAATTATGTGAGAAAATAAAAATGTAATAAAAAAATTAGAAAAGTGGGTGGGGGAAATATAAAGAGAAAAGTAAATTAAGTAATAAAAAACTATATGATATACTTATGTTACTCATTAGATATTATAAATAGTTTATATATAACGAAAGATAAATTTGACTTTTACAAATAAATAAAATTTTAGTATTCAGATTTATCATCTTCCATAATTTGTTATCAAAATATGAACTTGCTAAAGACACATCTCAGTGTACTCTCATTTCTCACCTCACTACTCTATCTCACTCCTCTATTAATTAATTGTCAAAAGTGATGAAATAATAAAGTTTATCTAACAAAAAATGTTCTATTTTTCTGAATTGAGGAAATGACGAATCTTTTCTGCATACCATTAGCATATATCTGAAACCATCAAAATACCAGTTTTGGTCAGGAAATTGTAGCATTCTCGTTGTTTACACTTTATTTGCATTGTTTAACATCTTTTCATGGTTGTTTCTTATTATAGTTTGGTTTCTGGTTGCCAACTAGCAGCTAAATTTGTTGATGAACATGGTTGATTGAAAAAAAATGATGAAAAGTTCTGGAAGGAACAATGGTTGCCTTACTCAAAAGCAGCGATGCCCATGTGGCGTCGAACAATGTTATATCAAAGTGGACAGCGATGAAGATGAAGCATCAACGGAACCTTCAGTGTCCATGGAAACAAACCTTAAACAAGGAACAAATCATACTACTACGACTGCTGAGGATGTGACTGTCAATTCTCCTTATGTGGGACAATGTTTTCGAACTGATGAGGAAGTGCAAGAATACTATACTAACTTTGCTAGGAAAAATGGTTTTGCTATCAGGAGAGAGCGCTCAAAGGGCAACTCTTCGCACCCGTTGGGAGTTTACAAGCGGGAGCTTGTATGTCACCGTGCAGGATCATCGCTCCCTAGGAAAACTGCAGAACTTAAACGGCAGAGGAACAAGAAATCATCCCGCTGCAAATGTGAGGCACAGATGATAATTAAGAAGAATGTTTCAAAGGGTATAACCCAATGGATAGTTGTGCATTTCAGTAACAATCACAACCATGAGCTACTGGGCAGTGAAGAAGTGCGGCATCTCCCTGCCTACAGGAATATACCACCGATTGTCCGTGAGCGGATCTTATGTCTTGCAAAAACTGGTTGCACTGTGAATGTTATTATGAGGGCACTTGAAATGGAAAAGGGAGGAAAGTCAACTCAATTATCATTCACAGAGAGGGATCTGAGAAACTTCCTTCAAGCATCTAAGAATATTGATCGAGAAAATGAAGGATTGGAACTTCTTAAGGTGTGCAAAGTTATGAAAGAAAAATATTCAGATTTCCGTTACGAGTACATATTGGATAAAAATGACGCCCTTGAACACATTACTTGGTCGTACCCAGATGCCATTCGCGCATACAAGGTGTTCGGTGATGTGGTGATTTTTGACACAACATACCGTTTATATGCATATGACAGGCCTGTCGGAGTGTGGTTTGGTATGGATAATTATGGGAATTTCATCTTTTTCGGTTGTGTTCTATTGCAAGATGAAAAGCCACCATCATTTAAATGGGCTTTGGAGGTTAGCATACTGCAGTTGATTCTCTATTATTTACCAATTCCTTTCCTTTTTTCACTTTATACTGAGAGTGAATTCTTCATAAGTTCCTTACATCTGAATAATTGTTTTTCTCTGTTCTTGTAGTCGTTTATCCGTCTAATGGATGGGAAGTTTCCGCAAACGATAGTGACAGACCTTGATATGGTACTGCAAGAAGTTATGATTAATGTAATACCGAACACAAAACATGCTTTTGGTATATGGTATATAATGTCTAAATTATCAAGCTGGTTTTCTTCCCTACTTGGTCCTCGATATGATTCATTTGTGTCCGAGTTTTATAGGATCTATTGTTTAGATAATGAAGCCGATTTCATGCGTCAGTGGGGGCAGATGATTAATGAGTTTGGAGTAGGCTCTGATAGGCATATGGCTATACTTACACTTTATCGGAGCTACTGGGCATTGCCGTACCTCCGAGGTTGGTTTTTTGCGAGACTGATGACTACTGAAACATTGATGCCAATAAAATTGTTTTTCAAAGGGTTCTTGAATACACAAACACGCCTCAAAGACTTTGTTGAGCAGGTAGTAGCACTTTCAATTCTGAATAGGCAATGACTATTTCTCAATTTTATACTTCAATTGACCTATTTAAAATAATATGATGGTGCTTTACAGGTGGCTGGTGCAATCGAATTTCAAAATCAAGCTGGAGAAGAAGCTACAATGAAACAAAATTATCAAAATGTCAAGATTAAAACATGCATGCCCATTGAAGAACAGACATCAACAGTCCTTGCACCTTATGCATTTCATATGTTCCAACAAGAACTTGTATCGTCAGTGCAGTTTGCAGTTTACGAATCACAGGGAGAGACCTATGTTGTCCGCCATCGCCTCAAGACAGACAGCAGCTGTTTAGTGCAGTTCTTTCCATCAGAGGAAGAGATACGTTGCAGTTGCAAGGAGTTCGAGTCCTCTGGGATATTATGCTGTCATGCTCTTCGGGTGCTCTCGCTAAAAAATTACTTTTTGCTTCCGGACAAATATCTTTTGAGCAGATGGCGCCGTGAAAGCTCGTTGTTTCCCAAGAGCACTGGTTACAAATACCGGTCACAGGTTCTTCGCTCCCTTGCATCAATCATAATACAAGAGTCTGCACAGACCAAAGAAAGATTCGATTATGTTCAATGGCACCTGAGCAAGCTTCTTACACATGTCAGGAACATGCCAACACTTGATGAAGTCCCTTCAGACACAGAGCCAGTTGCTTCACTCGACGTTACATTGGACGCAGGTCCTGTTAGATCCAGAGGAAGGCCGAGAAAGATAAAAGCTACGAATGAGACGCCCAAGGAGGTGGCAGATCCACCCCAACAAAAAGAATTACCAGTACCAGAAGAAACGCCTCGGGCACAGGAATTACTGTAGAAATACTCTTGAATTTTCAGTTCTGTGCTATGTTCTGTGCTATGTCACTTTGATAATTGAATTTGATTTCGACTTATCATCACGTCAAAATTCCAAAGCTCTAGCTATCTATTACCTTGTTATGTAACATAGCATTTCATTTCACGCTCTCGTGCTTACCTGGACTGAGTTATCGACCCCCCCGGTCCGGCTTGTGGAAAGCCTTTTTTTTCTTTTTTAATATACGAAATTATGAAGTTGAAATTAAAAAAACATAGAGGACGGAAACTTGATTTCTTTGTGCATGTGGTTTCCTTCATTTTAGTCTGGATAGATTTGTTGGGAGCAAGTGTTCCTCGACACCAGTGGTATTAAATAATTAGATAATTCAACTTAAAATAATATATTAAACAATATGAGTTCTATTAAATAATATGGATAAGTGCCCTTATCCATTCCAAACAAATGCGGCAAAAGTTTTATCGTCTTCAACCACTCATTGACTAGAGCGTTTCTAAATTTGACAAGATCCATTCAAACTTTTACTTCTTAGATATAATATTTTTTTTAGAAAAAATACATGAGAATAATTTCATAAGGGTACAAGTGACATTTTATAACTACTAAAAAAATAGGTTAATAATTTTTTTTTATCAAACTCGATAGAATAATTTAAGTGTCGATCGAAATAAATTTATAAGCTAAAATGTGTAAGTTTATCATATGTGATAGAAAAATATATTGTCGAGGAAATAACCCTTGAAGAATTAGAACCATGACTTATTTTTATATTCCAAGGTACAAAGTGTCAAAAGATGACCTCTTTCCGTAACCTTTTTATTTTTCAGCTCCTTCGGTTCATATTTTTACTAACCACTGACACTCATCGTTGACAACTAATGTTCAATATTAATCGTGTTTGGTCGAGTAGTTTGAAATGTTGAGAGCGCAATTCATGGATGCAAATATTCAGTAGTTCCATTTAAAGAAGGCATATGCATTTTATCATTTAAAAGATTGAGGAAAAAATAGAAACGGGCGCAATCATTAAAAGAAAATGAGATGCACTTTGTTATGGCGAAACTATGAACCTCCTACTGGCGCTCCGAATGCGTGAGGTAGAGAATCAAAGTGCGAGCAACATTGCTTGTGACCTGGGGATTTATTATGAAACTTGCACAAATGGAAAAGTCCAGTAAAAAACATGGCATTTGTAACATTTGTTAAAGGGAAACTTTACATGCTAATAATGTTTATAAAAAAAAATCTGGATCGATCATCCTTTTCGTTCTCAGGAAAAAAAAATGGCATTCCCTCAAGCGGGGTGAGAGTCTAGGAACTGCATATGACTGAGCATGTTCTTAAATATCTGTATCGACTCATAATAAAAACATCGATAAGCTTAAAGGAACTCGTCAGTATGAAAAATGAATTCACCTGGCATGATAAAATTGACAAATATTCATCATGAGCGTACAAGGAACTTCCATATTCGGAACCACATCGTTGTTCAATGACCTTACAATTATATAGTAATTACACATATTCAACCATCTGAAATCTTGTTTACTAACCATATTTACATTACCTCTTACACTGGATAGGAGGATGCACAAGGATGCCCTCGCCTTGAGTACCCAACCAAGGAACCTGAGACCTTCACACATACGACACTGGTTCCGCACACGTGTAACTTCCAGCGCTTTTGTTCTGCCTCTGAGCAAGAGTGGCTGAAAGAACTTTGCCTTGCATGAGATCAACCAAAGTGAAGAATGATTCGAGGTAGCCAAACCAAGATGACATCACGATTTGAATTGAAATTTGAGTCACCCACAAATCAGAATGTTCCAGTGCCTGAATGACCAGTCCCCACACAAATATAGGTTAATTCTCATCTCTGAAGACTGAAGCAGCCCTATAGCACAACTCTCGAAGGATCTGTAGCACTTCCTAGTCTTCTGATATTTAGGAGACGTCCGAAATATGAAAAAAATGAAGGTGAGGTATCCCCTAGCCCTACTTTGCAGAGGGGGCATAGTGCATTGACTTTGAGCCATTTATCCACACACTCCGTATGGAAGAAATGAGAACAGGGAAGCTCTCGAAGTGCATCATTGTCCAAGTATGTTGCTAAACAAATGCAACAAACCTGCAATAACCAGAAACACATACGTTTGGCTTAGCTGATACAGAATAACTGATAAGTTAAAGTGCTGATAAGTATTTTATTGGCTGAAAGTTATTTTTAAAAATAAGCAGTTACACGTTTGGATAAAACTACTTATATTAATAACTAGTTAATTATGAGACAACTAACTTATTTTTTAGAAAGAAAATAAGCACCCCTCCCCCTACTTATTTTTTTTTACTTATAAGTAGATTTGATATCTCCTTATCAATTGAATTTTTAAGTTACCAAACGTTGAGATTTTTTAAAAACTCATAAGTGGCTTATAAGCTTAGCCAAGCAGCCCCATAGTCAATTATAGCATATGGCATATTGCAACTCTAAAACAAGAATATAAGAACAAACATGCACAAAATATTTTTTTTGAGAACCTCAGGCACAAAATATATTGATAGATATCTGGTCCCAGGTTCACGGATCCTCAGCCACAAAACAAACTAAAATGCAGACAGAACTAGTAAGAAAACCCAAGAATCTCTTTTGATAACTGTAGAAGAATTCATTTATCTACAAGGAAGTGATAGGAACATATTGGGAAAGTCATCAAGTTACTCTTTGCAAATCTAAACTTCTACATTACTACCTACACTCCGGAAGTAATCAGCTACAAGCACATCAAAATAATTATCCCCTTCCAAAAAAAAGTGCTTCGATTTGATGTTCTCCTATCATCTATTTAAGAGAGAAATGGTTGTTTAAAATGTTAAACTGCCTTGGACATTCTCCATGCATTTCTGTTGAAGACAGAAGGCAAAATTGAATGAAAAAATATATCAATCCTACATAGAAATTTGTACCATTCCATTTAGACAAACTGCTGTTAGTCCTAAACAGGAAAAATCCGATTACATAAGTGCACTTTTTCAATGTAGGTCATTAAAGAAAGACCAAATTCACCATATCTAAACTATAGCAACTTCCCTTTCACATGTAAAATTTACCATAATGTTCCTGGCATACAACTATTCCAGATGACACTGGATTCCAGACCTATGAAGACAGATAGTAGTTAAAATACTCTGAAACTTTATCCTGTGGGTATGGCGGCTATTGAATATATTTATAGTAAAACAATCTAAATACAGCAAACAAACAAACTTTCTAATAATTGTGCTTGATCGAAATAGCATCAATATGTTGAATCTCATTATTACTACTCCAGAGATCTAACTTTGATATTATTTACACTGAGATACATATTCTTTATTTTCGTGGTAGGACAGAGAGACAAGTTACATATGCTTGACAAGAACAAAAGGAATAAATAAATAACTCACAGCATCTTCTGCAGATATTATCCGCTCTTTTTTTGTGCCAGCAGCCACAATCCCGCCCTCACCTAGGTGCTCTGAGGAGCTAATGTTATCACCTCTATTCGGGTTTCTCCTCGACTTAAACTTGTAGGTTGGAAGTGTATTAATTGCGTCTGTGGTAGCCCCTCTAGCTGGTCTAAGATCCTCTCTGGACCCCAAGAGAGAAATTATACAAGGGAGACAACAGCAGATTGTTGCACAAAGGACAAACGGCATAGCATATCCTATGCAGCTGAAAGTAAGGAATACTATGCATAACCTGTGGAGAAATACAATTCTTGAGATGAATAAAAAGTGATAAGAGGGAGAAATAAAAAACACAATCGTACCTGTACAAATTGGGAGCAGTATATGCAGAGGAGTGCCCTCCAAAAATCCACACAGTACCAACAACAAACCACACCGCAAAGAAGCAATCCAAAGCCATCTTAAAATGGTCAACCAGAGTATCGAACCTGTCAAACAAACTTGCCTCAGCATCATGCATGCAGCATGTATTACACACTACGATTTAGAAACATTTGCAGGGAACCTATCTAGATATAGCTTAATTAACAACACCCCATGCCCCCAACCATAAACCTAGCCATGCCCGTTTCTACCACTATAACACAACTATAGACATCAGAAAACATTACACAAGAAACAAATAAGATCTGTGGATTTCTTATCAGGAGACATTTCAACCAGTGTCTGTCAGTTGGGAAAATACTTGAAGTTAGAAGGAATAGTTAAGCTTTTCTTTTAGAAAAAGAAGGAACCTCTCCTCTGATTGAGGTGTCTTGTCCCAAATGTATGTAACAACTAAAAGAACGCTTGGTGTATGCATGTATAAAGAAATAAATAAAGGTATTTATTCAAGAAAACTGAGAAGCACAAGGTATTGAGTGCCAGTAGAAACAGTGATAACATGGAAAATGTGCTTGTGATTTACATTTGGCAGGGAATACCTTGTGCCAAAAAACACTGAGTTCCATCTTGATTGTATAACTGCAGTGGAGCTACTGCGGCCATCCCCTCCCAAGGTTTGAGGGTAAATGACATTGGTATATGAAATAGGTTCTGGAAGATTAAGCTGAGAAGGGGCCTGATGGAAATGCTCTGGTGCATGCTCAGAGCTCTGATTATTGCGATGAAGATAGCGCCAATAAAGGTGAGGAAGGTTGGCAATGCATCCAACTGTATAACCGATAATCCAAGCAAACAAGGGAGACTGTGGATGCTCGTGTCTTGACAGAGAGAGAATGACAGCAGCTGCTATAATTTGGCTAACATTCACCACGAGCTCAATGGAAATCCACAACCCAGAATTCAAAGGGTTCCTCTGACGAGGGCGTCCATAATTGTCGCCTCTTCTAGTGAAAGAAGCATTCCTAGAGTTGGAAACAGACGGCGAAGTTGACGACGATGAATGAGATGCTGGCTGTTGGCTGCTTGTCGAAGGTCCAATGGCATCACGAAGTTCATCCGAGTCATCGTTGCGGTCATCATAGGGGAAGGATGAGGAAGCAACATTATTCCTCGTAATATTGATGACATGTTCATGGCAATCAGCGGTCACTGCTGGTTCCATTCTGAATGTGTTCTAGGCAGCTCTATGTTCACCTTCTGAAGGTCCTTCATAAAGGAAACAGCACAATGTTAGAACAATAAGCACAAGTTTACAGTAACGTTAGCAACAAACACGCGGAAATTTGACAACACTAAAGAAAGAGTATGAAAACACGCATCATAGTCATCAATTCAGCAACTACAAAGTGCAATCCGCTTCCAGTTCCTGAAGCCGGAACCAAAATTAAATGTTCTCACCTCGTCAGCTACTTCTTGTGATACTGATCGCAACTGATTTCCTCCGACGGCAGAAGATTGCAGTAAGTCGTTTAACATTAATTGATTAGAAATCCATGCAAAAACCATACACCTCCATTCCAGAACATGAACTTAAGCAATTGCACAAAAAAAAGTTGTAACAAACAAGATCCCTAAAAATAGAAAAGGGGCGAAACAAGCATGCTCGAGAATTAAGTAAAAGAATGGAACAATCGAAGTCGGGAATTTTTTCACTGCGAAATCGAACTAAAACTAGGGAATTGCACAGAACCCTAAATCCCACTTCTTTTTCCTCTACTTCAATTCTTTTTCAACTAAGATTACAGGCGACAAAAGAAAAATAAAAATTGCGGGCAAAAGCTTGAACTCACCACCGTGCACTACGATTCATCTGCCACATGACAACAATTTTGCTGGAAGTTTACCTCGAGTTACGCGCCAAATCCTTTTAGCTCGTGCTCCTCGTCGTCGTCGACGACGTCGTGCCCCTTCTTTAGTTGTCTTTTCGAGGAGACAAACAGAAGAGGCGAAGAAATTGCTGCCCTTTCTTTCGTCCACTCCACACCACCGCCGAAATGAATTATTTCATTTGCTATTATTATTATTATTATTATTATTATTATTATTATTATTATTATTATTTACATCACGAAATATAAGTAAAAAACAATCACCGACGAAGACGACAGGCGTAGATTAGATGGGCCAACAGCCCAATATGATTCTGAGGGATACGCAGTTCTAGGACCATTTAGTTTATCTAATAAAAAAGTATTAATAAATTATAATGCTGATAAATATTTTAAGTAAAAGATAAATATGCTGATAAAATAATCAATAATACATTGTTTAATAATAAAAATATTTATAAGTTTTTATAATTTAAAAACTGAAATCCTCTTAAACTTTATAGATAAAAAATATTTATAATATAAACATATTATGATAATATTATTAATAACATTTAATCAAAACAAATAAAAAAAAGGATGGACATATTCTCTCGAAGGGAAAGACATGTTATGATTTTTGTGATCATGAATAGCGACCGACCATTATTTGAGTAAGCAGATATTCTTCTTCGTTGAGAAAAAAAAATGTCGTGAAAAACACGGCAAATTAGGTGATTTAACAAAATCATTTATCAACAAAAAAATAACTATAAGTTTAGATTCATGCTTATAAGTCTTATTTTATAACTTAAGTATTATTTACAAGTACAATTATTTAAAAAAAAAAGAATGTAAGAAATATGCAATAAAGTTAAAAATAGGTCAACATGCAACTAAATTAAAAATAGTCAATCAAAACGATTCAAATATATGAAATTCATATTGATTGCAGAAAAATAACTTCACGCTATTTAAAAATTATTAACTTGAATAGTTATTGTTATGTCTGATATTTGGATGAAGAGCAAGTAATTTAATCTAACTTTTTAATTGATTAAAGGAATTAAAATAAATTTTAAGAAGTATTAAAAGCATGAAAAAGGAATGAAATGTAGTTCTAATAAGAAAATTAGGGAAAATAAAAAAATAATCTTAAAACTATTTTAATTAACAAAATAATAATATTCATTAATTTAATTATGTGATAAAATAATTTATATTTTAATTTTGAGAATGAGAAAAAAGGAAAAAAAATGAAAGTGTTGTGTGATCGAGATAAATTGTGGATTGAAAACAATAGGTAAAAAGAGAATTTGAGTACGATTGAAATTAGAAAAGGAGATAATATTAAATTTAGAATAAATTAATTGGAGGCTCTTATATGAAATTAATTAAGTAAAAGATATAAAGGTTAGTTAAAAAGTTATGAGGCATCCTAATTAGAATTAAACTCCACCTAAAAAAATATAAAAAGCCTCGAGAGGTGTTGAGAGCCATATTTCCACATCAAAGTCTCTTCTTTCACGATAGTCTATACGTAAATTGAGGTGCACCAAGAGGCCATAACTAAATTAATTCGAAGTGCCGACATCAAATAACATCCATCGTATGGAATTTAAGGTGCCACCGACACACTAAATGGAGAAAATTCATCATTTATGCAGAAGTATTAGAAGAGTTTGGAGATCTCTATATTGACGTATCCCTAGACTCTTGTCTTATATATGAAGTCATGAGTTACGAATCTCTCTCTATATATAATTCTGAGATTTGCAGTTCAAACTGTAATGCCCCTAAATCGATCAACGCTACGTGACGAGAATATCTCTGAAAGCGTTGCGAAAAATTATAACTTTGACTATAAATTGATCAAAACTCTATTAAAATAGTGACATGTCAATAATAAAAATAAAGAGAAAAAAATAGAAATATCATAATAACGAAAATTTCAAAGTACTACAAAATCTTCATCATAGGAATCACATCTGAATTACATAAATGCGGAAATAAAAAAATGATAACTAGGCTCTTTGTTAATTCATATAATTTATTATCGCTCGAGCTGATCGCGACACACGATGTCAACACCATCACTGACCTGACCCTGTGAAAAATTAACACAGAGGAGGAGGTCCTCCCGTAAGCTATACAGCCTAGTGGAAAATCAATATAGTACACAATGCATAATAATAAATAGCATTAGTCAGAATCATTAATCACTTACAACATCATTAGATTTGAGATATCAATAGACAAAAGAGAATAGAAATGATGTATCAATCTCATAATCATGAAAAGAATGTGGTTATCGTTCTGGATTAACAATCTTGCATCATTTACTATCATACTCATATCATTCATACATTCTCTTTATCCTTGTACTTTTCCTTAGCTTAAGTGACTTTAGTGCCTTTAACCTTTGGGGGATATCATTCATACATTCTCTTTATCCTTGTACATTTTCTTATCTTAAGTGACTTTAGGTGTCTTTAACTTTTGAAGGTTTTACGCCGAACAAAATAATATAGCCTTGTGCAGTCAATGGGTGATTAAATCATGACTAAGGGAGCGACCCTTCACTATAAGCACCTGACATGGACTGGCCACCCTCCCTTTTATCTTTCCATCTTTCTTACTTAATCACTTTATCAATTCATCATTCTTTCATTCTATAAGAGAATTGGATCACTGGACAGATCAATACAAGACAAATGATTCAATCATACAACAATTCAATTAGTAGGGAATAGTATATCACAATCATGAAAATAATCTAGATCAATCAGCAAATAAAATGAAATCTGCTTATGGTTCGGTCGATCGGTTCTCACTGATCGGTCGACCGACTTCTGGGCACCGGTCGATCGATATCTTTGGATCGATCGACCGATGGGTTTAATTCAGTTCAATGGGTCTCTGTCGGTTGACTTCTTGATACTAGTCGACCGATATTTCTGGATCGATCGACCGATGGTGCTTGGTCTGTACAATAGGCCTCGGTCGACTGACTTCTAGGCATCGGTCGACCGATATCTCTGGATCGATCGACCGATGGTGCTTGGTCTGTATAATGGGCCTCGGTCGGCCGGTCGGCCGACCTATGGGGCTCGGAAGGAATGATCGGTCGATCGGTCTCTATCGATCCATCGATCGATTTCCATATCATCGGTCGACCAATATTTCTGGATCGATCGATCGACATAAAAATATATTCGGACAGACAATAAAAACTCATGAGTTTTCCATTATAATCCGAAATTATCACTCCTAAATAATCATCTAAACTTATACATTCATAGCAATACACAATACAAATCAGAAATCAACAATGCATCCCAGATCAAATGCAAACAATCAATTCTCTTTTCATTTTCTTTCATCAATCAAGAACACATTTCAAGATGAACAGTCCTAATTCTGCCCTAATGCTATTTAGATTATGCAGAAGGATTTCAGATTCACCCACCTCTTTTCTTGATTGATCCTTGCACGAAACCTTTCCGATTACCAGCGATCGTCCTCCTCTTATCGTTCTCCACCTACGAAGCAATCTGATTGGAGAAGAAGGTAAGAAGATGACGTTGGAAATGAAATCAAGTGCATAAATGAAGAAATCATTATTACTATGCCCCTTGATGGTACAAAGGAGAGTTTCTACGGCAACATTCTTGATGGTAAAGAGGCAAATGGAAGGAAAGGTGAATGCTCAAGAAGGAGCCCCTTTTTATAAGGGTTTTGGTGGGAGGAATTCTCAATTTTGTCCCCTTAGAGCCTTATCCAATCAATGATAACATATTTGATCTTATCCATTCTTGTATTTATTTATTTATTTATATTTTTTTCTGTGTTACACAAACTCTTCTCATGGCAGCGTTGCTATTTATCTTTTTTACATTTTTCCTATTTTTTCCTGAATCCAAATATCAGTTTCAAACTCTTCTCGGAGGCTTCAAATGTCAAGTTCAAACTTCTCTACAACCCCTTCTGGATAGGCTTTTGTGCACGCCAGCATCGACCTCTAGGATGTGTTCCTCTGCTTCATCTTCGACAACATTTCGGTGTCGACCCGAGGTGCCTCGCCGTCAATCTGCTCGAGGTTCCTTTCGCCAAGTCCTTCGAATTAGCCACCAAGCTTATGTTGTTCTGCTCCATGGTCCTGCCATTCGTCTGGAAGCTGATGGGGCACCTCGATGTTGGCTCGCTTTCGAGAACACTGTTGGGACTGATAGTTCAGTTCTCATTTCATATACAGATACAAAGGTTGCAGAGTCCAGTAGTGTTATATTTCTTTTGTAATGGTAGTTGCAAGTTCTGGTGGCAGCGGTTGTGAGTTTGTGCCATTATATTCTTTTCATGTCTTTCCGCTTTGTTCAAATTTATGTATAAAAATCTTTATAGAAGAGGAGGTTGGAGGGATGTAAATCTGGACAAGAATTTGAATGGAAGTAGCTCTTTGGCCTTTCTCCCAACTCCTCTCCAATTCGCAGGTGTACAAGAGGAGTCAACCTCCAGGACATGTTCCTCCGCTTCACCTTCAGCAACATCTGCTCCTCGGCGTTCGGCATCAACCCGGGGTGCCTCGCCGTCGATCTGCCCGAGGTTCCTTTTGCCAAAACCTTCGAACTGGCCACCATCCGGTTGACGTGCTGCAGAGAAGTTTGGAACTAGAGCTCTGCCTCATATTAATAGAGGGAAAAGAAGGGGACGTGGTAGGAGAACGAGGCTATGGCCGTCTCCATCAACAACACCCTGGGCCAACTTTGAGAGCCGCATCTCTCCACCACGACGTAAATATTAAAAGAAATGCTGATAACTAAATATTAAAATATGTTGTACGATATGTGAGGAAAAATAAATATTTTTTTGTTACTTTGATTAACTGTTTATAAACAATGAAATAAATATTTTTTAGTTGCTTTGATTAATTGTTTATAAACAACGAGTGGTTCCACAATTACAAATAACTAGGGCCCTATTGTTTGTACTTTTCTTTTCTTCTTTTTTGGGTTGATCTTGTGCGATTTTCCTAGAAAAAAAAAAGATTGGGAGAAGACAAATATCCCTACTGTTGATTTTCTTTCATATATTTTTTATTGAGATGGAAATGTCACAGTTAAGTTTGATGAACTAAAAGAAGGGCAGACATTTTATTTATGAATTTTAAATTGAAAATATCTGAATAAATAAAAAATGGAGGAATCGAAATTGTTAGCTCAAACTACTATGCATGACTCTACCATATAAATTTAATAATTTTGGAAGGAAAATTTGTTGAGGTGTCTGTGAAATATTATTACATTTTCACAAGTTAAAAACCATTAAGCAATGAAGAATACTTGAAATTTCAAATAGTATTTGTTTAACTAGTGCAATTACTATTAAAAGATTCATTTTTTTTATTTGTTTATCCTTCATGATGGTTTATTAAAGGCATAAAAAATATTCATCTTGATTTAAATGTTTTGACTTCTTTCTCCCCAAAATAATTGTCATTTTTTCCACCCTCCAAAATTTGTTAGTGATAAATAGACATTTTTATTGCTTGAAGTAAAATAATTGTCTGTCTTTTCACCTCCCCAAATTTTTTAGCGATAAATAGACCTCTCCACATTGTATTGGATAATTTCTAATATTGAATTAAATAGAATCGAATAGAATGGAAATTAAATTGAATTGAACCATATAGATCATGGTAATTCGGATATTGGCATTGACTGACATTGCTCCGCCCATTGAATTGATCAATGACAATTGATTATTGAATTAAAATTTGTTAATTGAATAGTGTTATATTGAATAGGCCCATTAAAATTGTTAATGGATAATTATTATCATTATTGATTGATCTTCTAACCTTAGCCCGGTCCATCAGATTTGTAGTTATATTGATCCATAGTTGTATTGTTCCATCTATTGCTTATTTGTTCATTGTTCTATAGACCCGTTGTTATATCGTTATATTGATCCACTGTTCCATTGACTTATTGATTATGGCATTGAATTGTTCTATTTGCTCAATCATTATGTTATTGATCATATCTCTTGAGCATTTGATTATGGACCTATTGTCATATGGATTTTCATTATTATATTGATATCATGATCCATTGATCATTGTATAGTATTATTTGAATGAATATCGAATTTTGAATGACGATTGCTTTCGATCCACGTCCTAAAACTCGCGACCACCACTTGGAAGATGTTATCTTATATGCAGGCTTCGAGACTAGCCGTTGGGTGCTATCTAGAACCTCTTGGTTTGCATGAAAATGAGAGACGAAGGGGGACTCGTGGTGCAGAAATTTTATTTTGCCAATAAGAGTTTTCAGCCACTCTTTAATGCCTATATATAATTGTAGGTTAGGATTTCTAATTTTATTGGGCTTTGGACTTTTTTTAAATCAATTTTGGCCATCCATCAATAATTAATCACTCCCTAATTTTTCATATTTAATTAAATTCGAATTAACTTAATAATCCCATAATATCTCCATAACAATTTCACCCCTTCTCAAATTCCATCTTATCTTTCCAATTTGTCCCATAATTCTTCCCAGTTTCGGAACTAAATAATTCCAGAATAATGGATAATGATTTTCCAAATTCTAATAACCAATTAAAATATCTCTTATTTATTTTTGGAAAATTCGAGTCGTTACACTCCGTACCAAGGTAGTCAATATCGAATCTTACATAAGATCTAAAATCATAAGGTCATGTCGAGAGATTTTGCGTATATATTAAAAATAGTTTAATATGAAAAATTATGTAAAAACTAATTTCTAAAATAAAGTTGTAATGATTTAGATTGTGAATAATGTTATCTTGAGAACTATCCTATTAAAACTTTCTACAAACACATATATATTACTTATATAATACTAATATAAGATTAATTGACAAAATAATGACAATAGCATAATTAATATGGAGTAGCATTATATAAATAACTTTTGTTATGCATTGATAATAATGTTATTTTGTGAAAAAATATTTCGAAATTTAAAATAATCAATCATCTTCCTCTTAATTTTATTTCTCCAAAAATCATGTCGCACTTGGTGAAAATTTTATTAAAAATGTGCAAAATTGAAAAAAAAGTGGTTATGGCTCCTATGATCTTCATACTACAATCTTATTTATCATACAAAAAACACAAATATAAGATTGGGATCACAGATTCTAAATAGGGTCATAAGATCGTATGATTAAGATAACTATTTTGATAACTTTACCCAGTACAAATTGTCGACCAAAAGTAAAAACGTAATTGGTGATATGGTTGGAGCTCCACATGGCGGAGGTCATGTTTCGAGGATAGAAAAATAATTTTTATGATATACATTATAAATGATTGGGATGATTGTTGTTTTAGTTATATATTATCATTTTATTATGATAATAATCTCACTTTATTGGCATTTATCATCTGATTATGATCAATCAACTAGTACATTTATGCATTCATGATTTTAAATTAAGTTAAAAAATAAACATAGACATCATAGGTAAATAAAATAAAAGATGAAAGATGTGAATCACCATTGTTGTAAATTATCTTTGGACTAAGGTTAATTGAATGAGACAAATAGCATGGTTAGAACTTGACAAGATTTCATAGCGAATATCATAGTTCTATTGTTGTATGTGATCTTGTCCCATACTAGACAAGGAATCTAAATAAATATTTTTGGAGATATGCTCTACGTCATCGTGGTGTGCACGTTACTGATGAAAATAAACATAAAGTAAAATGATGTTTCACTCAATAAATTATTAAAGCTCTAAAGTAACACTTATAATTGGAAGATAACTCTAAATATTAAATAATTGTAAGGATCAACTTTAGTACTTGAAGGAGTCTTTATGATTGAAATATAAGTTAAAACATAAAAGAACAAGAAAATGCAT
Source organism: Pontederia crassipes (assembly GCA_030549335.1). Taxonomy (NCBI): domain Eukaryota; kingdom Viridiplantae; phylum Streptophyta; class Magnoliopsida; order Commelinales; family Pontederiaceae; genus Pontederia; species Pontederia crassipes. Next base: position 19,297,056 of record CM060188.1, on the reverse strand, counting down.
GCTTTATTAAAAACAACATTTAGAATTGAAGTATGAGATAAAGAATATTTGGATTGCAACTTTTATGGTTAAAAATAAGTAAAAATATTTAATTGATAATTCTTAAATGGGTCTGAAATCAATTTATGATCAATTAATGATTAATTGAAGATAACTAAGGGTGATTAATATTGATGATAATCAATAATTGATTATATGCATAATTGTGTATGGTTCATTATAAATTGTTATTGTTATTACCAGTCTTAAATTATTTATCGGCATAAGTATTGACATGGTTTATATTGTTATTAATATGTGACCTTATATAGTGATGCACAAAGGATGTATGAGATGACGAGAATGAGATGATTTATGATCCTCTAACGGTCCACATGAATATGAATATGAACATTAATAAAAAAACTAATATTTTATACATGTGAGCTCCTAACTCTAGATTATTGGACATTGTACAAATTACTATTGGTAAAATCAAATTAAATGTATATATTGATTTTGATGATGTAAAATTTATTTTAATTAAGTCGTACACTAATGTGGACTAGTATGTTGATTGATTAAAATTTAAAATATCAAATTATAAAATTAAATAGTGCTTGTGATATGACATCTAATGATATGTTGAAGGCATGAGTCTTATAACATTATAAATTAAGTCTTACACTTTTAAAGTTTGTCAAATATTGTATTTGTGAATCAATCACTTATCCCATTGTATATCTTACACTTTTAAATTTTATCAAATACTGTATTTGTGAATAAATCACTTATGTCCCATTGTAGGGTTGTAACATAGCTTGGTGATTGTCTTCTTGAATTATTATTTTTTCATTAGACTAATTGTTTTTATTATGCACCTAATTAAGATGGATGTCAATTTGGATGCCTTTGGGTAAAATGTCACCTTTCATAATATGAATCTGATTGGGCCGGAATAAAAAAAAAGTTATCATCCGAGTTAGTTAAATTTTAAGTTCATATCATATCCAAGCATCAAATTTGAACTTTAAAGCAAAAAGAACTTCAATGTGTTTTTAGTTTTAAAACAAACAAGAGAAAAATTACTAAATAAATTAGTACAATTCTATTAAAAAATGAGATAATGTTTATTAAATTCTAAATAAATTTAGTTTTTGTGTCAATAATTTATGTCATTCCATTATGTTATTTTAATAAAACCTTATTACTTGGATCGGGATCCTAACAACTAATCGGAAGAAAAAAAATAGATGAGAGAGGAAAAAAAATTATTTAGTGAAAGTAACTAAGAAATATTGAAAACAATATTGATAAATTAGTTAGTTTGACCAAATGACTTATAAATAAAAAAACATATATAAGATTATGTCATCTATTTTTATCTTATATTTATATAAAGCTCATGCTAATGACAATTTCAAAGTAATGCAGGCTCATAATTGCTACTTATCTTTTTTTTATTTTGTCTCATTTTATCTTTTATTTATTTTTATCTATATGGAATATGAAGTGGTCAGTGTTTTCCTAAAACCATGTTGTTTTTTTCTAAGTGCTCTCTCTCTCTTCCTCGTTTATAGAGCAGTATTTTTCCTTAAATTTCAATTCAGACGTTTCATGTTTTTTCCTACTTGAGTGAGCAACCCTTGTAGCAAGACTACATTCGCTCATTCCACCATTTTAATACGTTGGACGCGGAAGGTCGTCGGAGGAGTCGACGTTGTGCCATTGGAGGACAGATTGGAGAGATTTGAGTGCAAAGGTCCTTATGGTGGAGTGGAGAAGGTGAACAACTTCCGCTATCGTCTCCATTGTTGCTCCTCCTCCTCCGTATGAGGAAAAGCCACCACCGACTTTTGCTCCTCCTCCTCCTCCTCATCCTCATGAGGAAAAGTCGTCGCTGACTCCTCTTGCGTTGTTGGGAAATGACGTCGGCACCAAGGACGATGCGAAACTATGGCTAAGGTGGGAGAAGGAGGAGGAGTTAGGTGCATTGCTTGTCCTAGCACAAATTATGATCAGCGAGAATGCTGATGTATTTGCCATACACTTCATGATATTGCCCAACAACAAGGCCATCATGTAAGACTCCACAAACTTTCGACCGGCTCAAGTGAAGCTGTCGGAAGGCACGGATTGCCACATCAATCCCAAGCGACCCAACGACAAGTTCGATTGTTGGTCCCATGCAGTGGAGTTCGATCTCAAAACCTCCAAGATGAGACCACTCAAGGTTAAATAGTTCCACATTATCTGATAGGTAGGATTGCTTGGAGTTAACTAATAAGTAGAGGTGCATGTAAGTGTTAACTGATACATGGTGTTCGTCGAGCGCCCAAGACACCAATTCAACTGCGAGTTTGTTCAGAGTTTGAGGAGGAGGAGATGATCGAGGCTTTGGGAGATTTGCGTCAAGGGATGGTGGCAGCCAGCAAAGCCTTCAACCGAGCCGACCCAAAATTCGACCCTAAAGGTTTTGGGCATTTAGGAGAATTTCACGTAGTTAGCTCATTCGTCATACATCATTCAATAGCGGAAGACTTGTTAATTTAGAAAAAAAATAATAAATAAAAACTTTCTATTAATTATATCATAATTAATACTTCAGAAAAATTAAATGCATAAAGTTTCATTACATCATCATTCTCAATATTCAAACAGAATTATAAAACTTATTTAAACTTAAGCATGTGCAACACTTCATCATGAGCTTGAGTTATTATCCATCACTTAATTTTGGTTACCCGCGTGGATCCAGAGTGTAAGATTTTTCAGTTAGAGTATATAAAGATCATGCATATCATGATATCCTATCACATGAAATTGATGCATCATCATAATAATAACAATAACGTATGAACATGCATGACACGAACTATATCATGAATCATACATGATATTATATCATACTTATATTCATTCTTCATATAACATTCATGAAACATAAAACATGATCAAAATATACATTCATATTGTCACATCCAACTCCGTGACTAAGTGCTAATCCTAATTATCATAAATCTTAGTTACGTTTTGTCATTCCAAAAATAAAATCAGCAAAACCTCCCTCCCTTACTTTCTTGTGTTATTAGCCAACATATACAAAAGATGGATATATATTCATCAAAGTTTAATAAAAAAACTATAAATATGACATTCGCACATGGTCATTATATTTTTTTTCCACAAACTATTTCACATATAACCCCACAGGATCAAGTCTCATACAACCTTACAAAATTATTCTAATAAACTCTAGTACAGCTCTCGGGTTTATCTATTACATGCATGCTTTTTAAAAATAAAAGTGGAGAGAAAATAAAAGTGCTCCAATGGCTCGACCTCTTCTATATGCATCAAAGGCAAGCTTCGAGTCGACTCAACTCGAGAACTTATAATTATCTAAAAAATTCAACAAGGGTAATGTGAGCAACAATCGTTTGCTCATTGAGTGAAATAAAAGTACAACATATGGGAACAATACGAGTGCATACATCATTTAAATAACAACATTTCTTTCATATGAGAAAACATTTAAAGCACAACACATATAACATAACTTGTCAAATCATGTGAACTTTTATATAAGTAAAAGTAACTCAAAAAAAATATCATCACTTTCATAATTAAACTCCACCTATGTGTCATTGCACATACTCATCATGGGTCAATACGTATCCCTCTATGATCATGTGTCATACAGTTAAGCAGAACTTCATAATCAAGAGTTACGGATACGCAGAGCAAATCATGGGTCAATACTTATCCCAATCATGATTGTGTGCCACCCAATCATGATTCTCAAATACGCAGAACGGTCATGGATCAATACGTGCACGCAGAGTAGCTTCCAGAGGGCAAAGACACTCGATATACGTCCCAAAGGCTTTATGTATATCGAATGCGACCCCAAAGACCTTTTTCAAACAGTATGGCTAATGAACACATGGAGTTTAACAATATCAAAATACACATGTCATAATTTCATATCATTATTAAATAAAACTTATTTTCACTTCACAAGCATTATTTCTTGAAAATATTTTTGTATAAGATATTACTCCATCTCATATGAAATCCTTGAATCATATCATGAATACTTTTCATAGCGCAAGATATGTTTCAATAATAACAATAATAATCTTTGCTTGAGGTAATACCATAAATAAAAAAAATAAGCATATAACATTTCGCTATGTTGTAAATTTATCCACTCACCTTGTACTTTATCCCTTCAAGGAGGTTTATTAGATTTCCTCTATTTCACTTGCAACTTGATGTTTTTCTACAAGTAATAATGCTTTTTTACTTCTCAATCACTAATAAGGTAATATGCAATGCATGCTCATGATGCATGAATGTTTATGCACCCTAAAATGCCCATAATCTTCTCTAATATAAATTTCTAACTTCAGGCATTTTTGTTCATATGTTATTTCACAATTGAAACTTCTCAATCCTTCATAGTTTAACTAGGTGATGTATCAGAATTTCAGACTGAGTACTTGTCAATAAATAATTTATAACTTCTTAACCACATAGGCAAACTCATGATTCGGAATAAATTAGAAATTAGACTTACTAAGATTTCCAACCTCCAAATATCATTAACTAAATCCAAGTGAATAAGTCATAATATCTAAGACAATCTTACCTAGGGTTTGTGCCCTGGCAGACTGTGTGTCACAGAAAGATTGATTTATGTTTTATTCATACTTGTCCATTTAATTAGATCATAATTTTTCTGAAAATTAAACTTCCTTAGTATTTGGTCATAAAAGTTAGAGAATTTAACTCCTTTTATAACTCTATAAAAAAATTAGTCAATTCGAGTCGTGTTTACAGAAAACTTATTATGAAATGAAAAATTCATTTCTCCACATCTACACATCCAACTTGGATGATTCTACTTCTGACTGAACCCTTGTGAAGCATAATTTAACATGTATAAATTTCAAACCCTAATTCTATTTGTCCTAATCATACCCTAATCTACAAGGTGGACCTGTCTCTGACTCAGGACAGAGTGAGCGACCTATGATGCTCAGTTCATAACTTTATCTACAGAAGTTCTTTTTATATTATTTTTGTGGTCATGGGAAGCTAACGTCGATAGGATGGAGCATATAAAATTTCAAGATTTATTAAGAACTAACCAGGAAGATATAATCATATGAAGATGAGAGTTGATTTCGGATCTGCAAATTGACCTTAACTCAGCAAACTTGTCGAATTTCTTGAGGACGTTCGGATAGGGATTTCATCTTGCAAATTTTTCTGCTTGCGGAGGATACAAATAATTGATTTATATATTTTTTACAGATTTCTAACACGGCGTATGACAGTTCAAAAAATCATTACTTAGCAGCTAGTGAGCTGCCTACTTCAGCTGCTTGAAACCCTATTGGTTGAAATGAAGGTCCAGTCATATTATTTGTTTAAAAATTAGTGTTAAACTTCTAATTAACATTAGTTAATCATAATTAAATATGTTTATTATAATATTTACAAATATTAGAATTTATTCTTAATAATCTTATATAATTTCTTTATAATGCTTATCGATAATTTAATTATGATTATGCTTTAATCCAAATGTTAGTTGCTACACGCAACCATGACCATATAAACATTTAAACTTACTTAAAATGATAATTAAAAGTAAAATTATGTTAAAATAATATTTATGGAGCACGTCCGTGACACATATCATTCATAAATAATTATGACTTAACATTTCAATTTACTTTCATTATCATGTACATCATAGGTATCCTTTTATAATTTCTTGATTCTTACTTACTTTTTGCCTTTTTTCATACTTTATATTTCTTCAGGGTTGCTTTATAACCCTCTGGATATTCTTTCGTTCTTCTTTCTTTCTTTATTATGTGATCCTTCACGTGTCATCTTCATCCTTCATTTTTATCACATAATATCATCTTGATTTTCATTTCATATTATAAGTCATATTTTAGGAATACACACATCATAATAGTGATGAACTTTATTCCTATGTCATCTTTAGAAATATACACTTTATGATGATGGGCATTGTTCCTTGAAAAGTATATACACAAATGTAAAAATTTACTTCTCCGACTTATATTCCCTGAAAGTACATTTATAAGTGTAGGACTTTATTTTTCATCTTTACTTCGTTATCATCGTCTTAACTTTATTTGTTATAAGGTACTTTGAAGTTAAATTTCACTTTTATTCTTTTTTTATCTTATAACATTTTTTTTATTTTAACATAATTGAAAGAATCATATCAACATCATCACATTGGCCAGTTATGCCACATCGTTAAGAACACACATCATAATAGTGAGAGATTTTATTCCAAAAAAATATGCACACCATAATAGTGAGAAAATTTATTCCAACAAATATGCACACTTTCTCATGAAAAACTTTACTCCATGAGAAGCACATACACAAATGCAAGACTTTACTTCATACCCTATAAAATACATACTTAGGTGCATGACTTTACTTTCCACAATTCATGAGTGATACGGATATTCTTCAACTTTATGTGAATTATGCATTATAATACATAAATTATTCATATCAATCATTCTTCATATTTTAGTATAATTATGACTGAAATTACATTTCGTGTATGTAGGTGTCATATACATTCATTCAGCATCAATCCATAGCATAAGTACTTTGAAACTAGATTTTAAATAACCTAGGAGTCATTGCCGATTGGTCACGACCGTGACAGGGTGGTCACGTCCGTGATCGTGGCCCTGTAATTCATCCTTATATGGTCATGGTTATGACTGGGAGTGTTACGGTCGTGTCGTGTCAGGTCGTCATGCTCCCTTGGGAACAGTCGTGAATGTCTGGTTTTCGGATGTATACCACCTTTTCAATATATTTCTTGTTGGAAGTATCCCGGACCCCACTGAAAATGAGTCGAACCAAATAATTCGATTGGAGTTGTTGTTGAATCATACCACATAATTCCTGCAATAACAAAAGCTACAAAAAAAAACAACAGCGATACTACTGGTACCCCTAGATGTCCAATCAATTGATGCGCCTCAACGCATTTCGGGGAGAACTAGCTAGCTCTGGGTTCGAGTGGCATTTCACCTCTAACCACGACTCAACTGTTGATTCTTCAACATCAGTCGGTTCGGGCCTCCACTTAGTTTCACCCAAGCTTCATCTTATTCATGGATAGATCACCCAGGTTCGGGTCCATAAGCAGTGACAATCGCCCTAAAAAAGATTCATGAATTCTCATTCTGAAATGCTCCTCTCAACGTCTCTGCATCATAAAACATATTAAAATATACAATTTTCATTCATTATCAAGATTTTGAGTGTAATATTCCTAAGTTAATCATGCATGATTAGATGTATGAATGTGATGCTATATTATCTTATCGATAAGGTTTATGAATGTGATGTTAAGACTTACACTTCAATGACAACTATTGGAGTGCGAAAGCGATGAAAATTTACTTAAGGTATGGAAATGTGATTTTTGGAAAAGTGAAAATTTAGAAAATTAAAGTCACGATAATTGTTCCTATATATGAAAGGATTCTAAAAGTGATTTTTAAGAATTTTTAGGAGGTGTATGATTGAGGTAAAACGTAGACATAAAATCGAAAAATTTGTAAAATCGCGGTTTTTGTTATTCGAACAAAAATTTAGATTTTGATTCCTTGGTTATTTATTTTTCTAAATATTTTATTTGAATCCAAATGGGGGTACTTCCTTATTTACATATAATATCTTAAGTAAATAAATAAATCAATGAAAAATACAAAATCATTTACTGTAAATAGGGCAAATATTAAGGGCAATTTGGTCCCACTCTTTGGCCGACTTAGTAAGTCGGTTTTCCTTTGCCTTCTTATCCTTCACCTTCTACCTTTTACTATCACTTTCTGCCCCTTTCACCATCCTTGGCCGAATAGCAAAGGTAGTAGAAAGCTTACTATATGTTGAAGGAAATTTGAGAAAGAGAAGAGGAAGCTAGGGTTCTCGATTGTGGTGAGTTGATACTTTACTTTATTTTAATTTTAATTACATATCTTTCTAATTAGGGTTTCTGTGAACCTTTCACATCTCATTCATATTCGGATTTTACTTGAACATTGGGCAAAACTCATGTTGTTCACGAGTAAGATTAACCCCAGCCATGTTCAATTAATTCCCAAATCTTTAGCTACATAATTCCATACATTCGAGTGATCCAAAAATTATGAAATTTATTATGATTGATCCCCTATGAGTCTACTTTCATTGAACTTTGGAATCAAGTTAATATGATTTCTGTAGATAAAGTTATGCTCTTATCTTTAAGGTGCTATCATTCTGTCCGCCAAAATTATTATCCGAATTTGTAAATTATGTATTAAATCTAATATGTCATATAATTATTTGTTTATGGTGTTATAGAAATTGATGTTAGGTTTCATTGAAAATTGGAATCACTAGAAAATGATATGTGTAGCAAAAGTTATAAATAATTTACCGAGCCTTACTCAGTTTGTCAGGAGGGAATTTAGGGCAGATTATGCTAGTATTTGTTAAATTTATTGTGCTTAGTGAAAATAGATATAAATTCAAGTAATTTTATAAATTGCACCTTAGGATGTCTACTATTTGGGAAAATTAAAAGAATCAGAACAGGGAATGTTTATTATTTTATATAAATCATAAAAGTAAGGTTACTCAGTCTGTCAGGACATAAAAATAACATAAAAATTAGGCTGAATGTTGATTTTCATGAGAGCAAATCATAATGAAATAGAAAATGAAGCTTTTACATATTAATGTCTCTATAATATGAAAGTAAAGAAAATTGGAATGATGTCATTTGATTATGTATATCAGAATATATGAATTTTTTTTTACTATTAATGCAATCTGTCATAATATTAGGTCAATTCTTATGCTTAATAGTTACTTAAATTATAAGAGTAAATATTTAATGTCCGTATACCATTGTAATTAATTATGTTTCATATGTGATAGGCTTGTGCTCATATCATAGTAGTAATGTGTTTCTTACTATTATTGTCATAGGAGTAGAAGAATAAAGTAGTGAAAAGGGAAAGGAAAATATTTTGTTAGCCCTTCTAGGTAAGTTGATTTCTCCTACTTTATATTTTCACATCTTTTGAATTCGGTGTGACATCTATTATTATATGTATTAAAAATGTTTTGGAATTCTATGAATTGGTTTCGAGAAATGTAATTATGGAAAGTATATGTGATATGATTTGAATGGATTGCGATGAGTGCAATTTTGTTCATTTTGAAATGGTATTGGATATGATTCATCTTTTTATATACAGGAGATGTTTGTTATATGATGAATCATGCATCGACATCCATTTGCATTTGCATATATGATGGTTGGAGCTAAGTGCTACATCGTTGATTACGATGGGAGTCACATCTAGGGTCCAATCATCATTTTGTTCCCCAATAATGAGATGAGATAGGCTGGAGCTAAGTGCCATGCGGAGTTAAGTGCCACATCGTGAGTAGTCACGATGGGGCCACCTCTAGAATTTGTAGGGGCCACCTCTAGAATCCACCTATCGTTATATGATTTGTTCTTCGAAATGGATGAGGTAGACTAGAGCTAAGTGTTACATCGTTGATCACGATGCAAGCCACCTCTAGAGTCCACCTACCAACCACTGACCAGTTGGTGATCCATACATATGAGAGTGTTGCATTGCATACACATGTTTGATATGTTTAAGTGTCAATGATTGTAAATTAAGTGCAATGATTTTAATTGGGAAGTTATATATGTATTTAGTAAATGTATGAAGATATTGACTTTGAAATTATGATTAATGCATGTATGATTATGTCTCCTCAAATTTATTAGATGGTAACATATAGCTTATGAGTTATCAATTTACTGAGCTATTATTTGCTCACAGTGTTGTTATACACTTTTTCAGATCAGTAGAACTTTTGGAAGCGCGAGAGACAGCCTTAGCAGGGTGTGGATCCTTTTTGCTGCTAAGGTATTGAAAAGTCATGTGCCTCACCGCGCGTGTTAGATAGAAGACTTGTAGCTCTCATATTTCTCTGTTGGAATATGAAGAGAGTTTAATATGTGCTATGTATGAAAAGTAATTTTGTATCTTGTAAAATATGAATTTTTTATGACTATGTGGTGGTGTAAACCGTAGGATTGTTACATGTTCTGAATGATTAATATAAACTGCGTGATTTGCTTATATGTGTTATCATTTTCTTGCATTATCTAGATGAGTTTTGCACAAATTTTTCTCAAAAAAAAGAAATTATTTGATCGCCTGTAATCAGTCACGAGTTCTCACCATTTAAATTGGGGTCATAACATAGAGGGTTTCCCCAAATTCATTTAAAGGAAGATTTAGAGCACGAGGAACACAGAGATCTAATCATGACAATCTAATATGGATCCAATCACATAAATATAGGCATAAATATCATTCAGATCTAATGATCATATCAATGCAATCTCTCAAACAAAATTTCAATCAAGAATGGAGTGTTCTTGAGACTCTCAATCCAACAAAAATATCATTGAGATGGGAGAAGGGGTTGGATCCCTTTTACATACTTATGTTCTTGTTCTTCCTCAATGTTAATCCCCTTTCCATCGTTCATGTCATCTTCCTCTTTGCCCTCTTCTTCTTTCTCATTCTTCTCTTTTTTTTTCTTCCTCTTAAATTATAGTTGTCACATGGAAGAAATAAAAAAAGAGAGGAGAGGGAGGATTTGGGGTTTTATAGAGTTTAGTTTAGGATTTCTTAGACCCCGTTTGGTCCAAGATTTATTATTTTAGGATTAAACTACTTTAATCCATTAGTTGATCCCATGCATTTAATCTAACAAGAATGGTTGAACTCACTAATCTCACCTTTTTGTTCTTGCAGCATTTAATTCAGTGGGGGCCCACCATGTCACATAATTAGTTGTTAAGCAAAAAACAAAGCAATAAGAGCTTAATCCATTCTCTATTTTGTAACCAAACATGGCTTTAGGGTTTTCTCCAAATGACTTAAATTTGCCTATTTAAAAATTGGGGTAGTTACAAGAGAAGCTCAAGAGAGTTGCAGAGAAGCTTGATAGAGCTTGATAGAGTTACTTGTTGCTTCAACTCTCTTGCTTTTACGAGGGGGATCTCCACGATGATGTGAGTGCTCCTGGTTCTTCTTCAAATGTGAGGGACTCTGAGAGGACCGTTCGTGAGGGCTTCGGAACCCAAGAAAATCTAAGCATTACCTACATAATAGTTATTCATTATCGTACTTAAATAGACTGATAATTTTGGCTTTGGATTATGAAAAGTTTTTCAGGTTGCCTGGAAATCTTGATCTAGCGTCCCTACGCCAATGATAGCGATCCATGGAGTGGAGTTTGCAAGAGTTCTAGCTCCAGGACCATTGTTGTCGGCAAAGAAGGAGACGAGGATGCCCCGCTCTGCATCGATGGCATATAGGAAGTATGTTGGAACGTGTCGTCATCTACCTCTCCGGCAATGGATGTTCGAATTCCCGAAGCTGAATATTTCTTTATATCACTATTATTTTTGTAATATTATTTTGTGTCTTTTATAGTAGTATACTCTTAGTTTGAATGTAGTGGGTTGGAGACATTTGTATGTGTTGTGTTGTAATGATCTTTCCATTTGAATAGAAACAATTATGCATTTCTCTTTATTTTTACCTTCCTTTCTTCTTCTTCTCCGGCAATAAGGATCATCAGAGCTTAATCTTAGTTTCTTAACATGGTCTCAAGGTTCTCCTCGATCTTCTTGGGCCGCATGTCGGCGCAATTGCCGGAAGCGGACCATTGCTCCGTTTATGATGGAGGATGGCATCGAGCACGATCATCGCTAGGCCGCTTCTCTTCTGTTTTTCCCTAGATGAGTTTTTTTGATTGGTCGTCAAGATCACTACCTCTCTTTTGGCTTCTTCATTGTTAATTTTCTTTGGCAATTACTGCTTGTTTCCTTTCTTTGTGTTGTTCAATTTCAATCATCGATTGCAGCTTTCTTTGCATCTTTGTTGTGTTTTCCTTCTTGCGCCTTCTCTTTTGGCAAGCGATCGTTTCCCCGATCAAGGTTGTTCCTTCGTTCTTCTCTTTCTCTTAGTTTCTCCGCATCTTTTCGCTTCTTTTTTTCTTTTTTTTTTTGTTTTCTACACGTACGATCTACTCCCGATTGGCAGTAGGATCAGAGCTCCGACATAAGTTGTTTTCGTTCTCTATTTTTCCTTTCTTCATCGTTCATTTTTTTCAATCATCTTTTATGTTGGATTCGTTCCCCTTTCAGGTTTCATCACCTCATCAGATGTACTTCGAGTTTCAGCTTCTCCTCTTTTCAGATTATCTCTTCGATCATCACTTCTAGACGGCTTTTCTTACAGTCATGAAGTTCATCATCTTCTTACCTCTTCACGATGAAAAACACCGATCATATGGCTTCATGGTGTTGTTCACCATTGTCATTCTCTGGTGTCTTGTCAAATTCATCTCCTACATTTTTTGCTTCTTCTCCGGCTTGTTGAAGCCATCATCTTCAACCTTCTTTTCCTTCACCAGTTGTCTAGTTTGTTCTATCATAGCTTTGTATTTTTTCCTTCGATCTATTTTTCTCTTTTGTCTCTTCGACACCTAGCAAGTGTTCGACGAATGGTTCTTCAACATTGCATTGAGCGACCAAGCTTTCTTTGATCTTCAACTGTGGCTTGTTGTTCTTCAAGTTGATGTCATTCAAGATCATCCCGCTATCAACTTGAGGAGAATCTTGGAAGATATGCCACGTCATGATAGCCTTCATCTTCATGTTCAATCGAGCCTCATCGAGTTCTTTTCTTTGACTTGTAGCAGTATGATCCAATTTATAAAATCGGTTTAATCCATTGTATCAGTTAGATTTTAATATAACTAGGTGATGGATTCATGTAATGGATCTCCAAGTAGTTGTAATCAATTTACATTTCAATAGTATTAGCTTAGTTTCTTTAGTCCATCTTCTCTATGTTTTGTCACCCTTTTTCTTCATTTTCTTCATTTCCAATCAGTTTCATATTATCGTCTGAGGAACGATCATCGTCTGTAATTACTATATATGGATACAATGCAGAAGGCTGATTATAATGATCTCACATTTTCCTCATTAGCTCAATGTACACTACAAGACAAACAACACCAGCAACTTCAGACGATCGATTTCTTGGAGCTCACGAAATTTAACATGCTATCAGAGCCCAGTTATTGCCGGTCCCCATGAGCTCCTTCTCCATGTCGATTAGCGTTGCAGCCTGCCAAAAGTGGACAGTCGCTGCTCCTTTGTGTCGGTCGTCGCCAGCTGAGATTTTGTTGTCCCAAATGGCAAAAGTCCAAGCGAGAGCTCCATCTTCAACTTGTTTTTCTAATTTTGTTTTCTCCTTCGATCTACTTGTGACAAGAGTTAGATCGGATTTCACTTCCACATTCTCTATGCCTTTCTTCCTTTTATGTGTTTCTTGGTTCTTAACATGGTTCCTCTTCTTATTCATTTTCTCTTCCAACGTTGAATCGATGGAGCTAATTTCTTATGGTTCTCTCATTTGTGTTCTTCACTGTCATCCTTTGATCATCATCGATATGTGATCGACATTCTTGAGACGTAGGTTGTGTCTTCATTCTTCTCTTTTTTCTTTCATTTTCGTCCTCTATTTCATCTTTTCTTCGTATAAAATTTCTTTGGTCACCATATTCTACCCTTATGTGTTTTTCTTTCTTTCTTTGGTTGTTAAATGCTACTTCCCTTTCTTTGTTCATCATCGTTCTCTACTCTATTTTCTTCACTGTTGAAGCTCGTTCTTATCTTTGGCTTCCGATCTCTCCAACGGTCACCTGTTCAACGGAAGTTTTGTTTCAAAGCATTCCCCTCGGTGGTTGATCGTGTCTAAACGTTCCTCAGGTCATCACTTATTTGATGATGGATTGTAAGCGTCCCTCAGGTTGTCGCAACGATGAATCATATTTTTCTTTCGGCTCAAGTGTTTGAACAGTTCGTCATTTTCTTTGGTTCTACAATATGATTTTCTCCTATGTTTTTTTGCTTCTTTCTAGCTTCTTCTTCCTCTCCTCAGATCTTCTTCTTCGATGACTTTTGTCCGACAACGTCCAGCAAATACCACGGGATCTCGTTTCTCTTTTGTTTCGCATCTTTCTTTGTGCCTTCTTCATTCCTTAGACATCACTTCCTCTACGTCTTTCATCATTCTCTTTGTCGATCCACAACAAGCGACCTCACCTTTGAACCGTCCCTTTCTACTTCTAGAGATGCACACTGCCAGAGAGTACATCCCTTCGCTTCCTTCTCCAACAATGCTTCCTTTCTTCGACATAATGTCCTCCTCATCTTTTGTCTCCGGTTGTTGTGCATCATCGATCGAAAAGCTACTTAAAGTTGTTGTCGGGAAGTTGTTGATGTTCAGTTCATCGACCGACCTACTATTTATGTGTTCGACGTAATGATTCTTAGTCCTCTACTTCAGTATCTTGTCATTGATGTGTGTGATGTCTTCAAGTTGATGTGGTACGCTATTCAGATGATCCCCGATGTCAACTTGAGGGGGCTGTTGGAATGTGTCGTCGTCCACCTCTTCGGTAATAGGTGTTCGAATGTGAACGTCTGTTAATATCACTATTATCTTTGTAATACCGTTTTGTGTCTTTTATAACAATATAATCTGTGTAAATGTAGTGGGTTAGAGTCATTTGTCTATGTCATGCTATAATGATCTTTCCATTTGAATAGAAACAATTATGCATTTCTCTTTCTTTTCTCCTTCCTTTCCTCTTCTTCTTCGGATCATCGAAGCTCAATCTCAGTTTCTTAACAAAGTATGGCTGCGGACCAGAGGGAGAGTGAGAGCACATTGCGGCGCCAATCCCCGACTATGGTCACCAGTTGGCGGGTCATGCCTATAGTGCAACTGAGGAGGCTGGCCTTGGCCTTCGTCGCGCCCACGGTCATGGAAGCGGTGTGCATCTCATAGTCACTGCAGTCCCTCATGGAGTCAAACACCCATAACTTCGGCATCACGGCGATCACACCAACAAAGAAGCCCGTGAGGGCAACGGGGAACTCGCACGAGGAGCTCCTCGCTATCTTCTATGAGCTTGCTGTTGTGTAGGGATGGTGAGAAGTCAATGCTGGCCTCCCCCTCCAAGCACTATCGGAAGAGGACATCCGGGTGGGAGGAGAAACTAGGGCTCTCCGGTCACACCGTGCCAGCGTCGAAGGAGACGAGGTCAAGAAACTCTGGGCGAGCAAGTGGTGTGGAGGCGGCATCTGTGGGGTCGACGAGCGAGGGGTGGGAGAGGTGCAAGAAACCAAGTGCCAGACAAAGGCACACAATGAAGAAGAAGATGAGAAAATGTCGGGAGGCGACAACCGCCATGGCCATCTAATGGTCTATGGAAATGGAGAGTGGGAGAGAGAAGAAGAGTTAACAGCATGATCGGGGAGTTTGTGTTGAGTTTAGTGAGTTGGAGGTGGGGCAACAATTTAAATGCTTCTTTCCATTGGAGCTACAGCGATGGAGTTTGTGTTGAGTTTAGTGAGTTGGAGGTGGGGCAACAATTTTAATGCTTCTTTCCATTGGAGCTACAACGATGGAAAAGATTGAGAAAGTGGATTTCGTTATAGGTGTTTCAAAATATAAAATATTTTGGAGAGGGAAGGAAAAAAAGAAACATCAATGGGAAGAGAGAAATAGTTGGTCGCCATGATGTAAAATTCGGACCGGTTGGACCGGTGTCCGATCATAAAAATGGATAGCGAGTCACCTCAAATTCATTTTTGAGATTGACCCGCTTTAACACGGTCCAAGTCAACCGACCGATCTGACGGGTTTGAATGACTTGGTCCGATGAAAAAAAAAATAGGACACATTACTTAAATATATATATTTGTTTAAAATTCATGCTCTATTTTCTCTTCACTTTACATAATATATCACCGATATTTCTTTAAATTATATTATGAAAATTTTATCATCTTTTAGATAATAATTATTTAATTGATAATTACTTTATTATATTATTTAACTTATTATATCATTTTATTTTATTTTGATTTATTTACTATGCATCTTACAAAGATATTAAGAATATAAAAGAATTTTATTTAACATATTATATTTTTTATTAACTTATATTATTCAATCTAATCGATCGATTTCATCTGCTCCGACATTTCATTTGGACCCGATCTGATAATTCAACTTGACCGGCCATCGATCCGGGTCAATGGCCGGATCGAATTTTACACATTGGTTGGTCGTCTTTTATAATTTAAAAGTAAACTGCATTCTTCTTTTAACGCAAACTAAAAACAAAAGGATATTAAAGTTATTATTTTCAAAATTAATAGAATAAATTTAATTCAATTTCCAAAAATATATTAGAGATAAAACTTCTATCCTTCCTGTTTTTGTTACGGTCTAAAATTATAAAATCAGTTATTATTGATTGTCGGATAGCTTTTTTTTAATGATTTCCTTATATGTATTGAAAAGAGTACGCCGATAATATTTTAAATTTAAAAGTATTTTCTGAACGATTCTTTTCTAACTCAAATAAGATTAATAATTATTTGAATAATATTTTCGAAGCCCTATATTTTATTTTTATTTGACAACAATAGTAAGTTATATTTTATTGCATAAGCTCTATATATGTTGTAAAAGTCTTCAAAGTAATAGATATGTAATTATATTATTATCGGTCTTCGATAAAATTCATCATTTATGTTTATATTAAATATTAAGTGTAAAACTAATAATATTTTATACAAATTTAATTCGGAAGGGTTCAAATGGTTTAATGGAATTATCTTTATTATGAGAAAACCATTCTAGATTTGTTTAACTACTATATCCTAATATTAAATATTTTTCTTATTCGAATAATAAAATTCAACCTGAAAATATCGAGGAACTAAGAGGGCTGACGGAGGCTCTGATTTTTAAGACCTATTTTATTTAAAAAAAAATTCCACAATAATCAGTACGTAAACTTATCAACTTTTTTCAATTACAAAAAAACTTTAGGGTCTTATATAAAACAAAATGACTAAGATTTTTTAAGATTTCTTAGAAGTTCTATTATTTTCTCATCTGTTAATTATGATGTTGCATATATTTCTTCATTTATCTTTTAGATTTTTTTTAAAAAAAATATTTTTATTTTCTCTCTCCAATAGCTATGCAATAATCATATATTAAACAACTCCATAAACTTTCACCACTTTCTTTTTAGGTTAACAACTTTCAATATATGCTTCTTTATCAATAGTCATATAATAGCTTTCATACTTCTTTCTTCATAACTCTTATTTAATTATGTTAATGTCAAAATGAAGTGTCAAGTATAGGAAACTTATTTAATGTTATTATTCATCATCATGTATTTTATTATTCATCATGTATACATGATAAAAACACCATATGTTAAAATCTTGCCACCTACTTTTGTATATATGATGAAAAGTCATTTTTATTATATATATTAATCATTTTTAGCTTATAATACCATCCATTGGAAGGTGAAAAGTTTAATTTTGTGCTATATAAGTCACAATCATGAAAAGAATTTACAATCGCCTTGGCTACCTCGGCGCAACAACAATTCTTCATCATACGTTTTGGCAACTATACTTTATAATTTTGACAAAATCTTGGGTTAACTACGGTCACTACAAGAAAATTACCATTTTTCGACGGGTCATTTCCGACGGATAGAAATTCATCGTAATTTACGATAGATTTTTCGACGGATTTTTCGATGGTCACGACTGTCGAAAATTTATTATATTATTATTTTATTTTTCGACGATTAGAAACGTCGATATTTCCGACGGATATTGATCCATCGTAATTTTCGACGGTCATATCCGTCGAAAATTTTAAAAATAAATTATGTAATTTGTTATATTATTATTTAATTTTTTACGACAGTCGGAAATGAAAAAATAAATTATGTAATTTGTTATATTATTATTTAATTTTTTGATGGATTTTTCGACGGTTACGACCGTTGGAAATAAAAAAATAAATTATGTAATTTTTATATTATTATTTAAATTTTTGACGATCAGGAACGTCGATATTTTTTACGGATATCCATCCGTCGCAAAATCCGCCGTAATTTTCGACGGTCATAATCGTCGGTAAATATATAATAATATTATATGAGAAATATTTTATTAATATAATTAGTGACGGTCCAAACCCTCACAATTACCGACGGTTCATACCGTCAGAAAAAAATATTATATATAACTAAATATTTTTTCGACGGTCACAATCGTCGGTAATTTTAAAAATAATTAATATTTACTTTTTCGACGGTCAGAGCCGTCGGTAATTAAAATTCGTTATCCCGCGCTCTTTTCGTTTTTCCCGCTTTCTCCCATTTCACACACACACTCATCTACTCTCTCTCCCTCCTCTCCTTTCTCTCTCTCCCTTTCCCGGCCGGCGAGCCTCTGGCTCCTCTGGCTGGACGTGAAGCGTCGACCGTCAGTGACCCTCTCCCGCCGGCGTCTCTCTCTTCGTCGGTGTCTCTCTCTTTCTCTCTCTCTCTTTCTCTTTCTCTCTCTTTCTCTCCGGCCGTCAGGCCGTTGGCGGCCGGATCCGACCGCCAGGCGACCAGATCAGAAACTTTCTGGTTCGAACCGTCGGCCTTTTCCGGCGGTTGCAACCGTCGGAAACTTTCGACGATTCGAACTGTCGGCCTTTTCCGGCGGTTGCAACCGTCGGAAACTTTCGACGATTCGAACCGCCGGGACTTTTTCGACGATTCTGACCATCAATATTTCTGACGAATTTTTTTCTCCCGTCGCAAATCGATTTGCGACAAGCATTTTTTTCGACGGATCGATTCCGATTGAAAAACCATCGGTAATTACGTTACCGACGGTTTTCGGGCTGATTACCGACGGTTTGGATCGTCGGTAATCAGCGTTTTTCTAGTAGTGAGTTACTACAATATTGAATTAACAACAGGCGAGAAATTGCATCCATTTACTATTTTTATAAATGATTAAGACTCATTAGTTATTTTTCCTGGTAAAATACTCATTGGTGAGGTTTTGAGATATGACTTAATAAAATTTCCATTCTATTCAAAAAATACTAATATTTCATAATTTGAAACCTATAATTATTTTGTGACGTAAAAAGTCGATGTTTTCACTACAATGACACAAATAAGAAATGCCATTTTTTTTAGATTACCATGATTAGGCCAAGGTCACCAACATGCATAATTTTATAACAAATATTTGTCAGACATCAATTTTATTTTGAAAGAAAAAGCTCTATAAAGTCGTATTTTTCCACAAATGTTCAATCATTACATTTTTTCTAAAGGCATACGATAACATTAATCAAAAGTATAAGTAACATACAAAGTTGCATTATCTATTATAGAAAAAGGATTAAAATTTACAAAGAATAAATATTTTTTCAATTGCAAAGTTTACAAGTTATTTTAAATAAAATTGAAATTCTATAATAAAATATTTATAGATGATTTTATGCTATATATGATGTAATTTAGATCCCTTATTAAATTTGCAATAAAAAGTTAAACTAATATATATATATATATATATATATATAGAGAGAGAGAGAGAGAGAGAGAGAGTAAGGTAAAAAAATAAGAAAGTTTCTCCAATAAAAAGTAAAAACATATAAAAAAACAAAACTATTTCATTTTAAAAGGATAAAAATAATACATTTGAAAATAATTTAGTATTTTCATAATAATTTTTATAAACCAATTTATTATTAATTATTTGTAAACTAATTAATGTTGCGAGAAGCGCAGTAGTTTTTTCTAGTTTATTACCAAACAACAGGGTAAAGTCTCATTGGCAAATTAATTTTAAATGGGCCAGACTTAATTGTTTCCTTCATAGATCCAATTAGGTTGAGAGCTTGATCGGCCTTCAACTTTTATCATAATTTATATTATTATCGTCATTATCATATTTGGTCCTTTCCAAAAACAAATTCATTAATGGACTCTAATAAATGGCAACGTTGGATCCTCTCACAGTGAGTCTCACGTATATATGCTTTTCGATCATCTCAAATGCGCTTTACCTCCATTTTATACATGTTGAATGCTTGCATATATTAGGTGTAACCTTGTGTACCCCATAATTTAACAGTCCATATCAAATCCGATAGGTGTGCGCTCTCTCTCTCTTCACTCACACCCACTCTCGAGTAAATTATACATTTAGTCCTCAAATTTTGAATCATTTTCAAATCAGTCATACAATTTTAATTTATAATTAATTTTTTTGTCAATTTCGATTTTCTTACACAATTACTCGTTTTGACCGATGATAGTGAGGCTTTCATTTGTATCGCTTATGTTGCTACCATGTGAAATTTTCTCTCACATTCACGTCATATAAAAAATAATATTAAAAATAAAAAATGATATTGTCAAAATCGTTGGTGAGAGAGGGAGGGGGCACGTGTTCGCCAACGCAGGAGAGGGAGGGGCACGCGTTTGCCGGCGCAGAAGAGGGGATGGTCCCCTCCCTCTCTCTCGTGCCAACGAACACGCGCGGAGGGGGGCCATCGCCCCCTCCCTTTCTCTCTCCGACGATTTTGACTAAATTATTTTTATTTTTAATATTATTTTATTATTTTTACATGACGTAGATGTGAGAGAAAATTTCACTTGGCGGCCACGTAAGCGATACAATCGAAAAATCTACTATCACCAATTAAGAGGACTAATCGTGCAAGAAAATCAAACTTGACGAACGTTCTATATACAAATTGAAGTTGGGGGACCGATTTGAAAAGGACTCAAAGTTGGAGAACTAATCGTATAATTTACCCTCCGCTCTCTCTTCATTCATGCGATGTCGACGTCACCAATCGCCCTCCTCCTCTCCAATCGATGTTGCTGGTCGTCGATCACCCTCCTTCGAGAGCTGACGGCCAATGCGATCACCATCCCCAATGGATGGCGCGTTGATACCCCCCTCCCGCCTGCGACTGCCGCCCCGATTGACCTTCTCTCCTCTTCCCCTACATCGGCGTGGTCCATCTCGCGTCTACACCTCTCCTCTCCAGATCTGTGTCATCATTCTCAATCCGTCGTCCGCTATCCTTGATTCGTGGTCCTCTCTAGATCTGAGCTACCGCGTCCTCCGCTCGTTGCCTGCCATCCACCTTCGCGTCGCCGCTCCTGCAAGTCGCTACTATCAACACCCGTGATCGAGGCCTCCTACGAGCACCTGGTCCGCCCCCTCTCTCCCACACCCTCCAATCGTCGCCACACATCCTCGACGACTGCAAAAGCCGTCGACTGTGGTCGACCGTCTCTACCTTGCTCGACCCCCTTTGGCTGCAACCGTGGAGAGATTGTAGAGAGCGCGTGTGAGAGTATAGAGAAAGGGAAAAATTGTAATGCCTGCGATTTCAAACCATGAAATCAAATCGAAAATAAAATTAATTAGCAATTAAGGCAAGAATTCGAAATGAATTAAAAAAAGTAAAAAAAAGAAGAAGTCGAACGGTTAGAAATGGCCGACTAGGGGCGAGAGTCTCGCCCCTGATCATGGTCGTTTCCAAATTCGGCCGACCAAGGGTCGACCGAGACTATAAAAGGGACGAGAGGAGGGCGCCCTTGCCCCCTTTGGATTCCCTCATGTCGGCCGCCGCTCTTCCCTCCGTTTTCCTCTTCTTCTTCTTCTTCTTCTTCTTCTTCTTCTTCTTCTTCTTCTTCTTCTTCTTCTTCTTCTTCTTCTTCTTCTTCTTCTTCTTCTTCTTCTTCTTCTTCTTCTTCTTCTTATCTTCTTCTTCCGCAACTCTGGTGGACGTGAGAAGCAGAGGCGACCGAACTGCAACAATCGATGACCTTCGACGCACCGTGACCTTCCCTCGACGTGCGCAAGTACCAAGCGCACCTCCTGCACCGGCCAAGGACGACCGGTGATCATCTGAACGACAACAGTAATCCGGCGAACTCATTCGAACGAAGAAAGCTACCTTAGAATCTAAATCCCCCTAAACGATCAGATGGAGATCTGTCGATGCATATGAGAATATCATTTTGATCCTGAGTGCTATAGAGTTATTGTTCATATTGTGGTTTTCCCAATCCGATGGCCGGAGGGTCGCCGGAGATGGAGAAGACGACCGGCGTAGTTTTTGCGCGATAGGACCCGGCCCGAGTTATACCAGGACGTGGCCTAGAAGCGATTAAACTCGACCCGGGTTTATTTGCCGACGACGTCGCGCAATTATTATACCACGACCCGATCGGATTAGAGTTCAACTCGGCCGGGTCACGACCGGTGTATAGTCATCAAACCGGCCCGAGTTAACCTCGACTCGGCCCGTGTAGTGTGCATCAATGCCCCGAATAGGACTCGACCCGAGTCCCCTTTGTAACATTTCCCACCAGCGTGTGATATTGTTCGCTCTGATCCTCGCCCCGCACGATTTCACTAAAATGCGTCACACTTGATGAAGAACATGTTCCTATATATACCCGCATTTCTCCCATGACTTATGCATGTGAGACTAATCCAAGGCATGCCCTATGCATCATTCCCCCCTTAGGGGACTCGACGCATTCGTTGAGTAATCGCACCCCACCATGTACAGAGGCTCACGCGGAGTGACTCTGATATCATATGTAACATTCTCCACTAGCGTGTGATATTGTCTGCTCTGGGTCTCGGCCCGCACGGTTTTATCAAAACGCGTTACACCTAGTGAAGGACATATTAGCATATATATCCAGCATATCTCCCGTGACTTATGCATGTGGGACTAATTCAACGCATGCCCATGCATCCTTCCCCCCTTAGGGGACTCAACGCCCTCGTTGAGTGATCGCACCCCACCATGCACAGAGGCTCACGCGGAGTGGCTCTAATACCATATGTAACATTCCCCATTAGTGTGTGATATTGTTCGCTTTGGACCTCGACTCGCACGGTTTTACCAAAATGCGTCACACCTAGTGAAGGACATATTAGCATATATACCCAGCATCTCTCCCGTGACTTATGAATGTGGGACTAATCCAAGGCATGTCCCATGCATCCTTCCCTGCTTAGGGGACTCAACGCCCTCGTTGAGTGATCGCCCCCCATCCTGCATGTCTTGGATTAGTCCCACATGCATAAGTCACGGAAGAGATGCTGGGTATATATGCTAATTTGTCATTCACTAGGTGTGACGTATTTTGGTAAAATCGTGCGGGCCGAGGCCCAGAGCGGACAATATCACACGCTGGTGAGGAATATTACATATAGTATCAGAGCCACTCAGCGTGAGTCTCTGTGGATGATGGGGTGCGATCACTCAACGAGGGCGTTGAGTCCCCTAAGAGGGGAAGGATGCATGGGGCATGCCTTAAATTAATCCCACATGCATAAGTCACGGTAGAGATGCTGTATATATATGCTAATATGTCCTTCACTAGGTGTGACGCATTTTGGTGAAATCGTGCGGGCCGAGGTCCAAAGCGGATAATATCACACGCTAGTGAAGAATGTTACATATGGTATCAGAGCCACTCCGCGTGAACCTTTGTGCATGGTAGGGTGCGATCACTCAACGAGGGCGTTGAGTCCTCTAAGGGGGAAGGATGCATGATGCATGCTTTGGATTAGTCCCACATGCATAAGTCACGAGAGAGATGCTGGATATATATGGGAATATGTCCTTCACCTGGTGTGACGCGTTTTAAGAAAATCGTGCGAGCTTAGGCTCAAAGCGGACAATATCACACGTTAGTAGGAAATGTTACATATGGTATCAGAGCCACTCCGCGTGAGCCTCTGTGCATGGTGATGTGCGATCACTCGATGAGGTCGTTGAGTCCCCTAAGGGGGGAAGGATGCATGGGGCATGCCTTGGATTAGTCCCACATGCATAAGTCACGGGAGAGATGTTGGGTATATATGGGAGCACGCCCTTCACTAGGTGTAACGCGTTTTGATAAAATCATGCGGGTCGAGGCTCAGAGCGGACGATATCACACGCTGTTGGGGAATGTTACACTCCTGACTCGACTCGGGCCATACACATATCAACCCCCGAATAGAACTCAGCTCGAGTTCGAATCCACCCGGTTCGAGTTCAGTCAGGCAGAAAGATGGACCATTTCTGTTAAGTCCAATCCTTCGAAAGTTGGGCCATGTCCTCGACAGAATTAGGTGAAATCTTATTCAGAATCCTAAAGATACAGAGAACTAACCCTTTTGAGAAAAAGGACTCCCTTCCTCTTCTGTTTTCTACATAATATTAAAGATGAGCAAAGACAAGTAAAGTAAAAATAAAGATGCGAGATTGCTATGTGTCGCTCAAATGTATGGAATAAAGATCATGATATTGTATAGAGAGGTGCAGGTAGTTAGCTGAGGAGACAGCGAATTTACTGATCTTCAATGACCACTATTCTTGAGATTTCAAGTCATCTCCTATCTGTATCTCGAAGAAGGGTGATGCAATGGTCACACTCCTTCCCTCAGAGAACATAGTATTGAGCCAGAGGGACATGTAGCTAACTGAGGAGACAATGAGCATACATGTTCTTAAATGATCACTGTTCCTGGGGTG
This sequence comes from Pontederia crassipes, assembly GCA_030549335.1. Lineage (NCBI taxonomy): Eukaryota > Viridiplantae > Streptophyta > Magnoliopsida > Commelinales > Pontederiaceae > Pontederia > Pontederia crassipes. The sequence continues at coordinate 19,272,421 of CM060188.1, read as the reverse complement.
TAGGTTCTCTCCTACCTACATTTTGAATTGGGTCATGCATTGTCACATCCTTTTTTCTTTATGGGTTTATTGGCTTTACAGATCCAGAGAGGCATCTCTAGCATTTCAAACTAATAAAGTCGAGCTCACATATGACAACTAACTTTAAAGATATCATAGTAATGTAAAAGACGTAGTGCAACTCACAGTAAAGCAAATATAAAGTAAAGTATTGTATAGTATGTCATAGAATATGGTATAGTAAAATATGAAACATGGTATGATAAAGATAATGCAGAGTATTACAAAGATAAAATATAGTTATAGTAAAGAATAGAGTACAGATTTTGATAATGATAAAGTATGATGTGTGACTCATTATAGTCAATGTACAAAAGCCAAGGTATATAGTTGTTTATCACTGATATATTATTTCTATAATCATCACTGATTCTTACCTCGTCGTCTATGTTTCTATTGTACTGGGCATCTTTGCTTTATGGATATTTGATTCTCCTGCATTGGGATTTTGCAGGTGAGAATACAGCTTGACGAGGTGTGAGAGTACTCAGAGCTTGGAGGATGTTGCACATGATTGCGTTCATTATAAAGTTTCCTCAATTACATTTAGTATTATGATTCTCTTTGTTAATCATGAATATTATGTTATTCCGCCGATTGAATTGCTTCCGCTTGTTGGACTTCCTCCCAATTATTGCGCTTGTTATAGACTGTGATCTTTTCCTATTCTGTTATGGACTGAATTGAGAATTATGTCCTTTGCTATTTCAATGTTTAAAATTTCCGCATTAAAGTCATTGATTATATTTTATTATTATATCGATGTCACGTATGTCATTTTGTTGAATGATCATGATCAATAGTGTAGTAGGTAGCGTAGCGCTCCCAGGGTCAACCTGACTGTCTACGTGACAGGAGGGACGATTTTGAGGGCGTTACAAAAATTATGAAATGATCTGTACGTTGATCTAAAATGGATGGTCATGCGCATGACTAGCGATGCAGAAGTTGAATAACGAGTAAAATAGTGAATGAACATTACTGATGAATCTCAACGTCTCTCCTCCAATCATTAATATATCAACGATGTTTAATTTAAATTTATCTAACACCGAATTTTAATAAGAAAGCAGTTAATTAATTAACAAAAGAAGCCGACTCATTAGATTAATCCAACAGTGTATTGGTTCGTGATATGCGCATTATGCATCAATTGATATATTATTCTGGAGTGTCATGTGGACTAATTACTGTGAACAGACATCTCACATATTCCTCACATTGTTTTGTCTGAATGCAGAATCCAATCTGTATCAAACCCCCCATTCCATTCCCACCCCCCTTTTTACTTTTTGCTTGCCCTTATTTATTTATGCTCTCGAGACCGTTAATATATGCCTGCAACTTCTGCGTTTAGAAGCCCTTTTTTAAAAGTAACAAAAGAAAAAGAAAGACATTTAATTATTGGGGAGTGGTTTGATTCGGAATCCACATTGGATTGACCCCCTCCGTTGTTTAATCCACCCTAGAAACAAAACAATTATTATTCCAAGTTAATTAATATTTCCCACTTTCGCACTTTAATATATTAATCCAACAAGCTCATAATTTATATTATGGCGTCTAGAAGCGCGTGCTTACTTTAATTTGCTGCCATGTCTTCTTTTCCAAGTCATGACAAGTTAATGAGTCTAATTCGTTACGGATATTAAGGAAGAGATGAGAAGGAACGCAACGTTAATTAGTTGAAGAAAAAAAATATATATCAAAGAAGCGTATTAGAGAGATAACTCAAATAGGAATTTGTTTAAAAAAACAATATATATAAGTCGTAGGAGAAAATTAAATTTTATTATTATGTCTCGAGATATATTACATTAGGATCTATTCTTTATTGACAAATTTGACTTTGACTATCAATATTTGATAATATATAAATTATTAATTAATATAAAGATCAAATAGATAAAAGAAGAGTGATAGTAAATTTTTTTATCAAAGACCAATTATTTGCGTTGCCACGTAAAAAAGGTTTTAATTCATCGGCTGTAAAATGTTTTCTCTTTTCGAAAATTTTTAATTGTCACTCGTAAAATTTTTAATTAGGGCGACTTTATATAGTAATTAGTAAAAAACCGTGCCTCGTGGAAAGAAGCATGCATGTGGGTTGGGTGGTAATTACCAATTATAAAACGCAACAAAAGACCTTTCGCAAGTCCCGAAGAGGATCCGATAAAATCCGATGCCCATTTGGCCAAAGTTGGTCCACTTGTTTAATTTCTTTAACTGTTATTAATTAATGGGTAAACGTCACATTAAGGTTGGCTTTTTACCCGACAAAGCGCCACACACCGCATTAAAAACTATTCAACGCATCGCCCCCACCAAGATCCCCCTTGTCGCGTGCCAACTTCACCCTCATATTAATACTTCGCATTTTTTATTTGCCTTCGATGCCTAAAAAGCAATGCGATTTAATTAATAAAATATTAATAGTTATACGTATTATCCATCTATTAAATCGATCTATCATCAAGGCTATTAAATTAATTTATTATCAAGTTCAATTAATTTAATAAGTCATTCACATCGTGTATTTAACAATGATAAGTAATATTTCAAATAAAAAATTTTTACATTCACAAAAATTTGAAACGAATTTTCTAAAATTAAATGCATATTATATGGTAAGAAAAATCATCACTTATGAATCTTAAAAAATATAAATTTATTGTAAATCACTAGTAAAATAAAAATTAAGTTCGTGATAAAAATGCATCTAAAAATATATTTTTAATAAAAACCACTAGTAAAATAAAAATCAACTTCCGTGATAAAAATGCATCTAAAAATATATTTTTAATAGTATTAATGTGATTAGCAACACGTACTAAGGTAACGACTAACTCAAAGTATATGCTTCTTGCATCATAAAATATAACGACTCCATATTTAAATACCAATCATATTAATGAATAGTTCTGGATGGGAAAGTACTGATCATGAACTTTTATAAATAACTATTTTTTATTTTATAAGATGTATTTTAAATCTGTGTGAATTTATAAGGATCAAAATTTCAAAAGGAACATACATCAATGCCGGAATAAAATGACTAATGCATGATTGGTGCATATATCACACATTTAATTTTAGTTTTGAGAGTTTCGTGCTTATGTTAAATACTTTTCTGGAAACGAAATAAGAATTTGAGATTATGAACACGTAATAGTATTAAAATTTTAAATTTCATTAGTTCACCAGGCATCAGCAAAAGTGGATGCCAACTCTCTCTCTCTCTCTCTTTATATATATATATATATATATATATATATATATATATATATATATATATATATTCCTGACACAGACAAAAAAAAGGAAAGGATAAAAAAGATAAATACAAAAGAGACGATTCCTCCACGGCTGGATAATGTTACATGCCTGAGGAGCATTTAGTCACTGTTGCATGCGGCTGCCTCTTAATGGATCAGACCTCGCCTTCCTTTGCCATTATCTATCAATATTTTTTCCCTCTGCATCTTTATATTGTAAAACCAAGACAAGTTTTATTTTCTTCTTTTTTAATCTCTCTCTCCCCAAATTAATAGATATAACGTACACTACAGAGTTGTGCTTTTTTCCTTTTTCCTTCAAAGGATGACCAAATGATTTGTATCAGAAAATGTAAGTAAGAAATATGAAAAAAAAATTATTGAAAATTTTATGTAAAGATGCAGAGCGACCTTATCGAATTAATTAAAAATGATGGAGTAGACCTCTACGGTGCGCATGTAACTAACGCCACGCAAATACTTCTCCGACGCAAAGCTGAGTACCTAAAAAATAAAAGATTATTTCCTTTAACACCTCCTCAATTATAACTTTTTTCACATCTAATCTTAAACTATAAACTTCCAAATTTTAGTCATCAAACTTGTCCAAATTTGACACTTAGATTCTTTTATTGAATTGTAACTAAAATTTATCAAATTTAATTGTGAAATATCCTTTTTACCCTTACATTCATATTACAATCAAAAGTTTAATTTGAAGTTTGTTAAGTTTTTTCCTAATAATTGTGAAATATAATTTTTACCCTTATTTTAACATGAAAAAATATTAAAAAAAATAAAAAATATCGACATAAATATAATATTATATAAAACATTATTATCAATTAATACTTTTACTTGTATAGATTGTTTTTTATTTTTAAAATATTTTTATTGCGATATGAATGTAAGGTAAAAATGATATTTTACAATCAATTTAATAAAATTTAGTCAAAATTTAACAAAAGAATTCAAGTGTCAAATTTGAATATGTTTGAGGACTAAAATTTGTAAGCTTAGGGTTAGGTGTGGAAAAAAATTATAATTGAGGGGGTGTTAAAATATGATGAAAATTTAACTACCGTGTGATTGCGACACACATTTTATTCCTTGAATTAATGACAATGGCATGGTAAGAAAATTTTTTTTTGAATATATAAGTGATGTCGGCAAAAAAATGATATACATGAGCTACAAAAAAAAATTAATCACGTAGCAGAAAAACAAATAGACAAATTGATCGCATCAGTAATTAAAACTTCTTGTTTTACAAATTATATATTTTTTATTTTCTGATTGCATTCGTCATATATATTAAAATCAGATAACTCGATTGATATACGTCCTTCAGAATGAAGTTTTGCATACAAATAATTTCGTTCGACAACTTTTGATTACTTCTTACTCGTCGCAAAGATTCAACGAGATGGGAAAACAAAGATGTGGACGTGGTGGACCAATGGAAAACTTATGTATTCGTCTTGTTTCATAAATTATTATTTTCCTTTTTATTTTTTTTTTGGAGTAATAGGAACAAAAAAGATGGCACAAACTTTGTTCCACGTCCTGACCGCGCATGCGGCGGTCGCAAGATAATTGACGTAGATGTCCATATTTTTTCTTTCCATTCGTTTCCGGCCGGGGCTCTCGACATGGAACGGTTCGAAGTTTGCATGCGTTATCATTCAACGGTTTTGATGCGTTGCATGCATGGCCAAGTCTTTCCATCGAGTTTATTATTTCCATGATTTGACGAGATGAGTGACGAGTGGATAGGAGGAGGAGTCTATCAAATTTTTTAGAACGACAAGGCACATCACAGTGTCCACTTTCCATCACGCCACTGCATCGTTTACCCGCCTTTAAAAAAGAATTTAACCACGGTGTTCCCTTTTTAAAGACCGGACGTCATTATCATAAAAAAATACATAAATCAAGTTAACTTTTTAAAAATAAAAATGTATAAACAATATTTAAAAAAATCTAGTTAAAAAATTAAAAGTCTGGAACTATGAGTATAAGAAAAAAAATCAGAAATATGAAATAACTGACACGACATAATTATTTTATTAAAAAACTTAGGCGATTTTTAAATTCAAAAGAAGCATCGGAGGACAGATAAGTTCTACCTACATAATTAAAGTTATATAATACTCGACATGCATAATAGGTATCACATAATACATATAGATAATTTATATAAGTCATAAATAGTAATATTAAAATATAAAATATGTGATTGAATTGATTTACGAAATAAAACACCTCTTAATATTATCAAATTTCTTATAATTATAAAATGTAGGATTCCAAGAAAGTTGATATTTTTTTATAACCAACCACGATCTGTTTAATAGAAAAAAAAATCATTAAACCCCTACCCTTTTCACCCCTAATTGAAACACAATATTATATCTTTTAAAACACACCTCAATTATATCTTTTCTTTTTCAAAGAATTCAAATTTCATTATGATTCTCAATTGCAATAATACATCTTTATTATCCTCCTTTTGGGGGCTTCCCGCCAAGACGGAACAATCTTTATAATTTTTACCATTTTTCCTTCATAATAATCTTCTCTTCAAGATTATCAAAATCGCATTATTGACTATATCCTTTTTAGAATCCGTGATCTCGATTTCAACCTGAGATCATTTTTTAGGATATGTAAGATTACCGATCCAACTTTTTTTCAATTTGTTTTCCAATTTGTTTTTATTTTTTTTTAAAATCACCAACTATGACATGGTTTTTTTTTATAAAAAATAAAGAAAAATATGATTGACCACGATTAAAATTTAAAAATTATTTCTGCACAAAATAGCCTTAATATAAATCTATATTAAAAGTCATTATATAATGCTATTCCATATTCATTCATATTATTGCCATCTTTTATCAATCTATATTAAATTACTATTATATAAATAATAAATATATGCGTCCGGAGGAAATCTTAATAAGATAGTATTCAAGTTAACATTATTTCTAATTATAACCATTACAATTTATTTAAAACTATTATTTTAAAAAAATATATTTTCATTTTTTAAAATATATATAACATCTTACGACCTCTGATATGATCTTACAATCTTTGATCTTAAGGATCCATTCCGATCTTAAGTCAAATCTCGATCCTTGCTTTTCTCATTCACATGCTATAAAAAAATTAGAGCAATCATAAACACAAAAAATAATAATAATTAAAAAATAATGCCCTCGTCTTCATTCCCCGATCATCAAACAAAAACCTTCAAACAAGAGAGGCGTGGATGATAATGTTCATGCAAAAGGATGTTTTCCTTCTATTTTTTAATGTTTGTACAGTTTTATAAGAGTTTTTATAAGGATGAAAATGATATTAAACATTAGATATGAGCCAGCATGAGATATTGGTGATTTTTTTATTTCATAAATAAAAAAATTGGTTAATAAACACAACAAAATAAGAATAAAAAAGGAGTAAAATAGTTTAAACATGAGAAAATAGTTGCTTACAGGTATATTTCTTTTTAATATTCATTAATATGTGCTATTGTTAGAAGTTTGGGGGGGGGGGGGGGGGGGGAATTATACTTTAACTAATAAATTTCATATAACATATATATTAATATTAACTATTTAGAAAAAGTTGGGAGGGGCCAAGGCCCCCAACCTATACTGTAACTCCGTCCCCGGAGATGAGGGACCATCATTCATACAAAAAAATGAAGACGACATATATATATTATATATAATATATATATATATATGTGGATTAATGGGATGTAACATCTCTTATGTGTAACATTGTGCAGCGCCATAATCTGGGCTGTCCATTTTACATCTACGATTGAGATGAAACACCACATTCTCTTTCTTCTATCTTTTTGTCTCGACGATTGATCAATGACGTCGACCTCTCTCTTTCCACGATCGATGTTATATTTATAGAATTTGTTTCGACGCCAAGCTCAACAACATCAGGACATGGCTCGACAGCGGGAGGGTGGGGGGCAACAATCATAGAAGTCGGGGGCACACGATGGCGGTGATTGGGGTGCCAATGCTTGCAAGGGTCGATGCAGGCGCTCGTGGAAGTTTGGGGGACGAGCACGACGACGCTCGTAGGGAGGAGGAGGTTGCAGTGGTGGGGTGTCGGCAATGGCACTTGAAAGGAAGGAAGGGAGGATGAGGTTTGTAGAGGTGGGGTGTCAGTGACGATGCAAAGGGGAGGAGGAGGGTGCAGAGATAGAGTGTTGACGACGGCGCTCTGCGGGGAGGTTGTAGAGGTGCGACGACTGTCGAGATATGCCTCAACATCAGAGGATCGACGATGATAGGCGTTGAATGGTCACCAGATTAGAAGAAGAGGGGATGTTGGGGGGGGGGGGTATTCGTAGGTGATAGAAGGAGAGGGGAGGATGCTAGGCCGATCTGGACCGTTCGCTCAATCCGATGGTCCATATTAGGAGCGTTGCACAAAGTTGCACACAAGGAATGTTACACTCCATTAATTCCATGTGTATATATATATATATATATATATATATATATATATATATATATATATTATAACATTTTTATATATGTCCATTGCCATACACCTTTTTGTCCAATTTGTCTTCCTAACTTTTCGTATTGAACTCTCAAATGCGATCTGGCCTTCCTCCTTTTGGTGAGTGCAACGGTCAAACATTCTTCTTCTTCAAGGTCGTGATGAGAGAGAGTTCGTAGACAAGGGCTTCTGCATTTGATTCATCTCTTCTCTCATAGCTGAGAACCTATCACCACCACAGCTACCCCCACGACCACCGTTGCTATTGCCACTAAATTAGATGAGCATCTCCACGTGAACCGATCCATAGATAAAGGGAAGAAAGATATTAGATTAGAGAGAAGATTATATTTCTCATCACTCGCCACCCTATACTCGCAGATGGTGAGAGACAAAGAGATCAATTAGAGGGGGGGGGGGGGAATGAATTCTGGTGCAAAAATGGTCTTCCGTTGATCTTTGGATGAACGCTCCAGATGCCACGCGACATGGTAAGGAGCAAGGATGTTTTGTATATTCATTTTAATTATATGGTTTAATGTTTGTGTAACCCTTTTAAGGGTAGCACCATTGTACTCCTATTAATCATCATCCAATTTATAACGAATGATTGGATTGATTAATTGGACATTTTCTTATCCACCATTCATCATGAATTGGACAATGATTAATAGAAATATAACGGTGCCACCCTTTAAAATGGAAATCATTTTTCCCATATATATATATATATATATAATTTGACAATTCACCATTATTTATTTCACTCTCTTGAAACTCCATGTTCAAGTCCGGGGTCGAGTTGGATCAAACTCCCATGGGAATGGGAAAGTGTTGCGCGCTTAAAACTGTGGCACATATAAATTATATTATTCAATACGACTGTGTTTGGATAGAAAATTTTAAATTCTCATTAGTTTCCGAGAACTAATCAATTAGATATTTTTTTTAGTTTGGTGTTTGAATAAAAATATAATGATGGAGATTTAAAAAGTTAATTCACTAGATAAGTTTTAGTAGGTGTTTGGATAAAAAGTAAAAATTAAGAATATAATTTATTATTTTATGACTAATAAAATATAGTAAATTCAAATATTATGTATTTATCTAGTTAAAATAATAATTACTAGCATATAAAAATTATTATATGTAATGATTAAATTTAAATTTATTAAAAATAAGTTGTGTCATAATATGTTAATATTAATTTTTTCATATGTTATTAATATTATAATTTATGAAAATATTTATATTAAGTTAAATAATTTATTTTATAAGTTGAAAGATAGTTTATTAATAAATAAAATATTATAATTGATGATTATTTAAGATAATATTAAAATAGTTTAATAAATAATATTAATATTAAACAATAATTAATAATATTTACTAATTAAAATATAATAAAAATTATGAGCAAAAAATAAAAGAATAAATTCCCATGATGTTTGGTAGAACTTATAGAACTAAGCCGAGTTCTGTCTCTTAATTCTCGTGACAAATACTGCCTATAATAATTAAGGTAAAACTCACATATGAGTTGTCAAAGTATACGATGAAACTTATTTATTAATATTTTTTAAGAGAAAAATATTTGTTTACAAGTTTTTTATACTCAATTTTTAAATTGCACTTTAGCAAGTTCAATTTCTATTAATTTCCTAACTACACCTTAGTAAGTTTTCAAAGTTAAAATTATTTAATACGTTTTTACCTCCTCTCCCACATTTCCGGGCTGAAAAAAAAATCAGGGGAATGAAGAGAAAGGTATAAGTTTTTATCATTCTATTTTCCTCCCTCCATGAAAATTTTATCTTAATCGAACTACTAAATAATGACTTTCAGTAGTCCTCTTTACTCTCCTTTAACTAAAATCCAAATAAAACTTAAAATTCTCAATATAAAATAAAATCCTATTAGAAAATATTATGTAAAATATTAAAATGTTAATCGAGATTTTAATAAACTTGCTCATGTATTATTCTTTTATGGTATATTAAATCTTATATTTTTCACATCAAAAGATTCAATTATTTTATTAAACATATTTGTAAGTGTATGGGTGCACTGTTCTTTCTACCACTTTTTTGTCTTGGAAAATTTATTTTGGTCGACTTCCAGAAGGGCACCTCTCAAAATTTAGTTATTGATTTGATGCCACGGACTCGACAAGACACAAACCGGGGCACCACAAAGCCAACTATGACTAATTATTTTCATTAAAAAAATTGCCATTCCTCTTCTCACCAGGATTGCTTTCGACTTCGTTAAACACAAAAAAGCAAGTAAAACATAATTTCTTTGCAAAGTTGAGAAACAATAAAAAAGCAAAGAAAAACAATATTAAAAGCAACGTTCAGAAACATTTTTTTCTCGATAGGTTGTACAAAGAAATATATTTAAATAAATAAATAACCCCTTTCCGATTTCTTGGCAGTTTTCCATTTACAATCATTAAATAATGCGTACATGAAGAATAGTGCTTAAATATGATCCTCGAGACTCGATAATCACTCTTCATAATATTCTCATCAGGGTTTCATTTTCCACCTTGGAATAATCAAAAGTCACCGATGGGCAAAATTTTTCAACGAAAAAAATAATCAAGTCTATAGGAAAAAAAACTATTTAAAATGCTTTTCCTATCAATTATCCTCTCAATTAAATAAAAAATAGGAAAAGAAGATTCCAAAATGGCCCACGGATCATTTCCTCGGCCCCTAGCAGTATCCCTACTCGCGCGGCATTATTGGCCTCGACCGATAGGGGCAATCTGGGGCGAAAAACAAAAGAGCTCCGACGACTGGGATCCATCACCCAAATCGGACGGTCCACTTTTCGCCCCACTGGCGCACGTAAGGTGCGAGTGAAACGAGTGGCGGACGGACACGGGGAGAGAGAGCGGGGGAAGAAAGAACGAAACAGACGGGTGTCCGTGAGGGAACAGGTCGCCGACACACCCCAACAGCAGTCACATGCTTGTCCTTTCGGCTTTTTGGCACCATCCCCCTCCTTTTCTCCCTTTCTCTCTCATCCGCACCACCCAAAAAAAAGTTGACCTCTTCCTTTCTCTCTCCTGAACCACTACTGACACGTGGTTCCCACCATCCATTTACTCACGCCTTTCTCCCTCCCCTCCCAGCCGGCGATTCGCGTTTCTCGAAACCACAGCCGCTGTATTGTTGGGAAGGAGTTAAAGATTCCCGTTTCCCTTCGTCGCGTTTCCCTCTGTCGAGGAGATAAAGGAGGGGGTGAGGTGGGTGTTGGGGGACAAGGGGAACCGACAGGGTGGTGGCCCGCAGCGCAAAGTCCGTCTCCATATTCCCACCACCAACCACACGCTCCCGTCACCGCCCCCCACCCTCACTGTCCGCTTGCCAGCCCCCAACCAAATCCACGCCGCACGATCGTGACACGTGTTCTGCGCGGAGAGCTTTGATGCCCGAGCCTCCCTCTATTAAGGCCGCGCTTCCTCCAGGACTCTTCTGACGCCCCTTTCTTCTTCCCCCGGCGCGAGTTCTTCTTCTTCTTCTCTTGAGAAGCGTGGAATTTTAGGTTTTGGTTGTTGTTGCTGCTGCTGGAGGTGAAGGTGGAGGTTGCGAGGATGTCGACGGAGACGACGGGCAAGAGCTCGACGCTGTCGGAGGTCTCCGATCTCGATTACGAGGAGACCGCGCTGACGCTAGGACTCCCGGGGGGCTCCAGGGCCGCCGCCGGAGGGGCCTCCGAGGCGGAGCGCAAGCGAGGCTTCGCGGAGACCGTGGATCTCAACCTCGGAGGCGGCAGCTCCGCCGCGGCGGCACGCGGAGCCGGTGGTGATCGAGCCTCGGGCTCCGACTCCTCCGACGGCGCCGTTTCCGGTGCTGGGAAGCCACCTGCCGCCAAGTGAGTAACTGCAACTAGTTTCTATCTTCTCTTTTTGCCGGATCCATCTTCTAGCTCTCTCGGAAGGCATTTTGATAATTTAAGTACGGGATTTTGGCGCCATCTTATGGTTCTCCGCGAAATTTCAGGGCTCAGGTGGTGGGATGGCCGCCGGTGAGGTCGTTCCGGAGGAACGCCATGAGGAGCTGCACCTACGTCAAAGTTGCCGTCGATGGTGCTCCATACCTCAGGAAGGTGGACTTGGAGAATTATGAAGGTTACCAGCAGCTGCTCACTGCTCTTGTGGATATGTTCTCTTGCTTCGCCGTCCGTAAGTTCCGCAACGGCCTCGATTTCTTTCCGTCGTCGACCGTGAATGAGGTCGTACGTTTCTGCTGTTTGTTCCCTGTTCATGTCGTCGTCTTATGGTGTTCTGCGCATTGTATTCCTTGGCAGGTAACTATCCGAATGAGAGGAGGTTGGTTGATCCAGTAAACGGGACGGAGTACGTGCCCACCTATGAGGACAAGGATGGTGATTGGATGCTGGTTGGAGATGTCCCTTGGAAGTAAGTTTCCCTGTTCTTCCACTTTATCTTTTCTTTCCGTGCTGTAATTGACTGCGAGCGTCAAGCTGAGTTGAACGAGTAAGTTGGAATTAAGCGTTCTTCTCAGATCTGTTGTTGCAAATTATAAGACCGAATAATATGAATTTACACTGCAAGAAAGAGTTGGAGGCTTCATACTCGTCGGATGTGCCGATGTTTCTCCACCCTTTTGACATCTGTGTTACATGGGGATGAATCATAGGATGATTATGCTTTTTGAAGGCTACGGGTTGATGACATGAGGATGAGCATTTGACAAGTTGTTACTTTGTTAAATGGGACTAAGATATTAGGTTTTCCCTGTTTCTGATTTCTCAGTTACGGGGTGTCCAGGATCTTAGGTATTTGGGAACAAGGCTGCAGGCAAAAATTAGATTGCACACGCTATACTGAACTCTTCCTTTTATTCTGGTCATTTGAGATGCCTTCAATTTCTTTTTCACCGACTGTGAGATGCCTTCGACTGACAATACTTCACTAGAGTGCACAAGGTAACGAATTCCATATGATGTTTGTAAGAAAGAATAGTTTGGGGGAATATGTAGTAGATTCGGTGCGCCATATCTCTGAATGGACGTCCATTAAACTTTTTGGATGTCGCTAGCTAACAGAAACAAGTGTCAAGCTACCAAAGCTGGAAAGGAACATTAATGTATGTTCCTTGGTTAGGACTTCCCTCATATTGCATCCAAGAATAAGCTGAGGAATTTGGTCTGCATTTCCTGTCATATATTTCTAATATTTGTGATAATTTATAATGGAGCATTCTAATTCGAAGAGCAAAGTAACGTGTTGTCTTAAAAAGAAAGATATATGGTTATTAACTTACGCAGCATTAAAATGATATTTTTCTAAATATAATTGGGTAAATGAGTTTGAGAGAAGTTATAGTTCATATTATATATATATATATATAGATAGATAGACAGCTCAAACTCCGCCTATATTTTATAGTCGGTCTCAAGTCCGGATAAAGGAGGAGGGTTGTGTTAGGCCCCGACAGCCAGCATAAAATCCTATCGAATCTTATGAACATGGATCAACGAATTTGCGTCGTATGATCCATATAGCCGACCCCACCTAGTGGGATAAGGTTTTGTTGTTGTTGTAGTATATAGACAGCTCAGTTTATGTTAATCGAATGTGTTTTCCATGTGCAGCTCATAGTTTGCAAACTTTATCAATCTAATAGTGTATTGAGATTAGCTATTCCATCCTAATCAAGTTCCTTTTTCCCTTCAGGATGTTTGTTGCTTCTTGCAAACGGATTCGCCTGATGAAAAGCTCAGAAGCTGTTAATCTAGGTAATGATCGTTTATTGAATATCTTAAATCCTATTATGATGCTTGTTTTGTGTACTATAGGTCAATTGTAGTAAAAGGGATGTATGTGATTAGTGAATAGCTAACAATATTTTCACATGTACCAAACTGACAATTCTATAAATCATGCATGCAGTGGGAAATTCAATGTGTAACATTTAATTCATTTGATTACCTGCGATGCATGCAGCTCCAAGAAATCAAGCTAATCCAAGTGCTAGGTGAAGTGAAGTGGAGCCAGCGCACTTCAGAGAGTATGAACAACCAGTTAATGTACAGGGATCATTGTTGTCCTTTGTTTTTCTTTTTAAGTTTTGACTGGTACCTTTTGGAGTCCGAGTGTAGTAATAAGCTCTATTGTACTTATCCGTTTTTGTCTTTGAAGAAAGATAACATATATGTTACAGTTGGCATAAATAAGAGCAAACATGGTGTGTTCTAGATTTACCATTCCGGTGGTGCTTCTTAAGGTGTCAGATTCTGAATTCTGCCTTCTCTTTTCCTTCTCCAAGAAATTGTATTGTGATGTCCTGTATGCATGATAGGATTCTGACCCCCCCAGCAATTAGATGATTCACTTGTGATGCAACAACCTCTCGTGGCTGGTGGCGGTATTATTGGTTCACTATTCTGGACCTACTGATAAGCTGGATTGCACTAGAAATATGAAAGATGAAAAGGATTTTATTAACTATTCCGGGATATTTTCCTTTGCTTGTTCTATGGTAATATCGCAGCTCATTTATGTTTTGCTGGTTGTTGTCCCCCCGATTGATGTTTTCCACCATCGTAAGGACACCCTAGTGGGAAGTTTCAACTGCTTGCCCCAGTTCTTCCTGGCTAAATTAAAACTAAGTTGCAAGTGTTTCAAGGCTTATGTGGGGTCTTCCCAGTCAAGAGACTGGGAGGATACAAGTCTGTGTGGTTGCTTCATCTTTTTGTTGTTACTCATTGAGATTCGTTCACTAAAGAAAGAATGGTAGGTTCAGTGGTTCAACTTTTCTGACCCCTCTCCATTCGTCCACTTCAAGACGTGCTAGTCTTTTGCTGGTCCTTTGTATTAGCAGTAGAGTTCCATGAAGACTCATTAGTTTATTCTTGATAATGTTTGGCATAACATCGAATCGTTATCAAAGCACAAAAAATTGACCAGTCCCTACCCAACTATCATGAAAATAATTTTTCGTATCAGAATTGACCAGTCCCTACCCAACTATCATGAAAATAATTTTTCGTATCAGAAGTGGTACATCGCATATGAAAACATTGCTTATGCATTGAGTGTACAAACTACAAATACATATAGTTCCTGTTTTAAAGTTTTAGTGCTCCGTGCAAAGAATCTCTAATCTAATACATTTAATTTTGGTAAAAAGGTAGAAGGCAAGATTGAGAAAAAAAGATTGAGGTAACTATTGTGTATGATTGCTTTTTATAATAACAATATGTCAAATTCGAATATGGTATTATTAACTTTTGGAATTCAAATATACTTTGTCAAGATGATCAGGAAGCAAGATTTGTGAAAAGATCATAGTTTGACATTCAATATTGTGTGTTACGGGCAAGGCACATCATCAGAAAGCCTGAGAAAGATTGATTTAGTTTTGATGGTTGAGTGCTTAGATTTAATCATCCCTGACAACCGGAAGTTGTCTGTCAGATTTTTTTTTTCTTAAGGGAGATTTGTATGCTATAATGCTAATTCATCCTATATGAGATTTGCAATTGCAACAAGTCAATTTAATTTTTAAGTGGGGTCTTGAAGTTAGCTCCATTGTCCTTCTCTAACATTGCAACTGCAACATACATGATACCTTGCCTTCACGGTTCTCTCTACTCCACTTCCAACTAAAGCCACACATGAACGCCGCAACGTCCGTTACAAATTGCATTATTATATGCTTAATTCCCCCAAAAAAAAACACCTAAGCATGGAGGGTCCATGTGGTTCTTGTTTAAAACTAGCACTTAGGCAAATAAAAACATTATTTTTCCAACGATATTTTGTTACCCAGGACCTACATAAACAATTAACTTGATAAAAATGGTGTGGAAATATAAACTGTTTTCACTAGAATTTTTTTTATTTAGCATTATAGATCAAATATCAATTGAATTTTGCAACTTAATTCGAAATCTATAAAGTTAAACATAAGAAAAGCTATATTGACTTTTTTATGTAGGGTGAAAAGAGAGGAAATGACGGGAGGAAAAATGAGAGAAATCCATGGAGTGGAGGGGAAATGATATATTTGTTTTCATTTTCCTTAAACGTCTTATTTGTCATTCAATTCTAAAGTGAAAATGAGGAGAATGTACATTTAACACATGTTTTCATCTTTAATCATATAAACTAAATATATTAATATGCATGTAAAAAAAATAAATCGTATAAATAAAGTTATCATTTAACATTCATTCCATTCTCTTTCATTTAATTATATCAATCAAACAAGTATAATAACTCATCTTCATTCTTTCTCTTCCTCCGCTTTACCTTTCCTTCCACTTAATGAACTTTGAACCAAATAAGTGAACTTATAGAATATCCTTGTTCCGGAAAACATCTTTATCTTTCAAAACATCTTCTTTAAGCAACTAATAAGTGATCCGTTCGCGACCATTTTCTATATTAACGATAGAAGTTGAGCATTTTTTAAAAAATGTAAATCCAATCAAATTTGCTTGATTGGGCCATCTAAATCAATATTGAGAAATATTTATCATTTTCTTAATCTTTGACATACTTCAATGAAAACCCATCCTTAGTTCGGATCGTAGGCTGCAAAGTAATAGTTGGTCATCCATACGGTGGTGAATTTGTTCCTGAGCCTTGTACACACCGCCCGTCACACTATCACGTGCTACTTGACCACTCCGCCCCACTATCACGTAAGACATGCATACTCTTCTTCTAATCCCAAGGCAAAGGAAAGGGTCAAGAAACTCAAGACCATTATTCTTGAACAATTTGGAGATGGGCTTTCTTTTTTTATTAGTCAACCATAGATAATTAAATCACCCAAACTTAAAAGACATTCCAAAAGTACTTAGTTAAAGTTTTGAATGAGAAAATTCCAATCTCAACTAAAATTTTGAATTCGTATTGTTGAAAATACTTATAACATGATTCTCCTATGTAAAAATGATTTGCAATCAGTTCGAAGAGCGAACACTTTCAAATTAATGACTAGTAACTTTTACTATCGAGTTACAAAGTTCATTACTTTGCAAAGATGAACTCATAATTGAAAATTAAGGAAGGGGTGGAATGCCTTGAGACCCACATGATTATCATGTGCTTAGAATTATCCCAAAGTCGCTACACATTTTTTCGTGAAATAATATTTTGAAATATAAACCATAAATACAGAAATTTTTTGGGTTATTTTCATAAATCATCCCTAAACTATCACAATTTTTTACATCTAATTTCAAATTTTGAACTTATTTTTTGGGTCCCTAAACTATCATAATTTTTCCAATTTGATCTTTCCGTCGACTTTCGTCAAATTTTTCGTTAACTTCATTTTTTTATTTATGAAAAGTCAACATTACCCTTTTCTCTCCTCTCTTGTAATATTTAAAAATTTTAAATAATATAAATATAAAAAAGAAAAGACAGGGGGGCGACGCCCCTTGGGATCGCCAGCGATGGCGACATGGAGCGAAGGGGGTGGGGTGTGTGTGTGTGTGGGGGGGGGGGGGGGGGGGCACCCCCTGCGATCTCGACGGTGACGAGATTGCGACACCCCCATCGATTTTGTCAGATGCATCAAAGGCGCATTCAGGCCGAGGATGATGGCGACCAAGTTGGGGCACCTTGCGGCCCACGTGCGATGAACATGGTACACACAGACACAAGGTTAACGAAGTAGTTGTTGATGACGTCGTGGGACGCCGATGATGATGGAGTAGCGGTTGGGGAAGATGAGGAAAGGGTAGATCGAGATGAGTCCCTTGGAGGCCGTGGTGCCCTCATAGATGAGCCGGCCGATGTTGGGGGGTTCGACCGTCGACTGGGGGGGGGGGAGGAGACCCCCACCTCCCTGTGGCCTACACCGGTGCGTAGACGCCAACGAAGAAACCTTATTTTTTATGTGTTGTCAATTGAGGGGTAATTTTAACATTTCATAATGAATTTAACAAAAAATTTGATGAAAGTCGACGAAAGGATCAAATTGGAGAAATCACGATAGTTTAGGGATAAAAAAGTTCGTAATTTGAGATTAGATGTGAAAAATTGTGATTCTTTACAGGAAGTCAACAAAAATAACTACTAATTCATAGTATCCAAAATACATTCATAAGTTCACAATTTTAATAATGTGAAAAGATAAACTAGACAACCGTATAACTCAATGTTATGCTATCTGCAATCAATTGTTTGTCACTGAGCGAAGCCACCTATACATGGTTCTAGGTACAAGGAAAATTTTGGAGGATAAAAATACTTAATTCATAAAGTTTAACGGACAATCAATAAGCTTAATTGGAAAGAGATATAATCAATGAAAGAACAATTGAACAATTAATACAATACAATAATAAATTTATCCATATGAATAGTATATGAGGCTAAGATCAATAAATCACTCTATATCAATAATAATTATCAACTATTAATTGTCCGATCAATAATCAATGTTCGATTATTAATTTTTAATTTAACAATCAATGGTCACCAACACAATTCGATACTATAAGACAAATTATCAATTGAGTAACACTTATCCAAATGATCATGATATAATCAATTCAATTCAGTCCGATTCAATCCAATTTCAATGTTCGAGCTTATTCAGTACGATAGACAGCACATGCTCAATTAAGAAAAACTCAATGCTACTTTCATGCAAGTAAATGTGATGATCAATGTCACGATAAATCAATAATAACAATATCAATAATTCGTGAATGAGGGAAAATGTAGTCAAACATAGGACATAGTTTCTCTAGAACAAAGGCGAAGTCAACAAAAAATCTAATGAGTTCACAAAATTTAAACGCTAGCATTGGGGAAGAATTTGCACGCTCAAACCACTCCGCCAACCTAGCAATCATGTCAAATTATAACTAAAAGTATTACTTATTAAGATTTGTCAGTGCTTGGCTCTACCTTTTCTCTAGAGTCTAACACATCAATCCTTTAGATATACTATATGCACAATACATTTCGATAAAAATTACTCTCGACTTATCAATTTTTTAAAGTTAAACAAGACTCAATTAGAAAGACTACTAGATCAACAATAGAATCATATATGATAAAAAATAAAAAAATCAAATAATTATAATTTTACATAGAAACATATGTGTTCTGCTCTCATAACTCACCCACGTTTCAATGGAAAGTCAGACTGTGTTCCCAATTCAATTTTTCACCTCGGTTAGGAGTAATTTTGGCTCACTTCTATCCAATCTTGGTCGTCAGAACCTGAGCTAAATCAATTCATCCTTTGGGTCGAGTAGTTCGAAACTCGATCCGAATTTGATCACCTACATATGCATTTCGCTTACCCGACTGGGTTCATTGAACTCAGTCCGAGCTCTATGGAACTCGAGTCAAGCTGAATACAACCTGGGCCTAGTTTTGTCACCAACGAGAAATTATGTTCCGATATAATTTTTTATACAATAATGAATCAATTCAACCCAATAATCATACAAAAATAAACTTCTTATAAAGGATAAGAGTCCTCTATGGGAATCCTCCTTGTACCTTAAGTTGATCGAAAAATCAATACATTCCCTCTCATCGACTAATTGTATAAACACCAAACTTTGGTCGATAAATTTTCTCAGATGTCATCCCGAAACCCATGCCAGTTACTTGTATGATGATCTTCGATGTGAGGGCTTCAAAACCAACAGTTAGTCACTTTGTGGAGCACCTTTCGCATGAAAAGTCTAGAAATTTAATTTGATTACTAAAAATTTCGAGTCACCTTTTATGTCTTAATTATTATTTATAGTTTGTAATTAATATTTTCACTTCTATTAGTTCTTGAACTAATTCTGAGTTAAACAATATTATTCATCATTAATTATTATTCTAATAATTATTTATATTTAATTAAATTCGAATTTAATCAATAATATCATAATCGTTCTTATCAAAATGTTCTGTATCTATTCAAACTTCCTCTCTATTTTTCATTAATTTCGAAATTAAGTTATTCAATAAACAATATAATAATTCTCAGATCTATTTTTTTGAAATAAAATATCTATTATTAATTCTGAGAAATCGAGGGCTTTACAAGGGGATCACAACTTAAAAAATGAGTATAAGTGGAACATAATCATTCCATAATTTTAAAGTGTGACAATTAATATGCCAACTTATTATTTTTTAATGTCATACCACAAATATTTTAAAAAATTAGATGAATTTTAATTCTAAAATTAATATATTTATATATAATTAAAATTTTAACAATAAATAGGGGCCGGGCCGGGGCTGGGGCTCAAATTCTACTCCACTATGTTAAATATTAATGTTCATAAGACCCATGAACATTGAACTTAAACATAAAATAAAACAATGCATAAGACTGTCCGGATAGTAATCATAAATCGTTATTCGATATTTATAATATAGCAAACATATTAATATACTATATGAACTTTATAATTTATTTAATAACTTAAATATCTGCTATATATATGGATTAAATCAGATTTTTTTAAAGTGGCCTCGAATACACTATAGATTAACTAAATTTAAATAAAATTCCAGAATAACATATGTATATCTAATAAAGATTTACATCATGAATTTCTAGCTGAATTTAAAAGAGGCAAAACTCTTAATAATAATAATTAATACATACATACATACATAACGCATGATTATCATTTATTTCTTTTTTTATTTGCATGATTATGATTACAGTGTCTTGTACATTGCGTGCCACATTTAATAATTAATTTCTCATTTAATGATTTTAAAGCGTACGAAGTATCGTGTCCTCTTCCAAATAAATCAAAAGCGTTGTTGGATTTTATTTGACAAACCCAACGATCGCTAGGCCGCTGGTCGTTGTCCGTTGTCGCTAGGTGCGTCGACGGGTGGACGGTTCCGACGGTCCAGATCTTCCAAACCCTTGTGGCGTGCGGTACGACCGTCCCTTTTATTTCCATTTCAAAGATATTTAAAGTTTATTTTTTTTTACGTAAGAGGTCCGGCGACGACAAGTAGCCAAAAGCGCAGAAATATAATAAAAGAAGAACTCGCGACTAAAATTTCTAAAAAACTGTTCTCGTTTCTGCCGCTTTTTTTGGCTCCATCGATCGGAACCCGATCTCGAAATGGCGATGGAAGGGATCGGAATCCCCCGCGACCTCTCCGCGTCCCGCTGGAGCCCCTCGTCGGCGATACATCCCGAGCTCCCAATCGAGCTCATCTCGCCGGATCCCTAATTTTGGCGCGCCGGAGCCTCCAATCGATCCTCCGTCGATTTCGTTACCTCGCGGTCCGTTTCTTCTGGCGATCGCGTTCCCTTGTGGTGATCTAAGGTTTGCTTCGTTTGCTTGGTCGCGATAAAAATAGAGGGTCATCTTGTTCATTGCTGGAATTGAAGGTTCCCTATGTCTGATCTCAGGCTCGTAGTTATACGTTGTTAGATTCCTGTTATGCTTTCTCCAATTTATAGGTAATCTTCTGCGCTCTCTGAATCGGGAGGTCTTTCGACTTCTTTGATCCCCATTCATGGTGGATATTAAGCCGTTTCTCTCTTTTTTTGCATCGCCTTCCAGGCTGGGAGTAGATTTGTTCCACATTGACCTCTCAAACCCCACGACCATTACTTGAATTTTCGTAGTGACACTCTTTGTTTCATTGTACTCTTCCATATTAACGTTTACACTATATCCATATTTAACTGTTGTTGATATATTACTTCCTTTGTTCGACCTTTTTGGTCTTTGCGACTTTATCCAGGTCGCATTTATTTGGTCCTTATGTTCTTGGGCTTTTAACTTATCCGGTACCATGAGATAGAACTGAAATTTTATTGAGTCTTGGCACAATGTGGAAACTTCTCAGTAAATTACCTCGAAAATCTTCAAAAAATGATGCTGCTTTGGATGCCTCTCACGGAAACCCCAGTAGCAACGGCAACACTTCTGGGAACACTGTCCAGCGGACTAGTAGTGGCGACATAGTCCCGAATTCTCGAACCACTGCTGTGAAGCGGATGTCTTCTGCTGTCTTTCCATCGAGCCTTGTCACTGGAACCGAGTCCCATCTATCCTTCAAGGATGTTTCAAATGGCGAGAAGCAGAACCTTTTCATGAGTAAATTGGATCTTTGTTCTGTTGTGTTCGATTTCTCTGACCCAAACAAGAACTCTGCAGAGAAGGATATGAAGCGGCAGGCTCTATTAGATCTAATTGACTATGTCAGTACGGGGAATTCCCGGTTCAATGATGCAATGATTTCTTCTAGTTGTAACATGTTTGCCATAAACTTGTTTAGGGTCTTCCCACCAAACTATAAAAATGGTTCTGGTGGGGGTGAAACTGAGGAGGAAGAGCCAATGTTTGATCCAGCTTGGTCTCATCTACAACTTGTGTATGATATGCTTCTAAAATTCATTGCTTCAACCTGCTTGGATGCAAAGATCGGGAAGAAATATTTAGACCACTCCTTCGTCTTGCGATTGCTTGACCTCTTTGATTCAGAAGATCCACGGGAAAGGGATTGCTTGAAGACAATCTTGCATAGAATCTATGGAAAATTTATGGTGCACCGTCCTTTTATTCGAAAAGCTGTGAGCAATATATTCTACAGATTTGTGTTTGAGACAGGCCGCCATAACGGAATTGCTGAGCTCTTGGAGGTTTTTGGTAGTGTGATTAGTGGGTTTGCCTTGCCTTTGAAAGAGGAGCACAAACTTTTTTTGTCAAAGGCTGTAATTCCCCTTCACAAACCAAAAACAGTAGGTGTTTATCTGCAACAACTGACATACTGTGTTACACAGTTCATAGAGAAAGATCCAAAGTTAGCAAGTTCAGTGATAAGTGGATTGCTGAAGTATTGGCCTGTTACTAATAGTCAGAAGGAGGTGATGTTTTTAAGTGAGTTGGAAGAGGTTCTTGAGTCAACAAACATGATGGAGTTCCAGAAGTGTATGGCACCTTTGTTTAGTAGGATTGGTTGTTGCATCAATAGTTCTCATTTCCAGGTATTACAGCAGATGTTTCTTCCTTTATGTGTATTGTCTTGGTGATATGTTTTTTCAAATAGTATACCTTGGAAAGAGAAAAATGTGTGGAACAGGTCTCTTGTATATGTTCCTGAACAACCCACCCTTGTTGCATTCACTATATTGATTTATTATTAATTTATACAAAATTTTATATGTAAGTTATAGTAGGTCTCATCTACCTGATTAAAGATAATGATATAGTAGTTTTGCAAAATGCTTATTTACTTTTGTTTGTCTTGAAGTACAATTATTACTATTATCATCGCCACCACCACCATCATCACCTTTTATAATCAGGCATATTTCATCATTTGTTCTAATTAGTGTCATTTCCATGCCTAGTGATTAGAATTCTCACCCTTAATCAGGTCAGCAGCTTGACATTATGAACAATACCTATTTGAAATCATGTTGGGAGCAGTGCACTGCTTTTCTGTCAACTTTTGTTTTTCTGCTCTTGTTCCATGACCCTATGTGCTTCAAAAGATGTATTAGAATATGTGGTTGAGAAATAGATGACAAACAATCATTTTGATGAGAGTTAACAGAATGCAAGTTTTAAATGCCTGATGCAGTTTGTAGCTACTGTATTTCCTCAAGAAAAGTAGTTATTGTGATCTTCAGTGACTAGTTTGGGATTTTATGGACATCTTGACTGATATGAGACTAACATTCTGGTTCACTACCTCAATGTAGAAAAAGAAAACATTCTGGTTCACAATTGCCAGCCTGTTATTTTCTTCCTTTGTCTTCATCTTCTTCCAACAACCACCAAGAAAAGGAAACCCAACCACTGTGCAGTGACAAATACATTTTCAGATGAACTGTCTTGATCACGTCGTTGTCAACCGAAAGTAATCTAAAACTGAACTAGAACATACTTTGCCCTATTTTCTTAGTTCAACATATTTATATTCCCTTCTAAAAAAACATTTATATGCGACATCTGTGTTCAAAGCTTTTAGCTGCTTCTGAATGTTATTAATGAAACTTTAGGTTGCTGAACGAGCACTGTTTCTATGGAATAATGACAATGTCGTTAGCCTGGTGGCACAGAACAGACAAGTTATCATGCCACTTATTGTCCCTGCTTTAGAGAGGAACTCTAAGACTCACTGGAACCAGGCTGTTCTGAATCTCACGTTGAACGTCAGGAAGATGCTCTTGGAAATGGATGAAGAACTATTTTTGACCTGCCAAAAGAAGTTCCAAGAGGAGGAAGTAAACAGAATGACAGTCGAAGAGAAGCGAAGAATGTTATGGGAGCAACTCGAGGCAGCTGCAGCTTTTCAACCATTGACTGGAAATGCAGCCGTCCTGGTTAGACCAGCAATTACCCGGTAATTGCTGTTGCTCTCACTCTCATCAGGTTCGAAGCGGTTTGAACGGGATAATTGGGATGCATTGAAATTTTCAAGCTGCTGGAGTAAGTTCTCATCATTTTTCTCGTTTTTTTTTGTATGATTGTGTTATATTGTATCTATTGTTGTCTGCTATAGTATTGGGACAGTGCAGAGTGACAGTACTCGTCTTGTGTGCTGCCTGTTTCATTTTTATGTTGGCAATGTCAAATCTGCTTTTTCCATCCTCTTGCTTGTTGCTTGATGTTCTGGCCAAGATCTTAATAATTTTCCTTGGCGAAACAGGTGTGAGGTAGTTTCTTATTTAAGCCAAAGTTGATGGTGCCAGAGCCTGATAAATATCTTTTAACTTTCTCCTTTAATAAGACCTGTTTTGGGACTACCACACTACATCTGGCAGTGAAAGATTTGTGTTTAGAGATTGCACCAAAATGGAATTTTGTCAATCTTCGAGCATTGCAATTTGAACTAATTGGATATGATGGTTCGTTATTCATGATAGTTTCACTTTGAACCTTCCTGGTTTGCAACAGGACTAAGTAAATAATCACAGTTCTAAGTTTCCAAAATTTTATAACTTTTTTGTTTATACAAGCTGACATCAAGCATATGCTTCATGTTCCAAGTTCCCTGAGTCAGGTTAATCAAGTGGACAACCCAATAACCAAGGCTTGTTAAGAGAGATGTGATGCATTCAAAGATATGAAAGAATGAAGCACTTTACATATATGATCAAATTTATTATAGGAAATGGTTATACTTCCAGAACATGAGATCTAGGAGATAGGATTCCTCTTCTCGTCAATCTCAATGACCAGAAGCCTATCCGGATCCAGACCCTTGGGTCCTTCCGAGTAGAGAGTTGGAAGATACGCCTTATAAGCCGGAAGATAGCGCGATACAAAGTCCATCACCTGCATGCAAATGTCTGTGTAAGCATGCATTTAACAAAACTAAGCAACATAAAGTTATAAGGCACACAAGCCACATTTTCTTGTCAATGATGTTATGAAATGCCTTGAATGTCAATATCATTTTCACCACCAAATACACTGAAACATCTGTTTCCTTTACCTTATAACAGATTTTGTTCATTCATAAAGAACTACAAAATCCTTATTATACTTGACTGCCATGGAGTCTTGGCAAAGGTCAGAAATGTATTAAGCACAATGAAGTCAAGCAACTGCTAATCTAATGAATAGTTACTGATGTAAAAGTAAAATATAAGAAATAGTGAAAAGAGAAGAAAAATGTAAGAAAGCATACTCAAGAAATTACCTCCTCATCAGACATGCCAGGTTTCCCATCTTCCCTCATTGCTATTTCCGCCTGAAATATCAAATAATAGATTAGTTGATGTTCAGGTACACGAACATGGTAATTGCTGAGCCCTGGACAACATAATATTCTGCCGTTTACGCTTCATAAACATTGCAACTGACCTGCAAACGCCATTGGTATACGCAATTGGGATCCTTGATCTTGATGATTATCCATGCTTCAGCAAAGTTGTCCCATGCATCATAATAAGCTTCGAGGTTCTTATTTACCACTTCAAGCTGGGCAAGTGAAGATTCTAATGAACACAAAATGGAAGAAAGCTTCGACAATTCTAACAAGATTTTCCTTTTACTAGGTCGTACCTGCGGATCAACTGCTTTGACAACTTCATTGGCAAGAGGCTTGAAGCCAAGCATCCAGCCTTCAAATAGAATAACCTGGACAGCAAAAAAACATAACATCACACTGAGCTGCAATAAGCTACGCTCAACATAAACTCTAGAAAGCACCAAAAGACATTCTTTAGCTTCTTTTTCCCCTTGCTATGTTATTAGCTAGAGTCACCTAGTTACCTCTAATGGTCCTTCTACCTCTGGCCATGTTGAAGGGTCTGCTCTATCACCCCTCCCTCCGTAAGCAGACTATACAGAAATTAATGTAGTGTTAACAAGCAGCATCAAATTCGTCTAAGGCAAGAAACAACTTCTACATCTGATGTACCTTATCATAGCGCGGGAGCTTCATCTTCATGCCTGTACATGTAACACATCATTTATTACTCTTTCAAGAGCTTTGATGCCACGAACAAAGCAACTATGTTGGGAGGAGATGGTTCAGATACCTTCCTTTGTAAGTTTACTTAAAGATGTCAGGGTGTCAACTGAGAATTGCAGGTCATGGCTTCCAGCATTTCCACGAAACTGAAATGTTCCAAGAGAACATAATTCACAAAATCAAGCTTGCGCATGTCAAGATCTTTGAAAACTCTTCATCCATTAAAGCTCTATGATACATTGTTCAGTTACTTTAAGGTAGAGTCAGCGGATTGTTTTATGGCACCTCTAAGAGCGCATTTCCAGGATTTTCACTTCTCAGTTTGGCCTGAAGTCACGGTACAGAGACACATTAATAAGACAGAAGAGTACAACCGTAACTAAAACATGAGGCTGATTTCCATATAAATACCTGGCCCTCTGCGGTCAGATAAAAGTCATCTATTGATAATGTTGCCGAATTCCTGGAAAACATCAGAGTAAATTCATCATATGACGGTGATCTTGCAACTAACGTCACCATCAAACTATTAATTTATACTACAACAATCTGTCATAACTCGTAAGCAATCAACAACTTTGTGGGATCCTTTCTGTAGCACATAAAGATGCTATATCAATCTCACCTATTGGATCGCCGGAAAAGATGATCTAGAGCAAAAACAAGAGTAGTCTTTCCGCTGCCTTGAGGAGCGCTAACTCCAATCTACAAGCAAAAGAGCAACCTTTGCATCACAAAGTCTCTTTCTTTTTTCCTCAATCGTCTGTGCAATTAATTCCATTTCATTCTTGCGAAAGCAACGTCTTCTAAGAAGCACTTACAAGTCAAACTTAGTTTTCTATTGTGATTTAAGCGATAGGGAGTGTAATGTAAAATCGTCTTGCAGCAGTTCTGACTCTGAGTTACCAAAATGGGAACTTTTTTAAACAGAATAGCGCGGATGCGTCTACGTTACCACGAGCGGCGGGACTTCTTCTCCCTCGCCAAATTTTGACCTGTGAATCGCGAGCTGGTCCTCGCACCAGATGAACACTGGGACGTAGAAGTGGTAGATTCTGGCCTTCTCAGGGATCGTCATCTGCAGCTCGTTGAGGCTGAACAGCAGGCAGAGGTGGAGTCCCGCCTGCAGCCACCTGTCTATGGATTCCTCAATCATCTCCGTCGTGTAGCCCATCTTCTTCACCAGCGGCCCTGCGCAGATGAACTCGAAGAGGCCGCCCACGGACGAAACGAGCGCAGGGGACGACGGGAACGCCGAGGGCGGCGCCAACAGGCGGCCGTGGCTGTTGCAGGGCCTGTGAATGACACACGGGAAATTCGCTGCACGGGATTCGTCAAGGCAGCAATTAAAGGAACAAAAAGACAACGCGAATTTATAATCGAAAAGGCCGCAGTAATTTCACAATAAAGGAAGGTGCATCACCGGCGGCCGCTGGCATCGAGGGAGGAGGTACGGAGCAAGAGGTGCCTCCATGGTGAAACCGGAATCCGTAGGCGGGAGGAGGAGGAGAAGGAGAGAAGGAGGCGGGCGCCGGCGAGGGGTGGGAGATGGCGCTGAGGAGCCTCATGTTGACGTGAGGCGGTTCGTCCGCTCGCACCGCACAGAATGGGGTCGAAATAAGGCCCGCCGCGAGAGATGTCTTGGCTTTATCCAGAGTTTTGTGCGAGACCGAGACCAGACCACAAAAATCAAAAGTGGGCCTTTGAACAATATCCTCGAACATCTGGTCGACGCCTCCACTCAGCTTTGCTTCACTCAAATCTGCCAGATTTTTGGGGAGCTCGACGGACCAAAACTCCCGTAAACACTATCGGACGATTCCGACCGCTCGTTCACACGAAGTAAGCAGCATCTACACGGACCGTGATTGAATTTAGCTAATCATTTTCCGATTTAGTCGGACCCAGCGGCTTCCGGCTTGCCCAAAATTGGGTTGGCGTGGTATCGCTGTCCCGCCTCATGCTCGATAACTATAGTTCCTGCTCCAAATTTGACAAAATTAATATGTCGTAATCATAACATTACTAACTATATATCATTATTATCATTCTAAAAAATATTATTGTCACCTCTTTAATACTTTTATTTTATCTAATAAAATGGAATAAGATATCCTTAAGAAAATTATGTTAAAAAAAGTAGTACCAGATTTGATTTTTCACCACGTGGTCGTGGTCTGACCTTTTTTTTTTCTTTTTTGAAAAACTTAAGTTATCTATTCACGGTGGTGCATAAACATAAAAAAATGGCACTTGTCTTTTCACCCAGTCGAGAATAAAACTTGGTTGTTCCAGAAAGGAAGAAGTGGCACTTGTGCAGCCCCAATTGGCAAAGGCTATGGCTGAACGTGTCTCTATTCTTCGAATTTATTCAAACAACGAGAATAGATGCTTTTAGATATACATATCAGGCAGGCATCAATTCATTTTTCATGATACGAGAATAAAGTCGAAAAACAAGTTGCAGCTCACATCCGGCATAAACACATGACATGGTGGTCATTGAGCACACTGACCATTTGAACATCCAGGGTCGTTTGGTTCCTGGATAGAGTAAAGAATAACTTTTTATTCCAATGAATATCGCCAAACAAATGATAGATTAAAGTTAACTCGATTAAAGTACATTTTTTGTGAAACCACTTTGAAATTTATGAATACCACTATTTTATTCTACAAAATTGCAAGATTTTTATTCCATCAAAAAAAAAAAAATAAACATATTCTCATCTTTTTCATCTTTTACAATTTCTTTTATTTTTTTATAATTTAACCATATATTATCATTTTATTATTTTTATTATAATAACAATAATAAATGTCAATTAGTTATAATAAATCAATTTAATTATAAAATATAATATATTTAAAAGTTATTTCTTTTACATAAAAAAATTAGAATATCATAAGAATATTATAGTATTCTAAATAATTTTTATTATTCTCTAAAGGGGTATTTGAATGCAAGACAAATGTTCGGGAACAAATTTTTTTTAAACTTCCTTCTTACCTCATTTTTTGTTCTCGCCAAGATCAGTCCTTTTGTAAGCCCCGCTAAAAACTTAAAAACCTCACTTTTTATCATCATTATGCATGGGACCAATAAGGTAACAAAAATGGTGTTTGAATGAAACGACGAGAACAATGATCTTGTTCTAATTATATGCTCTACCAAACGAGGCCTGTCCAATCGCCCCCTAATATCTTAATATTCTATCATTCTAATATAACCAAAGATGAATTAAAATAATAAATTTGTTTTGGTCGAATCTCATTTCTTAAAAATAGTGAAAAAACCTGTTTACCCATTCATAATATAAAATTTTCAGCCGCATTCTATTTTCACATTTTAACTACATATTAATTACCATTATTGTAACAACAAACATAAAATAATTGTAGTAAATTTTAATTATAAATATATATATATATTTAAAAATAAGTTAAAATTAAAACTATATTTACTGTTTTGATGTTTATGTGTTTTATTTCATTCAAAACTATTCTCTAATCAAACGGCCTCGCAAGAAATGCACCAGACACCAAATATGTACCAACCGTAAGCAATCTCCTCGACAATTGCTGGAAAATGTATATCAAAATAGTATACAAAAAATGATATGACAAATCGAATTCTATTGTTTGCATCGGCAGCCAAACTTGAATCATGGATCATTTCTTCCACTGAGGCAGCCTCTGAACAACAACCTGGGTAGAAGACAGACGAACAAAATATGAATCACGGTTTAGTTTTTCATTTTCCACATGTTCTATGAATTGAAGTATAAGATATGTTGCTTTCAGTGATCATAGTTGACATGGAAGGAAAAGAAAAAGGTGCATTCAGCTGGAATCGAGTTGATACATGTCTGTTAACAAATTGATCTATGTTTCTTGTCTGGTATTCCATGAGCTGGGGATTGCAATGGAAAGAAATATAACCTTATAGTCTGTTTGTAGGAGATGACACTTAATCAGGATTTGAGTTCAAAACGAAGAAAATTATCAGGTACAGATATAATTCCTGTGATTTGAAGTGAGACTTCTGCAATCTTCCTAAATTGGCTCATGTTGTCATGTAGTTAGATGAAACCTCATTTATCATCATAAATGCTTGGAAACTATGAAAACAAATTGCATGAGCAAAAGTAATTCAAAGAAGATATCATATCTAACATTTTTTATCAGTTCGCATGGTTTTATCATAACACATGACGTGTAATCAAAATTATGTTCTCATAACATTTTTTTCATAACTTATTCAAATGAAACTAACTCAGAGCATGCCTAAAAATTCACTAATGGAGAGGTTATTTGCATGATTGAAACACTTCACATATCAAGTCACAATGTTATTGAACAGAATCAAGAAAATGTGCTAGTATTTGAGAATTGAAGAGAAAAGACGACCAGTGTGAATGATTATGAATAGCAAATGACAACACAAGTTGACTTGGGAAAGAAAAGGAAGCAATTGTGTGTAGTAACTAGTAAGCTTCAACAACAACAACAACAACAAAGTCTTATCCCACTAGGTGGGGTCGGCTACATGGATCATACGAGTTGATCCATGTTCATGAGATTCGACAGGATTTTACGTTGGCTGTCGGGGCCTAACACAATCCTCCTCCTTTATCCGGGCTTGGGACTGGCGAAGAGTCACCCCCCTTGTGCTATAATGAAGCTACTACTATAATGAAGCTTACTAGTAGTAACTAGTAAGCTTCATTATACTAAATTTGAGTTCACGAAAGTGCTTGGCTCTCAAATCAGATATCCTAATACAAATACATAGAACAAATGTATAAAGCCAATAGAGGAGGTAGGCAGACAGCTTACCTTGCCCGAGTTCTCCTTATTACCTACAATAGTTTGACAAGCAAGCCTCCAAGATTCAGGTTTCTGCAGTTGACAGGGTAAAATAATTAATGAAAAATTTAAATTATTTATTTGAGTGACTAAAGGAAAACTCAAACATGCGCCTCTCATTTCTTTCCATCTTAGAAGCAATAAAAATAGCATGAGAACGTACATTCTTCAAGTACCGCTTCTCCGTGTTGGTTCTCTCATTGAGCAACTCATTGCCATCAATAATCTGTCATATGAAGAATTGATTTATGAACATTAAACAATATGAATGAAGTAGTTTCATCTGCCTGTTGGAATAAATTATACAGTACAACGTAATAATTTAAAACACATAGTTCCAGATGGAACATATTTATCTCAGACAACCGTGTACACATTAGGTAACCTGATCATATCTAGTTCTTAGTATTGTACCAAACAATTAAAAACAACCTAACCACCATTAAATAATTTCCAGTCAAAGATAAATCAATGGGCTGAAGTATGTGATGTGACGGGTAAAATTCACTAAATGTGCCCCAGTTTTACCCTCTCTCCCATATTTATCCTCCAATTTTCCTTCGTAATTAGACCACCCTAAAACTATTAATTTGTTTTACTAACTGCACTTTCGATAAGATATAGGTGGTTTCCCAGTCAATTGGATTACATGGAAAGTTATTTTAAAATACAATAAATACAAAAAATTAAAATAATAATTTAATACATTTTGAAAAAAAATTAAAAAAAGAGGAACTCGGCCCCTCTCCCTCTCTGTCCGCCAGTGAGCTGTACTCCCCCTTTTTCTCTGTGCGCGCTAGTGAGCAAGAAAAAGGGGGGCATTGGACCCCCTCTGTGAGTAGCCGACTCCCCCCTGTTTCTTTGTGCGCGCTAGTGAGCGCGAAAAAGCGGGGCGTCGAACCCCCTATGCGAGCTTGTTGGCAAGCGCGAAAAAGGGGGGCGTTGGCCCCATGGCTACTCACGGGCGGTTGGAGGGAAAGGGAGAGAGGACCGAGCCCCCTCTTTTTTAAATTTATTAAATTATTACAACAAACAACAACAACAAAGCCTTATCCCACTAAGTGGGGTCGGCTACATGGATCATACGACGCCATTCCGCATTTGTTGATCCATGTTCATGCGATTCGACAGGATTTTACGCTGGCTGTCGAGGCCTAACACAACCCTCCTCCTTTATCCGAGCTTGAGACCGGCTATAAAATTTATTAAATTATTATTTTAATATTTTATATTTATCTTATTTTAAAATAACTTGAAACACCCAACTCAACGTTAGGAGGCACAAGGGGTGAAATCGTAAAAAGACTCATTTAAATTCAAATTTCCAAGAGAAATTCAATGTTAAAAAATAGCGTGCATCATTGGCAAATGTTTCGGCATGACCTACGAGTAAACACGTCCGTGCATCAAGTACAATGTTTATTCATATCCATTACAAGCAGTTTATATAATTAACATACATAAATAACCAAATACTGCGGGACACAAGCCCAAAACTCAAAATCATATAAACGATGAGTTTCAACTCAAAACTTTACAAAAGTACATATATGAGTAGCACGAATCCAATACTTGCCAAATGCATTAAGGAACTCAAGTCCTGCCCATATCATCTCATCCATAAATGAGGGAGCCTCGACTTTCATCAACCAACTTATATCCACAATAAACCATGGGTGAGAACCCAGAAAACCATGCAATATCAAAATGTATAAAACTAAATCAGTCGGTTCGAAGAAAACAAATTATATGTATCAAATACGCTCCCCGCATGATCTCACTCACAAGCTAATTGATCAGAACCGTCTATATCATGTTGAAAAGGTAATTAGTCAAATAAATTAATAGTTGGAGTACGGTTAGTTACATAGTAAAGTAAAGGTGGAGGATAGAGTTGGAAAAATGATAAAGTTGGAAGGCATTTAACGAAATTTACCCGTGTAATGTGTCCAACCGGAATATTTTCCAGAAAGTTTCCCCAAATTTAGGAGTTTCACCTTATTTGACCATAATAAACCATTAATAGATGCAGGTTATGCTGTTAAAAATCTTTGAGCGTTATGCTCAATGTGCAGTTTTCAATTGTTTGCATTACAATTCATCAAGCAAATGATGAAACTGAGATTACTCTAGCCAGGAGGATGAATTCATGGAACGATGCACACAAGTCACAAATGCGAGTGAAATGCATTACGATACCTCAACAATACACGTGCCACAGCTTCCACCACCTCCGCAGTTCATTACCTTGCCCTACACAGACGGAAGATACGTCATTCCAGATATCGCGGCTACGGCTAGGTATCGAGTAACACGCGAGCAACTTTGAGGTCATACGTATGCGGCGTACAGCTCGATTTTGTTGTCGACCATCAAGTTGCGCAAAAGCTTCTCTCCGCTTACCGCTGACGCTCTGTCCACCGGATAACTCCCATCCGCTCCCGCTTTGGGCTACATGACGCAATCGCGCACACAGATGAGGAATCGACTACCACCAGTGAAGGAGATCCCAACATCAATCAACTCACTACTTACGCCGAAGAATTCGAGCTTGATCAGGGGCTTCTCGGTTTCCGCCGTCGCAGGAGAACTTGAAGACTGAGATGCCGAGCAAGAGACGGAGATCGCCGCACGGGGCATTCTTCGGAGACGCGGAGCGGCGTCGGAGCGGGCTGATTCGGGCTTTCGACAGAGGAAGGAAGAAGGGAGGAGGGAGGAGCTCGTGGCCACTGCCACCATTTTGTTTTTCCCTTTCTCCTGTCCGCAGCAACCTTCGCCGGTGGGTTACGTTGCCGTCGCCTTGCCGTTATATTTGGCTACTCGCCGCCGGCGGCGTGGACGCGCGCGTAGCCACTAGTGACTATCCAGTATCCACACGAGACACGCTGCGGCGTCGTCCACACGATACGACTCCCACACGTCCCTCCGATAGGATGGGAGGTCCTCGAGCTTGCCACGTGTCGTAGACGTGGCTCCACTACTGGCGTCTGGCATCATCGGGGCCTTTGGGCCTCGGTACATATGACCCAATTTTGAGGTCCGAAAGTAACTGACGGCGGACTAACGACGGCTTGTTTGGGGTTAAGTGACCGTTAAGAAGTCCGCTTCCTTGACGGCGTCGGTCACATCCGAAAAGAGAGAGGGACAAAAGGCAACCGAAGGGGGAGTTTGAAACATTTGTTTGGATTTCCGAACGATCTGAGGAGGAAAAGGAGGAAATGGCGGGGAGCGGCGTGGCGCTGGCGGGTCTGCAAGATCACCTGAAGCTGGCGAGGGACTACGCTCTGGAGGGACTCTACGACACTTCCATCATCTTCTTCGACGGCGCCATCGCACAGATCAACAAGTATCACTCCTTTCTTGCCGATTCAGCTGTTCTATTTTGCTTTCTCCCAGATCTCTTGCAGCATTTCGCTCTTGTGCCTTGGATTGCATTGAGTTGCCTCGTTATACACTCCAAACAAGGTTCAAATGGCAAATAATCAGAAGAAACTTTACCCGACCATCGGATCACGTCAATTTGTTATTTTTTCGCTTGCTTCTGTTGTGCGGGTTTCCGAATTGCTGATGAAGTTTTGCCCCAATTTTGTTTTCTGCAGTTTTAGTTCTACGATTGCGTTGCATACTCAAAATGAACTACCCACTTATGATCTCCAATATGTTAATCTTACCTTGTTCTGGTGCTAGATAAAGAATTATAGGAAGAAATTTGGCTCCACATGCGAAACCCCAAGGAAAATTTATTATTATTATTATTATTGTCTTCTACTTATAGCATCGTGCTCTTGCTGTAACGCCCCCAAATCGACTCCCACCACATGGCGAAGACCAACTTGGAGACGCTATGACTTGACCATATCTCAGTCAAGGACCGAGACACGTCAGCGGAAAAATAATAAAATAAAAGAAGATAACATGAATACGTGGAAGTCTAAAAAGTAGCTACATCATGAAGCTATAAGTACGGAAGGAAAAAGGAAACTAATAAGTCTTGTGGTTCATGTGAGCTCTTATCGCCAGAGCTTCATTACCACACACCTACTCCACCTCGTCACTAACATGGTCCTGTGAAAATCAGACACAGAGGAGAAGGTCATCCCGTAACCT
The DNA here is from genome assembly GCA_030549335.1 of Pontederia crassipes. Lineage (NCBI taxonomy): Eukaryota > Viridiplantae > Streptophyta > Magnoliopsida > Commelinales > Pontederiaceae > Pontederia > Pontederia crassipes. The sequence goes on along the minus strand of CM060188.1, from coordinate 19,237,138 downwards.
TTACAGCCTAGTGGGGAACCACATGATATACAATGCATAACATGTATAAAATAATCAGAGATAAATAATCATGCTTGACTTGAACTGAAAGGATAACATGGCAGCATCATAGATCATGATAAGGATAAGATCAGATGATATCATGAATTATGAGAGTAACATGATGATTAATAAACATGAACTTATAGCATACTTGGAAATCGTGACGATAACTTGACTTGACTTGTACATGCTTCTTGATCTTGGTTATTAATTAACAATCAGTGTGACTTTAGGTGCCTTTAATTCTTGGAGTATGCCCAGCAAACGATACAGCCTTGTGCGGGTCAATGGGTGATCAAACCATGACTAATGGAGCGACCCTTATCTTGATGCACTTGGCTTGGACTGGCAACCCATGATTAATCTTTCATCTGAACTTATTAATCGCTTTTAACAACTTGTGGCTCTTTATTCTTGATTTCATGGATACGATAAGATCAATGCCAAATAAATCAATAAGAGAGTATCTCTGTGGGGTCAGACAATAGAATCAATCATATATATATATATAATATCTGGATAAAAGGACAATAATTAATAAATATAATAAAAGATTTTCTAGGGAATCGGTCGATCGGTTCAGGGGAACGGTCGATCGGTAGTCTGTTGATCGGTTGGCTGATTCGGACTAATCGGGTCGGTCGATCCGTTCAGATGAACGGTCGACCAATGGGCGTGAATCGGTCGACCGGTGATAGAGATCGGTCGACCGGTCGACGTATGCAAAAAATGACGGTAAGCAGGTTATCGGTCGACCGATTGCCACAATGCCTTCGGACCGGTCGACCGGTCGACGTCCAGAAAATTACGAAACTTTCGAATTGCATCGATTTTTCAATACCATCTCAACCTAACCTAATTCCTATCTCTTAGCCAATCAATCACACAACAACAGAACAATAAGAAATAAATTATGCATGCAATTCAATCAATCAATCAACGAATTCAAGGAATCAATCAATTAAAACGATAACTTGAACCATAGCCTTGTTCTTTTCTTTTCATAACGATTAGGGCATGAATTTGGGACAATTCAGAGGTCATGCAAGGTGATTTCGATTCACCCACCTGTTATCGCAATTAAACCGTTCCTCGATTCGTCGAAAAAATTGATTAACGATGCCCTCCCCTGTTTCCTCCCTATTCTTCCTCTCGGCCTTCACCTGAAATTCGACAGCAACGTTCAGCCCCGCTTCACCGATTACTATACAAAGAAGGACATTACGAGAAGGGAAGAGGGTCGATGGTGGCTGCCCAGCAACTTGTCGGTTCTTCCTTGGCTGTTCCAGCCGATCCCAAAAATCCAGCGGGGAAGGACGTTCGTGAGGGTTTCAGGGGAGAAAAAGGTTTAACGAATTCTATTTCATCTTTTATAGTCTCCTATAATTCTAATCAGGTTCAAAGAGATCAGATTGATTTCCTGATTTCATGGAAATCACTTAATAGATGGAGTCCCAATTGGATTGGATCTTTATTCCTTTCCAACCGTGCGGTTCATCACGTGTTATTTTCTTTTCTTTTTTTTATCTTTTGCTGGTCGTTACACTTGCCGCTTAGATATATGACAATTTCCAACAATTTTTACTTTTGTTTCACAGGAAACCTTATTGCCTGTATTTATTTCCTTTTTGTTATGTTCAGTGGGTTTTCTTATTAAATCCTTTACTGCTGTGAGCTTGAACTTGTGATGTTAGTTGTCTGCAGGCATTTGAGTACTCTGGATGACACTGAAATTCGTACCAAATGGATGAATTGTAAGAAAGCTATTTCGGAGGAAGTTGACATTGTGAAACAATTGGATGCTGAATTAAGGGCTTTCAAGGAAGCCCCAGGGACCAGGCGGTCCTCGTCGCCTCCAATACAAACTAAATCTTCCTTTGTTTTCCAACCATTGGATGAGTACCCAACCTCATCAGGTGGAGGTGCTCCATTTGATGATCCTGATGTTTGGAGACCTCCAACTCGAGACGTGCAGAGCAGAAGATCAGCTAGAGCTGGTCAACCTGGAGTTAGGAAAACTAACCAGGATGGAGCCTGGGCACGTGGTGGATCCAGACCTGGAACAGCTGGGCGAGGTGCGAAGGCTGGTGCCAGCAAAACTAGTTCAAATGCCCGAGCCTCAGCTGGTACTGGGGTGGCTGGGAAGAAAACCAAAGCTAACGCAAGCAAGGCAGATTCCCAGGTTCTATTTTTCTCTCTTTTGTTAATTGGTTAAGACTCTTAGATTTTTATAGTTGCAGCATTTTCCTTTGATTCCTTTTTTTAGGGGAAGTTGCGTTATCATTAGTGTAGCATTTCTCTTGAATTTACTGAAATCTGAACTACAGACTAGGGGATTATTTGTATGCTTGATTGACTGAATAATGCAACAGTGTTGGGTTATTTGTTCTTTTATTTTACACTACATTGTGGAGTTCATCACAAATTGTTTGTTATCTAAATATCAGGATTCAAGAACACATCAACTGTTAACACTATGAATGAAGCAGCTGGAAGCTCTTTGCTATACTTTCACTTAATGAATTTGTCTTACAACAACAACAACAACAACAAAGCCTTATCCCACTAGGTGGGGTCGGCTACATGGATCATACGACGTCATTCCGCTCTATTAGTAACCAAACCTTTCGGTATATTATTTACCAATAGATCTTGCTCTATTAGTTCGCCAAGTGTCCGCCTTGGCCTCCCTCTCCCTCTTTTAATCGGACTCCATCTACTCTTTTTACTGGCGCATCTAATGGTCTTCTCTGAACATGACCAAATCATTTCAAACGATTCTCTACCATTTTCTCACTAATAGGAGTCACTCCGACTCGTTCACGTATATGATCATTTCTAATCTTATCTAATCTTGTATGACCACACATCCATCTCAACATCCTCATTTCGGCTACCCCCACTTTACGTTCATGTTGTCCCTTCACAGCCCAACATTTACTATCATATAACACTGCCGGTCTTATAGCAGTATGATAGAATTTTTCTTTAACTTTATTGGGTACTTTTCTATCACAAAGAACTCCAGTGACTTTCCTCCACTTACACCAACCAGCTTGAATTCTATGATTAACATCGTAATCAATCTCACCATCTTGTCTTACAATTGATCCTAAATATTTAAACTTTGTCACTTGAGGAATTATATCCTCCTCTAGCCTAACTTCCAAATCGTTTCTAAGTTGTTTATTTGTGAAATTGCTATGCATATATTCTGTTTTATTCCTACTTAAACGAAAACCCTTTACTTCAACGTATTTCTCCATATTTCCAATTTTGTATTAATCTCTTCTCTTGAATCCGCTAAAAGTATTATATCATCTGCAAATAGCATGCACTTAGGTACCTCCTCTGTGACACTCTCGGTTATAGCATCGATAACTAAGTTAAATAGATACATGCTTAAAGCTGATCCTTGATGTAGGCCAATTCCTATAAGAAATTCATTTGTCTCACCTCCGGGTGTCCTAACCCTAGTCAATGCCCCATCGTACATATCTTGTATTATCTTAATGTAGGCAACACTCACCCTCTTCTTTTGCAAGGCTTTCCAAAGTACATCCCTTGGTACTCGATCATACGCCTTCTCTAAGTCAATGAAAGTCATATGTAAGTCTATTCTCCTACTTCGATACTTCTCCATCATCTCCCTTAGTAAATAAATCGCCTTTGTAGTGGATCTTCCTGGCATGAACCCAATTTGTCTCTCAGAAATACTAGTCTCCATTCTCAATCTATGCTCAATCACTTTTTCCCATAATTTCATTGTGTGACTCATAAGTTTAATACCTCTATAATTTGCACAATTCTGAATATCCCCTTTATTTTTGTAAATATGAACTAATGTACTTAATCTCCAATCATCAGACATTTTTTTTATCGTAAAATCTCATTAAATAGTTTACATAACCACAACACACATTTTTCTCCTAAACATTTCCAAACTTCAATCGGTATACCATCCGGTCCAACGACTTTACCATTCTTCATTTTTTTAAGAGCTTCGCTAACCTCCGAGACTTTAATTCTACGATAAAATGACCTATTAAGCTCACATTCGCTAACTGTCAAGTCCTCCAAATCACAACGGGAACCTTCACATCCATCATTAAATAGCTTATAGAAATACTCTTCCCATTTGTTCTTAATATCTCCTTCAGTAACTAAAATCTTGCCAACTTCATTTTTTATGCATCTTACTTGATCCAAATCTCTCGACTCCTCTTTATTCCTTGCAATCTTGTAAATCCTTTGTTCACCAGCTTTTGTCCCTAACTCCTTATAAAACCCATCACATGCTTTAGCACGAGCATCACTAATTGTCTTCTTAGTCTCCCTTTTCGCCAAACGATACTTTTCCCAATTGTCAGAACTATTATCCAAGTGTATCGCCTTGAAACAATTCTTCTTATTACGCACATTTTCTTGGACCTCCTCATTCCACCACAAAGTCTCCTTTTCTCTTGGTCCAAAACCTTTTGATTCTCCTAAAATGACTTTAGCAACCATTTCAATCTTTTTTGCACTTAATGAATTTGTCTTCTGAGAAAAAAAAATTAAATAGTAAAAGTAAGTTAACCCAAACAATATCAGGAAGAAAACTAGAAGAAGCTTGACTGCAATGCTTGAAAGAAAGGGAGGGGTTCTTTGTGGATTAATTATTTTTTTGTTGATGCGACAAACAATGCTTATATGTAAAGCTAGATCAGTAAAAACTTGAACTGAAGAAGTTGTGAAAACACTGAAGTTTATCCAAGTGCAGGTATACCATGTTATATGGCTGTTCAGGAAAATAATCTCGAGAAACAATAATAGTAAAAACACTAATGAAAGTTATCTGTTTTTGGAAGTTACAATTTGAAATTAACTGAGCCTTATTCCTCTTTTTTTTGTTTGGATATGTCCCACAACCTACCTTTTCTGTATGATGTATTTTATTCGACCTTTGTTACTTGGACCTCTCTTTTGATTATCTATTTTCTGAACCCTTTCAGAGTGGTGATGCAGAAGATGGAAAACCAAAAAGGGGACAGTACGAAGGACCTGACATGGACTTGGCTGCTATGCTTGAAAGGGATGTCTTGGAAACTACCCCTGGCGTGAGATGGGATGATGTTGCTGGACTTAGTGAAGCCAAAAGACTCCTAGAGGAAGCTGTTGTTCTTCCATTGTGGATGCCTGAATATTTTCAGGTACTTCTGGCAGTGTTGAGTTAACTAGCATTATTTTGTCAAGAAAAAAGTGAACTAGCATTGCTTTCCATCATCAATTAAAATGTATGTTGATGTGCTTCTCTTTATGGGAGTCGCACGGTCATGTAGCTTTGATAACATGCTGTTCTAAGCATGATCTACCATACCTTTGTGAAGACTGTTTCTTTTTCTTTAGCATGTTGCTTTAATTTCATGTAAAAACTTGCAAAGTATTATAGTGAAGTGCCTATAATATTTTCCTTGCAAATTGCTAAAACGACGTTATGCATGTGAACTGGAATCAAAGTATTGGTCTATTATAAGAAGGATGGTCTATATGAACATTAGTTCCATTAAAATGTGACAATACAGAGTATGGGTGGATAATTCAATCTTGTTCAAAGTTTTTGTGTATAGAATGTAAATTTTATACACACACCTATCAGTAAAGTTGGATGGTTGTCTTAAAAAAAGTAATAATAATAAAAGTTTGATGGTTCAAAAATTGTCAACCATCCTTTTCTCCATCAAGGAAAATTGGAACAATACATAAGATTTTGTAGGTATTCATATTAATCTTTTATTTCTTTCTGTCCCTCAAATAAGGTTAGGTAAGTTCATTACAGAATTTTGAAAATTTCCTCGCATGATTAAAGAGGTATGATCTTCCATAAAGTGAAGCACTGAATATTACCTGCAATAGGTTTTTTACAGTGACAAAGGTATTACAGATTAATACCTGATATTATTCTGCCATTGCATGTGGCATGATGAAAGATGTGGTAGAACTTAAAATCTGTAGCCTAGAAGACATTTAAATTGTTAAATAAGTACATGTGTTTGAAATTGATGCTTCTCATGCTTAGAGTATGTAAGATAAGGATCATGCTGTATGTTGTCTTTCCTTCAGGGTATTCGCAGGCCTTGGAAAGGAGTTCTTATGTTTGGTCCACCTGGTACTGGGAAAACACTCTTGGCCAAGGCTGTAGCTACAGAATGTGGTACAACATTTTTCAATGTTTCTTCTGCCACATTAGCTTCCAAATGGCGTGGAGAGAGTGAGCGGATGGTGCGATGCCTGTTTGATCTTGCAAGATTTTATGCCCCAAGCACAATTTTTATTGATGAAATTGATTCTCTCTGCAACTCTCGTGGGTAAGCATCTAGCAGTTGTCTCTTATTATTTTCTGCTTATACCTATCGTTCGCTTCTTCTTCACAATAGCATTGAAGCACCATTTTGTTTAGTGGTGAAGCCTTCAATATATTACTTGCATTAAGGTATTAAGTACAAGCAAATGGGAAAAAAAATAAGCAATGCACTTCAACTACATGGAAATCGTTGAGTCTTAATAACTCGATTGTAGACGATTTGATCACAGAGACAAAATATGCATGGCCTGGCCTATCTTTCCAACTCAAGGACCTTAACGATTAAAAATAACCATAAAGGTTGATATTAAAGTGTTAGAGAAGCACTGCCTTCTACGCGCCCTTAGCAGCCACTGTGATCTGTGCCTTTTGCGCCCTTAGCATGAATAGCCTTCTGTGCGCCCCTATGGGTAGCCGTGTTTTCTGCCTCCAGAGGAAACGAAAGTATCCCCCGCCTGCACCCTAAACACTGCACATCGTCGGAGGAGAAGGGAAAACACTGAGAGAGAGGGAGGTCGGGAGCTGTGATCAAAACATCTTGCCTTCGATTCTATTAGATTATAAACTGAAATAGATGGGGAACCTTTTTATGACTATTAATTCCTCTTTTATCATACATAATTCACCAATATGATGTGAAAGAATGATAGATGATGATATTATTTATGTTCTGAAATATGACTTAGACTAACTCTTGGTTCCTTAAACTTTTCAGGGCTTCAGGGGAGCATGAATCATCTAGAAGGGTCAAGTCTGAACTCTTAGTTCAAATTGATGGTGTGAACAACAGCTCCACTGGTGAAGATGGTCAAAGGAAAATAGTGATGGTACTTGCAGCGACCAACTTTCCATGGGATATAGATGAAGCCTTGAGGTAAAGAGATGAAAGAATACTTAACATATAACTGGGGCACATTTCAAATTTCAATCATCTCACTTATTCATGCCACAACCAACCACAGGAGGCGACTGGAAAAAAGAATATATATACCACTTCCCAATTTTGAGAGCCGAAAGGAGCTAATTAGGATTAATCTAAGAACAGTCGAGGTACAATATGAAGTCAACTCTATTTATGGCCATTTCTGTGTGTTACTTATTCTTAGATAATTTCAACGTTTAATAATCCCTGAAATCAAATTTTGCCTATAGTGTACATAGTGCTATCATTTCATCTTTCAAGTAGTTCGTATGTCAGGTGAAATATTAGTGTATTATTACTAAGGATCTGTAAAGACCAGGTGAAATATGTGGCTAAATGTATCAGGTTCAGGCATTTGCATTCTTAAACCATTATAATGCTGGGAGCCATATGATAATGAAATCTTATGCACAATACTTTTTTTTTAGACTTATGTACAATACTTTTGAAATAATTTATTAGCACCTGAATGATAAGTTGCTAGTTTTTGTAAGCTATTTTATTCTTCAACTTTTTTAATAGAAAACAAAGTTAGGGCCAGGGTACTTGATGTATCTTCAACCGTAGCTATTGAATGCACTTCAACAGTAGGATGATTTCATACAGTATTCGTAACTTTCTAGCTCTGATTGGTTTAATATCGTAATAGGTAGCCACTGATGTAAATATCGATGAGGTAGCCCGTCGAACTGAAGGTTACAGTGGAGACGATCTTACTAATGTTTGTCGAGATGCTTCACTAAATGGCATGAGGCGGAAAATCGCTGGCAAAACCCGAGACGAGATTAAGAACATGCCCAAGGATGAAATCTCAAAGGATCCTGTGGCTATGTGCGACTTTGAAGAAGCTCTAGCCAAGGTTCAGAGAAGTGTTTCTGCCGCTGATATCGAACGTCACGAGAAGTGGTTCTCAGAGTTTGGATCAGCCTAGAAGATTCAAACTGATGAAATGGCAGACTTGCTTGCGTTTCTCCTCCTCTGGCTCTCCTCTGTACCACTATGGCCTCCCTTGAAAGGGACATTGCTCAATTCAGATGCAACATTGTTGTGAAGTTGTTTTTGTGCATGCAAACTAACAACCGGTGATACGAAAATTGCTACTTCCGCAATATGTTAAATTTTATTCGGGTGTTGTAATTTAAGGAGAGTGTTCCTGTTCTACATTATACATTATGCTGATTTTTGAATATTTCTACTCTGGTTCCTGTAGGAAGGACATGTTGGTTTAAATTTGGAAAGGAAAGAGAATAGACGAGAAGAAAAATAGGTAAAAGAAACGAAAGAGAATATAAATGAAGTATTTATTTTGTTTGAATGAAGCAAATTAAGAGAAGAGAAATAAATAAATATTTAGTAATATTTTCTATAGACAATTATATTTTTATATGTTTAATTATATTTAAATTAAGTATGATCATAAAGTCATATTTATTTTGAAGGGAAACAAATGACATAACGAACCAAGAAGAAGATTTCTTCTTTCCTCCTCTAACTTAAATTTATCAAACAAGAAAAATTCATTCTCCCCTTTACCATTTTTTCAGCCCAATCAAACAGTCCGAAAACTATTCATTCTCCTCGATTGCCTATCCTTCTTTCGCCCGAAAGTAGCTGCTTTATTTAAATGGAACCAGGTTGGAATCAATTCTCGTTTTGGCAATAGAACCCGGATTTGATTATAGAATCAGGATTTGATTCCAGCCTGATTCTCTAATGCAAGGGGACGGTCTGGTGTTCTATAAGGTGGAACCAGCCGCCCACCTTTTTTTTTGTTTTCTCTTTTGTTTTCTTTTTTTTAACTTTTTTTTTCTTTTTCCATTTTTTACCTTTCTTCTCTAAATTAATTTATTTAATAAACATAAAATAATTTTAACAAAGGATTAATATAATATTATTTATTACTTATTATTCCATTAAATATAATTAGTTTTAAAATAATTTTTTATATTTAACTAATATACTTTTTAAACAAAAAATTCCATAAAATTTTTTATTTTATAATGTTATTTTAATTAATAATAAAATTATATTTTATAATTATAATACTCACATCAATTTTTTTATGTTCCTCATCGTTATTATGCTACATGTCAAAGTAAATATGGGAGGTTTCAGAGTAACGTTGTCACGATCGAATCGGACATCAAATCGAAAAAGTCTCCGTTTCAGATCGAATCGATCGATTGATAATAAAATATTATTATTTAATACAATCACTCAAGCACTCTCAAATCTCATCAGTCATCACTCATGCACGGATCTTGAATCTCGGCTCTCCACAACCAGGCGTAACATCACAAAACTCACAACCGGGAGCAACGTCACAAAACTCAACCAAGCACGACATACCGGCAGCTACATGGCAAGGAGCAGTGACGTCGACGTGAGCGTAGGATGATCTGAGGGGCGTCGCCGCGTCGATGGCCGCGAGCATCGTCGATGGCCACTATATCATCGTCGATGGCCGAAAACTCCAACACAAAGATCTCCTACCCGCCTTGGCTCATGCCAGAGAGGGTCTCAGCAGCGTGCGGGCAGCCGGCAGAACAAGACCTCTCGAGTCCCGCCTCGCTACATCACTCGTGTGCGACACTTGCGATGGCGATGTCTATAAGGATGGACAGTCGGACTTCAGAGATCATCGACGAAGACGGGAACTCGAGAAGGAAGGAAACGAAAATGAACGAAACTAAAACTAGAAATCGCTTACCCCAGATCGTCGATGGCTGCCAGCAAGGATCGTTGATCGTTCTGTCGTTCGCCATCTCTACCGCCGGATGGCCGGAGTCGCACACCGCCGCCTCGCTGGATTAGGGATTTTGCAGCAACTGATGAACCGCCGTCACGAAACGATGCAACTCATGTATTGTCTTTTTTGTTTTTAATTTTTTTTGAACCGGCCGGTCCGACTAAAACACGGGTTGATCCGGTTTTTTCGGCTAGATCTAAGTTTTGACCGATTCAATCCGGTCCAATGGAGTCACCCGCGCTATGTTTCGCCGTCTCCGCCGCGCCGTCGTCTTCTTCGTCTCTTCTTCCACCAAAGCGAGACAGAGAACTCTCTTATGCTCCTTCGCGTCGTCCGCTCCCTCCTCTTCGTGGCTTTCCACACCCGGCAGCCCCGTCATGCGATGGCCCTCCCTCCCTGACGCCAAATCCACTGCCCGGCCGCATGATCAACCACAGCTTTCGCAGCCGCCCCCACCATTACCATCCTCCTTCGATGGAGAACGCGGCGATGTCGTGGTCTCGGCTGCCTCTTGCACCAAAATCTCCCATCTGCTCCGCACCGTCGCCGATCCCTCCGAGTACGACAATGCACTCCGCGGCTCCGGTGTCGTCCCCTCCGTTCCCCTGCTCAGAGCCCTCCTCCGAGCCGGCGACCTGCGCTCCTCCGCCCTCCTCGCCCTTTCCCGCTGGGCGCGTCCCCACCTCACGCCTTCCCTTCTCACCTCTTTCGTCGACGGTCTCGCCAAGGCCCGCGCTTTCGACTCCGCTTGGTCCCTGATCCTTGACCACTCTCCCGCCCCTCTCTCAGCGTTCGCGTGTTTGTTCCGCCGCTATGCCCGCGCCGAGCTTCCGTCCGCCGCAATCCGCACCTTCAACTACATCGGTCACCACCCTGAAGCCGTCGTCTTGGACGATGACGTCGATCCCTTTGAGCTCCTTATGGATGCTCTCTGCAAGGAAGGTCAAACGAGGGCCGCTGCCGAGTTACTTGCCCGCCGTAAGAAGGAGGCGGTGGTCTCGCCGTGGTTCCCTTCCGTTAGGATCTATAATATGCTTCTTCACGGTTGGTTCCGATCGAGGAAACTCCGAAAAGCCGAGCTGCTGTGGGACAAGATGCGGCAAGAGGGCGTCCGCCCCACGGTCGTCAGTTATGGAACCCTCATCGAGGGGCTCTGCCGTATGCGCCGCCCCGAACAAGCCATCGCCTTGCTGGAAGAGATGAGAGCTTCGGGAACCGAAGCTAATACTTTCACTTGCAATCCCATTGTTGACGCGCTAGCTGAAGATGGAAGATTCAAGGAGGCCCTCGGCATGCTCGAAAAATTTCCCCTTTATGGTGTTTCCCCTAACATTTCCACTTTTAACTCCCTTGTAAAGGGCTTCTGCAAGAATGGGGATCTTGTAGGAGCTAGCAAAGTCCTCAAGATGATGATCGGAAGGGGCATTCTTCCCATGGACACAACCTACAACTATTTCTTCGGGTACTTTGTCGGATTTCGGAAAGTCGAAGAGGCTATGAACCTCTATAAAAAAATGATAGTCAGGTTATTCCCCAAACCGTCTCTCATACCAGCTTTTAATCAAACTGTTGTGTGAGGAAAAAAAGTTGGATTTGGCTGTGCAGCTGATCAGGGAAATGAACAGGAATGGTTTCAACATGGATTTAGCTACAAGCACCATGCTGGTGCACTTGCTTTGTAGAATGCACAAGCTCGAGGAGGCTTGTATGGAATTTGAGAGCATGATTAGGAGGGGCATAACACCACAGTACATCACATATAGGATGTTAGCTAAAGAATTGAAGAAGTGGGGGATGGTTGAGTTGGATACCAAAATTTCCAATTTAATGGATTCTGTCCCACATTCTACTAAGTTGCCTGGTAGTTATCGAGAAAGGGAAGGTGACATGGTTATAGAACGAAGAAAATCTATAATGAGGAAGGCTCAGGTGATGTCTGATGCTTTAAAGACATGTAAAGATCCAAAAGAATCAAGTAAATTAAAGAGTTCAAGTGAGAGAACATTAGAAAGTGCAAACATTTTGATAAGTAGCATTAGAAGAAGAGTGTATACTGTACAAAATGGGAGAGAAACTTATCAAGAATGAGCTGTGCTAGCTAGAGGAGCGGAGAATATTTGATGCCATAGCATAAGTGCATTTCTTCTTAGTCAATCAATCATTACGAGAACTTCCTTGGGAGTGAAAACTCCAGTATTTACTTGTAAGTGTTCCCTTCTCCGTAGAAGGTTTTCTCCTCCAATGTGATGACTGATGAACTTCCACCTATTGCTTAATTGTTGAGAATTTTAACTTGGAATTTGTAAGCATATCTCATTGAGTTATTACAAAACCTGTCAACAATATTTCTTGTTGGTTCAAACTTCGAACATCTATGAGTGTTCTCATAATCTATGTGGCCACATGGTGAAAATATAAAGGACTCTTTTCACTATTTAGCTCCAGGGTAATGCTCTCTCTGTTCTGTTGAATTGTAACTATATTAATGTGTTGAATTCAAATCCTTTTTTACTATCTCCTAGAATTTCTGAAGCTGTAATCTTTCTTCACAAATTCATCTTTTGCAACTGACTCTCAATATGGTTTTATGAGACTCAATAAATTCTGAAAAATTTCTAGGCAACTTATGGGGTAAATACTTTGTGGCACTTGATGCAGTTATGTATTGTCAATTGTGACACTTGTCAAATTCTATGGCACTCCTTGTGTGCCACTTGTCGAGCTTTGCATCCTAAGGCAATCTTTTTCAGTCTTTTACCAATTTGATACTGACTTCGTCGAACTAATTGATGACTGTTATCAAATATTCTGTAGCTACACTAATCTGTGAATTTTCCATGAAACAAGCAGAGTGACAATTTCATAGGACTTGAGCAAAGGATGATCTGTGATTGGCCATGATGTTGCTTTGCTTATTGATATTGTTGCTTCTCAAACCCCATTTATTTTCATCATATGTTGCCATTTTCATACAGAATAGGATTCTGTGTGATGTTTTTTTGCCCTGTTTATTTGTGATTGTTAAAATTTTGAGCCTTTTCATTCTTTGTCGTTGCTGAATATTCTTCATTTTGAAGGAGAATTGTAGTCTTAAATGTGGTAAGACTTCAAGCATGAGAAATAATTGCTTCGGTTGTACACCCTATAAAGGTGCTGCATAGTCTTTTAGTTTTTGTATATTGATCTTGCATGTCAAATGCTGTTTCAGCCTTCTAGAACACCTGAGGATCACCCAGATATTCTCTTCCTAAAGTTGAATTTTGATGAGAACAAGCTAATGTGTAAAAAACTTAACGTTAGAGTGCTTCCATATTTTCATTTCTACTGAGTTGCTGATGGTCAGCTGGAATCTTTCTCATGCAACTTGGCAAAGTTAGTATACTTCCGATGAGTTAATTGCCTACAGATGAGCGGCTTTCTTGTAATACCCGGCCATAATCCTCTTTAATTAACATTTGAAATGCAAAAAATTCGAATTAAAAAAAAAGAGGAACGAAAGAATCGGTCGGCCTCCCGCCCGATTCTTTCGCCCGCACCTCCTCTCTTCTTCTCCCTTCTTTTCGGCGATCCACGAACCAACGAACACACGACGAGCACACCGGCGAACCACGAACGAGCGACGGCTGAGGAAGGACGAACCGATGCTCCTCGACATGGATGAAGATTAACTCGTGCTTCCCGTCAGCTGAGGAAGTTCGACGATTGACTCAATCGACGACAAAACGTTCGGCGATCGAAAAACGTCCAAAAGAGGTACCGTAGGTGTACAATCCCCTAGACGAAAAAATGTAGATCGACGATCGGAGGCCGGTCGGAAATGGAAAATCCGATTGACGACTCTGTTTGTGCAGAGAATCGGTCGACCGATTTCTCATATCGGGCGATCGATCTTTGACGTCCGAAGTCACAACCCAAAGTGTCGGTCGACCGATCTCATGCGACCGATCCTATGACAACGATCGGCTGATCGATTCGTCCAGAGGAATCATTCGACTGAGAGCAGAATCGGTTGATCGGGCCCATTGGGCGGTCGATCGACTCGGCGATATCGGTCGACCGATCCATTAGAACGGTCGATCGGTTCAGAGAGAAAAAAACATGAACTTCAATGTGAAATGATCAGAATGTCCTTGAGGGGCTAGAGCACTTGTAATTGATACCAAATCTGTGTCTGGCCATTGTAGGCCATGTCCAATGTAGTGAAACAAGTAACTGACCCTTTGTCCGCAGGAAGGGGACCATACTTTACCTCTTCTCTGGATCATGATTACAAATCCTACACTGGTAAAGAAGATAAGTAAAGCAAAGATCAATGAATGGAATAATTATATGTTGTTCATGGTAAAGGTCAAAGCATTGTACAGTGGAGGGGCAGATAGTTGCACTGAGGAGACAGTGTACCTACTGATTTAACCACCACTGCTCCTGAACCACAGGTCCTCTCCCACCTGTGCTCCGAATAAGAGTGACGCAGTGAACGCAGTCTTCCCCCACGGGGGCACATATGAATTACATTGTTATGCCAGAGGGACATGTAGCTTAGTTGAGGAGACAGTGAACCTACAAGTTCGTAATGACCCTGTTTCTGGGATGTAGGTCCTCTCTCACCTGTATTCCGTAAAGGTTGTGCCTGAGTGTACATCTTCTCTTTCATGGGCACGCTAGCAATATTCAATGCAGAGACACCTCTAGCTTCTCAACTAATTAAAGTCGAGCTTATATAGAATAACGAACATCAAGGATCTTACAATAATGTAAAAGACGTAGTCCCACACAGAGCATAACAGAATATGGTAATGGATAACTGAACATGACAATGGACTACATAATATGGTAAGGGATAATTGAACATGGCAATGGATAATAGAATATGATAATGGATAATAGAGTATGACAATGGATCACATAGTATGGTAATGAACCACAGAGCATAGTATTATATAAAGTATTGTTAAAGTAATAAATAAAGTAATGACTCATTGATTATCATTTCATCGTCTATGACTCTGTGTACTGGGCGTTAGCTCACGGACATTTCATACCTCTGCTTTGAGATTTTGCAAGTGAGAATCTTGCTTAAGGAGGAAGTGGAAAAATGTAGAGCTCCGGGATGGCGGCGCATGACTTGCTATAGAACTACAGCTTTCCGCTATTTGTATTCTGCATTTAAATTATCTGACTTTGTAAATATGAAGCACTTCAATTTCCCTTTTTAGCCTTGCTTATGTTGAGATTCCTAGGACTATTCAAACTATCTTTATTTTTCCCATTCCTTGAATTATTTCATATCATGTGTCATCATTTAATTTCCAATGATATCTCTTCCGCATTTTTATGTCATTATTGTTCTCTATCATTTTCATTGTCACGTGAGTCATTTGTTGACCAGTCAAAGTCAAGTAGTTATAGGCAGTTATAGTGCTCCCTTGGTCAGTCTGACCGCCAGCGTGGCGGGAGGGCGAATCTTGGGGCGTCACAGTTTGGTATCAGAGCCTAAGTTCTTGGCTCTCATTGTTCATAGCAGAGTATAGGCCAGTGTCATTGTCATTCATAACAGAGTATAGTCATTGCATTGTTATCATCGTTCATTGGTCTCATAGCCCGAGTAAAGTCATGTGCAAGCTTCCTGAGCAACTACGACTCCACTTAAGTAAGTACTAGTGAATTATTCAGATGAATTATTTTATATTGAGATAACTTGCTTTTATAGATGCCTCCCCGCCGCATAACTTCGAGGCCAGTAGCAAAGTCTTTTGGGTGGTTGAAGTCACTATGCACCCTCCGACTCCAGTGACTCCAAAGCAGAGACGAGCACGAGCACAGGGCCGCAAACATGGCCGTGACATCTCGACCCCACCACCTCTAGCTCAAGGGATTCAAGAGGAATCCGATTTAGAAAGCGTGGACATCAATTACCATGTAATGTCACCCACGTCATCTGAAGCACCTGAAGGGATTGAACCCGGTAGTAAATTGCAGTGTCCGGAACAGAAATAATGCAGTGACAAGTCCGAGCAGCCCTCCAAGTTCGTCCTATTGCGTCGCCTGCGTGCAATACGGACACTATATCAAAGATTGCCCGGAGTGGGCTGAATATAAAAGGAGCTCCAAGGATAAATTTAGGAGACTTCCCGACGCGATGAATAGCATGGGACCAAGGGCACTTTAGATGCTTAGTTTGTTTTCTTTTCTTTGAAATAGGACTTCACTATGATGGGTTTGTCATCGTGTGAAGTACATTTGTTCAATTGTTTAGCAAAGACAATAAAGAAATGAAAGTTATTTGGATTTAAAAAATAATTTCCATTATAACTTATCATCAATCGTGTTGTCTCTCAGAGATCCTCCCTCCAAGCAAGATGCAGCAACCAAGTGACGAGGTCGAGGGTCGTAACGAAGAAGGGGTCCAGAATCCCCCACCTCAGTCAGAACGTCAGGAAAGACCATCGCCTCCCTCGTGCATTATACAAGAGTTCTGGAGGTTGAAGTCGCCTACCTATAGCAACGAAGGAGACATAGATGTAGCGAAAGAGTGGATTGACACTATGGAGGACAAATTCGAACTCCTAGACAGCCCGGAGAACAAATGAGTGATATTCGTCGCCGACACCCTCACCAAGGCTGCGAAAGATTGGTGGAAGATGACCAAGGCGACCGAATTTATGGGCGTCAAAGTGGTGCCATGGGCTGACTTCCGACGGTTGTTTGAAGTTCGCTTCTTCCCTGCCTTCCAGAAGAGATTGAAACAACAAGAGTTTCTCAACTTGACCCAAGGGACAATGACGGTGGCCCAGTACCAAGCCAAGTTTGTCCACCTCCAGAAATACACAAAGTTGTCCATGGACGAGCTGGAGAAAGTCAATACTTTCATTGAAGGATTGCGTCCGGGTATGAGAGCTCAAACCCTACCCGGCAATTATAAAACTTTTGCGGATGCAGTCCAACTGATGGAAAGAGACTAGCAAGCGCTACAACAGGCCAAAAGGGGACAACAAGAAGTGGGACAGGGGGTCCCAACCCCAGCAGTTCAGGAGGAACAATCACCACCAACGGCGGGACCAACGATGGGATAAACGTCTCCAACCGTACCCTGCCCCATAGCAACTCGAGCGTCCCCGACAGGAACAACAGCCCCGACCATCTCTACCACCATCTCGTCAGTCTCAGCAAGCTCCAGCGCAACAACCCCAGCAGAGGCAACCCCAACAGTCGACATGACGATCGGCACAATAGAGGCCCTAACAACCCAGGACTCCTCAGGCACAACCAGTGTAAGGTGAGAAGGTCATGTGTAACACTTGTGGTAGGACTCATGCTGGAGTATGTCGCATGAACACCGGCACATGCTATTATTGTGGTGTGAGTGCCACTTTCCCCGGAACTATCCACAGCGCAAGCCTTTGGTGCAAGAAAGACTCTTCAACCTGGAAGAGGATGCGTAGCAGAATGACGCTGACGTCATTCGAGGTACGCTTTATATTGCCAAGCTACCTACTATCATTTTATTTGATTCTATAGCCACTCATTTTTTCATATCTAAAGAGTGTGCTAACACTTTGGGGATACCTACTATGAATCTAGAACTTAGCATGATTATTCTTACCCTACAAGGAACACTACGGACTACTAGATACTTAGCTAAGGTATTAGTAGAAATTGATAAAAAGAACTTTCCTGCTAACCTGATCATAATACTCATGAGGGATTATGATGTCATACTGAGCATGGACTGACTAGCTCAACACGATGCTACCATCATGTGCAAGCAAAAGAAAGTGGTGATAGGGACAAGTGTTAAAGAGAAAGTCACAGTTAGAGGTATACACCGAAAAGAATCCAATGTCATAGTGTCAGCAATGAAGGCTCAGAAATTGCTTAAGCAAGGTTGCAGAGGATTTCTGACAAGCGTGACAAAGATGGAATTTCCTCCAAAACCCCGCAGGACATAGACATTGTGAAGGAATTTCCGGATGTATTTTTTGAGGATGTCAGCGGTCTACCGCCGAAGAGAGACGTTGACTTCCACATTGAGCTGGTACCAAGCACAACACCAATTTTCAAGGCCTCGTACTGCATGGCCCTTGCAGAGATAAAAGAGCTGAAGACTCAGATTCAAAAGCTACTAGATAAGGGCTTCATCAGGCCCAGCGTCTCACCATGGGATGCTCCGATCCTTTTCGTCAAGAAAAAGGACGGATCAATGAGGTTGTGCATATATTACCGAATGCTCAACAAGGTCACAGTAAAGAACAAATACATCCTTCCTCGCATTGACAACTTGTTCGATCAGCTCGCCAATGCCAAAGTGTTCTCCAAAATTGATCTGCGAAGCGATTACCATCAGCTCAAGGTAGTAGAGGAAGATATTTCGAAAATGGCTTTCAGGTCACGGTATGGACATTACGAATTCTTTATCATGTTGTTTGGATTAACTAATGCTCCCGCAACATTTATGGACCTGATGAATCGGACGTTCAACGAACATCTCGACAAGTTCGTGATCGTCTTTGTGGATGACATTCTCATCTATTCACCTAGTGTGGAGCAACACAAGGAACATCTAAGGATCGTCCTGGAAACATTGCCAGCGAAGAAATTATATACGAAGTTCTCCAAATGTAAATTTTGGATGGACCAAATGATGTTCCTAGGGTATATCATTTCCAAAGATGAGATATCAGGATCCGGCTAAGGTCGAGGCAGTGTCAAATTGAACTCAGCCGAAGAACGTCTCAGAGATTAGAAGTTTTCTCGGTCTAGTCGGATATTATAGAAGATTCATCAAAGATTTTTTCAGACTGGCACTACCATTGACCAAGCTCACCAGGAAGGGCGAAAAGTTTATTTGGTCCACAAAGTGCGAGGAAAGCTTTCAGGAGCTGAAGAGGCGATTGACGTCCGCACTCATACTCACATTACCATCTGATAGTGGTGGGTATGTAATCTACAGTGATGCTAGCGGCACAGGATTGGGATGTGTCTTGATGCAACATAGAAAGGTGGTAGCTTATGCATCAAGACAGCTAAAGAAACATGAGACCAACTACCCTACTCATGACTTCGAGCTAGCGGCTGTAATTTTTGCTCTCAAGCTCTGGCGACACTATTTGTATGGGGAATAGTTCATAGTGTACACAGATCACAAGAGTTTGAAATATGTGTTCACTCAGAGAGATCTGAACATGCGTCAGAGGCGATGGATGAAATTCCTGAAGGGCTACGGGATCGCCATCAACTATCACCCAGAAAAGGCAAACTCAGTAGCAGATGCCCTCAGTCGAAAGTGGAAAGGCTCAGTGGCCTTCATGCGACTCCGACAATATGAGATAATGGAGGAACTCTTTAAGTGGGCTCCACAGGTAACACCTAATGTCTCGCTCATGATGATGCAGCGGATCGAGTCAAATCTTATTGGACGGATCATCGCGACGAAGTTGAAGACTCTGACTACCAGACCATGATGATCAAAATGAGTCTGGAAGGAAATGACTTCAAGGTCTCATCAGATGGTGGCATTCGGTACCGAGATCGGTTATAGGTATCCCACAACTTAGATATGCGACGAAAAGTTTTGGATGAATGTCACAAGTCCGAATTCGCGATCCATCCTGAAAGGACGAAGATGTACAAGGATGTGCAGAGAAGCTTTTGGTGGTCAGATATGAAGAAAGAAATAGCAGAATATGTGTCTCGGTGTATAGTCTGCCAACAAGTAAAGATAGAACACCAAAAGCCTCAGGGTACACTAAAGAGCCTCGAAATACCACAGTGGAAGTGGAAGAAAATCACTATGGACTTCATCATAGGCCTCCCTTGAACTCAGAAGGTACACGATGCTATTTGGGTGGTAGTGGATCGACTCACCAAATCGCCCCACTTCCTACCCATCAAGGTGAAATAATCGTTGGATAGCTTAATGGACTTGTACGTACAGGAAATCGTCAGGCTCCATGGAATTCCCTCAGTTATCATGTCCGATAGAGATCCAAGGTTCACCGTCAGATTTTGGAAAAACTTACAGAAAGCTTTCGGTACAAGGCTGCGTTATAATACTGCATTCCATCCACAAACTGACGGATAATCAGAATGGACTACTCAAACAGTGGAAGACATGCTTCGAGCATGTGCCTTGGATTAGCATGGTAATTGGGACAACCATTTATCTCTTATTGAATTTGCATACAATAACAGTTACTATGCAAGCATAGAAATGTTTCCGTTTCAAGCTCTGTACGGCAGACCATGTCATTCCCCGGCATGCTGGAAAAAAGTCGGCGAAAGAAAGTTACTGAGCACTGAGCTTCGCAAACAAACACAAGAATACACTGAACGAATTGAACTTATAAAGAAAAGGATGAAGTCAGCTCAAGACCGGCAGAAGGCCTACGCCGACAAGAAAAGATGAGAGCACACGTTCAAGGCCGGTGAACAAGTCTTGCTCAAAGTCTTACCAACCAAAGGCGTAATGAGATTTAGCAAAAAAGGAAAATTAAGCCCAAGGTATGTGGGCCCCTTCGAAATTCTAAATATGGTTGGTGATTCCGCATGCAGGTTGGCGTTACCCCCGGCATACGCCAGAGTGCATAACGTCTTTCACGTCTCGTTGCTCCGAAAATATAAACATGACTACGCCAACATCATCCAAATTGAGTAACCGAACCTCAAGGAGGATCTAACATACGAGGAGCAACCCACAGAGATATTAGAGTATCAAGAAGTTCAAAAGGGAAAGAAAATAGTGACATTGGTCAAGGTGGCGTGGAAGCACCATCAAGGCAAAAAGGCCACGTGAGAATTAGAGTCAGAAATGCGAGAGAAGTTTCCTAGACTATTCGGTAAGCCTCGACTTCCATCTAAATTCGAGGACGAATTTCTTTTTAAGGGGGTGGTAATATAATACACAGCCATAATCCTCTTTAATTAACATTTGAAATGCAAAAATTTGAATTAAAAAAAAAAGAGGAACGAAAGAATCGGTTGGCCTCCTGCCCGATTCTTTCGCCCTCACCTCCTCTCTTCTTCTCCCTTCTTTCCGGCGATCAACGAACCAGCGAACACACGACGAGCACACCGACGAACCACGAACGAACGACGGATCAGTGCAAGGATGAATTGACGCTCCTCGACATGGACGAAGATCAACTCGCGCTTCTCGTCGACTGAGGAAGTTCGACGATCGACCCAATAGACGATAGAACGTCCGACGATCAAAAAACGTCCAAAAGAGGTACCGTAGGTGTACAATTCCCTAGACGAAGAAATGTAGATCAAACGTCATTAATTTTGATTCCATTATGATATAGAGATATGTAGGAATGTTTTTCGTATTCAGTGTATTATGATCGGACGATCAGAGGCCGGGCGAAAATGAAAAATTCGATCGGCGGCTCTGTTTGTGCAAAGAATCGGTCGACCAATTTCTCATATCGATCGACCGATCTTCGATGTCCGAAGACACAACTCAGGGCCGGTTGATCGATCTAAAGTGTCGATCGACCGATCTGACGGAAGTCGCCGAGCCCGATTGCATGAGATCGGTCGATCGATTCTAGAAGGGTCGACCGATCCGTATCGAACGATTGATCGATCCGTCCAGAGGAATCATTCGGCCGAGAGCAGAATCGGTTGACCGGGCCCCTTGCGCGGTCGATCGACTCGACGATATCGGTCGACCGGTCCATTAGGACGGTTGACCGGTCCAGAGAGGGAAAAACATAAACTTCAATGTGAAATGACCAGAATGCCCTTGAGGGGAACCAAGGGTATGGTCTTTTGTCGAAATGGAATGGACTTACTTTTTCTTTTTATTTATTGTGAAGGTTTCGATCATTACATATAGTAACCAAGGGTGGAATCGGCATATTTGTGTTTTACTTCCCGTAACTCTTCCTCAGCCAGGCTTGGGCAGCAAGTACAAGTATTAGTAGCATAGCAAAAAAGCGTTCCTCGTCATTAATATGTTTGCTCGCGATAATTGTGGCCTATCGGGAGAATCGATGACTGCATTTTTGTGCTAGTACATCATCTGCAAATTCTTAATTGATTATTTACAAGGGATTACCTCGGATCTACGCCGAGGCATTGACGGAGATTCTCAAATATCGTAGAACCGAATGTGATACGATGAGATAGAATGCAATAGAAACAAAGACAGCGAACGAGTTACCTACTCCTACTCCTAACGGTCAAAGCGAGCCCTTTAATTCAATTCTTCATTCTTTAATTAAGAATGAATCAAATCTCCCCAAGTAGGATTTGAACCTACGACCAATCAGTTAACAGCCGACCGCTCTACCACTGAGCTACTGAGGAACAACGGAAGCTTCGACCTCATAGAGTTCAACTCTCGTTCTCAACCCATGAACAATATGGGTCCGAAGCTTCCTTCGTAACTCCCGGAACTTCTTCATAGTGGCTCCGTTCTATGCCTCATTGCATATGAAACCTCAAAGTGGCTCTATTTCATTCTATTCCATCTATATCCCAATTCCATTCATTTAATATCCCTTTAGTGTCATTGACATAAGAGATGTCATTTATAGTCTATCTGTTTCTATATATGGAAAGTGAAGAAATCATCATATAATAATCGACAAATTGCAATAGAAAAGAAAAAGGGGGTTTGTGATGATTTTGAAATCTTTTCTACTAGGTAATCTATTATCCTTATGCATGAAGATAATAAATTCAGTCGTTGTGGTCGGCCAGAGCACTTGTAATTGATACCAAATATGTGACTGGACGTTGTAGGCCATGTTCAATGTAGTGAAACAAGTAACAGATCCTTTGTCCGCAGGAAGGGGACCAGACTTTATCCCTTCTCTGGATCATGATTACAAACCCCACACTGGTAAAGAAGATAAGTAAAGCAAAGATCAATGAATGGAATAATTATATGTTATTCATGGTAAAGGTCAAAGCATTTTACAGTGGAGGGGCATATAGCTGCACTGAGGAGACAGTGTACCTACTGGTTTAACCACCACTGCTCCTGAACCACAGGCCCTCTCCCACCTTTGCTCCGAATAAGAGTGACGCAGTGAACGTAGTCTTCCCCCACGGGGGCACATATGAATTATATTGTTATGCTAGAGGGACAGATAGCTTAGTTGAGGAGACATTGAACCTACAAGTTCGTAATGATCACTGTTCCTGGGATGCAGGTCCTCTCCCACTTGTATTCCGTAAAGGTTGTGCCTGAGTGTACACCTTCCCTTTCATGGGCACGCTAGCAACATTCAGTGCAGAGACACCTCTAACTTCTCAACTAATTAAAGTCGAGCTCATATAGAATAACGAACATCAAGGATCTTATAGTAATGTAAAAGATGTAGTCTCACACATAGCATAACAGAATATGGTAATGGATAACTGAACATGACAATGTACTACAGAATATGATAATGGATAATTGAACATGGCAATGGATAATAGAATATGATAATGGATAACAGAGTATGGCAATGGATCACAGAGTATGGTAATGAACCACATAGCATAGTATTATATAAAGCATTGTTAAAGTAATGAATAAAGTAATGGATCATTGATTATCATTTCATCGTCTATGACTCTATGTGTACTGGACATTAGCTCACGGGCATTCCATGTCCCTTCTTTAGAATTTTGCAGGTGAGAACCCTGCTTAGGGAGGAAGTGAAAAAATGCAGAGCTTCGGGATGGTGGCACATGATTTGCTATAGAACTACAGCTTTCCGCTATTTGTATTCTGCATTTAAATTATATGACTTTGTAAATATGAAGCACTTCAATTTTTCTTTTTAGCCTTGGTTATGTTGAGATTTCCAAGACTATTCGAACTATCTTTGTTTTTTCCATTTCTTTGAATTAGCTCATATCACGTGACATCATTTAATTTTCAATGATATCTCTTCCGCATTTTTTATGTCATTATTGTTCTCTATCATTTTCATTATCACATGGGTCATTTGTTGACCAGTCAAAGTCAAAGTCAAGTAGTCATAGACAATGGTAGCGCTCCTTTTAGCAGTCTGACCGCTAGCGTATCGGGATGACGGATCTTGGGGGCGTTATATTTCTTTTAATAAAATCGTTGTCTCACTGTCCTTATATTCTGAATAGAACTCTCTACTGTGATTTTAATAATAATATTATTATTAAGTAGCAAATTCAATAATCATGTTTTGACACCTTTTGTTTGTAAATGCGATTCAATGGCCTTTGTGGCACAGGCTGAATTGTATGTTAATTGAGCAGTTGATCTAATCAGAGCCATTTGGCCATGCTATTGTTTTAATTTTTGTTCCTCATTTCCGATAAGACAAAAGAACATTTAACTGATAATCCTCTCCTATTTGTTGTAGTTTCAGTTGTACAAAATAGAACGTGCCGAGGATCTGCATGCAAAAAGTGTAGTTCCCGGTGGTCTGGAACAGCTCCGGAATGGTGATGTGCCGCTGTATTCACTTCCCTTCGGCTGTGGGTGAAGTTCGATCACTCCCAGATCTTGGATTTTCTTTAGTGATATGTCCACAGGTGCTGTGCAGGTTCTACTCGGTTTGCGAAGATGAACACAACACCACTCGGTGCCCTTTTTGCGTGTCACAATAAAAGCTTTTTTTAGAAGAGTTAGGCCAAATCATCTTTTTTATGGAAAAAATGCTCGTTAATAAGGTTGTCAGAAAATGTACAGTACTACTCTATTGTATCATACTTGGTTAATGATATTGATCAATATGAGAAAAAAATATTGCAGGACCTTGGATATGAATCAGATGATATTAAAATAATCATGTTAACTATCTTTTAGATTATTTTAATTTTTTTTAAAGGAAACTATATTAATTTATTTTAATTATCAGATGCGGTGCTTACCGCCACTCTTAGATTTCTATTGACCTTTTTTATCTTAAGAAATTAATAAAGTTGAAAAAGTTAAAAATCATCTTAAAATTAGCAAGTAAACGTTTATTTTTTTAAAAAAATCACATAATTCATATTTAAAGTTTTTACATTAATTTCTTCATATTAATCAAGATGAATATTATAAAAGTTACAATAATTCATATTCGTATCTAAAAGTTACTCGTATAAATATTGATATGGTGATAAGTGCATTTAGGTACAGTAATCTTATAAGCTGGTCAAGTTAATTAGTATGTTAATAAGGATCAATTTCAGTTGTTATTATTGGTTTTAAGTACTGGAAAACTTTATATGATGGCTTAAGAAATGGAATTGGCGCTTAAAATGGTTGAAGTAATCAGATAAATAATAGTCATCAATCATCATTTCACTTATGACATAAATAAATTAGGAAGATAGAATGTTTGTAGCTTTCTCAAAAAATGTAATTAATGATAATAAATTATATATATAATATATATGTAGAGTATTTGATTTAAATTGAATGTAGAACATCAACTTTATTTATTCAATTAATATATTAATTTAAAGTATGTATTAAATAGTAAATATGATTAAGTTTAAGATTAAGATTATCGAATTATTTGATTGTCGTGATCAAATTAGTTTAATAAATATGACTAATTCAATAATTATAATTTATTTAAGAGTTATTTCCTTTAACCACCCCTAAAGTAGCGTGATTTTTCACATTTAATCCCAAACTACTTACTTCGTTTCTTAGGTCCCTAAACTTTCACAATTTTTTTTAATTTGATCATTCCGTCCAATTCTGTCGACTTCTCCGTTATTTTTTATTTTTCACATTTGTGAAAAGTTCATTATACCACTGTCTTAAGTGTTAATTCATTTTCACATAAAGTAATATATAATAATACATATAAAACTATGACGCAAGGGGGGGCGGTGACCCCCCATGGTGACAATTGTTTTTTTTCTTTTTTAAATTATTTTTATATTTATATTTATATTATATATTATTTTATTTAAAAATAAAGTAACACTTAAGAGAGGGGTATAATAGACTTTTCATAAATGTGAAAATAAAAAATAATGAAGAAGTCGACGAAATTGGACGGAAGGATCAAATTAGAAAAATCGTGAAAATTTAGGAATTCAAAAATTGAAATTTATAGTTTGAAGTTAGATATGAAAAATCGCGCGATAGCTTAAAAGTGATTAGAGAAAATAACCCTTCATTTAAATGAGATGTTTTCTTATTAAATTATCTTAATAAATATATATTATTTTATTTGAGAAATATATAATAATTTAATAATAAATCAAATTAATTAAATGATAACAATAAACACACAGCGGGGTGCTCGATAAAAAGTAGATTTGCATTCCAGTTACAAATGAATGCAATGATGGCGAATGACTCCTTCCCCTTCCTCTGATCTCCTCTGCCCTCCAAACCTAAGCGCACCAGCGGCAGCTGCCCTCCTTCCTCGTCCTTCGACCTGGCTTTTTCCGTTGCATTTGCACACGCCACGTGATATAGTGGAGTTCCCTTCGTAGTCATTTTATCAAACATCTGATTGAATTGGTGATACGTCGCCCTTTTCTTGGTCGTTCGTTTTCTTCTTCCTCTGTGATGACGAGCAGGTTATGGAGGATGTACGCGGATCGGCAGTTCTACAAGTGGGAGAAGACGGTGCTTTGGGACATGATTGAACCCTACCGCCGTCCCAAATCCTTTGCTCCACTCATCTCCATCTATGTTGCCGCCTTCTACACCGGCGTCATCGGGTCGGCCATCACCGAACAGCTCTACAAGGTATAATATTTGCCAAACATTTAAGCTGAAGTATGAAGATGTTAGTTTTTCTTTTCTTTCAAATTGTGCTTTTAGTCATCTATATGTTTGAAAGTAGAAATTTCCTCAATTCTATAGCTTGTGCTTGGTGTTCTGGTAATAACGAACTGTGTAGAAAATAATTAGGCACAATACGATGTTTGATTCAAGTTCTGCACTTCTTTGATCAAGTGATCAAGGTTTTCTAATCGTGGGATCTTGCTTTTGCATCCCGAGAGGCTATCAATTTTTGTTCTGGTAAATACCAACTGGTGTGCATGTTTCAAGACATTGGGGAAATGTCTTGGAATCCTGCATTTTCGGTTGGCTAATAATTTTGAGGTTCTTGTAAAGAAATGTTTTGGGGAAATGTTCTTGTAAAGAGGAATGGCGTCGTATGATCCATGTAGCCGACCCCACCTAGTGGGATAAGGCTTTGTTGTTGTTGTAAAGATATGAAAAAGGGGGTATCACGTTACTTGAGTTTGAAATCTTTTTAGCAATTTTTTTGGATTGGTTATGAAGTAACATGTGGAAGGAGCATGCTTTCAGAGATGATAATGACTAGGAAATACACAAGCCAGGAAAAGTGGTAGTAGTACTTTTTCCAGCTTCTGCTTGTGGAGTAATGGTGGAAGTCTTTGGCACTGAGCTTATCATGTGCAAGAAACTTCCAAGAGGAACCCAAAGAGCTGAACTGTTCATTTTTACCTGTTATTTGGTATAAGATGGAATTCTCTGAATGAGATGATTGAAAACTACATTGAGAGGAAAGTTAGTGCAATTATCCAAATTCCAATTGCGAGGCGTATACGAATCTCTGTTAATTGATTCTTCTAGTAGTGACAACCAGACTTTGCATATCCTAAAATCAATTAAAAAAACTAAAATGAGACCTGTGGATATTGATGCTTGCATCTTTCTTTTGCATTGTTTTTGCTGACTGTGGCAAGGGTAATATAGCGGCTGTTTGGCTAAGCTTATAAGTCATTCAAAATGACTTATAAGCAGTTTTGAAGTTTTCTCCTTGTTTGATAATCGAAAAAAAAAGTTGATAAGCACTTATTTTATCTGCATATAAGTCAAAATGTAAGAAAAAAAAGTTGATTAGTTTAATGAATGTACTATTTTGCCCTTGGAATGTCAATAACTTTTCTTCACATATTTCCTCCATTATAATATTAATGACTTTTTGGTCATTTGACTAAAATAATAACTTATAAGTTTTTTGTTACCAACATCTAACTGCTTATTTTAAAATCAGCTTTAGTCATTAAAGTTTAAACTACTTATCAGTACTTCAACTTCTCAGCTATTTTATATTAGCTAAGTGAAACGGGCCCACAATCTTGCTTCAAAGGTGATGGTCTATTGGCTCTTTATGACACATTGCAATGATTTCATTGAACCATCCTTTTCATCTCATAATTCTATATATGTATTTCTCTCAAATAAATAAATGTATATATATATATATATAAATTTAATTCTTCTCCTAAAAAAATTAATAAATTTAATTCCTTTAAAAAGCATTGCAGTTGTTTCATTTTTCTGCGTTGGTCACTGTAAAGTTCATACTTACTTGCTCTTAAAAAAGAAACTCATTCTAACTTCTTTGCTGATGTTTTAATCCTGCTTGACTCTAGTGCATATTCTTTCTTATGGATACAGACAAAATTTACTATTTTTAAAAGGCTAACATAAAAGTTTCCATGAAATGAACAGGAGAAGTATTGGGAAGATCATCCAGGTGAAGCAGTGCCCATCATGAGGCCAAAGTTCTATTGGGGTCCTTGGAAGGTGAATAGGGGAGGGCTACTTCCACCAAATCAGTAAACTTTGAGGAAATGTTGTTAGTAACTCCATGGTTTTGGGGACAATTTTTCAATCCATGCTTATAGAACAAATGAACAATGGATGGAATATCTTTCACTTGGTGTAGAATGGTATCACAAACTTCTATCCTTATGCACAAACTGAACAAAATGTAGTTAGTGCCTACAGGCCAAAATCAAATATGTCTAGTCGAGAATGTGCATGCTTCCTTTTGGGGTTGAAATAATTCAAACATTTGCTTCTTTGTTATGTTTCTTGCACTATTACTTGAAGAGAAATTTGTTTCATGAACATTGTTACTTTATGTTTCCAAAAAAAAGAAAAAGATAGTGAGGCTGAGTTCCATAAACTTCATCAGATTTCGGAAAGTCATTATGTAACTTTATACGAAAAATGATAGAGTCAGGTTATTCCCTTAACCGTCTCTAATACCAGCTTTTAATCAAACTGCTGCACGAGGAATAAAAATTGAATTTTGACTGTTCAACTATCAGGGAAATGAGCACTAATGGTTGGATATGGATTTAGCTACATCCACCATGCTGATGCACTAGCTTTGTAGAATGCAGCTCGAGGAAGCTTGCATGGAATTTGAGAAGATGATTAAGAGGAGCATAATACCACAGTACATCACATATAGGATCTTAGCTAAAGAATTTAAGAAGTCAGGGACGGTTGAGTTGGAGAGCAAACTTTCAAATTTCATGGATTCTGTACCACATTCGACTAAGTTGCCTTGTAGTTATCGATAAAGGGAGGGTGACATGTTTATAGAGCAAAGAAAGTCTATAATGAAGAAGGTTCAGCTGATGGCTGATGCTTTAAAGGCATGTAAAGATCCATAAGAATTAAGTAAATTAAAGAGCCCAAGTAAGAGAACACTAGAAAATGCAAACATGTTGATAACAAGTATTAGACGATGAGTGTATACTGCACAAAATGAGAAATAAATTGATTGAGAATGAGCTGTGTTAGGTAGAGAATTATGAGAATAATTATTGCCATAGCATAAGTGCATTTGTCTAAGTTAATTGATCATTACAAGAACTTCCGTAGGAGTTCAAACTCCAATTTTTACTTGTAATTTTCCCAAGAGAAGCATTGGTAGAGAAATAATTAGGGTTTATGAGAAAACAAAAAAAATTGTAATTTTGATAAAAGAAAGATAATGATAGCTGAAAATCCTATTGGCAGTCTTAAATACTAGGATTATAAGAGGTTAAAACTAATAATTAATTTCCACCCTCGATTAATCTGTTTTAATCAGGACCGTTATAACTAATTAAAAGATCACATGTCTATCACATGATGACTAATAGATTAAAACATCAGTTTTAATTAAAATAACTAATTTAAAATAAAAGCTCCTCCATTAGTTTTCTCCTCCAATGTGATGAGCTTCTACGGTTCTACCTGTTGCCTAAGTGTTGTGAATTTCAACTTGAATTTGTAAGCTTACCTTATTTGTGTTATAACAAAACTTGGCAACAACATTTCTTGTTGGATTTGAAAACATAAATAGATGTTAGATTGCAATCATTGTCACTGAGGATATTTTTTTTTATCAGAAGACAACTTATATTAGATGAACTTATGTATGTGGTTCAAACTTTGGACATCTATGTGTGTTCTCATAAACTTATCTATGCTATGACATAATAAAAATATAAATGACTCTTTTGACCATTTAGTTCCAGGGTAATGCTCTTTCTGTTCTTTTTTTTTTTTTTTGAGGGATCTGTTCTGAATATCTAAACGCGTTGAATTCAAATCCTCCTTGACGATCTCTTAGAATTTCTGAAGCTATAAGTTTCTTCACAAATTCATCTTCTGCATATGACTCTCCAAATGGTTTTATAGGACCCAATAACTTCTGAAACATTTCTAGACAAATTATAAAGTAACTATCCTATGTTACTTCAGTAATGTTGTGACACTTGATACAGCTATGCGTTGTTTAAATGTCTGAGAGCTGGGAATCATTACAAAGTTGATAGATGATGTCTTCAGCAAGTTCATGATGAGCCCATTTTGATAGTCATACGTCTATTACATTTTGGAGCATCAATCTTGTTATCATGCTGTCTGACCATCAACTTAACCTTAAATGCTCGACAATGTAGACTGATTTACTACTTTAGGATTCTCAGAAGTGATGTTGGTAACATATACAAACAACAACAAAGCCTTATCCCACTAGGTGGGGTCGACTACATGGATCATACGAGTATGTTCATGAGATTCGACAGAGTTTTACGCTGACTGTCGGGACCTAACACAACCCTTCTTTATCCGGGCTTGGAACCGGTTATAAAACATAGGCGGAGTTTGATGCTGGTAACATATACTAAGGTAAAATTCTCAAGGGATGTTGCCTTCAAAAAAACAACATAACCTTAAATGTTCGACAATGTAGACTGATTTACTATTTTAGGATTCTCAGAAGTGATGCTGGTAACATAAACTGAGGTAAAATGCTCAAGGGATGTTGCCTTCAAAAAAATAAATGCCCAAGGGATGTGTGTACATTTGTTGGATGTCATACTCATAGCTTTTTGTTGCTTGAGAACATGAACATCATCGTGTCATCTTTGCTTTACATTTATTTTCTAATTATGTGATGTGATGTGTTGCCCCTGATTGGGAAGCTGCTTGTTATCGTGCCCAGAATTTTCTGTAGTCATTTTGAAGTAGCTAAAATTTTGTAGTTCTTTTTCGTGATTCTAAATTTAGCTGTGTTCTTCAACAAAAAAGGATAAAAAATATCATCTATGATAATGCAGTTTCAACAACATTTGTATGAACTAATCCTGTCTGATCATGTTTTTGAAATACTGCAAGCAACTGGAATGTTCATCATGTCCTTTGGTTTGTGATAAAGTATCTGAAAGAAGGCTTTGAGTACATGTTTTTGTCTTTGCTGGTCATACGTCAAATCTTAGAAGATTTCTCTTAATTCATCATTCTCCTGGAATGAAATAATGTTCTTTTTTCATCTGCCTTGTGCTGTACAAGAATGTCGTCCCACTTCTTCCTCGAGGTTAATACTTCATTCTCTTGTATCTTGGTACAAGTACGGCAGCAGTTTTAGTTCCCAATTTTGAATGTCTTCTTTACGTCGTCTGTCACAAGACCATGTTGATGCAATTCAGATTCATGCATCCAAGTGATCTTCTATTTTGTTTGATTGCTGCAAGTGATCAGCATGTCTATTCTTTTTTTAATCATAAGGTCTACTTTTTTTTTTTTGAGAAGGATAAGGTCTACTATTGAAACAGAATACAGAATAATCAAATGAATTCCCGATAAAAAAATGCATACATGAATCCTACCAAGTGTTTCAATGGTGTCTCCTCTTGCTTTGTTAAATAGCTTAGAGTATGTAGTCCCAGCTGCATTTTATGGAGCACTTTGCAAAGGAAGTTGTAGCCTGTAGGTATGTCATCATCGTTCACTGTTGTTGACCGAGTTTTAGTTGGGACCCTCTTTTTATGATCCGCAATTTTACAAAGATGGCAATAAGCTGATTATATCATTTCGTATCAGGATAAAATAGTAGATAAGAAAGAGATTTTGTTGTAGAGTAGATTTCAGCAACATCATTTGTATATCTACTATTATTATTTTATCGTGATATTGTTAATGCTTCATATGTTGAAATGATAAATCATAATATCATTTTTGTCAATACTCGCCATAATTTACCTTCAATATAGAACATGGCAATAAGAGCTACAAAGAACCATGTATCTTGAAATGTATTGAAATCTATTGTAGATTTTGGCTGATATGTATTGTTGTCGGATGCTTTACCATCAGGAGTTATATGTACACCGTTTCCTACAGTTATATTCTTGCAAGTGTTATTTTGTACGACATAAGCACTCTCTTTAATTGAGGCTATATAAAACTGCTCAACTGGTATGTAACCTCGTTATAGCAGTCATTTCAATGCTGCATACTTTGTAGTTCTGTTTCCCAAGCTTCTCTCGTCTCTTTTCATTTATGTAATTATTTTCCTAGTTTTTGATATTTAGATTACTCTACCTGTGGAACCATTGTAAAAGGTAACAGATCTCCAGAAGATAGAGAACAATTCGTTCTGGTTATGTGTGCCGCAGTTCCTTGTTGAAATTCTCTTCCACAGCATTACATCATTTTGAGATTCTTTCCATCCTCTAAAAAAGCTCATCAAACTCATTGCAGGTTGCTCCATCTATATCCATCCAGTTTCAGCATTAGAGAATATGTTAGATAGCAGGAGGTGCCTAGGCATCAAGACAATGGCTAGAATATCTCCTTGGTAGTGGGTTTGGAGGTTTGCAAAGAGTAGACGAGTTTAATGAAGTAAGGGAAATATGCTCTCTTATTTGTCTTGATCTGTTATTTGGATTGGAAGGACCGCCAAACAAGAGCTCTAGGACCATGTTTGGTTGATTGCATCAGTAATTGTTCAAAGTATTTTCCAATCCTCCTTTTATCATTCCATTGAGTTGCGAGTGGCATGCTGCCCAGCTCTCATTCCCATACAGTATTTGGTGCTCTCCCACACTTTGCTTTTTACAAGGAACTTTAGGAATCAATTAGGCTCTGATGAAAGGCTACATAGATTGTATTCCTAGGTTCGAGGCAGTCTCATCACAAATCGCCTCCTCTTTTAGAGGGCCACTTCCCCATGGGATAACATTGTCACCTCCTTCCCATGCCATCATTGAGAATATTCTTCCTGTTTAGCCATCATGCTTGTTGTCTTGAGATTGAACGATGCCTTCCGAGTAAAAAGTAACAACAAGAATAAAAGATGGGGGAATCGGGATTGTCACCAGCCATATGAAAAAGCAAGAGATATGATCTTTGAAGGGTGCCAAATTACCTCTAGAGACCATCTGCTAAAACAAGCTTTAAAACCTCTTTATTTTGAATGGTGGCGAATTATTGCTTCTAAATGGCAGACATCATTGCATTCCTAAATGTTCTTTCCTTTAGTTTTCGTCATTGTTACTTAGAGAAAAAGCGTCGGCTTTATCACTAGGTGTGTTGTCCAAGTGGTGGATTCAAGTGTTGAGATCGATGATGCGTACCCGGAAAAGAAGGGCGGGAGTCCCGACAACAAGTGGACATGATGGAGGCCAAGAAATCTGCTTCGTTTGCTCGCATAAAGGTTGGTAAAACAACGTCTATCATGATCTTTTCTTCTTATTATTATTGGCTTATCCCTGTAAGATGTGCTCTCGATCTGCTTCCCTCTGAGGAAAAGAGTGGGTTGGTAACACGCCTGAAAGGGACCAGTTCCTATTTCTTTTGTTCGGATCTTGATGCCTTTCTCGTGGGAACTCCACTAGAAAAGATAGAAAAGAAACATGTTAACGGATGGTGCCCACAACTAATCCTCGTCTTCCCCTCGTCATGGTGGAGGCCGCGAAGTTAAAAAGGATGTTGCTCTCTCCGCCGTTGCCTCAATAATGAGTTGATGGCCTTTATGAGATGATAAGACGCAGTACAAAGATTTGGATCTCGTCATTCATTTTTTCATAATCTCGATATTGAGAGTCCCATTCATCCTTCAACAATTAACATTAATAACCTTCAAGAGATGAAGTGCACAAAGTATACTTTATGTACACTAAGCGGATATGATATTGGTCCATAATTAATGATTATATATCTATCCTCTTTTTGAAATTTCCTTTTGTGACTTGGATCGTTTGGAACATTTATTTTATTAATGTGCTTGTCGGGCTTCTTTTACTACGAGAAGTCTAATTTAGTAAAGATGAAAATAAAAGTGGAATACATCTTGCACTCCTCTATACAATTTTTTATCGTTGTCAAATAATGATTTTGAACGTGATTATGATCACTACCTTATCAAATTATTTATTTATCTAGACCGACGGATATTAATTTTTAGATCGTCAATTTAACTCTAAATGAAAACAAAGGGCACGGTATAGACGTATAGTGACACTCGACTTTGAATTCAAATTTCATTAATGAGAATAAAAATTATGTGTTACTTTATTTCTAAATTTCTCGGTCGGTCGTTTGTAAAAAAACTTAATTCAAGATGTGATTTTAATGCACAGTAATTAAATTATATTATACCTTCAACTTCTTCATTTGTTTTTTTCCCGATCAGAATGAAGGCGATCTTGTCACCAAGATCATCCGCAGTATCTAAATCCAACATGGACAGAAAGATCCAAATTGTAATCTCGTGATGATGTCTACCAACTGCTTAGACGTATTATTATTATTAGTAGTAGTATTAGTTGGTTGGTTAGGAGTTTAGCGGGCAGTGTTGGCCCTTGGCACACTTCCAGCACTCTTCTTCGCGTTCTCTTGTGGTTATTTACAAAACAAGATCCAAAAAATAAAACCAACTGCTTCCCAGATCTTTCTCTCTCATCCTGCCTCGTGGTTTTTTTTTTCCTCTGTAGCTCTGTTACCTGGTCTTGGAATAACTATAAAGGGAAGAAGAAACATATGAGGAGGAAGAGGGTGTCCAAAGTAGTAGATAAAAGCGAAGGCAACCAACCAACGCTCCACTTTTGCCCTTTAATGCCTCGGTTTCTCTGACCACAAACCTCCCTCACTTTCTCTCTCCTCCTCTCTCTCTCTCTCTCTCTCTCTCTCTCTCTCTCTCGTAGTCTTGGTTTCTTTCGGGAGCTTGGAAATCCGAGCGCTTCATTGGGTCTCGAGTGGCGGTGAGGCCATGAAGAGGAGGACGACGAGGGGATGATGGCGATCGTCATGAGGATGAAGGGTGCTGGTATTGGAGGCGGCGGTGGGGATGAGAAAAATCCCCTTTTTCATGATTTCCTCGGCATAACCTCGTCGTCCTCTCCCGCCGCCGATCCGCCTGCCACGCACTGGGAGAAGGGCCGCGATGGTGGTACGAAGGGCTCCGAGGCGGAGCCCATGGTGTCCGCGTCGCCGTCGCCGTCGCCGTCGGTTTCGCTGGGCGCCTCCTCTGGCGCCCATGGCCTGTTCTCTGGGACATCTGATCTCGGTTCAGGTCGGTATTCCCTTTGTCCATCCTACCGTACTCATAGAGTGATGAATGTCCTTTGAGGGAGTCGACTAAAATTCTCTTCTTTTGTTCCTTCCATTGCTTCTTCCATATAAAAGGTCGCGCTTGTTCGGTGATTTCTTTTCATGTACAAGCACTGTCCATTAATCGACTCAAACAGATATTACTCGATTAGTTGTTAGTTTGATCCATTATTGATGCTCTATTTTGGTTTTATATAAGTTAATAATCCCTTTTTGTCATGTGATGTTGCATTTCCTGTTGCAATTTGTTTTAAAGTGTCTTTTGGTTTGTGTTGTTCTAACTGTTCTTACCCAAATTTTAGTTTGGTAGCTATGTCATGATATGATTTATGGGCTTTATACTTCATTTGGTAGGGCTTTCTTTTTCCTTGATTACATTGTTGTTTATTTCCAGCACTCAACTGTTGTCATTAAAGGTCAATGTAATTTTTCTTTCTCAGTGAATTTTTTATCTTCTGCATTTTAGTTATCCAATTTCTTCCAACTACTCAGACACCCTGTTGCACTATACTAGCTCCTCAAAGTCTTTACCTGGACCACCTAATTGCTCCATACGTGCGCTTGTGCATTTTGTGAATCAGACCAGTTCTTGCAATGCAACTTTCATGGCGTTTGCCTGCCACCAAGAAGATCAGAACTACTCACTGCCAATTTCTCATCTCTGTTGCAACACTTTCTGGAGCACTAACTTAACTCCTAGTTACTTCACTATTTTTTACCCAATTGGTTTTCTGAGGAGCACAGTGGCCAGTGCCCAGTAAGCTTCAGATCACTTTGGGTGCTCTCTAGCATTTGATTTCAAGACATTATTTCTTCTGAGGAACGCAATTGGTTCTCTAGTGATGGGTCTTTTACTCTCTTTTTTCTTCCTTCGCCCCATTATGTTTCTGAAAACTTTGCATTTGGTTCGTTCCATCATATCTTTCTGTAACTGTACAATTAACTTCTCCTTTTATATGCTTTAATGCTCAGAAGAGCTTCATTTCGTTTTTTTCTTCCCTAACTTGGTAGAGAGGCACGGAGTGAACAATTCTGAGGATTTTCACTTTCATGGTAGGAAGAATGTTATCTCAGTGCCTGAGCCTTTGTCAGGAAGAAAGCGAAACAGCTCTGATATTGAACATTCAATTTTAATCAAAGATAGGATGCTCCAAGTTGGATCAGACCATGTGGAAAAATCACAGCTGTATAAGGTATATGCATATATGGTACTTTGCTCTTTATTAGTTCGTTGCTTCTAAGTTGTCCCTTCTATTTAGGTTGCTGAACTTCTTGTCGGTTTCTCATCATTGTTGTTTATTATGATTTTAGATGTTTGGAAAAGATGTTGGTGAGCGATCAGGGAGATCTCGTGACAATGAGTTATTGTTTCCAGCACGAACATCACCAATGTCAGGTTCTATTACACCTCATCATCCCCTTGGAAGCAGGCCTGATTCACCTATGCCCAGGTGGGAGCATTGTGTGCCTGTAAATCCCGGACGTATTGTGCCCAAAGCTTCACGCTTTGCACATGCTGGGACTTGTTTGGAGAAGGCTTCCCCTTCATACGTGCAAAAGGATGCTAGTGCTGGAGCAACTGTTATTGCTCAATCTGCAGCAGATGAGGGTTCTAGGACAGGCATTAAGAGTTCTGGAGTTATTAGAGGCACTAACCCAAGCAATGAGTCTGGAGAAAGAAGCTCAGTTGCAGTCTTGCCTAATGCCAATGTTGGCAGGAATGCTGAACAAGAGTTGTATAATCTACCAAGGTAGCATTATCCAACTTTACATTGAAGTTTTCAATGTACTGTTGGTATTAAGGACTCAAATTCAGAA
This sequence comes from Pontederia crassipes, assembly GCA_030549335.1. Taxonomy (NCBI): domain Eukaryota; kingdom Viridiplantae; phylum Streptophyta; class Magnoliopsida; order Commelinales; family Pontederiaceae; genus Pontederia; species Pontederia crassipes. The sequence continues at coordinate 19,199,667 of CM060188.1, read as the reverse complement.
ATATTATTGTGCAGGTGCCATATTGCACCCTCTGCTGGTCGTCAGATGATGATATTCTATGCTGGACAAGCGCATGTGTTTGATGATGTTCATCCAAATAAGGTCAGCTTAATTTCTGTAGCCGATGCAAGATAAATAGTTAGAACTGCTGTCCGATCTTCATTTGAATGTCAGCATGATCTATTTTTTTCTTTATTTGTGTCTTCCATCTCTTTTGCTCAATCATGAAACCAGTATCTGGTAGTAAAGCTAAATTATTTTCCTTCAGTGCAATTTGCTTCAATTAGTCAATTTAAATATTATCAAGAAGTTTGAATCTAGGCTGTCAAAATACCTATATAACATCAAGTGAGTGAGTCTTTGTCTCGTAATGTGTCCTCGAGCCTTTTATTCATGTTATATGCTGCTTTGATTGTGACATCTGAGTAGACTTTAACCCATTAGTTGTATTAGGAATATCATCCACTAACACAGATAAGTAATTTATTCTCTGCTTGGTTGGGAAATCCACCAAAACAAAGATGAACAACATGCCCTCTACTTGTGCAGGAATACGAATATCAGCCACCAACACAAAGATGAACAATCTTCACATGCTTTTGATCCCAAAAGTTAAACTCTTGTTTCCTTTTTTTTTTTGAGCAAACTCTTGTTTCCTTTCATTCCTTTCTACTATATTAGATAAATACATTTTTCCTTGCCCGTGTTGCAGAGGAGGTTAAGGAATTATACGTTATAAGTAGACTCAAAATAAAATCACTGATCTCTCCTATGAAATTTGAATATCGGTGACCGTGATGGAACCCCAACTACTCCAGGAAGAGTTGGTTAGCATAAATATTTTATTTTCAAATTTGAAGCTGGAGTAAAATTAAGACATCTAGGTAAGCCAGGTACATCACATTTTTTCAGAAAAAATCCTTATCCAATTATAACTGGGGATTGGTTAAAAATCATACTAGATGTCCAGCTTCATCTCGATTTTGTTATATTTTTTCTTAATGTATAAATGTTATTCTTTCTTTTTTTTTTAAAAAAAAAGCAGGACCTCCTAGTTTGAATTTTGATGTCCTGATCCTGATTCTGTTTGGGAGTCTAGACTAGGACCCATGTATCAATGTTGAACCAGGACTGAACTGGGTGACCAGCTCCCTATCACACACCTCTCTTTTGAAATTACTGATCAAAGGCCAACTGCCCAAAAAAACACTGGCTTGAAACTTTCCTGCCTTGTAGTTCATGGATACTCGGTATTTGGTTAACAGTGTCGTATCCTTAGTCCAAACCATTATGATTATTAGTAAACTTCAGATTGCATAATCAATTGATCATGTTACATTGAATGCCAGGCAGATGTTATAATGGCTTTAGCTGGATCGAGTGGAGGATCATGGACGACCACTTATGCTGCAACCTCTACCGAGCGTCCAACCACAAACGACGCCAAAGTCCCAAGCAGACAAGAGACAGAAAACGGGCTGAATCAGACATCTCGTATGCTATCAGGGAGTGATACTTCCGGCCTCAGAGTTGGTGCAGAACACACCTTGATCAATTAAGGTATTCCTAATTTTGGTCATTCTGATTTGAGCTCATGTGTGTGTCTCGGTCTTCAGGGTGACATCAATCTGTTGCAACTGCAAGAGATGGAAGACTGATGACCCAAGCAGCCGCAGGGCTTCAAACACAAGGCAAAAGGGGGGACGTATGATAGAGGTTCCGACCGCATTTAATATACTGTTCCCATGGTGGCAGTTGGAAATGCCAATTTTGCTGTAACTTTCGTCTATCCTAAATTGTTAGTTGCACAATTTGCCAACAAGAAACTGGGCAAAAAACTTTGGCATCCGGAATGTGAAAATTATGTTTCTGCCTTGCGCCTAGCTTCCTAAATCCTAACGTCATTTCTCTGTTCGTACTACTCGTCGTCGTTCTCCGACCAACTGATAGTCGAAGCTGGACGATCGAATGCAGCACACCAGGCATTTCAGGTGTTGACCAAGGAAGGAGGCAAACACAGAAGCTAAATGAACAGGCCTTCTTCTTCGATCAAGGCCAGAAGAAGGCGATCTAGTTACACTTATTTCGGATCGGGGGATGAGGCTACTAGGATTGATTCTGGCACAGCTGAGTTGTTCACCTTCAGAGGACAGATGGGTCGGGTCGGTAGGTGCAACTATAAGAATTTCACTCAGACTATTGTCGGCGGTTTCTTA